>CM065590.1:352813938-353413938 GCA_033119425.1 Bufotes viridis
GGGTTCCTCTACAACCAGGATGTCAGAGGGCCAGGTTAGTCCGTCTGGACTGGTGACTTAGACAGAAGTCAAGGAGAAGCAGGAGCTACCAGCAGTGGCAGCGGCGATAGCTGCTGTCATGCGCAGTGGGGGCCTATAGGCCCCTCAGGGGTCTGATGTCTTTCCCCCTTCTGACCAAGTGGCTGCTGGGTCAGACGGAGGCCAGGAGACAGGTCCCGGGACCTCACAGAGGACATGGCAGTCTAGTCTATTCTGGCCACGTCCAGTCAGGGGTTTCAGGCGGCACTAGCAGCTGACGGCAGTCTGCAAGCTCTCAAGCAGCAGATGACACCACCTGCCTTGGACTGAGACCTTGAGCGAGTGGTCTAGGACCAAGGACGGCTATGCCGGGTCACGGTTCAGTAGGGCTCACCGGAAGCATGGCCTAGGGACCGACAGTTAGTGGTACCCTATCCGTTCAGGGCGGAGTTGTTGCGGGTTGTTCATGAGGTCCCGATGACGAGACACCTAGGGGCTACTATGCCAACCAGAAGCGATGGTACAACCAGAAGGCTGGTGAGATGACCCACGAGGTGGGTTGGAAAGTGTGGTTACTAGTTGTGATGGACTGAACCATCACTGGGGCTGCTGGAGAAGACTGAGAGCTAGCCTCCTTCCTACGGACTATGGACCCAGAACCATGGAGACCCCCTCAGACCTCTTGGGGGTTACAAGGAACAGTGAGCCCTGATTTATGTGTGGACTTTATAGGCCTTATCGTTCCTGTGGTCCATTGAAGGTGCAGGGGTGAACCCAGCTATACAAGAAGGGTTAACTCTGCACTGAGGCTCCCAGGAAAGGTGTTGGTTCATTTGTCCCTTTGTTCTGTTGGGCTAGTGATGGGATTAAGTAGCTGACTCCGGGGTGGAGGAGGAGATCACCCTCTGATACACTCAGGAGATAATCCCATCACATGTGTCTCCTCTCTTCCTATTCATCATTGAGACACTGGGGGATCTGTTTGATTGCGTTATAATGTTAGACCACCTGAACTGTGTATGTATAGTGAGTTAGTCCATTGTCTGAGTTAACTGTATCCCAGGCAGAGGGGTGTACCCCTGGCCTGTGGATCTGTATAAATTGTGAGTGCTGGCTGTCATTAAAGTGTCCTGTTCTACCCTTCATGAAGTCTGGGCTCATGTTTGGGGATTGGAGAACTACACTCTGGGGATTGCTATAATCATTATACTCTCCAGAGTATATTCCTCGCTCTTGTGAGAGCTGTTCTTGTTCCTGTTTCGCTCTCTGGACTAAGGAGAGGTACGGCGAAAACCCAAACTAAGCTGAGGCGGTTCGTGGGGTTTGAGGTGGTTCTGGTGTCGAGTGCAGTGCTGATGGTCCTTGGCAAGCACTAGGCGCATCGGTCGACGGAGGCACCCAGTTGGGGTGGCAGGCGCTCCGTCACATTGGTGGCAGCAGTGGGATGGCGTCCTAGTGCGAGGAGAAGCAGCTCTGAGACACCGTTTGTGGAATTACAAACTGAGGGCAACGCTAGTATCCGTACAGCGCCCCTGGGAGCAAAGGGATCCAGCGACTTGGAGCAGACAAGTATGGAAGGCTCTGGCTCTGGAGATAATTGGCTGGCCGAAGTAAGGCAGCGAGTGGCCCAGTATGGGGATGATGTACCCATGGAGACACGCCGGGTGATCTGGAACCAGGTCATGGCCGAGCGAAACACAAGGCTGGACCGAGAATTCCGGCTGGCGAAAAAGATGGAGTATGCTCAGCAGAAGGAGCGTTATAGCAGCCAAAGAGAGGCTTCATTCGAGGAGGTTAACCATTTCCCGGAGGCGGCCAGAGGAACCCGAGTAGGGGTCCTCATAGACTGGTCCTGTGAGGAACCACAACAGGCAGGTGGAGATGGGACTGAGGTCTCTCCACCGGGCCCACTGGGATGCTGGGAAGCTGGCCCCGATCCCCAGCAGCAGCCGGAGTTACTGGGTGCAGATGCAGGTGGTCCATACTCTCAAATGTTGAGGGACCTCATAGACTGGTCCTGGGAAGACCCACAGATGGCAGGTGGAGATGGGACTGTGGTCTCACTACCGGCCCTACAGGGATGCTGGGCAGTCGGCCCAGATCCCCAGCGGCAGAGTACATTACAGGGAGGAGAGACCACCGGTTTCACTCCCCAGCAACAGAGCGCATTATTGGAAGGGAGACAGTCGGTTCCCTCTCCACCAGCAGAGAGAGTGTCAGGGAGAAGAGCCTGTTACCCCTCTCCCCAGCGGCTGAAGGTGTGTAAGGGAGAGGAGCTTATTACCCTCTCCCCAGCGGCAGCGTAGCCCACCAAGGGGAGACACTAAGCCCCCACCAGCGCAGATGGGACCGCGGTCTCTGCACCCAAGCTACAGGGAGTACGGACAGTCGGTCCTGCTCCCCAGCGGCAGAGTATTCTACCAGGAGGGGAGAGCCTCGTTCCCCCTCCCCAGCGGCAGCCCAGCCCACCAAGGGGAGATGATAAGCCCCACACCAGTGCAGATGGGACCGTGGTCTCTGTGCCCAAACCACAGGGGGTAGGGACAGTCGGCCCTGTTCCCCAGCAGCAGGGCTGTATATCCAAAGGGGAGACAGCCTGTCTTCTCCTCCAGCAGCAACACCAGGTCCAGAGGGAGGAGCGTGCTAACCCTTCTCCTCAGCTGGGATCCAACCAGGCTATTCCCGTGGTAGCGCTGGCACCAGGGCGGAGTACCGCTGGTCTCTACCCACTCAGCAACCCACCGATCCGGAAGGCTAGTACCCCCCAGAGCTGTGGTGGAGCCCCGGGACATGAACAAGCTACCCACTACCCCAGGTGCAATAACCAATTCTTGTGGGTGGGCCACTCTGTTGATTATGTTTTGTGGGTGGGCTGCTGGACTAACCAAGGCACTGACCGGCAGGAGGTCAGATACCTCGTTAGTCTACTGTTGGGAGGGGAGAAATGTGATGGACTGAACCATCACTGGGGCTGCTGGAGAAGACTGAGAGCTAGCCTCCTTCCTACGGACTATGGACCCAGAACCATGGAGACCCCTCAGACCTCTTGGGGGTTACAAGGAACAGTGAGCCCTGATTTATGTGTGGACTTTATAGGCCTTATCGTTCCTGTTGTCCATTGAAGGTGCAGGGGTGAACCCAGCTATACAAGAAGGGTTAACTCTGCACTGAGGCTCCCAGGAAAGGTGTTGGTTCATTTGTCCCTTTGTTCTGTTGGGCTAGTGATGGGATTAAGTAGCTGACTCCGGGGTAGAGGAGTAGATCACCCTCTGATACACTCAGGAGATAATCCCATCACATGTGTCTCCTCTCTTCCTATTCATCATTGAGACACTGGGGGATCTGTTTGATTGCGTTATAATGTTAGACCACCTGAACTGTGTATGTATAGTGAGTTAGTCCATTGTCTGAGTTAACTGTATCCCAGGCAGAGGGGGTGTACCCCTGGCCTGTGGATCTGTATAAATTGTGAGTGCTGGCTGTCATTAAAGTGTCCTGTTCTACCCTTCATGAAGTCTGGGCTCATGTTTGGGGGATTGGAGAACTACACTCTGGGGATTGCTATAATCATTATACTCTCCAGAGTATATTCCCTCGCTCTTGTGAGAGCTGTTCTTGTTCCTGTTTCGCTCTCTGGACTAAGGAGAGGTACGGCGAAAACCCAAACTAAGCTGAGGCGGTTCGTGGGGTTTGAGGTGGTTCTGGTGTCGAGTGCAGTGCTGATGGTCCTTGGCAAGCACTAGGCGCATCGGTCGACGGAGGCACCCAGTTGGGGTGGCAGGCGTTCCGTCACAGTTTCATATCGTATCGAATGGAAGAATGAATAATAAAAAAGAATGAAAAAAGAAGAAACATATAGCCGTCAATCATAAAGATAATCTAACCCCACTAGTGATCTTATTGCGATAATGAAGGAACGCACAATAAAGATGGATATATATAAAAAAAGAAAAAAAGAGAAAAAATAACTGCCAATCAAAGAGATAACCCAACCCCACCAGTGATCTCATCTAAAAGATTACTAGGTGTTTTTGTTGTTCTTTGAGTTTTACACCTAGTATTAATTTATGACAGTTCTTATTAATAACCTTCTCTTATCTGAAACTGACCACTTCATTTTATACATTTATTTTTGAAAATGAAAGAATGGACAATAAAGATTGAAACAAAAAGAGAAAAAGAGAAAAAAAGATGAGTGAGCTGTCAATCAAAGCGATAATCCAACCCTATCAGTGACCTCACTCAAGACCTCACTGGTCGCTTTCAAATTGATGCCCCTTTAAAAAGCGCACGATTATTGATGCTGGCAACCCACTGAGGAAGGGACCGTATGTCCCGAAACGCGCTTGGGAGGAACCAGCATCATCAATGAAAAAAGATTGCACATTCCGATTTCACTGAGCGCTCAGTCCCTAATCCTTCACCTCCAGCAACACGTGGGACGCCGCGGGTATTTTCTATTATAACACAAAGACCGAGAACCGGACTACACGCAATAATCCATGTGAGGGATATCGCGTGCACAGCCGCCGACCGAGTGGTAATGTAGCCAGTGCGGCATCCTCTCTTTTGCTCCCATAAACAGCAAGTACTATGAAGTTGATACAATTGTTGTTAATAGTGATATAACCTATCCGGGGAAGATACTTCGGTTATAAGACCACTATTAAGCAAAAGAAAGTCTGTTACACCGGACATTGCTCCCAGAAACAGGGAATAATATGAAGTGGATTGGATATAATTATTCTTTTTAACGATATAACCACCCTTTTTAAGCGATTTTTGGCAAAGATACTTTCTTCTATATAAGACAGCTACTAAGAAAAAGAAAGTTTGTCTTAGCAGACACATTACTGCACTAACTACAAGAACCAAAGAAGGTTATCTCACCTCTACGAATACGGACATTTTTGTATTTTACACCACATTGACATAGAGGAAGACGGACTGTCCTAATCTATAGATATCTGTTGAGATATATATATAATTTATATATATTTCTCAGATACTTGCTGACAATCCACTTGTGAATACACATCTATTCAGATTATAGATACGGCAGACATCCTGCTATTGCTACCATTTGCACAATATTTGATACTAACAACTTTGTATATCTAATTTTTTACTCTTATTTTTAATTGTTTTTAATAGCCGATAAATAAATATTATTTTCATATTTCCACAAATATCTCTTCACATTATTTGGCCCAAATATTGAGTGCCCTCCCCACATCCTATTGCTCTTTTACCAAACTAGAATAGTGTCCGCCCAAACATATATTTTGTTCTGGGGTGAAATTCAATTGCCAAAATAGCAATACCATAAATCAGTGGTTTCTGCTGTGGCTGGCTAAATTTCATAGTGTCCTGAATAGGATATATTTTGTTCTGGGGTGAAATTCAATTGCCAAAATAGCAATACCCTGAATCTGGTGTTCCAGCTGTTGCAGGCCTAGTTTAAATCTGTCCATAAAAGGATACCTTTCATCCAGGGCCTAAATACTAGCCCTAAAAGAGATTTTCCCCTAAATCAGTGGTTACTGCTGTGTCTGGATTAGCTTAATACGCTACATAAATAAATAGGCAGATAGTGTTAGGTGCCTGTAAAAAAAGGCCTGAATTTGAAATCAATACATTGGGCCAAATATTTTTTTTTCTTATTGTGGTGCTTGGTGAACGGTAAGAATGAGGAAAACATCTAGTAAGGGACGCGGACGCGGTCGTGGTGATGTTAGTGTACCCTCTGGTGCTGGGAGAGGATGTGGCCATTCTGCCACAGCCACACGTCCTAGTGAACCAACTACCTCAGGTTCCAGTACCAGCCAGAATTTACAGCGATATTTGGTGGGGCCCAATGCCGTTCTAAGGATGGTAAGGCCTGAGCAGGTACAGGCGCTAGTCAATTGGGTGGCCGACAGTGGATCCAGCATGTTCACAACATTATCTCCCACCCAGTTTTCTGCAGAAAGCGCACAGGTGGCACCTGAAAACCAAGCCCATCAGTCTGCCACATCACCCCCATGCATATCAGGGAAACTGTCTGAGCCTCAAGTTATGCAGCAGTCTCCTATGCTGTTTGAAGACTCTGCTGGCAGGGTTTCCCAAGGGAATCCACCTAGCCCTTCCCCAGTGGTGGAAGACATAGAATGCACTGATGCACAACCACTGATGTTTCCTGATGATGAGGACATGGGAATACGATCTCATCGCAGTCTGCACGTCTCTGATGATGACGAAACACAGGTGCCAACTGCTGCGTCTTTCTGCAGTGTGCAGAACGAACAGGAGGTCAGGGAGGAAGAATGTGTGGAAGACGATGCAGGGGACGATGAGGTCCTAGATCCCACATGGAATGAAGGTCGTGCCACTGACTTTCATAGTTCAGAGGAAGAGGCAGTGGTGAGACCGAGCCAACAGCGTAGCAAAAGAGGGAGCAGGGGGCAAAAGCAGAACAGCCGCCTCCAAGAGAGTTCGCCTGCTACTGGCCACCGCCACCAGGGACCGAGCACCCCAAAGGCAGCTTCAAGGAGTTCCCTGGCATGGCACTTCTTTAAACAATGTGCTGATGACAAGACCCAAGTGGTTTGCATGCTGTGCCATCAGAGCCTGAAGCGAGGCATTAACGTTCTGAACCTTAGCACAACCTGCATGACCAGGCATCTACATGCAAAGCATAAACTGCAGTGGAGTAAACACCTTAAAAGCAAGGAACTCACTCTGGCTCCCCCTGCTCCCTCTTCTGCTGCTGCCTCGGGCTCTTCCTCCGCCTCGGGAGGAATGTTGGCACCTGACACCCACCAAACAGAGGATGTGCCACCGACACCACCACCTGCGTCACCAAGCATCTTCACCATGTCACACGGCAGCGTTCAGCTCTCCATCTCACAAACCTTGGAGAGAAAGCGTAAATTCCCACCTAGCCACCCTCGAGCCCTGGGCCTGAATGCCAGCATTTCTAAACTACTGGCCTTTGAAATGCTGTCATTCAGGCTGGTAGACACAGACAGCTTCAAACAGCTGATGTCCATGGCTGTCCCACAGTATGTTCTTCCCAGCCGCAACTACTTCTCCAAGAGAGCCGTACCTTCCCTGCACAACCAAGTATCCGATAAAATCAAGTGTGCACTGCGCAACGCCATCTGTGGCAAAGTCCACCTAACCACAGATACGTGGACCAGTAAGCACGGCCAGTGACGCTATATCTCCCTAACTGCACACTGGGTAAATGTAGTGGCGGCTGAGCCCCAGGCGGAAAGTTCCTTGGCGCATGTCCTTCCGCCGCCAAGGATTGCTGGGCATCATTCTTTGCCTCCTCTAGCCTCCTCCTCCTACTTGGCTTCCTCCTCCTCTGCATCCACCAGCTCATCCAGTCAGCCACACACCTTCACCACCAACTTCAGCACAGCCTGGGGTAAACATCAGCAGGCCGTTCTGAAACTCATATGTTTGGGGGACAGGCCCCACACCGCGCAGAAGTTGTGGCGGGGTATTGAACAACAGACCGACGAGTGGCTTCTGTCGGTGGGCCTCAAGCACGGCCTGGTGGTGTGCGATAATGGGCGAAATCTCGTCGCAGCTCTGGGACTAGCCGGTTTGACGCACATCCCTTGCCTGGCCCATGTGCTGAATTTGGTGGTGCAGAAGTTCATTCACAACTACCCCGACATGTCAGAGCTGCTGCATAAAGTGCGGGCCGTCTGTGCGCGCTTCCGGCGTTCACATCCTGCCGCTGCTCGCCTGTCTGCGCTACAGCGGAACTTCAGCCTTCCCGCTCACCGCCTCATATGCGACGTGCCCATCAGGTGGAACTCCACCTTGCACATGCTGGTGAGACTGTGCGAGCAGCAGCAGGCCATAGTGGAGTTTCAGCTGCAGCACGCATGCGTCAGTCGCACTGCGGAACAGCACCACTTCACCACCAATGATTGGGCCTCCATGCGAGACCTGTGTGCCCTGTTGCGCTGTTTCGAGTACTCCACCAACATGGCCAGTGGCGATGACACCGTTATCAGCGTTACAATACCACTTCTATGTCTCCTTGAGAAAACTCTTAGGGCGATGATGGAAGAGGAGGTGGCCCAGGAGTAGGAGGATGAGGGGTCATTTTTAGCACTTTCAGGCCAGTCTGTTAGAAGTGGCTCAGAGGGAGGTTTTTTGCAACAGCAGAGGCCAGGTACAAATTTGGCCAGCCAGGGCCCACTACTGGAGGACGAGGAGGAGGTGGAGGAGGATGAGGATGAAGCAGGTTCACAGCGGGGTGGCACCCGACACAGCTCAGGCCCATCACTGGTGCATGGCTGGGGGGATACGGAGGACGATGACGATACGCCTCCCACAGAGGACAGCTTGTCCTTACCTCTGGGGAGCCTGGCACACATGAGCGACTACATGCTGCAGTGCCTGCGCAACGACAGCAGAGTTGCCCACATTTTAACGTGTGCGGACTACTGGGTTTGCCACCCTGCTGGATCCGCGGTACAAAGACAATGTGCCCACCTTACTTCCTGCACTGGAGCGTGATAGGAAGATGCGCGAGTACAAGCGCACGCTGGTAGACGTGCTCCTGAGCATTCCCAAATGTCACAGGGGAACAGGTGGAAGCCCAAGGCGAAGGCAGAGGAGGAGCAAGAGGTCGCCAACGCAGCTGTGTCACGGCCAGCTCTTCTGAGGGCAGGGTTAGCATGGCAGAAATGTGGAAAAGTTTTGTCTCCACGCCACAGCTAACTGCACCACCACCTGATACGGAACGTGTTAGCAGGAGGCAGCATTTCACTAACATGGTTGAACAGTACGTCTGCACACCCCTCCACGTACTGACTGATGGTTCGGCCCCATTCAACTTCTGGGTCTCCAAATTGCCCACGTGGCCAGAGTTAGCATTTTATGCCTTGGAGGTGCTGGCCTGCCCGGCGGCCAGTGTTTTGTTTGAACGGGTATTCAGCACGGCAGGGGGCGTCATTACTGACAAACGCAGCTGCCTGTCCACAGCCAACGTGGACAAGCTGACGTTCATAAAAATGAACCAGGCATGGATCCCACAAGACCTGTGCCTCCCTTGTGCA
Source organism: Bufotes viridis (assembly GCA_033119425.1). Classification (NCBI taxonomy): domain Eukaryota; kingdom Metazoa; phylum Chordata; class Amphibia; order Anura; family Bufonidae; genus Bufotes; species Bufotes viridis. The sequence continues at coordinate 352,823,022 of CM065590.1, forward strand.
GAATAGACATTTATAACTGCCTCCCCCTCAACCATGTATTCTTGTACTCCGATGCACTTCTTTATTGAATCCTCATTTTTTTTACTTTACCATGATCTTGCGGTGCAACCCAAAGTTGAATGAACCTCTCCTCTGTCTGGGTGCTGGGCCTAAATAACTGAAAGTGGCCTTCTCTAGTGGTGGGTGAAATGACGCATAATTCCTTGATGTGGGACCTCTCTCCTCTGTCTGGGTGCTGGGGCTGAAATAACTTGAAGTGGCCTTCTCTAGTGGTGGGTGAAATGACGCATGATTCCTTGCTGTGGGACCTCTCTCCTCGGTCTGGGTGCTGGGTCGAAATAACTGAAAGTGGCCTTCTCCAGTGGTGGGTGATATGACGCCTTATTCCTTGCTGTGGGACCTCTCTCCTCGGTCTGGGTGCTGGGGCCGAAATAAATGAAAGTGGCCTTCTCCAGTGTTGGGTGATATGACGCATGATTCCTTGCTGTGGGACCTGTATCCTCGGTCTGGGTGCTGGGCCGAAATAACTGAAAGTGGCCTTCTCCAGTGGTGGGTGATATGACGCCTTATTCCTTGCTGTGGGACCTCTCCCTCGGTCTGGGTGCTGGGGCGAAATAAATGAAAGTGGCCTTCTCCAGTGTTGGGTGATATGACGCATGATTCCTTGCTGTGGGACCTGTATCCTCGGTCTGGGTGCTGGGCCGAAATAACTGAAAGTGGCCTTCTCAGTGGTGGGTGATATGACACATGATTCCTTGCTGTGGAACCTCTCCTCTGTCTGGGTGCTGGGACGAAATAACTGAAAGTGGCCTTCTCCAGTGGTGGGTGATATGACGCCTTATTCCTTGCTGTGGGACCTCTCTCCTCTGTCTGGGTGCTGGGGCCGAAATAACTGAGTAGCCTTCTCCAGTGGTGGGTGATATGACGCATGATTCCTTGCTGTGGGACCTCTCTCCTCTGTCTGGGTGCTGGGGCCGAAATAACTGAAAGTGGCCTTCTCCAGTGGAGGGTGATATGACGCATGATTCCTTGCTGTGGGACCTCTCTTCTCGGTCTGGGTGCTGGGCCGAAATAACTGAAAGTGACCTTCTCCGGTGGTAGGTGATATGACGCATGATTCCTTGCTGTGGGACCTCTCTCCTCGGTCTGGGTGCTGGGCCGAAATAACTGAAAGTGACCTTCTCCAGTGGTGGGTTATATGACGCCTTATTCCTTGCTGTGGGACCTCTCTCCTCTGGGTGCTGGGGCCGAAATAACTGAAAGTGGCCTTCTCCAGTGGTGGGTGATATGACGCATGATTCTCTGCTATGGGACCTCTCTCCAATTGATATTGGTTAATTTTTATTTATTTTATTTTAATTCATTTCCCTATCCACATTTGTTTGCAGGGCATTTACCTACATTTTGCTGCCTTTTGCAGCCCTCTAGCCCTTTCCTGGACTCGTTTACAGCCTTTTTAGTGCCCAAAAATTCGGGTCCCCATTGACTTCAATGGGGTTCGGGTTCGGGATAAAGTTCGGGTCGAGTTCGGATCCCGAACCCGAACATTTTCGGGAAGTTCGGCCGAACTTCTCGAACCCGAACATCCAGGTGTTCGCTCATCTCTAGTGAAGACCATGTAGTTACTTAGTCACGCCACTTCAGGGTATAGTTCAGTGGGGCAGTGGGTCCTTCTATTATTAAGGGTCCAGATAGGGAGATTTTTAACAAACAGCAGAATCTTTGAACAGTGTGTTGTTTTGGCGTTTGCCTGGCATTTGAGTTTGAAATATTACAGATCGATTTTATAGATTACTGAGAGGGGCTAGTAAAGACCCTGCAGTAATGGTCCACACTGGCACCAATGCCAAAGTTAGAGGCAGGTGAGCATCCTTAATAATGATTTCAGGGATTATGTTGCAAGCTTAGGGCAAGGACCCCATTATAGGAGGGGAACATAGTGACCTGGGGTTAAGTAATTAAACTGGGGGTGGAATAGATTGACAGATTAGAACAGTTCATAATGAAAGGTATAGGGTAAACATATGCAAAAACCTCTTAATTGTATGTAAACTAATGCCAGGAGACTGACCAATAAAACTGGTCAACTGAAATTAGTAATGCTTGAGCAGGACTATGACATAGTGGAAATAATTGAGACGTGACTGGCTGAGAACAATGACTGAAAGGGTTACAGGGTTACAGTCTGTTTAGAAAGGATAGTAAAAAAATTTGAAAGGGGAGGGGTTTGTCTTTATGTAAAGCCCTGTCTAAAACCCACACTCTGGGAAGATATAACTTTGGGAAATGAGTATGTGGAGTCACTGTGGGTAGAATTACATGGTGGGAAAACCAATAATGAAATACTGATATTGGTTTATTATAAACCACGTAATATTACAGAGTCCACAAAAAACGTGCAACTAAGGCCTCATTCACAAGGCCGTTGTTCGCATATTTCGCAGCTCGGCCGCGAACCCATTCACTTCAATGGGGCCGCAAAAGATGCGGACATCACTCCGTGTGCTGTCCGCATCCGTTGCTCCGTTCCGTGCCCCCGCAAAAAAAATAGAGGATGTCCTATTCTTGACCGTTATGCGGACAAGAATAGGCATCTCTATAAAGGGCCGCATTCCGTTCCGCAAATTGCGGAACGGAACGAGGAGCAGCTTCCGTGTTTTGTGGATCCGCGGTTTGCGGACCGCAAAACACCAACGGCCGTGTGCATGAGGCCTAAGACAAATAGACAAGGGGTCAGGGATAATGGTCATTATTATGGGAGACTTCAATTACGCAGATATAGACTGGAAAACGGAAACCTGTGGATCTCATAAAGGAAACCGGTTCTTGGCAATAACTAAAGACAATTAACTATCCTACCTGGTACGGGATCCAACTAGAAGGATGGCAATACTTGATTTAGCATTAAAAGGGTTTTTCAACATTTTAGAACCGATGACCTATCCTCAGGATAGGTCATTAGTATCTGATCGTGGGGGTCTGACTCCGTGGACCCCCGTCACCCCGCAGTTTAAGAAGGCACCTGCGTTCCTGTGAGCTCCACAGCATTCTCTGTGCTTACAAAGCACAGTGCCATACACTGTATAGCAGCTGTGCTTGGTATCATGTGACCGATGAATGTGTTGTCACTGGTCTAGGAAAAGCTGTGAGAAGGCCACAGTACTCACAGGAGCTCCAATGCCGATCAGATACTGATTACCTATCCGAAGGATAGGTTATCACTATTTAAAGGATAACTGTCATATTTTTATTTTTTTTGCTAAAGTGTAGGGCAAGTGATAGGTAACATTTTTGCAATAGATTTTATTTAGCCAAAACGTTTATTTTTGGTAGAAAACTGGTGCTGAAATGGCCCTTAGCAGCACTCTCTCAAATGAGCGTTGCTACGGCCATCCGTCTCCTATTAGAAAAGGGGAGACGGGCTGTGCAGGCGCTGTGCTTCTGCCCCCCATGCTCATGCAATAATTCATGAAGCAGCCGCCGGCTCACTGCGCACAGTGCTTCTACTTCCAGCGTGTGTAGGTGTATGGGGGTAAGTAACTGGCTCAGTGATAATAACCACCCTCAGTTTTCTAACAGTACATACTCAGATTCGGTCATGAGTGGGGGTACAACAAGTGTCAGTATTGGACCCTATTTTCTTCAATATATTTATTAATGATTGTTAGAGGGATTGCACAATAAAATATAATTTTTTGCAAACTAAAACACAAAAGTGGACAGTACTGCTACAGATCTACCTGGATACATTGGAGGCTTGGGCAGAGAAGTGGCAAATGAGGTTTAATACTGGTAAATGTAAGGTTATGCACAAATGAAGGGAAAATGCAAGTCATCAGTACATATTAAACAGGAAAAAACACTGGGAAATGACAACATGGAAAAGGACTTAGGAATTTTAATTGACAGTAAACCAGGGTGAGGCTGTTGCTGTTAAGGCTAATAAGATTATGGGGTGCATCAAGAGACATAAATGAACGTGACAAGAAGATATTTCTGCCACTGAGAGGGTTCAGAGGAGGGAAACTAAAGTAATAACTGGAATGGGTGGACTACAGTACCCAGAAAAAATATCAAAATTAGGATTATTTAGTTGAGAAAAAAAAGACAACTGAGGAGAAATTTAATAAGTATGTATAAATATATCAGGGGTCAATACAGAGATGTCTCCAATCATCTATTTATCCCCAGGACTGCGACTGTGACAAGAGGACATCTTCTATGTCTAGAGGAAAGAAGGTTTCTACATCAACATAAAATGGGTTCTTCACTGTAAAAGCATTGAGACTATGGATCTCTCTGTCAGAGGAGGTTGTGATGGTAAACTCACTAAATGAATTCAAGGGGGGCCTGAATTATTTTGACTGCCTGACTGGAATCAGTAAGGAGTTTTTTTATCTTTTTTTTTGCCAGAAATGAGGCAAGTTGGCTTTTGCCTCACAGGGTTATTTTTTGGTCTTCCTCTGGATCAATTTTGCAGGAAAACAGGCTGAACTGGACGGACATATGTTTTTTTCAGTCTTACAAACTATGTTATTGCAAATCTAAAACACTTTTTATGGTTCAGGAGTATCTAATAAAGATTGTTTACTTATCCTATAATTGTTTAGAATATATTTTTGATCAATTTTATATTTAAAGCCAAGTTCCCAGGCATTTCCATGTTATTGGCTTTATGATTTTTGTACATGATAGGTACTTGAAAAACTAGAAAAACAATTCCTTTTCTATAATTCAACAAGTTGAAGGCTGCAATGGAATTCCCCTTGCCAATAACATGCATACTCTACATAGCCACTGAGCTATCGGAAGGTAAAGTCAAATCACAGTCACTGTATCTTATATCATCCTTCTGTAAAACACTGAAAATAGGAAATGGAAAACAAATTACATTTAAATTCCTTGTCCAACTGACCAGAACTGTTATCTGTGATCCATTTTATTTGCTAAATCAAGATATAAAAATTTACAGTAAACTACCTTTTCTATAAATTTCCTAGATTTTATATAACCAGTACTAGAATTACATCTCAATAAACAAACGAATATTCAGAGATTGCTGAGTGAAAGTTTTTAATTGACATGCAACTTCAACCCAGGACCGACTATAGGCTGATTTGACTAAAAATTTAAAGGGAGTCTGTCACCTCCATACGGCCATATACAGTGCTTACATTGTCCTATAGCACACCTATAGATGAATGTAATGGTACCTTTGTATTATGCAAATGAGCACTCGCAACATTGTACACTGCCTCGCCGGGCCGGGGCATGCGAACTGTGATGCCCATTGTGGCACAGCATCGCTTTAACTACTGCGCATGTGACGGTGAACGGCGCAAAATCAGCGGCAAGGTGGCATTCACTGGCGCATGCCAGTAGTTAAAGCAATGCCCTGCCCCGGCAAGGCAGTGTGCCGGTGCGGGATCTTGGCCAGACCGAAGGATCACCTAAGGGGAATAGGAGGGCAGGCATAGGCAGAAGCTGGGGAGGGGAAACAATGAAAAAAGGCAGAGCAGCCTGGGCCCCATCACAGTGAACTCTGCCTCTGGGCACTTGCGAGTGCTCATTTGCATATGAATTAAACTTCGTTTTTCCAGCTTCTGCAAGTGAAAATAAAAAGACAAAGGTACCATTACATTCATCTATAGGTGTGCTATAGGGCAATGTAAGCACTGTATATGGCCATATGGAGGTTACAGACTTCCTTTAACATGTTATGATATACAGTTATCCTGCACTTCTGCTTTGCTACTTACCAAGATGGTGAGTAGATGATTCTGTTTCTTGAATGAGCAAATGTCGTGCTCCCGCAGGAACTTCAAATATCCTTATGTAACCTGTTAAGTAATTTTAATTAGACATGTAAAATAATGCCAAATAATAACATGCATTACAAAAACACTAATTACTTAATTACTGATTAATAAAAATAAAGAATTGTTGTTTAGGACAGCAACATAACAGAATCTGTTGTTGTAGTCACATACAGTAATTACTGAGCTATGGACACTGAACTGTCTGATGATATTTTAATGACAATACATTTTATGATTAATTACATGAAGCACAGAAACAATAAATCTCTATGAGGATAAGCAATGGAAGTAGCTGTTTGCTGTTCAATACAAGAAATCTTGCGAGCAAATTAACCGCCTGCCGACCGCCTAACGCAGAGCTGCGTCCAGGCGGCGGCAGGCTTGTTCCTCCTTGACGCGGCAGCACATCATCTCGCGAGAGGCGAGATTTGCTGTGAACGCGCGCGGTCACAGCAGATCTCGGCTCGGCAGTTATACTACAGCCTGCCAGAGATGATCAATCGCTGGCAGGCTGTAGATGCAAAATAAAAAGCATCAAAGATGTATATCAGACGCTGTTTTGTTAACAGCGTCTGATATACCTGCTACCTGGTCTTTTGGTGGTCCCATTTGCTGGGATCGACCACCAGAGGACCAGGTAGCTATGTAAAGTAGCACCAAGAACCACACTACCCCCCCCTGTCACTTATTAACCCCTTGTTAACCCCCGATCACGCCATATAGACTCCCTGATCACCCCTCTGTCACTGATCACCCCCCTGTAAGGCTCCATTCACATGTCCATATTTGTTTTGCGGATCCACGGATCCGTGGATCCGAAAAACACGGACGCCAGCAATATATAGAAAATGCCTTTTCTTGTCCGCAATTGCGGAAAAGAATAGGACATGTTCTATATTTTTGCGGAACGGAAGTGCAGACCCGGAAGTGCGGATCCGCAATTCCGGATCCAAATGGGACAAAGTCTGTCCCCATAGAAATGAATTGGTCCGCAATTCCGTTCCACAAACAGAATTGCGGATGTGTGAATGGGGCATAAGAGTCCCTTATCACCGCCAGTTAGTTAGCTACTTGTTAGGTAGTAAGCGCCCAGCCCACCGCAGTCACTGATTTTGGCAGAGATTTTTTCATCCACGATGATTGATGCGAATCAAAAAATCTGTGCCGCTCATTTTATTTTTTTCAGCCCAGAGGCTGAACGGAAAAAAAAAATCTCATTATCCATATGCTCAATATAAGGAGAATAGCAGAAACTCCTAATGCTGGCCATACGTGTAATGATTGCGGAGACCCTCAAATGCCAGGGCAGCACAAACACCTCACATGTGACCCCATTTTAGAAAGAAGACACCCCAAGGTATTCCGTGAGGGGTATGGTGAGTTCATGTAAAATTTTATTTTTTGTCACGTTAGTGGAATATGAGACTTATATATCAATTTCCGTTAACTTGTGCCAAAAAATTTTTTTTTCTGTGAACTCGCTATGCCCCTCACGGAATACCTTGGGGTGTCTTCTTTCCAAAATGGGGTCACATGTGGGGTATTTATACTGCCCTGGCATTTTAGGGGTCCTAAAGCGTGAGAATCCAAATGCGTAAAAATGCCCTGTGAAATCCTAACACTCAGTTCACACTTTTGCGTAAAACGCCGCGTTCAAACGCGCAAAAAAACGCACAACAGTACAGGAACCATGCATTCCAATGGGGGTGGTTCACACTTGCGCGTTTTTATGCGCGTTCGAATGCGCCTAAAAACATCCGAAGCATAAGCAAGTATGTTCGCGTTAATTCGGGCCTTTTTCGAGCGTTTGGTGCCAATATACTTCAATGGGAAACGCGATACGCGTGTTGTTCGGGCGTTTGTGCAGCATAAAACGCGCCTATGGACGCGCGTTTTTCAAAGTTTGCAACATGCTGGATCAGCCACAATGGAATGTCACACCTCTAAAGCACTCAGATTGGCCGAACTATATCATTGGTCATTGGCCAACTATGCAGTCAATCACATAAACGCGCGTCAAACGCGCCTACACTATTTACCAAAACGCTAGAAAAAAACGCGCGTAAACGCCAGTCTTGAACGCTCAGAAAACGCTAGGCTTCAAAACGCTCAGGTCTGAACCCAGTGTAAAGGTACTCATGGGAATTTGGGCCCCTTTGCGCATCTTGGCTGCAAAAAAGTGGCACACGTGGTATCGCGGTACTCAGGAGAAGTAGGGCAATGAGTTTTGGGGTGTATTTTTATATATACCCATACTTTGTGTGAGAAATATCGCTGTAAATGACAACTTTTTAAATTTTTTTATACAAAGTTCTCAATTTACAGAGATATTTCTCTCACCCAACATGGGTATATGTAAAAATACACCCCAAAACACATTGCCCTACTTCTCCTGAGTACGGCGATACCACATGAGTGACACTTTTTTGCAGCCTGGGTGTGCAAAGGGGCCCAAATTTCAACGAGTACCTTTAGGTTTTACAGGGATGCTCACAATTTAGCTCCGCCCAAAATGCCAGAACAATACAAACACCCCACAAATGACCCCATTTTGGAAAGAAGACACCCCAAGGTATTCGCTGAGGGGCATAGTGAGTCCATGAAAAATTGAACTTTTTGTCACAAGTAAGGGAGACTGAGAGAAAAAACTATAAAAAATCAATTTCTGCTAACTTGTGCCAAAAAAAAATCTCCTATGAACTCACCATGCCCCTCAGGGAATACCTTGGGGTGTCTTCTTTCCAAAATGGGGTCACATGTGGGGTATTCATACTGCCCTGGCATTTTAGGGGCCCTAAAGCGCGAGAAGAAAAATGCGCAAACATGCCCTCCTAAAAGGTACTCATTGGAATTTGGGCCCCTTTGCGCATCTTGGCTGCAAAAAAGTGTCACACATGTGGTATCGCCGTACTCAGGAGAAGTAGGGCAATGTGTTTTGGGGTGTATTTTTACATATACCCATGCTAGGTGAGAGAAATATCTCTGTAAATCGACAACTCTGTAAATTTTGGGCGGGGCTAAATTGTGAGCATCCCTGTAAAACCTAAAGGTACTCGTTGGAATTTGGGCCCCTTTGCGCACCCAGGCTGCAAAAAAGTGTCACTCGTGGTATTGCCGTACTCAGGAGAAGTAGGGCAATGTGTTTTGGGGTGAATTTTTACATATACCCATGTTGGGTGAGAGAAATATCTCTGTAAACTGACAACTTTGTATAAAATTTTTTAAAAAGTTGTCATTTACAGAGATATTTCTCACACACAGTATGGGTATATGTAAAAATACACCCCAAAACACATTGCCCTACTGGCATTTTAGGGGCCCTAAAGCGTGAGAATCCAAATGCGTAAAAATGCCCTATGAAATCCTAAAGGTACTCATTGGAATTTGGGCCCCTTTGCGCACCCAGACTGCAAAAAAGTGTCACACATGTGGTATCGCCGTACTCAGGAGAAGTAGGGCATTGTGTTTTGGGGTGTATTTTTACATATACCCATGCTGGGTGTGAGAAATATCTCTGTAAATGACAACTTTTAAAAAAATTTTATACAAAGTTGTCAGTTTACAGAGATATTTCTCTCACCCAACATGGGTATATGTAAAAATTCACCCCAAAACACATTGCCCTACTTCTCCTGAGTACGGCAATACCACGAGTGACACTTTTTTGCAGCCTGGGTGCGCAAAGGGGCCCAAGTTCCAACGAGTACCTTTAGGTTTTACAGGGATGCTCACAATTTAGCCCCGCCCAAAATGCCAGAACAGTAAACACACCCCACAAATGACCCCATTTCGGAAAGTAGACACCCCAAGGTATTCACTGAGGGGCATAGTGAATCTGTGGGAGATTTATTTATTTTTTGCCAGAAGTTAGCAGAAATGGAAACTTTATTATTTTTTTTTCCTCAGAAAGTGTCATTTTCCGCTAACTTGTGAAAAAAAATGAAATGATACATGAACTCACCATGCCCCTCTGCGAATACTTTGGGGTGTCTTCTTTCTAAAATGGTGTCATTTGAGGGTATTTATACTATCCTGCCATTCTAGCACCTGAAGAAACATGACAGGTGCTCAGAAAGTCAGAGCTGCTTCAAAATCCGGAAATTCACTTTTTTGCACCATAGTTTGTAAATGCTATAACTTTTACCCAAACCAATAAATATACAATTATTGTATTTTTTTTATCAAAGACATGTAGAACAATAAATTTATAGAAAAATTTATATAGAAATGTAGTTTTTTTTTTTTTTTTTTTTACAACAAAGTGAAAAATGTCATTTTTTTGCAAAAATTATGGTCATTTTTGATTAATAGCAAAAAAAAATAAAAATGTCAGCAGCAATGAAATACCACCAAATGAAAGCTCTATTAGTGAGAAGAAAAGGAGGTAAAATTCATTTGGGTGGTAAGTTGCATGACCGAGCAATAAATGGTGAAAGTAGTGTAGTGCAGAATTGCAAAAAGTGGCCTGGTCATTAAGGGTGTTTAAGCTAGGGGGGCTGTAGTGGTTAAAGAACTGAAAATCCTAATAACAGATATAACTATAATGTGGTGGGTAAAACAGAAACCCACCTGGATGACAGCCAAAAGTGGATAATAAATGTAGAAGGATATATTGGGGGAGATATATCAAGACTGGTGGATCTATACGCCAGTCTTGATCTCCCTGCACTGGCGTGAGATGAGTCTGATTTGTTACGAAGCAGAAGCCTCTTAAATCAGGCACATCTCTGCCCTGCTGTGTGCTAGAAAGTGAGGTCTATGCCAGCTACAGGCTGGCGTAGACTTCAGCAGTAACTTCTGCCACTTTCTGGCGAAAGTTATAGTAAATGCGGCAGGCAGCATAAAGCCATGCCCCTTTTCTCTGCAACCTCAAAGAGTTGCAAATTATGGTGCACAGATGCCGTGAGCCATAATGTACGACATTTTTACGCCACAATTGTTGGATAGAAACATTGATAAATGTCCCCCATTATGTTTAGAAAGGACAGGAAACACAAAAAAGAGGTGAAGAGTAAAATACAACTTAGGACCAGTTCTAGCGAATTAGTTCGTACCAAATGGGGTTCCTTATGAACTTCCCAAAAATGCGTACGCAAGATGAACCCAAAGCTTTTCAGGTTCACTTTGGACAAATACAATAAAACAGCACACATTTACTGCACATGTCTGCTGGAATAATCATGAGGGAGGAGGAAGGATACGCACATGACCCTAAGTGGAAGTGTGGGGGGGGGGGGGAAGGCTTGCCCTGTTTGGCTCACAGGCTAACAGATGGCCTGGATGAGCCAATCAGTGGGGCAGCAGCCAGGGAGATATCCTTGCGGAATAAGCAGAACATATTTCTGTATTGGACTGTGAATAATGGGTAGATGGGTGTAGCGGTCTGTAGCAGAAAACGAACTTAGGGAATAGGGAAAGGCAGGAAAAGCTTTCAGACAAGGAGTGAGGAGCTGATGCGGAGTGTGCCAGGCAGTGCTAGCTGCAGTTACTGCCTTATTCTACAGCTGCACCTACTGCAAAACCTCAAAATTAGCTACCTGCAAGAACATTTCTTTTTTTGCTCATTTTCTTCCAAACCTGAAGTTCTAGGCTTATTGCCAGCTTTTTCCCAAAAATTAGCATTATGTGGCAGTACTGAGCATCTAGTGTATATTTTTTATTCAGTGCATCATATCTGCTAAGGCTCTACATTATAGCAGAAGCCTTTTTGTGGAAATAATGCCATCTGCCGCTACTGAGCAATTGTTTTTTTTTTTTTTTAGAAAATTTTATCTGCATTGTTTTCAATTGCATAGCAGTGTAGCAAATAAGGCCATTTTCTTCACCAATGGAATTTAACGTAAATTACACTGTACACAGAAATCAAACCACCTTTCCTGCACAGTTCAAGTGTTGGTGTGGGGGGAGGAAACATAATACAAGTGTACAACGCGTGTTTTACAATCCAGAGGGTAGCGTTTTTAAATCTGTAATAGTATTCCAAAATTTCGGACAGGGCATCTGTTCAAGTGTTGGTGTGGTTTACTAAAATAGCAATGCAAGTGTTCAACAAATGTTTTACAATTTAGAGGGTAGCCTTTTTAAATATAAGTGAAGACACCAGAAATTGTAGTCCAAAATCTGGGACAGGGCATCTCCAGACAGTTCAAGTGTTTTTTTTTGTTTATCTATCTCTCTACCCTTTACACTGATAACTGTGCTGCACTGTCAAAGAGTTTAGGCAATGTACAGCCCAAACCTCCAAAAGAACTGGTAGGACCACATCTGTTTCTATTGTGGTCAGCTCCGGAACCAATGATTCCACTGATACTGTGGGTGCAGGCACAAAATATCCCAGACCTAGGCCAATCTCAGCTGCCTCTAGTTCTCTGTGAACAACTCCCGCATGGTGTTTTTCCTTTACACCAGTTTTGACAAATCCGCCCCTAAGATTTCCCTCTGTTAGGCTTCTGCTCACATGAAGAAGTCCACTGATTGTAGGTACAGGACTCCACCTTGATTTTCTTCTCCAAAAACATCAGACTCATATAAGGTTAGTTTCACACTAGCAATAAAACTATCAGGCAGGCTGTTCTGGCAGAGGAACAGCCTGCCAGGTTTCATAGTATCAGGCATATCTCGATACTGCCTTTCCCCACTGGAGCCCACTGACTATACTGGGACCCGGCGCGGATCCGGCCAGGTCCCGTTCCAGGTATGCCAGATATGAAGATCTCTGGCAAGCTGTTCTTTTGCTGGAACAACCTGCTGGATAGTTTTAATGCTAGTGTGTAACTAGAATAAGTTGGCATCCTGTCTTGAAACAGTGGAATCTGGTCAGTTATAAATTACATCTTCTTTTATCTTCACACATCCATAATTCTTTGCATGTTTCCACCCTCAAGCCAGTTGTGCTTGACCGTTGCTCCACATGCTCAGTTCCTGCTCCTGCTCTTGTTGGCTCAGAGAATAAGTATTAAGTCAAGAATATTCTGCACACAAAGTAAGTCTGAGCTTTGGTCCAGAATAGAGATCCTAGGAGCATGTTGAAATTATTATTGATCTGGTCCTGAAGAAAATTAAACACCTGAAAAATTGTTGCAGAAATCTGGAACAAAGAAGGGAGGGCATAAAGGACGGGTACTGTTATGTTGGAGGTCTGTGCTCATCACCACTTCTCTCCCTCTCCTGCCTGCTTTCAGCAGTGCGGACCCACAGACTTCTCCCCTTATTTCAGTGGGCTTGGCTGATGGAGTGGCACTGTCCCTCCTTGCAGGCTGTGGCTATAGAGCGGGTCCCAGCTCTTAAAGGGCCAGGGCGTATGCATAAAACAAGCACCAGTCAATGGCTGGCCACCTTCCCCTATAGGGTACGTGAGAATAGAAAAAGAGGAGCGTTAGAGTAAAGATAAAGGGCTGTGGATTAGCCCTGATTCGTAGACAGAGATTAGGAGAGTGAGCGCCAAGGGACAAGGCGCTGTAGAAAAAATAAAGGATTCCAGATAGAAGATTCAATGAGTTATAGGCCGCCCGTTATAGTTATAGTCGAGGCTGCCCGTGATATCAAGATTTGGAAAAAACATTAAAAGGGGAAGGAACCCGTGGAGCGCCACAAACTGTCAGTGCACGGAAGGTTAATTGGAACAAGTGAAAAAAGTTCCTAAACAAGTAGTTGATTACTGGGTGCAAATATCAATAGGAATACAGGTAAAGTACATGATCTTACATAAAATAATATTTAATAATTAATAATTATTGATTCCATTGTTTTTACTGGTCCAGTTATGCCCTGCTCCATTATTCCAAATCTTGATTCCCCTATAGGGGGGAGCTTGAGCAATAGGTTCCAGTTAACTAGGTCCCTGCAAAGATGTGCTGTTTTAAGTTTGTCTGCCTATATACCGCTTGCTGCTGCTTGTTTCCTGGATTTGACCCTTCGCTGCCTGACCTGTGCTTGATCTCCATTCTGACCCATTAATTTGGTTTTGTACAATTTTAGAGTGAAAAAAGGAAAGGAGTACCTTGCAAAAGTATGGGAACCCATGAAGACTTGAAGGCTCAGATAACTTTGAGCGAGGTCTGAGACATTAAATAGCCTGTTAGGTTTAAGGCTTGTTCACAATCATCGTTAGGAAAGGCCAGGTGATGCAAATTTCAAAGCTTTATAAATGCCAAGACTACGCTAACTTGTCCCAAAAAACAGCAGCCATAGGTTCTTCTAAGCAGCTGCCTAACACTCTGAAAATGGTTAAGACCCACAAAGCTTGAGAAAGCTATAAGATAACAGAATGAAATTTCAGCAAATTCTGAAAGCAAACATAACACCAACTATAAAAAAAGAAAGAAAAGGAAGTTGAAAATGATCCTAAACACACCACACAATTCACAATAGACTGTCACAAACACCACATGCTAAAGGTTGAACCATGGCTCTCACAGTCCCTTGATCTGAAAATCATTGAAAATCTGTGGATAGGCCTCAAAAGAGCAGTGCATTCCAAACGGCCCAGGAATCTCACAGAACTGGAAGACTTTTGAGTAGGAAAAATGGTTAAAAATCCCTTAAACAAGAAACTGAAAGACTCTTAGCTGGCTACAAAAAGCAGGTGCTTCTAAGTACTAACCATGCAGGGTGCCCAAAGATTTGCTTCGGACCCTTTTGCTTCTTTGTTATTTTGACAATGTAAAAGATGAAAATTAAAAATAGTTTTGCTTAAGATAATGCGTGATCTGTGACTTTATGTCTTTTGGAGATCATTTAATCTTCAACTTATTCTTATAGATTTTATAGATCTAAAATAATTTTAAAAATAATTTAAAAAGTAGACAAATTATTTATCGCCGCGTCCGTAATAATCTGCCCCATAAAAATACCCCATGACCTAACCCCTTAGATTTACACGGGGGAAAAAAAAGGTGCAAACATTTTTTTTGGGTCACCTTACATAATAAAACGTGTAATAGTAAGCGATCAAAAAGTCATATGCCCCCCAAAATCATGCCATTAAAACCATCCCCTCATCCCGCAAAAAATGAGGGGATAATATAGGGATAATATAGTCTAAAACCTAAATAATTGTAAAAAAAGTAGACTTATTAGGTATCACCGTGTCCGTAATAATCTCCTCTATAAAAATACCTCATGACCTAACCCCCCAGATTAACACGGTCCCAAAAAATTTTTTAAAACGGTGCCAAAACATTTTTGGCACTTTTCCATTTTCCATTTCAATCCGTCTTTACCGTTAAAAAAGGGTTAACAGCCAAACAAATCTTAAATATTTATTACCCCGATACCGCAGTTTACAGAAACGCCACATTTATGGTCGTAAACTGCTGTATCACTAAAAGGCAGGGCGCAAAAGGAAAGGACCGACATGGTTTCTGGAAGGCTGATTTTGATGGCCTTTTTTATTGACACCATGTCCCTTTTGAAGCCCCCCTGATGCACCCCTAGAGCAGTACCCTAAAAGTTTTAGGGTACATATGATTTTTGGTTGCTCTATATTACATTTTTGTGAGGTAAGGTTACCAAAAATTCAAATTCTGAAATTTCATCTCCATTTGCCAATAACTCTTGTGGAGCACCTAAAGGGTTAACAATGTTTGTAAAATCAGTTTTGAATACCTTGAGGGGTGTAGTTTCCAAAATGGGGTCACTTTTAGGGAGTTTCTACTCCAGGGGTGCATCAGGGGAGCTTTAAACAGAACATTGTAAATAAACCGGTCCATAAAAATCAGCCTTCCAAAAATCACACAGCTCTCATTTCCCTCTATGCCCCGCCGTGTGGCCGTACAGTAGTGTACGACCACATATGGGGTGTTTCTGTAAACGGCAGTAAGGACAATAAAGATACAGTCTTGTTTGGCTGTTAACCCTTGCTTTGTTAGTGGAAAAAATGGGTTAAAATGGAAAATTTGGCAAAAAAATGAAATTCTGAAATTTCATCTCCATTTGCCAATAACTCTTGTGGAGCACCTAAAGGATTAACAACGTTTGTAAAATCAGCTTTGAATACCTTGAAGGGTGTAGTTTCTATTATGTAAGCCTCACAAAGTGACTTCAAACCTGAATTGGTACCTAAAAAAATGGGTTTTTGAAAATTTCCAACATTTGCTTCTAAACTTCTAAACTTGTAACGTCCCCCAAAAATAAAATGGCATTCCCAAAATGATCCAGACATGAAGTAGACATATGGGGTATGTAAATTAATAACTATTTTGGGAGGTATTACTATGTATTATAGAAGTAGAGAAATTTAAACTTGGAAATTTGCTAATTTTTCCTAAATTTTGGTAACTTTGGTAAATAAAAATGACTTTTTTTCACTTCATTTTCATGAAGTACAATACGTGACGAAAAAAAAAAATCTCAGAATGGGCTGGATAAGTAAAAGCGTTTTAAAGGTATTCACACATGAAGAATGTCTTATCACCTTTTTTCACTGACTATGCTAATTTCTCTTCTGCCTGAGCTTTAGAAGCTCCTATGACTTGCTTGGCCTCTCTCTGCCTAATCTTATAGATTTCCCTGTCATCCTCGTTTTGGGTGTTTTTATACTTACTAAATGCCATCTTTTTGTTTTTAATGATTTTGGCCACTTCTGCCGAGTACCACAGTAGTCTCTTCCTTTTTTTGCTTTTACTGAAAAAAGGAGCTAATCTGTATAACATAAAAAAGGCTTATTTTTCCAACTTGGCAACACATATAGTATTTGAATGACAAGTGCAAATCCACAGAGGCAGATGGTTTTATTTACATGTATCGGATGGGCTAGTTTTAACCTTCCTGCCCAGGCCATTTTTTGCAAATCTGATATGTGTCATTTTATTTGGTAATAACTTTGGAACACTTTTAATTATCCAAACCATTCTGAGATTGTTTTCTTGTGACACATTGTAGTTCACCACAATAAAACCACCAATAAAAGTAAAATGGAGATTACATTTCTAAATTTTAAATTTTTTGGCAGATTTTCCATTTTATTCCATTTTTTTTCTGTAACACATCAAGGGTTATCAGTCAAACAAAACTCTATATCCATTACCCTGATTTTGCCGTTTACAGAAACACCCCACATATGGTGGTAAACTGCTGTAAGGGCACGCGGAGGGGCACAGAAGAAAAGGAGCGCTCTATGGTTTTTGGAAGGCAGATTTTGCTGGACTGGTTTTTAGACACCATGTCCCATTTGAAGCGCCCCTGATGCACCCTACAGTAGAAACTCCCAAAAATTGACCCCATTTTGGAAACTATGGGATAAGTTGACAGACTTATTGATACTATTTTGGGATACATTTGATGGCTCTATATTATGCTTTTTCCGAGGCATTTTTATGGGGCTGTAACAGTGACTGCTGTGCACTGCTGACCGCCGCAGTCCCAGGCGCCGTGGTCAGCGGTGATCTGCTGCTAGTGCTTCCCCATTCACCCCTGCAGTCCTGAGCTCTGTCTTTGTGGGTGCTGTTTGTTCTGGGATCCGCTCCACAGTTTCCTTTCAGCCCTGGCCACAGCATGCTTGCTGCTTGTTCCCTGCAGCACTTCCTTAAGGGCCGGCGCACGTCACTTCCTGTGCTTTATGGGTTAGATCATGTGACCTCATTGACCAATCCTAGCAATCCTGCACATATATAAGTGGCTCAGCCCCCTTCCCAGGATGCCTGAGTGTCAAGGTCCTTGTGTCCTGCAAAGGTTGCTGATTTCTCTGCTTGTGTTCCTGTGTACCTGACCCATGCTTGTGTTTCTGGACTCCGCTACCTGTTTGATTCCTGCCTGCTTGCCTTGACTCTCCTGTTGCTGACTCGTACCTGTGCCACCTGCCCTGACCTATTGCTTGTTTGACTTCGCCTCTGCCTCATCTTTCGGTCCTGCACTGTTGTTCCTGGTTACAACTTGGCCTGCTGACTATGTCTGTACCTCCTGGTTCACCTGGACCAGTTGCCTCGTGTGCCAATCCTCCTTATGAGTTAGTGAGTTGGTGGGTGTTGCCTTCGGGAAAGTCTTTCCCCACCATCAGGGGTACCGTCAAAAATGAGGGGGTTCACTTAGATAACCCCTTTAGAGGAGGTAGGACACGTGGCACAGTGGATTCACACCCTCTGGTTCGTGACAGTACACTCAGGTCAAGGACCCTGCTTGTTACACCAAGTCTGTCGTCCAGGAATTGTTACATGAAGTGAGGCGTCAGAGCGAATGTCAGGATGTCATAATGCAGTTCATGCAAAATGTCGCTGCTCGTCTGGATACCATCTCTTCTCCAGCTACATCAGGGTCGCCAGTTGCTGCTACCCCTGCAATACCCATACCGGGGAATCCGGATTTGTGTGCCGCTGGTGTGAAAATCCCTCTACCATCACGCTATGGTGGAGATCCTGTAGTGGCTTCCTGAACTGATCCACTTTGGGTTGCATGGGCAGAAGTTTACCACTGAGCAGTCCATGGTTGGCTTAATTGTGTCCCTGCAGTCTGATGAGGCCCTTGCTTGGGAAAATCCTATTTGGGAACATGGAGGTCCAGAGACCACTAATCGGCAGTCTTTCCTGGCTATCTTCTGGCTGTTCTTTTAAGAGCCTGGCCACATGTCCTCTGCTGCATCATCTCTGCTGCGACTACGACAAGGTTCCTTGTCTGTGAGTCAGTACGACATCTAGTTTCGTACCCTGGCTGTCGAACTTGCATGGAACAATGAAGCTCAACTGGCAGTGTTCTGGGAGGGCCTTTCTGACGGGATTATGGATCAATTAGCTGGTTGCGACCGTCCATCCACTCTGAATGACCTGATTACCTTGGCCACAAGAATAGATATACGTTTCAGGGAACTTTCTAAGAAGGTAGCATGCACCAGAAGAACACCTCTCTTCGCTCCGTTCTTCCAGAGGCTGGTTCTATCTCTAGTGTCCACCCCATCTGAAGAGCCCATGCATATAGGGCGTCTTTAATTGTCTGAACAGGAACGTCTACGCCGCAATGCAGAGAACCTGTGTCTATATTGTGGAGGCAAGGCCCACTTTGTGAGTAATTGTCCACAGAAGCCAGGAAACGTCAATGTCTAGGATCAGTTGGAGAGGTGGTCCTAGACAAGAAGAAGTCCTCTCTGAAACTTTAAGTTCCGGTGACTCACACAAGGGAGTCACACTGTCTGTGCCTATATTGTTGGACTCTCGGTCAGCCGGTAACTTCATTCAGCAAGCTCTGGTCTATCAGTACCGGCTACGTACCATCTATATAGAAAGGCCTCTGTCAGTGGCTTCTGTGAATGGACTGCCACTTCCCGAACCTGTGCCTTAGTAACTATGCCCCTTAAGTTGCAAATAGGCGTTCTGCTTTTAGAGCTGATCTCCTTCTATGTGTTGCCAGCATCCATGAATCCGGTTATCCTCGGTCTTCCCTGGCTGTGTCAGCACACTCCTGTTCTGGACTTGCACTCCAGTCAGATTCTGCATTGGGGATTATCCTGTTATTCCACCTGCTTATCGGAGGTCCGACCTGCTCCCTCGCCTAATGTACCTGAAGACCTGCCTGGACTTCCGTAGCATTATGTCAGTTTTATGGATGTCTTTAGTAGGAAAGAGGCCGAGACCCAGCCTCCTCACCGCCCATATGATTGTCCGATTGACCTTCTGCCTGGTGACACTCCTCCATGTGGTCGAGTCTACCCACTCCCGCTTCCAGAGACCCAAGCGATGTTTGATTGCATCAAGGAAAATCTCGAGAGGGGTTTTTCCGGAAATCTACTTCGCCAGCTGGTGCCGGGTTCTTCTTTGTGCAGAAAAAAGATTGATCCTTACGGCCCTGTATCAACTATCGAGGTCTAAATAAGGTCATGGTCAAGAATCGATACCCTCTTCCTCTAATCGCCGAACTCTTTGACAGGATCCGGGGAGCTAAGGTCTTCACTAAACCTGCGCGGTGCATACAATCTTATCTGCATTCGAAAGGGCGATGAGTGGAAGACTGCATTCAACACTTGGGACGGTCACTACAAGTATCTCGTCATGCCCTTCGGTCTGTGTAACGCTCCTGCGGTATTCCAAGAGTTGGTAAATGATATCTTCCAGGACCTGCTCTATGTCTGCGTGAATGTGTACCTGGATGATATACTGATCTATTCTCAAGATCTGAACACTCACCAGAGGCATGTACATTTAATTTTACAACGGTTTAGAGATAATCGACTTTATGCCAAACTCGGGAAATGCATCTTTAAAAAATCTACTGTATCGTTCCTCTGATACATCATCTTGGATACCGGGTCGCAGATGGATCCTGAAAAATTGAATGTGGAAAAGGACAGGCCCCACCCACAGGGTCTTAGAGCCATACAGAGCTTCCTTGGATTTACTCATTTCTATCATCAGTTCATCCCGATTTTTTTTTTTCTCTTACATCTCTGATCTCCGCTCTTACTAAGAAAGGAGTGAATGTCAGAGTCTGGACTCCAGACGCTGAAGCCGCTTTAGTCCAATTAAAGAGGTCCTTTGCTTCTGAACCTGTTCCGCATCATCCCGATATCTGCAGACAATTCTTTTTAGAAGTGGACGCCTACTCCATAAAACTAGCGTTGGAGGAGTGGCGTTGTCTATTGGAGGGAGCCCAGCATCCGGTGATAATGTTCACCAACCACAAGAACCTTACATATCTGCAGATGGCCCAGCGTCTAAACCGTATCCAAGCCAGATGGGCACTCTTCTTCTCCCGTTTTGATTTTAAACTTCACTTTCGCCCGGCAGAGAAGAACATCAAGGCGATTGCTCTATCTTGGTCATTTGATTTCTCTGACCAGCAGAAGGAGCCCCAGTACATTGTAGATCCTGCTCGCTTGATCACAGTGGCTCCTGTCCTAGTACAAGACATCCCTTCCAGGAGTACACTCGTGCTATCTGCCACACTCGAAACTGGCTGGTCACCCAGGGATCCGCAAGTCCTCAGAACTTTTGTCTCGCCACTACTGGTGGCCCACACTGTCTAAGGATGTGCGTGATAATGTGTCTGCCTGCACCATCTGTGCTCAGAATAAAGTCTCCAGGACCAAACCAACCGGCCTGTTGTCACCTTTCCTGTTCCTGATGCCCCTTGGCAACACATTGCCATGGACTTTATAACGGATCTTCCCTCTTCTGCCGGATGTACAGCTATCTGAGTGGTCGTTGACTGGTTCTCCGAGATGACACACTTCGTTCCTTTGGCTGGACTGCCCTCGGCTGCTGAACTTGCTAAACTGTTCGTGAAACACATATTCTGCTTGCATGGACTACCTTGGCATATTGTTTCAGATCGCGGAGTCCAGTCTACCTCTAAGCTATAGAGAGCACTTTGCTGGCTGCACGAAATTGAGCTGGACTTCTATTCCGGTTATAATCCCCAGACCAGAAACTATCTCCGGCATTTTGTTACGCCTCAACACTACATCAGCTACTTTGGGCTGAGTTCTCCTATAACAACCACTCTAGTGAGTCTATCGGATCCTCTCCATTCTTTGTCGTTCATGGACAACATCTTCGTACTCCCCCTGTTCCTACAGCATCTGGGGTACCAGCTGCATATTCCTCTTTTAGGGATTTTTTGAAGATTTGGCGTGACACCAAGGACTGTATCAACAAAGCGGTAACTCGCATGAAAACAAATGCAGACAAGAGAAGAAGAAAACCGCCTCAGTTCTTGTCAGGAGATAAGGTATGGCTCTCCTCTAAAAATATCTGCTTAAGAATTCCCAGTTTCAAGTTTGCTCCTAGGTTCCTTGGACCCTTTGAAGTAATGAGGAGGTTCAACAAAGTGACATATAAGTTACGTCTGCCTCTCTCTCTCTGCGGATTCCTAATGCCTTCCACATGTCCTTACTGAAACCAGTAGTTCTTAATTGCTTCTCTACGGCTCCTTCTACTCCGAATCCGGTTTCTGGAGATTTTGATGAAGTATTTGAAGTCAAAGACATCCTGGACATCAAGAAGCATGGCAAGAAGACCTACTATCTTGTGGACTGGAAAGGCTTTGGTCCTGAGCAGAGGTCTTTGGAACCAGAGGAGAAAATTCATGCTCCAAACTTGGTAAAGAGATTTCTGTCTGAACGTGGACTCAAAAAGAGGGGGCGTAAGGGGGTTTGGGGGGGGGGGGGGCTGGGGTTGACTAACAGCAGCTGCTTTGAGCCGCTGTTCCTCTGTAGAACTTTTGTTGGGAGGAGTTTGGAGCATACACATTATAAATTGTGATAGGCCCTGCTGGTGACTCACACCAGTTTCAGTATTCGACCCTCCTCGATTGATGTGACGGTTGTTACAGCATATTGTAAGCGTTTGTGCAAAAGGATAATAACCCCTGCCTTTGTCCCCAATGATGGGAAACCTACAACCTGACAAACCCATAATTTCCGAAGTCTCCAGAAATCTGGTTCTTCTAGATGTGTCTCCTGCAGCAGGGCTACATTGGCATCCATTTTTTTAAGGTGCCTTAGAATAGTGGTACGTTTAGATTGGGATCTCAGTCCCTTCACATTCCAGGTCACTACCCGCATGATGTTAGGAATAAAAGGGTAACTGCAGGAAACAAACCAAGGCAAGACAGGCCCGTATCTGTAAATGTACCCTGTACCACGTACGTCCCAGCCCGAAACACAGAACCTATGGCTCTCCTCAATGTCATTATCACCTTTCCCTAGCCCTTCCCTTAAACAAACAAGCCCCTTCCCCATAAGGCAACGTTAACAACCAACATCTTGACATCTCTTTTTTCACACGTATTAACGCATAGCCGTTGCTACTAGCTAATTCACAATAACAGATTTCTGGTCCCCCATCCCTCTCATCTACTTGCCCTTTTGAAAGATAACGCTTTGCAGACTTGACATAGTCCCAACCTATAACTGTTTCCCATAAAACACGAGCAGCGTCACTTCCTCCCCCCAGCTCAAACTATAAGGATACAGACATCCCCACCAACATTCCTGGGGAACTCAAACTAAATCTCACATGTCCCGTCTGCGAAAGCCGCGTTGTCTTCCCCACGCTGAGTCTTTGCTTTGAGATAGTTGAGCCACCTGGTTCTCTGGTGTGACCGTTCCCCTTGGAGATCCACGACTGGACCGTCTGCTCTCCCTTCTTCCTCGACCAGAGAATATGTTCCTACGTGACTGACTGGTTTGAGAGGAGAGGATGTCGTTTTCTTCTCCTAAACCTTCTTGAGCCTCGTTCATGGTAAGGAAGGTTGATATAGATCCATCCGCTTGGAATACCCTCAGCATTGCAGGGTATTGTAGTGTAAACTTGATCTTTTTCTTCACTAAAGTGGAACAAACATCAGAGAACGCTCTTCTGTGTCTCGCCACTTCCGCTGAATAATCGCCAAACAGCAATAACTTGTTGCCCCGTACAATTAGCTGCTGCGGATTGCGCCGATATTTGTTAATGATCGCTTCTTTCGCTGCATAGTTTAATTATTTCACAATAACAATTCTGGGTCTAGACCTGGGTCTAACACTTCTGGGTCTGTTACCGAGCTTGTGATCCTGGGGTCTTTGAGGGCCCTGTCTGTGAGCTTTCCACCGTAAATGAACCCTGGAGACCCAGGGCTTGAGGGATCTCTATGGCACATATCTGCGGCAGTTGGTTCGGCGGGATTGATTCCGGTAGCCCCACTATCCGCAAATTACCTCTTCTGGAGCAGTTTTCTAAATTGTCTATCTTCTTCTTTAAGGCCTGATTACTGCGGAGCGTTTCTTTGTTTTGTATTTGAGCCTTTTCAAGCTCTTCCACAACGAGAAGAATTCTTTGTTCCAGATCCGCAATCTGAATGGTGTGTTGGGAAACCTCTTGCTGTAGTTGCAGCAGTGTTCTGGAGACCGTGGCTTCTAATGTGGCTTTTATATCCGGCGCCAGTAATTGTGCCACCGCAAATGCCATCTCCTTACAGGAGGAAGATAAGACCTGCCCTAAGCTGGATAATATTTCCCTGTCATCCACTGTAGCCTCATCGGGCTCAATGCTGCGCTGGGGAGGCTGGGATGTTGACCTCGTCAGTCTGTGGGACTTGTCCGTCGCTGCTACCACTTCACCGCTGCCGATGACTGTCTTTCTGCTGCGGGGGGCAGCGACAGAGGTACTTGGGAGCCACCTCTCTGGATAAATTTCTCCATAAAGGGCAGTGCAGCCTCCTCACTCCTCCTCACACGTGGCTGTTCATGTGCGCGCCAGAACCGGAAGTCCGTAAATTGACACTTTTGTGTAAAAAAAAAATGAACATTTTATTTTGTTCACCTTCTTAGCATTTATTTCTTTAAAAAAAACTTGGGGGGGGGGGGGTCAAAAAACGAATTACACCCCTAGATGAATACGTTAAGGGGCCTAGTTTTCAAAATGGGGCCACTTTTGGGGGGGTTCTATAATTATGACACTTATAAAATTGGCTCTACCTCACAGGGGTTTTTTTGCCTTCCTCTGGATCAACTTGCAGGAAACAGGTCGAACTGGATGGACAAATGTCTTTTTTCAGCCTTATATACTATGTTACTATAAGCCCCTGCAAACCTGGCCTGTTGCAAGAAAAAAACATGTACTCCAAAAAAAATTTAATTTATGTTAAAATGGTAAGTAAATGTTTTTTGTAAGTGCAGCCATAATAAAGATGTGGAAATATATTTCTGATAAAAATATTGAATAGTATTTATGTATATATGTGAAATATTGCAGTTGAAAATAGGAAAATATGCCACCTTGTAAAGATTTTCATAGATGTTTACATCTTTTAATAAATATAGGCAGATTGTATCGGTAAAATTTTACCACCTAAGTACAGTACAATATGTGACGAGAAAACAATGTTAGAATTACTTGGATGTGCAAAACCTTTATGTACTTATTCTCTTCTAAAGTGACACCTGCCAGATTTCCAAAATCCGGCTTGGTCATTAAGGCCCAATATTGGTCACTAACGGTTAAAAGGGGTTTTATTTGTGCAAAAGTAGTAAGATGTTAACAAAACCATATGTATTCAATATCACTGTAATTATACTGACCCAGAGATTAAAGTTATCATGTTATTTATGCCAAAAAATGAATGCCGCAAAATTTATAACATAAAAACTCAGTGGCAGTATTGCTGTTTTTTTACCCATCCATCCCATAAAGAGTTAACAAAAATAGTTGATCAGTAAGTTTTGTGTCCCCCCAATGTGGTGCAATTAAAAACAACTTGTCCCACAAAAAAAAAAAACCTCGTATGAATACATTGATGGAAAAATAAAATAGTTATAACTCTTGCAATGATGAAAAGATCCCTTGGTCACTAAGGCCCAAAATGCATATGGGGAAAGGAATAAAAGGAACCTGTCATGTTGAATATGGTGTCTGAGCAGCAGGCAGCAGGTAATAGAGCCGGAGGAGCTGAGCAGACTGATATATGGTTTTGTTGAAAATATTTAGTAAAACTTGTAATTTATACATTTATATCCATGCCCACTTTGGGCTTTGAAGTCAAGTAGGAAGTCCTATCAGTGACTGACAGAAATCCTGCTATGACTATAACTACAGAGATAGCTGTCAATCACTGATGGGTCCGCCTCCTTGACATCACAGCCAAGAATGAGCAGGAATTCAAATGTATAAATTACAAGTTCTGCTGAATCTTTTATCATAACAATATATATCAATCTGCTCAGCTCTTCCTGCTCTATAACATGTTGCCTACACATTAATTTGCAATTTAATGGCAACAGGTTCTCCTTAACCTCTTAAGGACACAGGACGTACCCGTACGTCCTGTGTCCGGTCTTTAAAGATGGCGCCCGTTCCTGCTTCATGCGAGCTCCTTAGCCACGGGTGTCCGCATGGCTCTTGTAGCAGACACCCGCGGCTAATGTCCGCGACCGGCAGCGATGCTGATCGCGGACATTTAACCCCTCCGATGCCGTGGTCAATCCTGAAAAAATAAAAAAAAATACAAATCATGGGTGTCGCAATGTGCGAAAACGCCAATACTATAAAAATATTAAAAAAATATTCCCCTTACTTCAAACAGCAAAACGGAAAAAAGCATCCAAATGGCGGATTCGCCATTTTTGGCTGCTTCATTTTCCACACAAAATTATATAAAAGGTGATCAAAAAGTCATACACACCCCAGAATGGTATCAATTAAAAGATAAGATTATGACTCAAAAAATGAGCCCCCATATGGCTATGTGAACCGAAAAATAAAAAAGTTATGGCTCTGGGAAGGCAGGGAGTGCAAAACGAAAATGAAAAAAAAAAACTCTGGTCCTTAAGGGGTTAACTGCATAGAGTATATAGCATGGTTCAAAGCAGGTGATAAAGCTTATCTTATATGTTTATATTATAACAACATTCATATGCATCATAAATGAGTAGATATGCATTTACAATAACTAAATAACTATTTCATTAGTCTACCTTGCTTCTTGGATGCTTTTGTAAATGTTCCTTTGACAATTTTACAATGTGAATTATCACCACCACATGTCCCACACTTGTCTTCTTTTTTTGTTGACCCAATCACTTTGTCACAACCGACTTTCTGCATAAAAAATAAACATAATACTTACAATGCATTTAGTTTACAGAAAGCACATTTCACTGCCAAACATAAGTCCCTTCCATGTTAGGTGCATCAGGACATTCACTCTGTTCTTTTCAATGTAGTAATAAAATAAAGGTGTAATATGGAATACAATTATACACCTGTATTATACATATTGCATAATACATATAGTATGGCACACTTAAAGTGTAAATGTCTTTTTTTTGTAATGTGTAGGCTCAGTCATACTTAACATTTTTGTAATATAATTTAATTACTGAAATCGTACATTTCTATTAGAAAAATAGCTCTAAAGTGGCCAATTTTGAGCCTTAGCAACCCTCCACTGTCTTCTGTTTACATAACTGTGGATATTTGTAAACAGAAGACAGAGGAGCATTGCTAAGGGTGCTTTCACACTTGCATTTTTACTTTCCGGCGTAGAGATCCGTTGTCGGGTCTCTACACCGGAAAGAAACTGATCAGGATTATCCTAATGCATTCTGAATGGAGAGAAATCTGTTCAGGATGCATCAGGATGTCTTCCGTTCAGGATTTATCTACATCCAAAAATCTGGAAGACTTGCTGTAACGCCGGATCTGGAATTAATGCCCATTGAAGTGCATTAATCCGGATCCGGAATTAAGCTAAACATTGTTCCGCCACATCGCCGGATCCGACGTTCAGCACTGCGCATGTGCAGCAGCAGTTCCGATTGGGGCCCCAGTGTAAGCTGGGGCTCCGATTGGTTACCATGGCAGCCAGGACGCTACTGAAGTCCTGGCTGCCATGGTAAGTACTCCGCAGCAGTGTACTTACCTGCGCTGCGGTCTCCGGGCGCACTCCTTCATGACGTCACCGGTCCAGGGGGTGCATTTATCTATGCTACGCGGGGACCTGTGACGTCATGAAGGAGCGCCCAGCAGCCGCAGCGCAGGTAAGAACACAATACTGCAAAGTACCATGGCAGCCAGGACTTCAGTAGCATCCTGGATGCCATGGTAACCTGAAAGCATTTCGAAGACTGATCAGGATTCTGATCAGTCTTCAAATGCTTTCAGGTGACTTGCGTTCTGACGGATCCGGCAGGACTAGGGTGACCACGTGTCCCGGATTTGGAGAGTCTGTCCTGGGTCCCGGTCACGCTCATTCCGGGACAATGCAGTATTCCGGAATGACCTGAGCCTACAGCCGCCGACCGCTGCCGATTTCTCTGAGGCAGCAAGCTCCATCATGCATTCAGTCCACTCCAATCATCTGCAGAAAACCCGGACAGAAACCTTCGGTGATCCGCCACCGCCAGACCCAGCGTGACATCACTTGCACGGCGCAACGCCGCCACTAGGTCTCCGGCTGATGATGTCAGAGCAGATAAAGCGCAAGTGGGTATAGGCGGCGCAGTGTGCTGAGGTAACTGGCGGGTCCGGATGACTGTGTTAAATTACGTTCTCGTAATGCTTACGTATGCCAGCAGGCCAAGTATGTCACGTTTTACTACTGTCCAACTCCATTCATGTCGTGATACATTAGGGGTATAGGGATGAGCCTGAGCCATAGATTACAAGTGAAGTGGAGTGGAGGTTTATGGAAATTGGAAGTGATTGTATTATTATACTACTAGCAGGAGACACTTTATACTATATTGTCTGCTCTGTATTACTGGGCTGCAGTGAAAGGGAAAACCAAACTTTTCTCCAAACTAGAAAAACTTATGAAAAAAATACCCCCCTTTCCTGGATAAGGCTGTGTTCACACCTAGTATAACCTGTGACCAGCAGAGCCGCCAACCGCACATGTGATCAGAACTTTACCACGCTGAAAAATGCACAGGCAGATATGTTTTTGCCACTATATGTTTGACGAAATGCACTTGTGAAAGTAAGTGTCCCTGAATGGCAGTTAGGAAATGTGGTCACCCTAGGCGGGACGGAAGTGCCTGCCGGATCCTCAGAACGCAAGTGTGAAAGCACCCTAAGGCTCAAAATGGGCCACTTTAGAGCTATTTATCTAATAGAAATGTACAATTTCAGTCATTAAGGTATATTAGAAAAATACCACAATATGCATGCCCAGTTCAAAGGGGATTTCTGTGAGTTCAATATTGATGGCCTATCATAAATATAGGTCATCAATATCTGATAGGTGGGGCTTTGAAACCTGGTACTTCATCCGATAAGCTGCTTGAAGAGGCTGCGCGGCTACAGTGAGCACTGTGGCCTCCTCACAGCTTACCAAGCAAAGTGTCATATAATATATAACAGCTTCGCTTGGTATTCCATCTCAGACCCATTCACTTCACATGGTCTTTACTGGCCTCCTCAAACAGCTGGCAAACCTGGTCTGTTGCAGGAAAAAAATGTACTTCAAATATAAAAAAAATTATGTTAAAATGGAAAGTAAATGTTTTTTGTAAATGTTTTTTTAAGAATGTGATCCACCATTATTCAAAAATTTAAAACAGCACTGCAGTAGTGTTCTGTTTCTTTAAATGATCCTCAGCATATCCCAGTGTGAATATCAATGGAATTATTTGCAGGGTGATCGTAAATAATGGAAAGACAAAAAACAAAGATAAAAGATCTTCTGCTAAAACCTTTCTATTTGTAATTTTATTGCAAGTAACTTATGCATAAAAAATGTAGGAGCTGTAGGTTCCATCTGATATTGGAGCACTTGTGTTATAATCAGAGGGCGTGAAACCATTGCCTTAACCAACTGGTTTTACTTTGCATTAATCTTAAAGGGAACCTGTCATCAATTTTATGCTGACCTCACTGAAGGTAGCATAAAATAGTGACAGAAATGCTGATTTCAGTGGTGTGTCACTCATGAGCTAAAACTAAGTGGTTGCCGAGAACCAGCATCATAATCATTGCAGAACAGGCCTTGAAAAGAGTCAAATCTACATGAGAAGAAACATGGTTATTCATAATCTCCTGCTCTCCCGCCCATCTGCTGATGATTGGAAGTTCTCTCCTAGAAAGAAAGGGAGAAAACTAGGTAGAAGACTGTCAATCATCAGCAGGTGGGCAGGAAGAGCAGGAATTTATGAATAATCATGACTCTTCTCATGTAGATTTGACTCTTTTAAAGACCTAATCTGCAATTATTGTGATGTTGGTTCTCGGCAACCACATGCTTTTAACTTAGAAATGACAGAGCGCTGAAATCAATTCATTTGTCTCTACTTTACTATGCGGATAGTATGGGCAGTATAAAGTTGATGACAGGTTCCTTTTAAGGACGTTATTTTGGCAGTTCCCTGGTATTTACTATTTAACCCCTATAAAAGGATCTGGATTTCACTGTAGGAGTAACAAGGCCAAAGGAAAGGGTCAGTACAGTAAACAGGTATGGGTTAGGTCAGGCAGCAGAGGCTTAAGATCTGGAGATCAGGCAGAAGTCTGTACATGAGCAGACAAGCAGATTATAGCGCCTTTGAAGGATATGATAAGTTAGTGAACTTATTGCTAAGGCAGAAAATAAGGGAATAATAGATTTAAAGCCGCTTAGCCACCTCTTCCTGCCTTACCATTGCAGCAGAACAGAGTGTTATCCCATTCCCCCTTCCCCCTATAATATGTGTAAAGTGAAGAGTTTCCTCGCTGTATTACAGCTGATCCGTCTGGGCAATAGTAATCACACAGTTGATCACCTAATAAAGTACATCAAGCGTCAAACATCCCGCTGGCTGTCTACTCACCAATTTCGAACTAGGTGGTCAGTTCCAATGGAAACAACATGGTAGCTGCGCTGTATTCGGGTGAAATAACACATGCTCCCTGCATGGTGCACGTGATAAATCTACTTATGCAATGCTTTTTGAAAAAGTACCCTAGCTTGGAGAGGGTGCTGGCCATTCTAATGTGACTAGGAACTCCCACCTGGACTTGCAGCGACAGGAAGGTCTGTCATTATGCTGGATTAGTGACGTTCCAACTCGCTGGAATTCCACCCGGGTAAAGCCATGAATGATTTTGTCATGCACCCGACCACCCTGGCACAGACCATGTGTTGTTTCACGTTCAGGCAGTGGCAGCTCATCAGAGACGTCTGTCACACACTGAAGCCCTTTGAAGAGGCAACAAAATTTTCCAATATAGACAACTTCGGAACACAGTATAGTATGTCATTATATATTCATCTTAGAGTAGATGCTAATGTAAAAAGGGATGGCAGAACAACAGATTCCACATTTTGCTGGCCATCCTTGTAGCTGTTGGGGACCAACATGGAGAAAGTCCCATGGAGAATGAGGATGAGGAGCCTCCACCAGAGGAGGAGACAGTGGCGGAGGAGCAGGAGGATAATGATAATGTTTTTAACATTTTAAAAGCTTCCTCTAATTCAGCTTACAGTATTGGGCATTGACCCTCTGTGACCCCATTGGGACTGGCTGACCAAGAGGACTGACTTTCTAGAACTGGACCGTCATAAAGGATGACACAGCGACTGCCGGAGTATAGTAATGAGTACTCTGTCTCCTCTGTACTTTATTCTATCTACCATCACTGTCCCTCCCTTCTCTATGTTCTACTGTCCGCTGAATTGAGGGAACTCCCCCACCACCACCACTTTTATCCTTTTTTTCGGCTGACTGTCTATGTATCTTAGCTATCGGATTAAAATGCTGCTTGTTGTATAGGATTTGTTGCTGCTCAGGGCTCTCTTTGGAGGGTTTTCTAATGTTCACAGAACATTTGCTTTACAGCAGCGCATTTCTAGGGCTAGGCCATTGGTGCTACTGCCATATTATCAACCAGCCATATTATGTCTCATAGAAACGCATGTTTCCAAACACTCCCAAAGACTGCTGCATAAACTGTGGATCTCACATGCCTACCATTCTACCTTCTCCACACATGCCAGAGGGGTCAGTGTCCTCGTTCACAGGGCTATTCCTTTTGAGTCCTCGGAAATTGATCCTGATGGCAGTTACATCTGCCTACACTGTCCCCTATATAAGGTATAATCCTTTCTGATTGCTATGTATATTCCACCACCGTATTCCTGTGAAGTGATGAAGAAGGTGATGACAGTTGTACTTAGAGACCCTCCGGTGCAAATACTTATGCTAGGGGACTTTAATAAGTGCTTAAATCCATCTCTAGACAAATTCTACCAAGGCCCCACCCCAGCAACTGTCCCGGAAACATCATTGGCAATGCTATTATGCGAGTTGGATCTTCATGACCTGTGGAGACTCTCTTTCCAGAATACACTTTCTTATTGGGTTACTGGAGGCCTCGTCATATATTTCCTCTATAGAATACTTAATCCGTAGCCTGTCAGATTATTCCCCCATTCGTATAGAGATGCAACTTGTGAGAGGTAAGGAGAGTAGTGGACCATTTCTTTGGAAACTTAACCCATTCTGGATTAACTATTAGATGTGGGGGGCTCTCACAGAACAGATTAAAGAGTTCTTTCGCTCTAATTTGGGTTCAGTGGCTATGGGGACGGTTTGAGATCCTATGAAAGCTTATGTCCGGGGTCTCTATATACAAAAAATTAAACGGCTCAAAACTAAGACTAGGGGACTTTCTGACTCCTTGCAGCAGGAGGTGAAAGACTGAGGCTGCTTATATACGGGACCCATCAATGCGGACTGAGTCTGTGTGAAAGGAGGCGCAAGATAAACTTAATGACCATTTGATCCAAGTTGCTGACAATAAGCGCTTCTTCCTGAGACAGAGATATTTTGAAGCAGGTGAAAGTGCCGGTAGTTTGCTGGCCAGAGAAGGCCCATCTAGAATAGTGTCTATTAGAACTAGAGAAGGGGTTCATTCCGCAGATGATCCGGTTGTTCTTAATGAGTTTTATAGATACTATAAAGAGCTATACACCTCCAAACTCGAAATGGAGATAGGTGATATCAAAGCTTATTTAGCTAATATACCTGTCCCGATGAGGTCTCTGGAATCAGCCTGGTACCTAGATGAGCCCTTAGAATTGGAGGGACTTAAAGGCGACTCTTAGCTCTTTCCCCAACGAGAAAGCCTTAGGTTTTGCCGGCTAGCCGGCTGAGTTTTTTAAGAAACCCTTCTCACTCACCTGTTGACTACCTTTAATGACGCTTTGCGGTTGGGAAAATAGCCTGCATCTATGCGGGAGGCTGTGGTGGTAGTGTTACCAAAACCTGGCAAGGATCCAACTTTGCCTGATTCCTATAGGCCCATCTCCCTTTTGTCGACAGACGTGAAAATACTGGTGAAAGTACTTGCTAATCAGCTTAACAAGGTTATTACTTGACAAAAGTACCGCCATTAATCTTCGGAAACCTTTCTTCAATCTTTAAAGATCAGTGGACACTGAGGGCTGCCATGCAATAATATCTCTAGAGGCTGCCAAGGCTTATGACAGTGTGGAATAGGAATATCTGTGGGAGGTCATGGGTTTGGTCAAGGTTTCATGTCATGGGTCAAGCCACTCTACTGTTTGCCAGTAGCCAGGATTAGGGCAAATGTAGAGCTGCCTGCACAATTTACAATACATATGCGAACGAGGCAAGGCTGTCCACTGTCCCCTCTATTGTTCGCTAATGCCATTAAAAACCTGGTCTGTTTCCTGCGTTCCTCTCCTGACTGGAAGGGGTTTCTACTGAGTTCTCGGGAGGAGAGAGTCTCCCTGTACACCGACGATATGCTCATGTACGTAGAGGATATAGAGCACTCTATTCGCCCCATTATGGGGGATATTATTGAATTTGGGAAAAGTTTAGGGTTAGCAATTAATTGGGACAAATCTGTAATCAGTTACAGGTTATCTGCAGTTTTAAATATCTGGGTGTTGTGATAACACCAACAATCACAGAATAAGTTAAAGTTAATATTGAACCCCTGCTTCATAACTTTACTAGTAAGGTCAATGCCAGGTGTAAATCATGTCAGTTGTCGGCCATTGTAATCCAATTAAAATAATACTGATGCCTCAATTGCTTTATATATTACACAACTCCCCAGCGGGTATTCTATAAGATCCAAGACATCTTCCGCTCCTTGGTGTGGAAAAAGCAAAAACCTAGAATCCGCATGGAAACTCTCCAGTGGGGCAAAGAGGAGGAAAGGTCTCTCTCCCAAACCCGTGGCTATACTTCATAGCCGCACAAATACAACACCTTATGGAATGGGGAAGCATATAGGCTTAGGGCCCTCAGCTATAATAGCGTCCTTAATTATGAAGCAGAAGGCACCCATCACTATGGCAGAGCTGGAAAAGCTGCAGGCATGCTATGGAAATTATCCTACACTCTCTCTAAAAAGAAAAATCTGGTCCAGGTTTAAGGAATTGATTGGTCTTGAGGGGTTTTATGACAATATTACCTGAAACATTTAGGCTAGAGGGTTTTTCCCCTTGGGAAGAAAAAGGTGTTCTCTTTCTCCATCAGATCCAGACGCAAAGTATTATAAAGCCATTTGCACAATTACAGCTAGAATTTGGTCTCCTTAATACTGTATTCTACCAGTTTCTGCAACTGAGACATGCATATCAAGCACAATTCAAGGATGGTTTACAACTGTCAGTTTTCCCCCCTATAGTCCAACAGGTGCTGCGTTGTGGCAGCTCTAAGGGATTCATCTCTCTGATCTATAGACACCTATTTCATAAAACTACCTCATCAAGCTGTCTACCGGTCAAAGACAAATGGGAATGAGACGTCAGGAACAATGGGACACTGTTTTGGCTTTAACCCCTAGCCTAACACTTAGTGAGGCTCAAAGAATATCCCAGATGTACCTAGTGCATAGAGCTTAGAAAACCCCCTCATTTCTGCACAAGATCGGTCTTTGGATGAACTCACACTGCCCCCGGTTTAGGGAGGAAGATGCTTCCCTGATGCATATGTTTTGGGAGTGCTAGGCACTTACTGGCAGGGAGTCTTGTGGATAGTTGCCCAGACATTTACCAAGAGACCTGAGATTTTGTGTGTTGGGTCTTGTGGACTTGTTTGGAGGTGATGACAAAGTATCTTTGTGTATTCACAGAATGATCTTCCAGGCTAGAATATTGATATCCAAACACTGGACAGAGCGGAACCCACCCACTAAATGGGAATTTGTAAACCGACTTAACACTATTCGAAGATACTGTATGAAAGAGGGGTATATATGAAAAGGAGATGTCCAGCTAAATTTATGGCAATCTGGAAGGGGTAGTTTGCAGCCCCTGGATTGGGTTCTCTGAAACTAACGAGAGACTGTCTACGGGGGCAACTTTCTATACTAGGGCATGTAGTTTAACTCCTTGGTACAGCTTTGGTCTATAAACAGGGTCACACCTGACATTCTCGATTCTGTAACGTATTGTGCAAAAAGTCTCACATTGTACCTGTCATGTTAAGTGATACTATACTTTCAAAACACAGACTGATATAGTCGTTTCTCCTCATGAAAGTTGGGGTGGGGGTGGAGATTTTCTATAGAATGCTCTATGTGATCTGGTATTTGTATTGACGTTGATGTAACAATAATGACGAAATATGCAATATTCGTATTCCTTTATTATTCTTTGACTCAGATATAAGATTTATTGTACAAGAAAAACTTTATTTCAATAAAAAATATATTTGATTTAAAAAGATATGCAGCTACATACTGCCTATGAGGTTTTAGAACCCTGTCCATAACCGTTGAAATGTGGCCGGGGCACCCTGTAAACCAAATGGCAAGGATACATATTGAAATAAGAGATCCGAGGTAGAGAAGGCAGTCTTCTCTTTGGATTCCTCAGACAGAGGAATTTTCCAGTATTCCTTAGTGAGGTCTAATGTAGTAATATATCTGGGTGGCCCAAGTCTTTCAATTAACTCATCAACCCTAGGCATGGGGTACGCTTTAAACTTGGAGACCTCATTTCACTTTCTAAACTCATTGCAGAACCTCCATGTACCATTAGGTTTAGGAACCAAGATAATTAGACTGGACCACCCACTAGAGGATTCCTCAATAACACCAAGTTTCAGCATTTTTCTCACTTCTGTTCATATATCATGTCGCTTAGCTTCAGGGATTCGATATGGGGGTACATTAACCCTAATATGGGAGTCTTGGGAGTCTGTGACAATTTCATGTTTTATCATTTCAGTTGTACCTTTTACGTTGCAAAGATTGGCGAGTGGGAGGTTGTTGCACAACTACAGGAATATCTGGAGGCCAACCACATTCTTGATGACTTCCAATCAGGATTCCGACCTGGAAGGGGTACTGAAACTGTTCTGGTCAATGTCCAGGACAATCTACTGATGGCATTAGACCAGAACGACTCTATGATCCTAATTTTTTGGATCTATCATCCGCTTTTGACACGATTGACCATCAAGTGTTATTGAACCGGTTCAAAGTGGTTGCTGGACTAGATGGAAAGGCCTTGGCATGGATGATCTCATTTCTCCAGGACAGGACACAACGAGTGAAGCTGGGGGTATTCCATTCTACCGACCGCCCATTGTCCTGTGGAGTACCTCAAGGCTCGGCACTATCTCCAGTCTTGTTTAACATCTATTTGAGACCACTGGCCGACATTATCAGGAACCACGATCTCCAGTTCCATGTTTATGCGGATGATATACAACTGTACTTTAGGCTTGCCAAAGATACAGTTGATCAAGTCGATCTGGTCGGATGTCTCTTGGAGATCGATCACTGGATGAGTGCCAACTATTTAAAGCTTAATGGCACCAAAACTGAATGTATTACATTTAGTGACCAGAAAACTACACCTTCAGTACCCCAATGGCCATTGTCTTTTGGACCTGTCCCTGAGACAGCCATCCAGGTCAGGGATTTGGGAGTGGTCTTGGACTCCATATTAACCCTGGCTCCTCAGATAAATCAGGTGGTCAGTACCTGTCACTAACAGCTGAGGAGGATCCTAAAATACATTGAATCCCCTCTCAGGAAAGCCCTGGTGGGAGCAGTGATCAGCAGTCGGCTGGACTATTGTAATACCTTGTACATGGGACTCCCTAAGGAGAACTTGCATAAACTTCAACTTGTGCAGAATGCCTCAGCAAGACTACTAACGGGTGTTACTCGCCGAGAGCATATAACTCCCTCTCTTAAAGCCTTGCACTGGCTCCCCGTCCAACAACGGTTATGTTCAAGATTGGATGTTTTATGCATAGGGTGTTCCATGATGTGGGGCCCTTGTACCTGTGACGTAAATTCACCAGGTACGCCCCGTTGAGGACATTGAGGTCCAGTAACTCTGCGAATTTTAATATTCCGCAAGTTAATAAGATCAGACGTGGAGGTAGATGTTTTTTGGCCCAAGGGGCAAGATTTTAGAACCATCTACTTCCGCCACTAAAAACGAACACCAATCTTCTCTCATTTAGACGTGCACTGAAAACCCTACTTTTCAAACAGGCGTTTAATCTTCCTATGTAACACTAGGTTTGGTTTACACAAATATGTTTTTTTTTCAGGTTTGGTCCGTGTTTTCACATGTGTTATTGTTTTTATTTTGAAAGACATCTTCATCACGCTTATTAATTTGCACTTCACATTTCTACACCCCGTTCGAACCTGAGAGACCCTCTTTTTCTTCTCCCTTTCTGGTTTCTCCATTTGATATGTGTTAGGTGGTTGGCGGTGAAATGGGCCTTGTGGCCTATGGTCAAGTGTTATGCCTTTTTCCTGCCAGCTAAGCGCATCAAGGCCCTATGGGTAAGACTGCGTGTATATAAGATTATACATCATCATCATTATCAAATTCTGTAAATAAATCCCTGTTTCTCTGGAGGAACTCTTTTGTCTCCTGCTTTTGGGGTTGTGACAAAGTATCAGTCACCTTTACTTTATCGCTTCATCACCTTCTTTTTTGGGCATTACCATTCTCATCAATGACTGCCTCTCCTTCCATTGCTTAATTAAGTTTATATGGTAAATCTGATATGATTTTAGCTTATTGGGCTGAAACACTTTATAATTAACCAATCAAATTTTCTCTACAATTTCAAAGGGTCCCTGCCACTTAGCCAAAAACTTGCTCTCCACTGATGGTATAAGCAACAAGACACGATCTTCTGGGCTGAACTCTCGGACCTTAGCAGGTTGATTATACACCTTGAACTGAGCTTCCTGGGCTTCTACCAAGTGCTGCGTAACCACTGGCATTATGGCCTGTATTCTATCCTGCATTTGGTGTATATGTTCCACTACACTTTTATACAGACTGACCTCTTGTTCCCAGGGTCTCTTTTACTACATCAAGCAGTCCACTAGGGTGATGGCCATAAACTAAATCAAAAGGCAAAAATCCTGTGGAGGCTTGTGGTACCTCACGAATAGCGTAAAGTAAATAAATAAATGTCCCAATCGCTACCATCTTTTTCCACCGCCTTTTTTAATATACATTTGATGCCATCTGTTTGCTTGTGATAGACAGAGGTGTGCAAATGCTTTATCTGGAATAGTTTACACAATTCCTTCAAACCTGTTACTTTTAAAGAGGTGTTTCATAACGGTATAGCCTTAGGGTACATGGTTGCATAATCCAGGATCACAAGAATGTACTGGTGACCTCTGGCAGACTTGACTAGGGAACCTACTAGATCCATTGTTAAACGCTCAAAGGGAATCTCAATGATAGGTAAGGGAACTAAAGGACTGTGGAAGGGAGCGGAGCTTGGCCGTACTGCTGAATGGCTGCACATGACTGAGCTCCTCCAGTGAACCAACCAAATAGCCCTAAAACTGCTAATCTGAAGTGATATTATGAGGAAATCTAGCAAAGAAAAGGCTAAAGAAGTTCCAGAGGCAACTCTAGTTCGATTAAGACAGTTCGATCGAAAAGTAGCTGGCCCCTTGTAAATCTAACATGGCGCCAAGCGCAGCCCTGAATTCAGACATGGGTGAATTCTCTGACACGGGTAGCTGCTCCGACACTTCAGACAGAAGAACCTGTGACCCTCCGATATCTAAATCGGTCATTGGTGAGGTAATTGAAACAGCACTTTCCCCTCTTAAGAAAGATTTATCTGACATAAAAGACAAGCTCCGTCACCTAGGCCACAGGGTGGTGGAGCTTGAAAATAAACAAGACACCATCCTGCAGTATGGAGAGAAAACCAGTGAGGCTCTAACAGCCCACAAGGCATTACTGAATGAAGCTTTCCTGAAACTTGAGGATCAGGAGAATCGTACCCGCCGGCAAAACCTCTGATTATGCGGCCTTCCTGAAACTATAGCAGCAGAAGCCCTTCCCATTGTAGCCCCAAGACAGGGCGACCGGAATCGTGATTGAGAGGGTCCATCGATGAATGAACCCCCATGGGATGTTGTCTGCGGGCTCCTCAGCTATGTTGACACTGCTAAAATATTGAAAAAGTGCAGGGAGTCGGACCCCCTGCATTACGAAGGTTTCGTTACCCTGACATTCCAGGACCTAGCCCTTTGAACCTTGGCTAAGCTCCGTCTGCTTAAACCATTGTTAGACGCACTGAAAGCCTCTGCAACACCTTTTAGATGGCTCTACCCGTTTGGCTTGGCTATCTCTAAAAATGGCAGACAACTTACAGTACACACACCTCAGGACCTCCGATCTACGTGGGACCAACTGGGTATACCGCTCATTGAGATCCCCTTTTGGATGCCGGCGTACCAAGGTGCTATCCTACCTACACCTCCGCGAGCTCACCTCTGGCAGCCATCCGCGACGGGGTAACCCGAACGCACAGCCTCGCACATTTGTGTTCTTCACAGGACTTTCCTAGTTTGGTCGTGGAATGAGATGACCTACCCCGCCTCTTCTCCAACATGTTCTGCTCCACCCGATTGGAAGCCCAAATGAAGTGACCTTCTCACTCGCTATGTCCCGGCTACCATTTTGCCGCAACTCTCTCACTCCAATCTTCTGATACTCTCTGTTCTCCACTCACCAACTGCGCTTTCCTCCTCATTTTCACTCTTACTCATACTCCCTATTTCCTCCCTCTCCCCTACGACTTCCATATTACCTGCTTCCATCTCTCCCATTCTTTTCCCCCTCTGTTCCCTCCCTTCTCCCCCCCCCCCCCTCATTTTTCTCCACAGGCGCTTCTTAGTGGAATATTTCTCATATTTTGTTGTATGGTTGCCTATTGTTCGTTACCTGACCGCGTTATATGACCCTACTCCTGAGTTTTACCTCCCATCTACCCTCTTGCTTCCACTCCTTTCTAAACTGCTGGTATTACCCCTGTACCCTCTAATTGCACTATGTCTTCGATCATAGAATCTCGATTAATGTACCGGGCTTGAACGAGCCGTGTAAACGTTCCCAGGTCCTCACCGCGGCTTTTGCTGATGATATCCTCATAATGACCTCCAACCCAAAAACCTCCTTTCCAAAATTACTCACCCTTTTTGACGAATTCGGCTTTGTGTCCAATTTCAAAACTAATTATAGCAAATCCCTTGCCCTAAACATTTCCTGCCCCACTTCATTGTTTAATTCCCTAAAACGCTCCACCCCATTTACCTGGGCTTCGCGGGCCATACAGTTCCTTGGTATCCAAATTACCACTAACAATAAAAACCTATTTGCCCTCAACTACTCATCACTGCTCCAATCCACTAGGTCATATTTGCAATCTCTCAAAATTTGTTTCATCTCCTGGATTGGGAGGAAGAACTAACTCAAAACGTACATATTGCCCAAATTTATCTATTGAATAATGATTTCAATAGCTAATGATTTGGCTCCCCCTTTTGTTATTTACTGAGGTACATCAAGTGTTTTCTTTCTTTTTTTGGAAGGTTAGATCATCTAGAATTGCATATTCTACATTGACAGGAGGGAAGAGGTTTGATGGTTTCGGGCTCCCCTATATACATTTATACTATACTGCTTCCCTCTTGCTTCCCTCCTGTGTGCCCAAGTGGCATGGACCCTCCTTGATAACCGAGAGAAACTTATCTTTTGGGGGGTCACCTCCTGCTCACCCAAAAATTCATTCCTTTTCCCAATCGTGAAGGGTATGCTTGTAGAGTGGTCTAACCTCTACAAAGATCACATGCTTCAATCTCCTAACCCCCATACTCCATTGCACCATCTCCAGACATATATGCATCCAAAGATGTTAGTACCCTCAGGTGTTTGGTCCCTTTTTACTGATCTCACGCTACAAGATATGTCCCTTCCAGACGGACGCCTGGACTGGGAGAAAATATATAATCTACCTAAAGTCCGTGCTGCCCACTTCCTACATGCCCTGAACTTCCAACGAGATATTCGGAACCTTGCCTCCTTTTCATAATAGCTCACCCACCTGGCTCGAAAAGAAACTAGATGCCGCTAAAACCCCCCCAAAACCCCTTTCTTTGTATAGGGAGCTATTCACCTCACCTCCAGATTTGCGCTTTTTGACATTTTGGGAAAAAGAACTTTCTATGACTCCTACTGACCCGGAAAAAGCAACTATTTTACCCAATTCACACGGATTCAACAGGTGCATTCAAATTCAGGAAAATTCCTATAAGCTCCTTACATGGTGGTACAAAACTCCAGAATTTTTACATAAACTAAACACAGAAATTGCAGATGCATGTTGGAGGTGCTGGTGGGCAGATGGCTCCGTATCCCATATTTGGTGGGAGTGTCAGAAAATACGTTCCTTTTGGACCCAGATCAAAACCCCAATTAACCAAGTTTGCTCGTCGCATATCATACTCGACCCCAAATTAGTTATCTTATGGTTTCCCAACAAAACTCTAACACCATCTAGGAACTCACCTCAGCTCGTCTGTTAATCCCCTACTTATGGAAAAACGACTCTCCCCCTTCCATAATGCATTGGACCAATAAGACTGACCAGCTTTATAGATTTGAAGAATTGGCCCATTGGGAATCCAACTCCCGTGCCACATTCCTAAAACTTTGGCACCCCTGGATAACTTTCAGAAAATTCTAAGTTTGTAGTAGAGACTAATACCCCCCCCCCTCCTTCTACCCCCTCACTGTGTTTTTTACTTTGTTATTTTGAATCTTTCATGTATAAGATCATGGACCAATACTTATCAGAAATTATGCATGTGTTGTATGTATCTTATGTACACCAATATTTGCATATTTTTCTTATGTCTATGATTGAAACTGTTCTCCTACCCAAAAAAAAGAAAATTGGTTAAAGGACTGCGGAAATGTAGCTTTGGAGTACTAATCCGATATGTGGTACCGGAGTCACAGAAGTCTTTAACTTCTATATATACCCCAGGCCAGAAGAACCACTGGAAAATGCATTCTAGTGTTTTTTCTACCCCCATATGTCCTCCTAAAAGTGCATGGGCCATTTCAAGCACCTTGTGCCTATAAGGCTGAGGCACCACTAGCTGCTTAATTACTTCTTCATTGACCCTGATAACTCGATAAAGTAGGTAATTCATCAATACAAACTATGAATATGAAATGTTTGTCTCAGGCGCCTGAGGCACACCATTCAAACTTTTATGTTTTCAAAGTCCTTTATAAGGCTCTGATCTCTCAACTAAGCAGTTCCAAAATTTGCCC
Source organism: Bufotes viridis (assembly GCA_033119425.1). Lineage (NCBI taxonomy): Eukaryota > Metazoa > Chordata > Amphibia > Anura > Bufonidae > Bufotes > Bufotes viridis. The sequence goes on from CM065590.1 coordinate 352,864,832, forward strand.
TAGAAATGTCCAAATCAGGCAATTCCTGCTGAGAGAGAATCCTTAGGTTAATCACTAGGTAAGACACAAAAGGGAAAGGAACTTTCATCAACATCATCATTATTAGTCAATTGAACAAACAAACATTTCTTACATGCAGTTCCCTCTTTATCTGCAGCCCCCAGGGCTTTTACTCACACTGACCAGAAAAGAGGAAAGTCACATCCCAGAATAAGTTCATGTATCAGTCCAGACACAACCCCCACCTCGCAGGTAACAGTTCCCAGAAAAGTCTGAACAGAGACTTCAGCAAAGGGGTGTTCTTTTGTGTCCACACACTGTACTGAAAGTTTTCTTTTGGGGAACACTATTTTAGGGAGAATATAAGCCGGAGCAAGGTGACCACACTGCCAGTATCCAGGAGGGCTACTACCTGGTGGCCATCAATCCACACCTCACAACTCTGCCGAGAGTCCTAGGGCACTGCAGTAGCAAAACTCAAGGAGTGAGCAAAGAAAACGACTTTTGCCTGGTCACACTACAGTCCATGGGCTCCTCAGTCTGTGGGCACTGAGCCATGATGTGCCCAAGCTCATGACATCTCCAGCAACGAGGTCCAGAAGTTTGTTGAGGTAGACATACCCTCGGCAAAGGAACTGTACTGGATGGAAGAACCTGGAGAGTGGCAACCCTTGGTCTCTTACCCTTTCCACAGTATTTCCGGGTAGTCAAGTTTTCCCCTGAGATTGCGGAACCACACAATTTTTCCTGACAGCTCTCAGTAATGGCATATCTTTCCAGGGTGCTGATCATTTGTTCAGTGGTCTGGGCATCAATCTGCATTACTCAGCATCGTAAGTCTCTGGAAAGTGCACAAAACAGTCGTTCCGCAGTGACCCGGTTCAACTCCTCCTGTGAGGATTCTGGCTCAAGCTATTTATCCATTAACTTCACAAGGTCATGTACCTGCGACCGGGGATACTTATTGGTATCGTACTGGCACTCATGCACTCTCAAATAGCCAAGGTCACCCACACTCAAGCAAGTATCTATGCTTTAAGCCGCATATAGCTTTTAGCATTCTCAGCAGAGAAATCACAATAAGCTTTTAGTGGTTCAGCTGCAAGTAGCGGCAAATGTTCCCTCTCAGTGGTCGCTCAAACAACACCAGGTAGCCCTCTACGTCCTCTCCTTCTACCATCCGTTGCATTGCTCTATGTACCAACTTTCACGGGTTGTCCAGGGCAACATTCTGATAGGGGGCCTGTTGAACAGTCCCAGTCACTTTTAACACAGCCAGTTGCTCCATGTGCAGTTCATTTGATTCCTGTTGTACTTGCATGGCATGATTGTTGCTGGATGTTGGCTTGCACCAACTTTGGATTAATTCCGCCATGTTTGTGAATTGTTTAGAGTCCAGAACAGCAGCTTTCACCCAGGATATATGTTTTGCTGGTTTTCCTGGTGCTTCTGGCAGATTCACTTACCAGCAAAGAGGTAGCATAATAAATGCCCGCATCCACAGCCATATGTAACAGTTTGGGGAATTAGATTCAGCAAAGAGACACTCTTAGTCCAGGTTTCTTCAACAAAACAACAGCTAGTAGTTTCATCACACATAAATGTAGCTTTCTTTAGCGTGAAACAAATGGTTAGCAGAAATATGCTTTACAGCAGTCACAGAGTCCTTTTCGTTTTAAGGCATAGTCCACACCTTATGAAGTCTTTGTTCTCACCACGCTAGAAGTATATGGTTTCTCCCCCTTCACAGTCCTTTGAATCAGTAGCACAGTCTCCATGCACTGCTGCATCCAACATATCCCACCTAAGCAGCTACTGGTGAGCTTTTATTTGCCTGCAGCTGTATGTGGAGCAGTAGCAAGGTTAACCTCTTAGTACCCAGTAAGGAACATATCTCCCTTGACAAATTAACCCCCTAAGATGCCCTCCCCCCCCCCAAAAAAAAGTGCGTCTTATGAGGCGAATGCTGCCATTTTTACATCGGAAGCTGCAATGTATCATTGGGGAGGGAAGAGGGGCTGGAGTCCAGCAACTCGCAGCAGGGCCCGATGCAGTCACTGTACTCTTACACTAGGCCCCGCCACTCACAGCACTATTCCTATCTAACAGTAATCTTTAACCACTTAACCTGTTGGGGACACAGAACGTACCGGTATGCCCTGATGTCCTGGTACTTAAGGACACAGGACCTACCGGTACATCCTGTGTGTTTCCGATCACCGCTGCTCGGCGGGTGGTGATCAGAACAATGTACCTGCTGAAATCGTTCAGCAGATACCATGTTACAATCCCGTGGCGGGTTCTGTGACCCCCCCCCCCCTCCCTGCATTCAGACATGCGGTTTGCAGCGCTTTCCAAAGTTTCTGATCCCCGTGGTCAGATCAGAAACTTAAAAATACCCAAATGCTTAATTTTTAAGCCCCCCTGCAGCCCTCAATCATATTGTGCCGGCGGAGCGGTGCTGGCAGTGCGGACGGTCAGGATCGCGATCCCCCGCCCGCCTCCTCTCTAATATTCGGTGGCCTAGTGGGTATACCAGAGTGTAAGCACATTGCTGACACTCTGGTATAAACGGCTGATATCTGTGCTGTGATGTCAGCCGTTTAACCCCTTCCAGGCAGCGGTCCGAGAAGGTTAACAGGGAGGGAGCTCCCTCCCTCAACCATCGGGGGCTGCTGTGCCTTTGCAGCCACCCGACAGAATGGGACAGCAGAGGGAGGGTGCTACCCTCCCTCCCCATCACCCGCTGCTCTGTTCTAGCAGCGTGTGATGGTTACCATGGCAACATGACGCCTTCACAGGCGTCCTGCTTGCCATGGTAATGGTAACTCTGATCAGACGTCTGCTAAAGGCAGAAGTCTGATCAGACTGTGTAAAGTAAAAAATACAGTACATTGCACTATATAGTGTACTGTAATGTATTATACAGACATCAGACCCACTAGATCTTCAAGAAACAAGTTGGTCTGGGTCAAAAAAAGTAACAAAAAGTGAAAAAAAAGTAAAAAAATAAAAACACATTTATCAATGAATAAAAATTAAAAAAAATACAATACACTACACATATTAGGTATCGCTGCGTCCGTAAAAACCTGTTCTATAAAAATAACATGACCTAACCCCTCAGATGAACACCATTAAAAAAATGGTGCAAAAAAATACATTTTTTGTCAGCTTACATCACAAAAAGTGTAATACTAAGCGATGAAAAATACGTATGCCTCATAGAACCAATCAAATCGCCATCTCTTCCCGCAAAAAATGAGCCCCTACATAGCAAAATCGCCCAAAAAATAAAAAAATATGGCTCTGACTATAGAGACACTAAAACATGATTTTTTTTCTAAAATGCTGTTATTGTGTTAAAATAAAATAAATCAAAAGAAGTATACATATTTATGTATCACTACATCCCTAAAAACCTGCTCAATAAAAATATCACATGATCTATCCCCTCAGGTAAATACCGTAAAAAAAATTAAATAAAAACAGTGCAAAAACATTTTTGTCACCTCTCATCACATAAAGTGTAATAGCAAGTGATCAAAAAGTTATATGCCTCCCAAAATAGTGCCAATCAAACAGTCATCTAATCCCACAATAAATGATACCCTACATAGGACAATCGCCCAAAAAAATAAAAAAATATGGCTCTCAGACTATGGAGACATTAAAGCATGATTTTTTTTGTTTCAAAAATTATATTATTGTGTAAAACTTAAATAAATAAATAAAAAGTATACATATTCGGTATCACCGTGTCCATAACAACCTTTTCTATAAAAAAACACATGACCTAACCCCACAGGTGAACACAGCAAAAAAAATTATATAAATACGGTGTCAAAAGCTATTTTTGTCACCTTACATCACAAAAAGTGTAATAGCAAGCGACCAAAATGGCATATGTACCCCAAGATAGTGCCAATCAAACCGACATCTCATCCCTCAAAAAATGAGCCGCTAAATAAGACTGACACCCAAAAAATGAAAAAAATATATGGCTTTCAGAAAGTTGAGACACAAAAAAATCATTTTTTTTCAAAAATGCTTTATTATATAAAACTGAAACAAAACCACCCAAAAAGTAGTCATATTTGGTATTGTCGCGTCTGTCAGAAGCTGCTCTACAGAAATAGCACACGATCTAACCTGTCAGATCAACGATTTAAATGACAAAAGATAAAAACGGTGCCAAAACTGATATTTTTTGGCAAATTTTCAATTTTAATCAATTTTCCAGTAACAAAGAAAGGGTTAACAGCCAAAAAAAACTCAATATTTATTGCCCTAATTCTGTAGTTTACAGAAACACCCCATATGTGCTTGTAAACTGCTGTATGGCCGAACGGCAGGGCGCAAAAGGAAAGGAACGCCATATGGTTTTTGGAAGGCAGATTTTGCTGGACTGGTTTTTTGACAGCATGTCCCATTTGAAGCCACCGTGATGCACGCCTACCGTAGAAACTCCAAAAAAGTTACTTCATCTAAGAAAGTACACCCCTTAAGGTATTCAAAACTGATTTTACAAACTTTGTTAACCCTTTAGGTGTTCTACAAGTGTTATTGGCAAATGGAGATGAGATTTCAGAATTTCAATATTTTGTTACCTTGCCTCACAAAAAGTGCAATATAAAGAAACCAAAAATAATATCTAACCTAAAATAGTACCAACAAAACTGCCACCTTATCCCGTAGTTTCCAAAATGGGGTCACTTTTTTGGAGTTTCTATTGTAGGGGTGCATCAGGGGAGCTTCAAATGGGACATGGTGTCTAAAAACCAGTCCAGTAAAATCTGCCTTCCAAAATCAATATGGCATTCCCTTCCTTCTGTGCCCTGCCGTTTGGCCATACAGCAGTTTACAACCACATATGGGGTGTTTCTATAAACTACAGAATCAAGGCAATAAACATTGAGTTTTGTTTGGCTGTTAACCTTTGCTTTGTTACGTGAAAAAATGGATTAAAATGGAAATTTGCCAAAAAATCTAAATTGACTTTTTATCTCCATTTGCCATTAACTCTTGTGGAACACCTAAAGGGTGAACGACGTTTCTAAAATCAGTTTTGAATACTTTGAGGGGTGTAGTTTCTAGAATGGAGTCATTTTTGGGTGGTTTTTATTTTGTAAGCCTTACAAAGTGACTTCAGACCTGAACTGGTCCTTAAAAAGTGCGTTTTGTAAAATTTCTGAAAAATTTCAAGATTTGCTTCTAAACTTCTAAGCCTTGTAACGTCCCCAAAAAATAAAATGGCATTCCCAAAATGATCCATACATGAAGTAGACATATGTGGAATGTAAATTAATGGAGGTATTACTATGTATTATAGAAGTAGAGAGATTGAATCCTGGAAATTTGCTAATTTTTGTAAATTTTTGGTAAATTTGGTATTTTTTTATAAATAAAAATGAACTTTTTAAACTCAATTTTACCACTGTCATGAAGTACAATATGTGATGAAAAAACATTCTTAGAATGGCCTGGATAAGTAAAAGCGTTTTAAAGGTATTCACACATAAAGTGACAATGGCCAGATTTGCAAAAAATGGCCTGGTCCTTAGGGTGAAAACGAGCCCGGTCCCTAAGGGGTTAATAATTTTAGGAAAAGTTGCGCTCTCCCATGTGTATTACTACTTACTAACAAGCTTCCGTTGCAGGCAGAGCTGACGGCAGCCTAACGTCACTCACTGACGTCACGTGCCTGCTCCTCCCACTTTATGAGTGAGTGACGTTACGCTGCTGGCCGTTCTGCCTGCAAAGAAAGCTTGTTAGTAAGTAGTAATACACATGGGAGAGCGCCACTTTACCTAAAGTTATTAAGAGGTTAAGGATTATTGTTAGATATGAATACTGCTGAGAGAGGTGGCGCCCGTTGGGGGGACACTGTTATCGGGGGATCTGTGGATGACACAAATATAGCATAAGATGCAATGTATGAGTCATCCAGAGATCCAACCCATAACAGTGTGTCATCCACAGATCCCCTCCATAACAATGTGTCGCCCACAGATCCCCTCCATAACAGTGTGTCATCCAGAGATCCCCTCCATAACGGTGTGTCATTCACAGACCACCATTAGTTCAAAACCCATGAAAAGCACACCTTTTGGTAAACAATATTTTTTTTCCTATTTTCCTCCAAAAACCTAGGTGCGTCTTATAGGTAGAGATGGCCCAAACTATCCGCCGGCGAACAGTTCCCAGCGAACATAGCTTGTTCACGTTCGCCGCAGCGGGCGAACACATGCGATGTTCGGTCTGCCCCCTATACATCATCATTGAGCAAACTTTTACCCTGTACCTCACAGTCAGCAGACACATTCCAGCCAATCAGCAGCATACCCTCCCTCCCAGACCCTCCTATCTCTTGAACAGCATCCATTTTAGATTCATTCGGAAGCTGCAGTCTTAGTGAGAGGAGGGAGAGTGTAGTTGCTGCTGATTTAATAGGAAAATCGATAGCTAGGCTAGTGAATTCAGTGTCCACTCCAGTCCTGAAAGACTCATCTGATCTCTGCTGTAAGTACAGCGTCCTGACAGCACCCCAAAAAGCCCTTTTTAGGGCTGCAACATTAGTCTTCTTTTTTTTTCTTCTCCATATATATATTGCAGTTGCCTGGCCTGCCTGTGTGTGAGGAGCTGCAGGCCCACAGACTGTAGTGTGCCCACTGCCAGTGCCCACCCCTGTCATCCTGTGTGGCACAGGACTTTGCATCAAAAAAAGGCATTTAATTTTTACACTTTAGGCCTCTTTCACACTGGCGTTGTGAAGATCCGGCGTGCACTTCCGTCGCCGGAAGTGCACGCCGGATCCGGCACAACGTAAGTGAACTGAAAGCATTTGAAGACTGATCAGTCTTCAAAATGCTTTCAGTGTTACTATGGCAGCCAGGACGCTACTAGCGTTCTGGTTGCCATAGTAGCAGTGGGGAGCGGCATACTTACATTCCGTGCGGCTACCGGGGCGCTCTTGAATGACGTCAGAGCGCCCTGCGCGCATGGATCACGTGATCCATGCGATCACGTGATCTATGCACTGGGCGCCCTGACGTCATCCTGGAGCATCCCGGGAGCCGCACGGAATGTAAGTATGCCGCTCCCCTCTCTTACTATGGCAACCAGGACTTTAGCGTCCTGGCTGCCATAGTAACCATTGACAAAAGCTAAACGTCGGATCCGGCGATGCGCGGAAACGACGTTTAGCTAAAGGCCGGATCCGGACTAATGCCTTTCAATGGGCATTAATTCCGGATCCGTCCTTCCGGCATGCTTTCAGGATTTTTGGCCGGAGCAAAATCCGCAGCATGCTGCGGATTTTGCTGCGGCCAAAAAACGTGTCAGTACTGAACTGAGGACATCCTGATGCATCCTGGACAGATTTCTCTCCATTCAGGATGCATGGGGATAATCCTGATCAGTAGCTTTCCGTCCTAGAGACCCGAGGACGGATCTCTAGGACGGAAAGCTAAAACGCTAGTGTGAAAGAGGACTTAGTGTAATTTCAGTTGCTTGCCTGCTAGTGTGTGTCAGGCCGACTTCAACTGACTGTAGTGTGCCCACTGCCAGTGCCCACCCCTGTCATACCGTGTGGCACAGGATTTTGCATCAAAAAAAGGCATTGAATTTTTACACTTTAGTGTAATTTCAGTTGCTTGCCTGCTAGTGTGTGTCAGGCCGACTTCCACAGACTGTAGTGTGCCCACTGCCAGTGCCCACCACTGATACCGGGTGGCACAGTAGCTTGCCGATAAATAAGGCTTTTCATTTTTAGACAGTAGTCTAAATTCAGTTGCTTGCCTGCTGCCAGTGTGTGTCAGGCCCACTTTCACAGACTGTAGTGTGCCCACTGCCAGTGCCCACCACTGATACCGGGTGGCACAGTAGCTTGCCGATAAATAAGGCATTTAATTTTTACACATTAGTCTAATTTCAGTTGCTTGCCTGCTGCCAGTGTGTGTCAGGCCCACTTCCATAAACTGTAGTGTCCCCACTGCCAGTGCCAACCACTGATACCGGGTGGCACAGTAGCTTGCCGATAAATAAGGCATTTAATTTTTACACATTAGTCTAATTTCAGTTGCTTGCCTGCTGCCAGTGTGTGTCAAGCCCACTTCTACAGACTGTAGTGTGCCCACTGCCAGTGCCAACCACTGATAACGGGTGGCACAGTAGCTTTCCGATAAATAAGGCATTTCATTTTTAGACAGTAGTCTAAATTCAGTTGCTTGCCTGCTGCCAGTGTGTGTCAGGCCCACTTCCACAGACTGTAGTGTGCCCACTGCCAGTGCCAACCACTGATACCGGGTGGCACAGTAGCTTGCCGATAAATAAGGCATTTAATTTTTACACATTAGTCTAATTTCAGTTGCTTGCCTGCTGCCAGTGTGTGTCAGGCCCACTTCCACAGACTGTAGTGTGCCCACTGCCAGTGCCAACCACTCATACCGGGTGGCACAGTACCTAGCACGCGTAGTACCTAATCTAAAAAAAAATGACAGGCAGAGGCAGGCCACCCCGCAGGGGCCGCCGTGGTCGTGGTGCTTTGACTTCCACTGTCCCTGGAATAATGCCTAGTGTTCAGAGGCCATGTACCCTGAACCCGAAAAATTCTGAGGACATAGTTGACTGGCTTAGACAGGACACCCAATCTTCAACAGCTTCCGCTAAGAACCTTGACGCACCATCCTCCTCCAGCTCAGCTTCGGTCACCTGCTCTCAAGTTACCACGCTCCCGCCCGCCTACACCACCATCACTACCACCACAGCCACCACAGCCACTTCACTTGATCCGTCAGAGGAGTTATTTACACATCAGTTGGATGCAATTAGTGATGCGCAACCATTATTGCCAGATGATGTAGATTACAGGGATATGTCTCAGTCAGGCAGGATTACACACATGGACGCACAGTGTGATGATGATGATGATGATGTTGTACCCGCTGCTGCTTCCTTTGCTGAGGTGTCAGATACAAGTGAAGCGGTTGATGATGACGATGTGTCCACGGATGCCACGTGGGTGCCTGCTCGAAGAGAAGAAGAGGGGGAAAGTTCAGAAGGGGAGACAGAGAGAATTAGGAGACGAGTTGGAAGCAGGGGGAGGTCGTCGCAAGGAGTTAGTGGCACAGTCAGACAGCATGCATCGGCACCCGGGGTCAGCCAGACAGCACGCCAGTCAACGCATGCTGTTGCGACCACCAGAATGCCATCATTGCAAAGCTCAGCAGTGTGGCATTTTTTTGTGTGTCTGCCTCTGATAACAGCAATGCCATTTGCAACCTGTGCCAAAAGAAACTGAGTCGTAGGAAGTCCAACACTCACCTCGGTACAACTGCTTTGTGAACAGGGCTGTGGAGTCGGAGTCGGAGGCAATTTTGGGTACCTGGAGTCGGAGTCGGCAAAAAATGGACCGACTCCGACTCCTACTAGATTTAAATTGGAATAAAAAAAATTGGAATAAAAAAAAAGCAAGTTTAAATGTCCCAATTCAGATAAAGTTATAATTAATTACTTCTCTACTATAAGAATAAAGGCCAATGCATGCAGTGCGTCACGCTACCGCTAAACAAAGACGTTAAGTGACCGTGAAGAAGCTTTTCATATGCTTTACTATGCAGTTAAAGGGACACTGACAGGCTGATATATCTGCTGGTATTCATCAGAGGATTAGGAATACAACTAGACGACTGTTACCCCCAGTTGAGGTTTACTTGTGTTTAAAAACGTTTTAATCAATATGCAAATTCTCTACCTTTGTGCCCAAGGGGGCAGGCGCACATGTAGAGTACTGGCAGCACTAGACAGGACTAGGTAGCGAGGAGGAAGAGAGAAAGCTGGCACAGCCTCAGCATAGCCAGACGAGGCTGCTGCCAGCACTCTACACATGCGCCTGCGCAGGAATTCAGCGTTCGGCTGAATTAATAACGAGGGGAACAGCGCTGGGAAGCTGTACTTCGGGAGCGGCTGGGCACAAAGCCGCAGGAGACGCTGCCCCATTGGGCACAAAGATAGTGAATTTGCATACAGATTAAAATGTTTTTTAAACACAAGTTCAGCTTAACTGGGGGTAACATTAGTATAGTTTTATTCCTAATTCTCTGATGAATACCAGTATATATATATATATATATATATATATATATATGTATCTTTAGCTGGAAAATCAGCCTGTCAGTGTCCCTTTAAGGAGCGGCAATACTTACACTTTCCATTGTCTTGTGGTCTGCTGTTACAGGGAACCCATGGTTATCCTAGCCTCTCACTGATAACTGATTAAGGACTGGAGACACTTGTATAAGTGAAGGGAATGGATAGTCAATAGTTCAAGACTGAAGCTGTAAACCATTTGAAAAACTGCTATCATTCAGCTAAGGCTATAAAACATGTAAACTCAGATTGTTAGCTTAAATTTTAAACATGACTATGGGATTCTACTAGGAAAATCATGTTTTAAAATAAATGCCCTTCCTGGATCCTCCCACTGCTCTATCTTCAGCAGAAGATCAGCACACAAAGGAGAAGGCAGCAGCTTCTGCTCAACTTCCTCTCTGTGCTAGAGGAGATTAGAAGAACTTGGTGGAACAGCTTCGTATTTGCATATTAAAAACAGAGGAGTGGGAAGTTTCAAATTCTGAGGAGTCGGAGTCGGACAATTTATCTACCGACTCCACAGCCCTGTTTGTGAAGGCACATGATGTCACATCACAAACGCCTATGGGATCAACACATGAGTACAAGCAGCACACAAACTCAAAGCCACCATGCTCCTCCTGGTCCAGCATCTTCAGCCACGTCAACCACTGCTGTCCTCCCTGCCCCCTCTCAACCAACCTCCACTCCGTCTCTCACCTTCAGCAGTTCCTGCTCATCTGCCCACAGTCAGGTATCTATCAAGGACATGTTTGAGCATAAGAAGCCAATGTCACAGAGTCACCCCCTTGCCCGTCGACTGACAGCTGGCTTGACGGAACTCTTAGCCCACCAGCTTTTACCATACCAGCTAGTGGAGTCTGAGGCCTTCAAAAAATGTGTTGCTATTGGGACACCACAGTGGAAGGTACCCGGACAAAATTTTTCTTCAAAAAAGGCAATCCCAAACCTCTACAATATCATTGAAAAGGAAGTCATGACATCTCTGGCATACAGTGTTGGGACAAGGGTCCATCTGACCACTGATACCTGCGAAGAGTGCTGGATCAGGCTGTAGATGAGCGTGAAGAGGAAGAGTTGTGGTCACCATCACCACCAGAAACAGCCTTGTCATCATCGCTTGCCGGACCTGCGGCAACGCTGGAAGAGGAGTATGAGGAAGAGGAGTCAGAGGAGGAATGTGGCGGCTTTGAGGAGGAGGAAGACCAACCACAGCAGGCACCCCAGGGTGCTCGTTGTTGTCACCTATCTGGTACCCATGGTGTTGTACGTGGCTGGGGGGGAAGAACAGACCGTCAATGACATCAGTGAGGACGAGGAACGGGAAATGAGTAGCTCTGCATCCAACCTTGTTCAAATGGGGTCTTTCATGCTGTCATGTCTGTTGAGGGACCCACGTATAAAAAGGATGAAGGAGAACGACCTGTACTGGGTGGTTACGCTACTAGACCCCCGGTATAAGCAGAAAGTGGCAGAAATGTTACCAAATTACCTAAAGTCGGAAAGGATGCAGCAGTTCAAAACCAAACTAAAAAATATGCTTTACACAGCTTATAAGGGGGATGTCACAGCACAACGGGAATCTAACAGGGGAAGAGGTGAGTGTAATCCTCCTCCTACCACGGCGGCAAGGACTGGACGATTTACAGATGTGTTGTTGATGGAGGACATGCAGAGCTTTTTCAGTCCTACTCATCGCCACAGCCCTTCGGGATCCAGCCTTAGAGAACGACTCGACCGACAGGTAGCAGACTACCTGGCCTTAACAGCAGATATCGACACTCTGAGGAGCAATGAACCCCTTCACTACTGGGTGTGCAGGCTTGACCTGTGGCCTGAGCTATCCCAGTTTGTGATAGAACTTCTGGCCTGCCCTGCTTCAAGTGTCCTGTCAGAAAGGACCTTCAGTGCAGCAGGAGGCATTGTCACTGACAAGAGAAGTCGCCTCGGTCAAAAAAGTGTTGATTACCTCACCTTCATAAAGACGAATGAGGCATGGATCCCAAAGGGACTGACAGTGGGGGATACGTTTGACTAACAAAAGGCCTGATTACATGCCTTGGCCTCAAAATGGTCCCCACGCTGCTGTATTTATTGTCTGCATACGAGATGACTTTCGTGAATTCTCCACCACCAACTAGGGTTCAAGCCGCAATGTTTTAGTCACTTTTCTGCCTGGAAAACATCAATTTTTCCGGCCGCTGCTACAATAGCAGCTGCAACAATGCCATTATTTTTCAGGCATGTGTACATGCCTAATTTTTCTGTCCTATGGTGCAGCACTGTGGCTGCAAAAACAAACCAAAAAAAAAAAGGCACATACAAGTGTCAATTCCCCTTCGTGATCGTTACCTTGTTGTGGTGAAGGGGCTTGCGTATCACAATGAAGCAATCATCACCTCTATGAGTGTGTTGGCAATGTTGCCACACTCCAGATGATAAGGCCGTTGCTTCATTATGGTCAGACCAAAAGCGATCGGACGGCTGGATAATATTTTATAGAAAAAACATTAATTCACCTTTTTTTTTTATGTTGTATGGGTTTTAATATATAAAATAAAAAATCATAATAAAGTCTCCTAATAGTTTATTAGAAATAATGCAGACAATTAAAAAAATCCCCATCAATTCCAATACAAAGCAAGTACAGAGCTCAGAACTAAATTATTTCATGATGTCGTAATGGTTCGCTAATTCGACAATGGTTAATCAATTCGACAGATGTCCCCTGATAGGGTATGTAACAGGGATTAAACTGATAGGAATAGTACTAGTTAAGACACCACTCATATAGGGTGTCACAGCACATTGTTCTGTGCACGCGCAGTGCCCCAATTTGGGAGTAAGAGGACCGACCAAGCTGCTTTTTCCATCTCCCGGTTCCTGAAATCAATTCAGTTTGGTGTATGAGAGTTTGGTCTGTCACTGTGAAGGCAGTCGAAGGTACCCGGCCTAAATTTTTTTTCACAAAAGGCAATCCCTGATATGGGATGTAACAGGGATTAAACTGATGAGAATAGTACTACAGAAAATACCACTTATATCGGGTGTGACAGTAAATTGCACGGCGCAGACGCAGTCACGATGGATTAAAACAGAGTGGAGGGAGCCAGCGTTTTTTTAACCATCTCCCCGTTTGAAAAATCAATTCAATAAATGGCCCCCAGATTGGGGACGTTAGAGGGATTAAACTGATGAGAATAGTACTACAGAAAATACCACTCATATCGGGTGTGACAGTAAATTGCACGGCGCAGACGCAGTGACCGTGGATAAAAACAAAGGGGAGGGAGCGAGCGTTTTTTTAACCATTTCCTCGTTCGAAAAATCAATTCAATAAATGGCCCCTAGATTGGGGACGTTAGAGGGATTAAACTGATGAGAATAGTACTACAGAAAATACCACTCATATCTGGTGTGACAGTAAATTGCACGGCGTAGACGCAGTGACCGTGGATAAAAACAAAGGGGAGAGAGCCAGCTTTTTTTTAACCATCTCCCCGTTCGAAAAATCAATTCAATTCACCTTTCGGGGACCCTTGGTGTTGTACGTGGCTGGGTGGAGGAAGAAACCTTCAATGACATCACCGGGACGTGGCTAGCTTGGTATCCAACCTTGTGCAAATGGAGAGTTTGCGGTTGTTCAAATGAACTGTTTGCGGTTGTTTGCGGTGCAATAAAAGGGGAGTTTGGTCTGTCAATGTCTGTGAAGCGGGTGTAACCCTTATCGATACAACCCCGTAACCCTGATTGATACAAAATCATACCTGATCGTATACACACACTGGATGTTTTAAACCACGTTGTTCAAAAAAATTTAGGATCGTTAGGTGATTTATGCCTTTTATGGATTAAAACCCAACTCTGCGTCAACTATGTAATTTTCCATGGAAGTTTTGCCATGGATCCCCCTCCGGCATGCCACAGTCCAGGTGTTAGTCCCCTTGAAACAACTTTCCCATCACTATTGTGGCCAGAAAGAGTCCCTGTGGGTTTTAAAATTCGCCTGCCTATTGAAGTCTATGGCGGTTCGCCCGTTCGCGAATATTTGCGGGAGTTCGCGTTCGCCGTTCGCGAACGGAAAATTTTATGTTCGCGACATCACTATTTATAGGACAAAAAATACAGTATACGTTTACATACACTATATAAAAAGACACATTTCAATATCTGACATGAAATCAGAATAAACCTTTCCTGTTTTTGGTCAATTAGGATTACCATAATTATTATTATTTGCCAAATGACAGAATAATGAGAGAGAAAATGTTTTAAGGCATTTTTATTACTTTCTGCAATGTCAAAAGTTTACATACACAAAGATTACTATCACGCATAGTTTTCCAGCTCACCTCCTTGGTCTTTGTACCGCTCATATTCTGATGCCTTGGGTGAGTCCCAGATACAGCAACGCAAAATGAAAAAAAAGCCAGATAACAGCAGACAACGGGTTACGACTAAGGACGAAATGTCTGAAACGCGTTAACGATCCCTGCATACGATGTGGATGTGTCTGCTGTTATATACTGCAATAAAGGAGAAGTTTTAAGAGGACTTTCATCTTATTCTGAAGCTGTTTTTTTTTGGAAATACTGAAGCAACATCTCAAGACATCAGCCAGGAAGTTAAAGCTTGGGCAGAAATGGGTCTTCCAAATGGACAATGACCCAAAGCATACTGCCAAACTGATTACAAAGTGACTTAAGGATAATAAAGTCAATGTTTTGGAGTGGCTATCACAAGGCCCTGATCTGAATCCTATTGAAAATGTATGGGCAAAGCTGAAAAGGCAGGTGCGAGTAAGGCAACCAACAAACATGGCTCAGTTACACCAGTTTTGTCAGGAGGAATGGGTCCAAATTCCAACCAACTATTGTGAGAAGCTTATGGAAGGATATCCAAAATGTCTGACCCAAATCATACAGTTTAAGGGCAATGGTACCAAATATTATTTAAATGTATGTAAACTTTTGACTTTGCAGAAAGTAATAAAAATGCCTTAAAACATTCTCTCTCTCACTCATTTTTCTGGCATTTGGCAATCAATAATAATTATGGTAAACCTAATTGACCAAAACTCAGGAAAGGTTTATTCTGATTTCATGTCAGATATTGAGAAAAACATGCATGTGTGTCTTTTTATATAGTGTATGTAAACTTCTGGTTTCAACAACTGAGAAGGTAGCTTTCTTTCAGGGGATCATCTTCACAGTTACGGCTTCAGGACACAGGTTTAAGGTCCAAACAGGGCATTTATTGTGGCACACCAGCAAAACAGTACATCAAAACAATAAACACTTGCCTGTCCAGGCTCTAACTAATACGTAACGTATCCCTCACTCACCTAGTGGGTACAGTTCAGACCCTATGAACCGATGCGGCTTTCCCAGCCCAAATGTCCACCAGCCTCCTGGCTGTTCAGAGCACCGTTCACACACTGTCTCAGGTCCAATGTCCCTTGGGGGATTCGGGCTCACTAGTCCGACTGACTAGAACCCAGCAACCCACTCCCAGGTGTCGCTTCGTCCCCCAAATCCAGACTATAACCAAGCCTCGTGGCCCCTCAGCCTTGCCCAGCTGAGACCACAGTCACAGAGCCATCCCAGGCCTCTGCTTCAAACTCTCCCTTACTGACACACAAGGAGGTGCTTTATCCCAGCCTGATACCTCCAGCTGGTCTCACCTGTGGTGGAATAGGGGTGTGGATCGCACTATCCACCCCTTCCTTGCCTCTAACTTGTGTGAGATCTGTCACTGTCTCACTATAAATATATATATTAGTAGGATGACCTGGCTTCACATGGGTATATTTCCACTATTTCATTTAATGTTTGTGTGTGAGGTTAGAAGATATCCACAGTATTCGCAATAACAGTGACCTCTACAGCGCTCGCCCCCCATAATAGTGACCTCCCCTCCCCTATAACCGTATTCTCCACAGTGGCCTGTCCCCTTAACACTGATCCTCCACAGCACACAGTCCCTTAACATTGGCCTCCACAGAAGCCCACCCCCTTTACTTTGAGCTTCACAGCAGTCCTCCCCCTTAATAGTGACCTGTACAGAGGCCCGCCTCCTTAACAATGACACATCCATTATCCACAGCACCTCGCCTTCTTAACATTGACCTCCACAGCTGCCTGCCCCCTTAACAATGATCTCCACAGAACCCCGACCCCCTAACTGATCTCTACAGTCCCCTGCCCCATTTACACTGGCCTACACTGGCCCACCCCTTAAAAGTAACCTCTACAGTGACCCGCCCCTTAACACGCACCCCACAATGCCCCACCCCCTTAAAAATAACCTCTACAGCACCCTGCCCCTTTAACAGTGACCTTCATAGTGGATCACCCCTTTAAGTGACCTCCACAGGTCCCATTCCCTTAAAGGGGGTTTTCGACTTCAGCAAATAGCATTTATTTTGCAGAGAAAGTTTCCAAGGGCACGACCACCCTGCAGTCCAGCAGCATGGCTGTGCTTGTACACTATATAAAAAAAGTGCCAGCCAGAAATGAGCAGTGTATATTGTGATGCAAAAATGAATCCAGCCAGCAAAGGAAGCAATATGGATAATAACAATACATTAGTAAGTGCCTTGCATTAACTTTCTCTATCTGATAAATGCCACTTGCTAAACTGAGACAGCCCTTGGTCAACAACTAGTGACTGAGAACTATGTACATATGTCTAAACACTTAAGCCTCATGCACACAAACATATTTATGGTTTGCGTTTTTGATGGCTCAAATGCGGACCCATTCATTTCTACGGGGCCACAAAAAAACGTGGACAGCACATGAATGTTATAATTGCGCTGTCCGCATCCATTTATCATGCAGAGAAAGCTAATACAAGGCACTTACTAATGTACTGTAATCCATATAGCTTCCTTTGCTGGCTTGGTTCATTTTTCGAGCACATTTTACCCTACTTGTTTCCATGGTTACAACCACCCTGTATTCCAGCAGTGGTGCTCGTGCTTGTACACTATAAGAAAAAATGCCAGCCTCTCTGGTGGCCGGGACTGCAGGAGCTTATATAGGATGGTACTTTTTTCTATATTGTGCAAGCACAGCCATGCTTCTGGACTGCAGGGTGGTCTAAACCATGGAAACTTTCTCTGCATAATAAATGGTATTTTCTGAAGTGGCAAAACCACTTTAAGTGACCTCTACAGAACGCCACCCCCTGAACAATGACCTCAACAGTACCCTGCCCCTTAATAGTGACTCCTCACAGTGCCCTGCACAGCTGTCTGCCCAATTAACATTGACCTACACAGGGCCCCTCCACCTTTAACAATAACCACCCCCACTGCACCATGCTCTTTAATAATATAAGACTTTCACAGCACCACGCCCCCTTAATATAAGACTTCCACAGCACCCTGCCTCCTTAAAATTTGACACCCATAGCACCTCGCCTCTTAACAGTGACGTCCACAGCACCACCCCTTCTTAACAGTGACCTCTAACAGTGAAGAAAAATGAGTTATGGAAACTTGGTGTAACTGTGTGTGTCAAGACTGAAGGGCCTCTGAGCTTCTATTGGATAATAAGGGTCATGTGACTGTGTGAATGGCAGTTAGAATGTGAGTTAAGCTGTGAGCTCCTATTGGCTGATATATATTTTTGGGAATATCTTAGGAACGGTACATCCTAGAGAGCTGAGACCTATATACAGTTTCAAGAAAAAGTATGTGAAACCTTTGGAATGATATGGATTTTTGCACAAATTTGTCATAAAATGTGATCTGATCTTCATCTAAGTCACAACAATAGACAATAACAGTCTGCTTAAACTAATAACACACAAAGAATTATATGTTACCATGTTTCTATTGAACACACCATGTAAACATTCACAGTGCAGGTGGAAAAAGTATGTGAACCCCTAGGCTAATGACATCTCCAAGAGCTAATTGGAGCGAGGTGTCAGCCAACTGGAGTCCAATCAATGAGATGAGATTGGAGGTGTTGGTTTAAGCTGCCCTGCCCTATAAAAAACACAAATTGTCTATAAATGGAGAAAGTTCAGCACTGCTGCTACTCTCCCTAGGAGTGGCCATCCTGTAAAGATGACTGCAAGAGCACAGCGCAGACTGCTCATTGAGGTAAAGAAGGAACCTAGAGTGTCAGCTAAAGACTTACAAAAGTCTCTGGCATATGCTAACATTCCTGTTAGCGAATCTACGATATGTAAAACACTAAACAAGAATGCATTTCATGGGAGGATACCACAGAGGAAGCCACTGCTGTCCAAAAAAACATTGCTGCACGTTTACAGTTTGCACAAAAGCACCTGGATGTTCCACGGCCGTACTGGCAAAATATTCTGTGGACAGATGAAGCCAAAGTTGAGTTGTTTGCAAGAAACACACAACACTATGTGTGGAGAAAAGAGACATAGTACACCAACATCAAAACCTCATCCCAACTGTGAAGTATAGTGGTGGTATGGCATCATGGTTTGAGGCTGCTTCGCTGCGTCAGGGCCTGGACAGATTGCTATCATCGAAGGAAATATGAATTCCCAAGTTTATCAAGACATTTTGCAGGAGAACTTAAGACCATCGTTCCACCAGCTAAAGCTCAACAGAAGATGGGTGTTGCAACAGGACAATGACCCAAAGCATAGAAGTAAATCAACAACAGAATGGATTAAACAGAAGAAAATACACCTTCTGGAGTGGCCCAGTCAGAGTCCTGACCTCAACCCGATTGAGATGCTGTGGCATGACCTCAAGAAAGAGATTCACACCAGACATCCAAAGAATATTGCTGAAGTGAAACAGTTCTGTAAGGAGGAATAGTCAAGAATTATTCCTGACCATTGTGCACGTCTGATCTGCAACTACAGGAAACCTTTAGTTGAAGTTATTGCTGCCAAAAGGAGGTTCAACCAGTTATTAAATCCATGGGTTCACATACTTTTTTCACCTGCACTGTGAATGTTTACATGATGTGTTCAATAAAAACATGGTAACATTTAATTCTTTGTGTGTTATTAGTTTAAGATTGTTTATTGTTGTGACTTAGATGAAGATAAGATCACATTTTATGACCAATTTATACAGAAATCCATATCATTCCAAAGGGTTCACATAATTTTTCTTACAACTGTATGTATTTTTATTTAATTTTTTTAAATTTTTATCTAGTGCTCTAATTTTTTACGGTAGTAAATTTATATGCCACAGTTTTGGCATGCACGCTCACAAAAATATCTGCTTACGTGCGTCCTGCACCCCCTGAGGCAGGAAAACCAACATCTGCTTGTGTACGACCTGCACCTGCTGAGCGCCGGTCAGTACTGTCAATTACGGACCGTGTCTGCTCAGGATTCAGGGCAATTTTTTTAAATATATATATATACACACACACACAGTGTTTTTCGCCCTATAAGACACACCTAGGTTTAAGAGGAGGAGAACAAGAAAAACATTTTTTATTAGTCCTCAGCTCACACCCCCAATCAGACCTCAGCTCAGACCCCAATGTTAATAAGACTCTCAATCAGACCTCAGTTCAGACCCCAATGTGAATGACCCCCCCAGACCTCAGATCAAAGCTCCAATATGAATAAGAATCCCCGCCATTCAGACCACCAATAAAAATGACCCCCAGACCTTAGATAACAGCCCCATTATGAATATATCCCCACATTTAGACCTCCAGATGTGAATGGCCCCCATAACTCATTACAGACCCCCTTGCTCAGAGAAAATAAAATAAAATTTAAAAAATCCACTTATCTCTCCTGATGCGGCCTCCGCTGCCACTCCCAGGATCCATCTCCATCTCTTCCTGCCACAGACTCTGCCAAACACAGCACAGCCGACTGTAGAGGACCAGAAAGCAGTGAGTACAGAGCCCGGACAGCAATGAATTCACCGCTTCCCAATCCTCCGGTACAAATGAGCGCTAATTAGAGTCTACCACTCATCTATGGATTATTAATTTTATCCTTTATGCTCCCTGTAATTTTCCCATTACATATTCATTTCTGTGAGACATCTGTTTGCTCGAAAGTGCCCTTTCCAACCTTTAAAATGTTCGCACAGGGGTGTACTTTCCAAAATCTTGGGGTGTTTTACTGTCTGGGGACCTCAGGAATTTTTACATGCAAAAAAAAAAAAAAAACTTTGGCCAGTCCTCATGATGGACCCTGACATCAGGGAAGTGATATATGATTATCCGCAGATCACATTTTGAAGGGGCAACAGCCTGAGGGATTCACTTGTCCACAGCCACCACACCCTGCCTATAAGAAAGGAACATGGTTAAATCGTACAACCGTAGGCTGCTTTAAATGTGGAGGTTGTGTAGCCTGTAATATTATACAGAATGGTAAGACATTCTATAGCACAAAATTACAACGTACACTTTCTATTAAGGATCTCATCAATTGCAAAACCCAAGGTGTGATCTATAAGATCACTTGTGAGTGCAAAAAGGAATACATAGGGAAGATAAAAAGGGAATTGCGTTGGCAGCCGGGTGAGCACCTTGGTGATATGTAGAATAAGAGAGACACAGCTGTGTCTAGACATGACATGAATGTCACCAAGGTAACCCAAAATGCATTAAGGCCATGGAGATTAAAAAGATTGGCCCCCAATTCGTGGGGGAGACTGGGATCGTCTCTTATTACAACGCGAAACTCGCTGGATATTTATGCTACGTACAGTTTCACCCATGGGCCTGAATGAGCAAATCAATTACAGTTGCTTTATTTAATTATCTGTAATTGTAGAAAACTATCTTCACAATACTTACAACCTCTTCCATATTTCTATTCCCCACCTGTCCCCAACTCCCCTATCTAATAGTCAAGTGTCAGTTTGAGACTACGATGTCCTAGCTACTTTTACTATTTTTTATGCTTTAAATGCCAGTTTGTTCACATAGCGCGGCTCCATACTAGGAATCGCGCATCTGACAGTTGCCAGGTGAAGCGTCCCGGTCACCTGGCAAACTGTTCAGCAGTTCTCGCGCGAATCTGCAGGAATGAACGCGGTGAGGTCATCATAATCACCAGCGTCTGACCGGTGATTCTGCCTCATAGCGATCTAGTGAGATGCACTGCGCATGCGCTGGAGTGACACGCTGCACCTCACTAAGGAGGCGGATGGCCTATCAAACCTCATTTTGGGGTAAGCAATTCAAATAGTGGCAGATTCCGCTACCACCCATGCGCAGCAGTAGGACCTACATCAGTTGTTCTCCTCTATCCTTCTCATGCCCTAGTTTGCCGTTATTAGGACCCAGGGCAGCTAGCAATTACTCGCAGGAGACACAGGTTACCATCTTGTGTATCCTGCATACATAGCCCCAAGCTACCTGTGTTTCCTCTGATGAGCTTTACCCTCATAATAAAGCGAAACATGCATGTTGGGACCTGGTAGTAGAGGGCTAAATAGGGCGCATCAATTCCAGGGTTAGGTTCCAGTTGGTACCTGGCCACGAGCTTCGCGGCTAGGTCACCAGGGCTAGTGTAGGCCCTAGACAGGGCCTGATTAGGGCAAGCTAGCCTGGATCTTATTAACCCTTCTAATTTCATGAAATATGTACAAGCCTCGGCGGTTATCAATTGTGAGGCTGTAGTACTTACAGGAACGAACTACATGGTGCGGTAGGATCAACGGTTTTATTTTGTGGTGCCGCCGTGCACATCATTTGTGTCGATCCTATGCAATACAGATCACCTATGACTTTTTAATGAGAGGTGCTCTGTTTCTATATTTGGATTGTGTTATGTGCAGTTATATCCTAAGGGCCTTATTTTAAATTGTGATTATTAAATCTTATTTTTTTATGCATACCAGACACGCTTTAAGTTTGCATCATCCATTTATTTTTGCTGTTATACATGTGACATGGCACCTAATATCCATGTCTGCAAACTCAGGCCAACCAAATCCATATTTTGTAGTTTGTCTCCAGATCCCTGCTGTGCGCCCATAGAGCAGGCTACAAGCACATATGGGGTGTTGACATTATCAGGAGAAAATGGCTAACACATACTGGGGTGCATTTTCTCCTGTTACCCCATTTCTAGAGATGAGCGAACTTCTGTTTTCAAGTATGGCAAACAAGGTTCGGGTTATCTAAGAATTCCATTATGGATTCCGCTACCACGGACCATAAAACTACTTGGAGTTTTTCACTGCCTGGGCACCCCAGCAATTTTTTACGTGCGACATGGCAACTAAAATTCGGGTCTGCCTCATCAGGCCTGCATATAAAATCCATATATTGCAGTTTGTCTTCAAAGTCCTGCCATGCACCTATACATCAGTTTGTGACCACATATGGGTTGTTGCCGTATTCATGGGAAAATGTGTAACATACTGGGGTGCCTTTTCTCCTGTTACCCCTTGCGGAAGTGAACATTTTTCATTTTCAAAGCCAAGTGTTTCCTAATTCTATGAAACACCTTTGTGGTCAAAGTGCATACTACATGCCTTGAAAGATTCCTTGAGGGGTGTAGTTTTCAGAATGGGGTCACTTTTTGGGGTTTCCACTGTAGGGGTACCTCAGGGAGTCTTCATATGCAACATAGCTCCTAAAATCCACTCCTGCAAAATCTTCCCTCCAGAAGCCATACAGCGTTTTTTTTCCTTTTGAACTCTGCCATGCCCTCATACATCAGTTTTTGATCACATATGGAGTGTTGCCATATTTAAAGCAACATTTTCTTAAAAAAACATAATTTTTCAATTTCACTGCCAAGTGTTTATACATTATGTGAAACTCTAATAGGGTCAAAGCACTCATTACACCTCACAATAAATTCATTGAGAGGTTTAGTTTCCACAATGGTGTCACTTTTGGCTGTTATTCACTGTAGGGATATTTCAGGGTCTTGTCAATTGAAAAATGGCACCATAAAATCATTCTAGCAAAATCTGCCCCCCAAAAACCATAGGGCACTCCTTGTCATCTTAGCCCTGCCATGCGCCCATACATGAGTGTACAACAATACTTGGAATGTCTTTGGAAACTGTAGAATTAGGGTAATACAGATTATGTTTTTTTTTGTGTTAACACTTGCTATTTTACTGGAAAAAAAAAGATTAAAATTCTAAATCTGCAAAAAAAAAAAAAGTAAAGTGAAACACCTGACAGGTTAAGTTTGTAAAAATTTTCTAATAACTTGGCGTGTAGTTTCTAAAATGGGTGGTTTCTGTCATGTAAGCCCCACAAGGTGACATCATAACTGAATTGGTTCTTAGAGTCAGTTTTTGAAATTTCGTTGAAAATGTTAAAAATCACTTCTAAAATTCTAAGCCTTGTAACTTCCAAAAAAGATGACATTTTCAAAATGATGCATGAATGATGAACATAAAGTAGACATATGGTGAATGTTATTTTATAACTATTTTATAAGGTGTCACTATTTGTCTTAAAACCTGAGAAATTGAAATTTTGAAAATAGCCAATTTTTCCAAATTTTCTGTAAATTTTAGATTTGTGGAAAATATTTATTTCATTTCAGCTAGCTACAATAAAAAAAACTGCATCCTGAATGCATGTCAGAATTGCACTGTGTGCCAGCACACTAAGGTGAGAAATTGCTCTGTCTTGAAGGGGTTAAACAACAAACATTTATTACTTACCAGACATTCACCTCGAACACAGATATTGTGAGAATCTTTATATGAGCATTGTGTTCCATCATGTACTAGTCTTTTCATATACACCACATCTCTAGTTTCTTTTGACTGACAGTAAAGATGACACCTTTCCTTTTCTGTAAGAGATATAGAAATGATGCTACAGTTAAGTCATAGCATTAAAGAGTAACTAAACTTCTAATTAAGTTTTCTTAAATGTCCCGAATGCCCTAATAATACTTGTTCTAATATATTTTATTCAAAAGTGAAGATTTCCAGTGTGTTAAATTCACTATTCTCCACACTGCTGACGTCTCTTATGAATGGGGCCACAGAGAACGGAGTACGGGCAGAAGCACACATTGCAGCTCTTGCCTGTGCCCCCCAAGGTTTACTAAATGCTGGCATAGAACATGTGCTATGCAAGGATTAGCTGGGCAGGGTGTGTAGCTGGCCAGCTAAGACCTGTCCTAGGTTGCTAATATGACTTACATGTAAATACAGCTAGACCTGCTAATAACCTTAATACAGTTCATATGTTTATATGTTAAAGACAAAAGCAAAGTTATATACTGTGACTTCATGTTTTTGGATGTCATTTTACAGTTATATATTGTGTTCACAGAAGCAGAAAAGATAATATGCTTTTAAGATTCATTATATGACTAAGGTAAGCTCAATGACACAGCACAATTATTAACAGAAAGCATGGAATTAAGCTGTTGTTATTGAGCAGGAGTCTTGGCCAATCACAGCCAGCCTCACACTTAGGCTGTGTGGGAAATTCCCTAGCAGGAGCTGCTAGAATTCATAACACCAAAGGAGAGAAGCGGAACAGACTCCAGTCAGAGCTGAGTTTTATGGTAGCAAAGAGGCCAAAATAGTTCCACCAAATTACAAATTGCAATCAAATTGCATAAAACCATCCAAACTGCTCAAAGCAATTGTATAGACCAAACTGCAAACCAAGTAGAGCAAGTCGAACTATTGGTTAAACCTCAGATATACCTCTCAGAGAGATCATAAAGTGCTTAAATAACTTAAAGTGAGCATACAGATACTGAAGAGAGAAATATATCCACCATTTTATGTTGAATGACAAGATTGAACAGTTGAACCGCCATTTTGTGAAACTTTATTTAACACGTGTTTTGTACATGGACTATCTGCTGCGGAAGTGGCAGCGTTATATATGTTGAAGTTAATAAAGAAGTTATTTCAAGCATTTGGGGTGCTTTAAACCTACTGCTTCCATAGAACGGCGCTAGAGGAATTACAGAGTAAGGCCCTATTCACACGTCCGCAATGTCGTCCGCATGTATTCCGCAATTCTTGCGGAATTCTCACAGTTTTTGCGGAGCGCGCCACCGATCTTACGGCCGCAGCTCCGCAAAAAAGTAGAGCATGTCCTATTCTTGCCCGCAATTGCGGACAAGAATAGACATATATATGGGGCTGCCAGCCGGGTGTGTTTATGGATCCGCAATTTGTGGATCCATAAACACAACGGACGTGTGAATAAGGCCTAATAGACAGTCTGGTTAGAATAAAAGGTCAGAAATATCAAAATTCTTCTAATGCCACAGCACAAACGGCACTTCATAGTGCTGCACCTGCCAAAGTGGAACTATTACCCTCAGAGGGCGAAGTGATAGCGCTCCTCAACTTACACAGTAAAGAGCGCATTAGAGCAGCGGAGCGCTAGCATATACCACCATGCAGCAACTGTTCCCTGAGTGAGCAAGCAAAGACACCTCAGCGGAGCCATCATAGAGGCCATAGAACGTGTGTATTAGTCAAACTGCAGCCGACTCTTAAAGTGGCAGAACGGCAAAAGCAAGATAGTCAGAGAAAGAGAGCCAACCCTCCCGCGATCCCTAAAGAGAGAAAGACATGCATGGTGGGAGGCCAGAGTCCAGAGCTACAGTGCCCACACCACTACCCACGAAGAGGGCACATACTGCAGCCAGCTAGTTTTCCACCACTAGGCCCAAAGACTGCAGCAGCGTATCCAATCTAGCGCATCGCAAGTCAGCGCATAGCATCGAAAGTAAGCACAGAGCATCGCATCACATCAAGAAAAGACAAGTCTACTTTAAGATGACATTTGTTCCTGCTCTTCAGAATAAGGTCAGTGCTTTCCTTTTATTACACATTATTGCACATAGATTTTGACATAAAGAGACATTTTCGTGTTCAGGAATAAAAGACTTTAAAGTAAAACAAAGGACAGTATCTATTGCTATTGAATTTAAAGTGAAAGTCTTTTATTGCCTGCATCTATTGCTATTGCATTTAAAGTGAAAGTGATTTATTTCTGCATGTGTCAGTATTGCATTTAAAGTGAAAGATCCTTTAATATTCGTATTGATTGTTATAGCATTTAAAGTAAAATGTCGGAGCCTAGTATTACCATGCCACTGTTAGAGGATACAAAGATAGATAGGGTAGAAGGTGAAGAGCAAGAAAACCTGTTTGAATTATAAGAGTCTGATGTAACATTAGTCTTGCCGCAAACAAATATAGCCCAAGCAAATGAACTAAGACCCCAAAAATTCTGGAAAATTTGGAGCAAAAAGCAGCATTAAAAGAGAAAAGGTCTGCCTGAATGAATGAAAAGTGGAAATTTTACATTAAAGGCATTCGTGGAAAGTTAAAACAAGAAAGGAACTTGAGTGACATGGTAGAGGCAGTAGAAAAATCTAAATCAGAGCTTATGGTTGCATATGTCAACCTGCGGTCGTTTACGACACCTTCCAGGATATTGTAAGGAACATGGACACATGTACTGGGGTCACTAAAGATTTAGTAAAGCTCATGAGATTACTATCATCTGCAGCTAACTATGATGAAGGTAAGGTAAGAAAGAATGAACAAGCTTTTTATGAGAGACTATGCTAGGTCCTTAGGGGAAACCACAATCTTAAGTGGGACTTCCTTCAGTAACAGAAGTTCCAGCCACATATCAGCGTTCTCAAGTACTTTAGCCAAAATAAATGAATTGGTTGAATAACTTGCTGTCAAGAGAGCAGAAATTGAAATGGAAGCATTGAGGCACAGCACCATCAAATGTAGGCACAACACCATCAAATGGAAGCTAAAATGAAAAGTCTGGAAAGGCAGAAAGAAGTTAAGATTATAGAAGCCAGATTCAGAGTACACGAAGAGGACATGAACAGTAATCATAGGTCCAAATCTGTACTAAGTGAAGTAGCAGACTCCTACTTTCCTCCATACGCCCAGGAGAGTGGAAGGAAATCTCCAGCATTTAGTGAGGAAATAAGTCATTATCCTTCCATCCCTGCTGAGAAAGACAAAGAGAGACCTAGTCCAGTGTTAGGAAAAAGGTGTGTGAATTTACCCTCTATCTCTACCGGAAAAGATGAAGAAAGGGGCTCACCTAATTCAGAACTAGGTGAGAAAATAGAACCGGGTGATTCTATCCCTAGATGTCACTGGTCAAGAAAATGTTACAACTATTGTCCCAGTAAGACAACAGAGAACAGTCCTTGCTAAACTTCCTGTTCCGGAACCCACTGTATTTTCAGGAGACGTACTGAAGTTCATAGAGTGGAAGGCACGTTTTGAAATGATCATTGAGCATCATTGCTTCAGTCCAGTCGACAAGTTATTCTACCTTCAGAGATATGTTGGTGGAGAAGCATAGAAAAGACGACGAAGCCTACAAGCAAGCTTGGGAAAAATTAAATACAAGATATGGTCATGCTTTCTTAGTACAAAGAACTTTTAGAGAGAAATTGAATAACTGGCCTAAAATAGGTCCTAAAGAACACTTCAGACTCCAAGAGTATGGTGACTTCCTGCAAGCATGCAGCAATGCCATCCCACATGTTCAAGAACTAGAAGTACTAAATGACTATCTAGAAAATCACAGGATGCTAGCTAAGCTACCTGAAGAAGTGGCATCTAGATGGAATCGCTATGTGACTAAACAGTTAGATCTAGGCAAGAATTTCCCAAGTTTTAAAGAGTTCTCTGAGTTCGTCAAGGAGGAAGCACGGATAGGATGTAATCCAGTAGAATCATCTTATGTCTTAAAATCCTTAGAAGAAAGGCCTGCAAGAGAGATAAGATGGGCAAGAGCAACTAGCTTTGCAACCAACACAGCAGCTAAGGGTCTAGACACCTACGAGATCAAGTTCAAAGTCAGTACTGGGATCAGTAGAGAGACAGAACCGACAAATCTTCAGAGTAACTTCAAGTGTATGTTCTGTGAAGAGAACCACTCCATACACAAGTGCCAACAATTGAGGGAGAAGTCTCCAGATGAAAAAAAAAGGTTTGTACTTGATAGCCATCTGTGTTTTGGATGTCTAAGTAAAGGCCATGTTACTAAGAAGTGTAAGAAAAAGGGCAAATGCAGCATTTGCAAAGGACGCCATCCTACACCACTACATGAAGAATGTCAAAAGAAAGATAAATCCTCAATACCTAAAGATGCTGAAGAAGAAAATAAAGTATTGTTATTCTCTTGCAGAGTGAGGGAAGGAGAAAGCAACGGCAGATCAATGGTTGTACCAGTGTGCATTTTAAATCCTAAAAGGAGGATCAAGAAGGTATACACCTATGCACTAATAGATGCCCAGAGTGACGTCACTCACCTTCATTGATCAAGAAATCTGGAAGAAATTACAAGTGGCTACAGAACCAGTGAAGCTCAAACTCACCACAATGACGGGGAGAGACACATTAGTGAACAGTCAAAGGGTCAAAGGACTAAGAGTTAGAGGACTTCATTCAAACTGCACATTAAATCTACCTTAGCTTATACAAAAGACGATATACCTCTAGATCAATAAAGCCAATAAATGGGAGCACCAATCTGTCATATCTCATGAAATGACTGAAGGAGTTTGGTGTTGGTCTGTTTATAGGTTACGATTGTCCCGAAGTTTTGGTACCACGAAAGGTAATCACAGGAGGAAAGGGTGAACCCTACACTGTTCAAACTAATCTAGGATGGGGTGTTGTTGGAGGAAAACAGCAGATTGCAAACTCAAGATAGGTGACAGGATTGTGTCATTGAATATCTGTCCAAGAGTTACCAACTGTAAGTCCAGTAAAAGTAATCAAGATCCTTGAATCCGACTTTGCAGACATAAGTTCTAAAGAAAAGAGTGTATCCCAAGAAGACAAAGTTCGTACACACTCTAGAAGAAAGTATTCACCAGAATCAACAAGGTCATCTTGAAATGCCCTTACCTTTTAGAGAACAACTTCGTCTTCCAAATAACAAAAATCTTGCCCTAGAGTAAGATTGAAATGTTTGAAGAAAAAGATGGGAAGATATCCCAAATTCAAGCAGGTATATTTGAAATTCATGGAAGGCATCCTTGAAGAAGGACATGCAGAGAAAGTTAATAACCAACCTAAAGAAGGAGAAGTGTGGTACATCCCACATCAAAGTGTTTACCACTTAAAGAAACCAGATAAGATTAGAGTAATATTTGATAGCTCAGCAATGTACGATGGTGTTGCATTGTACGATCATCTACTAAAAGGACCCGATCTTACAAACACTCTGCTTGGAGTAATCTGAAGATTCAGAAAATATCCCGTAGCAGTCATGTGTGACGTTGAAAAGATGTTACACCAGTTTTAAGTGAAGAATGAAGATATAGACTTCCTGAGGTTTCTATGGTGGGAGGATGGAGATACAGATACAGAGCCAGCAGAATTCAGAATGAAAGTACACTTGTTTGCAGCAGCATCGTCTCCAGGTTGCGCCAATTATGGTATGAAGTACCTGGCCAATCAGAATGAAAAAGATTGCCTATCAGCAGCAAATTTTCTGAAGAAAAACTTCATGTAGATGATGGTCTTATAAGTCTAGAGTCCACAGAATCTGCAATCAAACTAGTGAAAAAAAGCCAAGAGTTATGCACAAGAGGAAACCTGCACCTTCACGTATTCATCTCAAACAACAGAGAGGTACTTGTATCCATCAGTGACTCTGAACGTGCATCAACAATGAAGAATGTAGATCTCAATTATGATCATCTTCCAGTTCAGAACGTTCTTCTTTGAAGTATCTATTGAAGATAAAGTTGCAACTAGACATACCATTCTTTCCACAGTGGCTTCTATATATGTTCCATTGGGATTCTTGGCCCCAGTAATCCTCAGAGCAAGAGAAATACTACAAGAATTAGGCAGACAGAAGTTGGGAGGGGACTAGCCCATACCTGAAAAATTTGAGGCCAAGTTGGGAGAGTTGGATAAGAGACTTGCAAAAATTGAGAGAAGTTCGGATACCCAGATGTTTTGTACCTCATGATTTCGGAAAGTGCAAGAAAATAGAACTTCATCACTTTTCAGATGCCAGTAGTTATGGTTATGGTCAGTGCTCCTACATCAGAGTGATAGGAGAAGCAAAAATACATTGTGCCCTGGTTATGAGGAAGGCCAGAGTTGCTCCTACTAGTATTCAGACAGATACCAAGACTTGAACTGACAGCAGCTGTTGTTTCAGCATCAGTAAGCAACGTTTCTGAAAGAAGAATTGGAATTAAAAATAGATTAAGAATATTTTTGGAAAGACTCACAAGTTGTCCTAGGATACATAAACAACGAAGCCCGAAGATTCCATATCTTTGTCGCCAATAGAGTTTAGAAAATGTGGGAAATAAAAAAATCCGGAACGTTGACATCACATTGACACAAAGCATAACCCAGCAGATCATGCTTCAAGAGGCCTGAATGTAACAGAATTCAAATTGGTTCACCAGTCCAGAGTTCCTTTGGGAAAAGGAAATCATACCCAGTAAAGCTCATACAGAATTGTGTATGGGTGATCCAGAACTGCTGCCAAGTGTCAAGATGACATACTTCAAAGACTAGCCATATCTTCAAAATGGAATACAGTCATAAATATAGTAGCTCGAATTCAACGTTTGGCAAAGGGAACCACAAAGAAGGAATTATTGAATGTAGGGGAAAGAATGAAAGCTGAAGAAACAGTCATAAGACTTATTCAACAGAGATTGTACAGTGAAGAGTTCAAGAAACTTAGTCAAGAACCTAAAAGGCTTCCAAACAACCACCCATTGTACAACTTTAATCTTTTTATACAGGATGGTATACTGAAGGTGGGAGGGAAACTGGAAAATTCATCGTTACCTAGCAGAGTTAAGCATTCCACAATTCTACCCAAAAATTCTATCTTCACAAGATTGATTATTGATCACTACCACAATAAACCCTTGCATCAAGGAAGAAGCTTTACCCAAAGCTGTTTGAGAGAAGATGGTTACTGGATAGTGAAAGGAAGCAAAGTTATAGCAAAGTATATAAGTAAATGCATAGTCTGTAGAAAGGCACGTAGACCTACCGAAGAAAAAAGAATGGCAGATTTACCGGGAGATCGTGTAAACCCATCACCACCATTTCTTTATAGCGGAATGGATTATTTTGGCCCATTCATCACTAAGCAAAACCATAAGGAGTACAAGAGACATGGACTAATATTTACATGTCTAAGCTCCAGAGGAATTCACCTGGAAATGTTAGAAGATACGTCAACTGATGCATTCATCAACGCCTTAAGATGTTTCATAGTAATTAGAGGTACTGTCAGAGAGCTTAGATCTGACCAAGGATCTAATTTTCTAGGAGCAGAGAATAAATTGAAGAAAGCTCTAAAAGAGATCGATAAAGAAAAAGTAACTGAGCATTGGTTAGAGAAACAGTGTGATTTTCACATAAATGCTCCACATGCAAGCCATACAGGAGGAGTTTGGGAAAGACAAATCACAACTGTAAAAAATGTGTTAAGTTCAGTGTTGAAAAAGAATGCAAGAAGAATGGATGGTGCTTCCCTTAGGACCCTATTCTATGAAGTAATGTCTATTGTTAACAGTTCTCCACTTACAGTTGATAACATCAATGATCCAACAAGTTTGGAACCTTTAACTCCCATCTACTTCACCTTAAGGCTGATTACATAGAGCCACCACCTGGCAAGTTCACCAAGGAGGAGTTATATGCCAAAAGGAGATGGCGAAGAGCTCAATATCTATCAGAACAGTTTTGCAATAGATGGAGAAAAGAGTACAAGTTGGTGACATAGTGTTAGTGAAAGAAGAAGATTTACCTAGAAGTCAATGGAAATTGGCCAAAGTTCTACAAGTTCAAAAGGATGAAGACAGACTAGTAGGTAGAGTGTTGTTACAAATAGGAGACTTAAAACTTGACAAAAAGGGAAAACATCTCACTGCTCCACTCAAGTTGGAACGTCCTAGTTGTTCTACTTGAGAGTGATAAAAGACACTTGGGAAGTTGAGAACCTGATGGAAAATTCCCCAAATGCATGTCCTACTACAGAGAACATAGAAATATAGGCAATTTTGGTGGGAGTGTAGCTGGCCAGCTAAGACCTGTCCTAGGTTGCTAATATGACTTACATGTATATTCAGCTAGACCTGCTAATAACCTTAATACAGTTCATATGTTTATATGTTAAAGACAAAAGCAGAGTTATTTACTGTGATGTCAGGAGCTGCTAGAATTCATTACACCAGAGGAGAGAAGCTAAACAGACTTTCACTCCAGTCAGAGCTGAGTTTTATGGTAGCAAAGAGGCCAAAATAGTTCCACCAAATTGCATGAAAGCATCCAAACTGCTCTAAGCAATTGAATAGACCAAACTGCAAACCAAGTAGAGCAAGTCGTTTAACTATTGGTTAAACCTCAGATATACCTCTCAGAGAGATCATAAAGTGCTTAAATAACTTTAAGTGAGCGTACAGATACTAAAGAGAGAAATATATCCACCATTTTATGTTGAATAACAAGATTGAACAGTTGAACCGCCATTTTGTGATACTTTATTCAACACGTGTTTTGTACATGAACTATCTGCTGCGGAAGTGGCAGTGTTATATATGAAGAAAAGTTGAAGTTAATAAAGAAGTTATTTCAAGCATTTTGTGTTCTTTAAACCTACTGCTTCCACAGAACGGCGCTAGCGGAATTACAGAGTAATAGACAGTTAGTTTAAACAAAAAGGTCAGAGATATCAAAATTCTTCGAATACCACAGCACAAATGGCACTTCATAGTGCTGCGCCTCTCACAGGGAGGGCTCCTGCCTGTGCCTGCATCGCTAAGCTAAGAGTTCTGCATGTAAGCTTTTAGCT
This sequence comes from Bufotes viridis, assembly GCA_033119425.1. Classification (NCBI taxonomy): domain Eukaryota; kingdom Metazoa; phylum Chordata; class Amphibia; order Anura; family Bufonidae; genus Bufotes; species Bufotes viridis. The sequence continues at coordinate 352,897,762 of CM065590.1, forward strand.
TAGCGAAGCAGGAGCCGTTCTGCTCAGTTAATCCTGGCATTGCACATGGTTACAGGATACATATGTGCTATGCCAGCATTTAGTAAACCTCGGGGGGCACAGGCAGGAGCAGCAATCGGTGCTCCTGCCCATACTCTGTTCTCTGCGGCCCCATTCATAAAGTGTAGAGTCTGTACTCCTCTCTGCAGTCAGCAGTGTGGAGAATAGTGAATGTAAATTAATGTTTTTTTCTAAAAAATACTTTATTAATGGATTTTGTATTTTTATTACAGTTTCCCCTCCCAAAAGCACTTAAAATTTACATTTCTGTACATTGCTGACTGCTCATCGGTGTGCGGAGTACAGGCTGTAGACGATTTATGAATGGGGCCGCAGCAGCGAGTACGGGCAGGAGTGCATATTGCTGCTCCTGCCCGTACCTCCCTGAAGATTACTAACTCCTGGCATAGCACATGGGTACTGTCTGCTCCGCCAAGCAAAGAGCTGACATGCAGGACTCTTAGCTTAGAAGAGCAGGCAGAGGCAGGAGCCCACTCCACTGAGCTAATCTTGGCATAACACATGGGTGGCTGTCAGCAATGTACAGAAATGTCAATTTTAAGAGCACAGGGAAAGCTGCACTTTAGGGAGGGGAAACTGTAATAAAAATACAAAATGCATCGATAAAGTATATTAAAAAAAAACTAATATTAGGGCATTAGGGACATCTTATTAAAATTTTACTCAAAAGGTTAGTCACTCTTTAACCACCTCAGCCCCCCTAGCTTAAACACCCTTAATGACCAGGCCACTTTTTACAATTCTGCACTACGCTACTTTCACCGTTTATTGCTCCGTCATACAACTTACCACCCAAATGAATTTTACCTCCTTTTCTTCTCACTAATAGACCTTTCATTTGGTGGTATTTCATTCTTGCTGACATTTTTACTTTTTTTGATATTTTGCTTTTTTTGATGAAATGTTTGCAAAAAAATGACATTTTTTACTTTCTGTTGGAAAATTTGTCAAATAAAACTACATTTCTCTATAATTTTTTCTCTAAATGTATTGTTCTACATGTCTTTGATAAAAAAAAAAATCAAAAAGTGTATATTTATTGGTTTGGGTAAAAGTTATAGCTTTTACAAACTATGGTGCAAAAAAGTGGTTAGGGGAAAAAAAAAAGAAAAAAGAAGAAAAAACAGGCAGCAGGCTCATAAACTTGAACGTTACAAACTTTATAAAACCTGAACATAAAACTTTTTTTTATCAAACCTGAACATCAAAACTTTTAAAACCTGAACTCACTCAAGATTCTTTTTTCTTGCTACCTGTTTAATTTTTATTTTTTTATTTTTTTAACCATTTCACTCTTTTTCCTAGCAGAAACCTCTCCTTTCCCATGGGACAATGTGTAAAGTGTAAATCACACAGAGATGGTGCGAAGTACATTATGCACTTTATCCCAAGTGAAAGGAGACGTTTCTACCATTTCACATTTCTGCTGTAGCACACCAGCACCCCTATGTGTTAGGGTCTCTCAAAACCTAGTATCCTGAGAGACCCTAGAGCCTGAGTGGATAAACTACCTGTGTTGTGCTGTCCCTAAGTGTACCTGAGTGTGGTACTTTCGGAAACACTCCCCTAGGAATAGGGCAGGGTGGTCAGGACAGTCAGGACGGAAATAGCGGGTGTCACGCCTTATTCCACTCCTGCTACAGACACAACATCTTTTTCGGGGTGGCGGTTGGTTTGAGGTACCAGCAACGACATTGGGGAAATGTCGCTCGTGTAGACAGCTCACTACACTGGTGGTTGGGGCCACGGAACCTCCTGAATACAGGAGGTTCTCGATGATCTCTTCCTGAAATTTGAAGAAGGATCCTGTTCTCCCAGCCTTACTGTAGAGAACAAAACTATTATATATAGCCAATTGAATTAAATATACAGACACCTTCTTATACCAGCGTCTGGTCCTGTGGGAAAGAAAATACGGGGCCAACATCTGGTCATTGAAGTCCACCCCTCCCATGAGCAAATTATAGTCGTGGACCGAGAGGTGCTTTTCAATGACACTGGTTGCCCGTTCAATTTGGACTGTCGTGTCTGCGTGAATGGAGGAGAGCATGTAAACGTCACGCTTGTCTCTCCATTTCACCGCGAGCAGTTCTTCGTTACACAAGGCAGCCCTCTCCCCCCTTGCGAGACGGGTGGTAAGGAGCCGTTGGGGGAAGCCCCGGCGACTAGGTCGCGCGGTGCCACAGCAGCCAATCTGTTCTAGGAACAAATGCCTGAAGATGGGCACATTTGTGTAAAAATTGTCCACATAAAGATGGTACCCCTTGCCGAATAAGGGTGACAACAAGTCCCAGACTATCTTCCCACTGCTCCCCAGGTAGTCAGGGCAACCGACCGGCTCCAGGGTCTGATCTTTTCCCTCATAGATCCAAAATTTGTGCGTATAGCCTGTGGCCCTTTCACAGAGTTTATACAATTTGACCCCATACCGGGCGCGCTTGCTTGGGATGTACTGTTTGAAGCCAAGGCGCCCGGTGAAATGTACTAGGGACTCGTCTACGCAGATTTTTTGTGCGGGGGTATACAAATCTGCAAATTTCTGGTTGAAGTGGTCTATGAGGGGCCGAATTTTGTGGAGCCAGTCAAAAGCTGGGTGGCCTCTGGGACGGGAGGTGTTGTTGTCGCTAAAGTGCAGGATGGTCTCAAAACGTGTCCTGGACATGGCAGCAGAGTACATGGGCATGTGATGAATTGGGTTTGTGGACCAATATGACCGCAATTCATGCTTTTTGGTTAGTCCCATGTTGAGAAGGCCAAGAAAAGTTTTAAATTCGGAAACTTGGACTGGTTTCCACCGGAAAGGCTGGGCATAAGAGCTTCCCGGGTTGGCGTTTATAAATTGAGTGGCATACCGATTTGTTTCTGCCACGACTAAGTCATAGAGCTCCGCAGTGAAGAACAGCTCAAAAAACCCCAGTGCCGATCCGATCTGAGCTGTCTCCACCCAAACTCCTGACTGGGCGGTGAAAGGGGGAACTAATGGTGCGGCTGAAGTTGGGGGCTGCCAATCAGGGTTTACCAGCACCTCAGGGACTCTAAGGGCTCTACGGGCCTGTCTGCGCGGTGGCTGCGATGGGGGAATTAGTACACGTGCCACCGTACCAGCTTCAACTGCCCTTCTGGTGCTCGCCACTTCACCATGTTGTACGGCAGTGCTGGTAGAAGATCCAGGATGGGCTGCGCTACTGGTCTATGCTCACCATGTAATCCGGCAGCGCCAGCCCCACTCTGCTGCCCTTGAAACTGATCCTGCGCTACCTGCAGTCTAGCGACACGGGGTCGGGTACGCCTGGTGCTATCAGAGACCTCAACCTCCTCGTCCGAACTTTGGGTCAGACTGACACTGCTTTCTACAGGTTCGTATTCTGACCCGCTAGATTCGTCAGATGAGGGTTCCCATTCCTCATCCGACTGGGTCAGAATCCTGTAGGCCTCTTCAGGAGAATACCCCTTATTTGACATTTGGGCGACTAAATTTAGGGGGTATTCCCTGAGACTACCCAAGAAAAAGAGCAAGCCTGTCTTACAAATGGGAGGCTAGCGAAGTACAGGAAGCCGCTGCAATTGATAAAAAAAAGATCAAAACTGATTTTTTTATCGCCGCAGCGCTTGTGAAGTGATAAAAAAAAAATACATTTTTGTCACAGCGGCGTGGTGGGCGTGGGTGAACGCACGTGTGGGCGACCGATCAGGCCTGATCGGGCAAACACTGCGTTTTGGGTGGGGGGGCGAGCTAAAGTGACAGTAATACTATTATAGATCTGACTGTGATCAGTTCTGATCATTTACAGATACTATAAAAGTACAAATGCTGATTAGCGCTACGCTAATCAGCGAATCGGTGACTGCAGTGCGGTGGGCTGGGCGCTAACGGAAGCTAACTACCTACCAAAGGGACCTAAACTAACCTAAACCTAGCAGTCAATACTAGTGAAAAAAAAAAAGTGACAGTTTACACTGATCACTTTTTTCCCTTTCACTAGTGATTGACAGTTGATTGAAAGGGGTGATCAAGGGGTTAATTGGGGGGTGATCAGGGCCTGAAGTGTGGTGCTTGGTGTACTTACAGTAGAGGTGTGCTTTCTCCTGGGTCCAACCGACGAAAAGGAACCAGGAGAGGGCACAGAAGCCATTTAACACATTATATTTATATATATTCGTTTTTTTTAAAAATCATCAGCCTGCCAGCGATGATCATTGGCTGGCAGGCTGATGAACTATACTTGAACTTGTTCTTTAATTTTTCACCGCCGCGCAGGCGGCATCAGCGCGAAATCTCTCATCTCGCGAGATGACGCGCCGATGCGTCGAGTCAGAACTACAGGACCGCCCGTCGGACGCATCAAGTGTGTTAGGCGGACCTGTAGTGGTTAAAAGTTTAGTTGCTATTTATAATGCATTATAATAATAATTTTTATGGTTCTGGTACAGAGAAAAGAAATGTAACTTGTCTTAGACGTCAAATATATGCAGCTCTGGAAATCATGGCGTCCATAGTTGGGCCTTTAGTAAAGGTCAACGTATTTCTTCAAATTTACTATACTCCTAAAATATTAAGATTTTTAATTGAGGGCCATTATATCACTCAGGAATATATGGTTGTAAAGGCATTCTGGAAGTGCATGCTGGAGTCTCAAAAGCAGGTGGACTTACCTAGAATGGTCTATCGTAGTGTGTGCTTTCTCCTACTGGCAAAAAAAAAAAAATATATATATATATATATATATATATATATATATATTCTTCTAAATTAGAAAGATCCCAAAACTCAAACTATTTATGTCTGGCCCAAGGCTCTCTGAAAAAAATGTAGAATATCTGGAATCTGTGGATAGGCAGTTTCTCTCTCCTGAGGCTAGTAGTTCTTCGTGGGGTTTTTTGGAGGGAGGGGGGGGGGTTTCTTTTGTGACTATCGATGATCATTTTCTTTTTTGGGAGGAGAGTTATCACACACCATGTTGTATTTGTACTATGGCTGGTGTGTATGATTCTATCGCAGGAGGATTATATAGATTATAACGGCAAATCCTATATGTAGGCATCACATATGTGGCCATGTCTGATTTTTAGTCTGCAAAAAAAGTTGATCCCTGAAAAATTGATAGCTTTCATGTGCATGCATTCTGTGTATTGTTCCCACACAGGGCTATTCTCATTTGCAAAATCGGACAAGTATTTGACTTGTGGTGAAATGCTCTAATTATTGAAAAAAATGGTTGTGTGAGTATCCCCACTGACTTGTTTTATAAACAGATGGCATACTGAAGAAAAACGCTGCCATGTGCATAGCGCCTCACTATGCTGTCACTGTGTATATGTCCTTGATAAGCAAATTTGTCAGAATTAAGCAACTGATTCAATTCTGACCAAAATCGATCCTAACCAAATCGAAAGTCCTTTAGCCTCCCTGAAAATATGGAGAAGGAGAATAGAAAGGCTGAACGGTGATGTGAATGAAGCCTAATTCTATGACCATCTCCTGGAGTTAATTTTGCTCAGGATTCCACAGTAACTTCACTTCCAAACAAAATGACCTACAGTAGCTATCCATTTTCTACCAGCAGCAAAACTTATACTACTGAAATGGAGATACACTGATCCTCTCAATAACACTCTGGAGAAACAAAGGTTCACCAAATGTACGGGATGGAGGAACTGGCAGGTTGGGAAAACAAAAATAGGAGTCTTTTCCTTAAAACCTGGCAACCTTGGATTAATCACACTAACAATTTACAGTCATGTGTGGTTACATCTCAAAAGACTTCACCAGCTCCCCTTGTTTCTTAGACAAACTCTCTCAACTCACACCTGAAAAACACATCATACAATCTACAGTAGTTCTTTCACAGAACTTTAACAGAGGCTACCACAAGCCAGTATTCTAGATGTTACAAACTATTGTATGTTGAATGTTTTTCTTTTATTCAAATGTTATCTTTTTTGTTTCAATATCCTTTATTTGTGAAGTACTGGATTGGAAGACTGTTTTATACTAATTTCACAATGTTTGTGTCGTTCAAGTCACTGTATTGGCAGAAGGATCCAATATGATATGGGAAAATATGACAAGAGACTGGACAAAGGAAAAAGTTTTGAAAAATCTCACATTACCATCTGGATGTTCATATGGAATCCAGTGATGTTTAGCATTCTGATATTCAAAGAATGGGTCCCATTGTCGGCACTGTTCTTCTCTAAAGTCCTCAGAATCATCACATTCTTCAGTATTACAAAGCTGCAATTCATAGCTTGGTCCTACACACGAACGACCTCCATTCGATGGGCTAAATATAAAAAAGTTTAAGCATGAGCACTGCAATTCCAAATTATTACTAATTCAGTTGCATGGTTTTAAACATGCCTATTTTAATAGATCCATGCATTCCCCATGCTATAACAATTCTGGAGCCTCTATTGTGATGGCTCTATGTTGTGCCATTCCTTTATTATTTCTACTAGAAGTTATGAATGAATTGCTATTAGCCTTCAGTAAGTGTACAGAGGGGAGGTAACCAGTTGGGGGTGTACCTGCACAGTCTGAAAATGACAGCACTGACTGGATAGAGAGTCAGTCTGTGTAGGTACATCGCCACCCCCCCCCCAACTGGTTACCTCCCCTCTGTACCCTTACTGAAGGCTAATAGCAATTAATTCATAACTTATAGTGCAAATAATAAAGGAATGGTACAACATACAGACATAAGAATAGAGGCTTCAGAATTGTTATTACATGGGAAATACATGTAGCTATTAAAACAGGAATGTGAGGAGTGGTGAAAGGTCCTCTTTAAAATTAACAATGAAAACAGGGGAGTTTTACTGGTGTTAATCCTTTACAGACTGTATAGCATTATAAACAATGTTCACAACAAAACTAAGAAGAGCAGGACAAGCAAAACAAATGTGTCACATAAGACCTACAATAAATAATTAGGTACCAGGTCTGCCAAAGAAGTCACCTAGAATGGTATTCAGTACTATCCAGATATGGAGAACAAACCCTAAGTGGAAGTTGAGGGAAAAGGCATCATGTGAGTGGGAGAGAGAGGAGGGCCATGGAAGTCATAAGGCATCAAATATGTCCTTGTTGTCATTATATGTAGCATCTTTTTTCATTTAGCATGATAATGGTAACTTTTTTTTTCATGACTTCAAGGTAAAAAAGGAAGCGTTTTCCACCTGGAAGCAATAAGCAATATGTAAGTTAGATATCATTGCTATAAATCAGATAAGCTTACTTGTTCTAAAGTTTGTATCTAAATATCTATCACCCAGTAACATTACAGAAGGGTTCTTAATGGGCATCTGTCACCACATATATCCCTGGAAAACCAGCTAACATACCAGATGTGCACCTGTCAGCTGAACGTAAAGGTGCAACGAGGGAGTAGCCATTGCAACTCGATGCTCCACTTACTCTCAGGCAGCACCAGCATAACTTTGACAGGGCCAGAAGTGAACAGTAATCACACCTGGCCCTGAAGTCTCGCCCCTGTGTTTTCGCCTTATGTAATTGGCACAGGCACACTAATGTACAAAAGATCGCTGACAAATGGGTTCTGTATTGTATATGCGCCAGTGACATCACTTTCTCCACCAGGAAGAAGCAGAGATATCATTGCAGAGGTGGAGGTGCAGGATGGAGGAGATGGCTGAAGTAGTACAGTCAGGTTCCTCAAAGATCATGCAAAAGGTAGCCAGGTATTCCTGTAGGACAGTGACAAGGAAGTTTTTTTTTAGACCTGTCATCAGGGAACTGGTGGGTCTGAGGATTAAAGTGCATTGATTCAGGAAACCTTGGCATAAACTGGGGTCTCCTTCATGGGGGTGGCAGATGCAGACTGGAGCCAGCAACTGGCAGAGGTTGCAATGCAGATGCTGTGACTTGAGGTGACAGTACTGGCTGGGTAGCAGTTAAGAAGTCCAGGCGGGTGAAAATGGAGTGTAGATACTGCAGAAGTTGTTCTTGGCAACCACAGTGAATGGTTAGCTCCTTATAGACATAAAAAGTGCCCATATTGGGTGGGCCTGTAGGTTTTATGGCATTAGCAAATTGTTATGGCAGTGGGTGTGGAGCCACTGTGTCAACCAACATCTTTGACTTTGGGCTAGTCTTTGCAGTCTTCTGGTAACCCCCCTCTACCCCCTGTACAGGAATCGGATAAAATTGTACCCAGGGACAGACTGAGGTCTGGGGAGACAGAGTACAAGTAAAATATATGGGCAAAGGTCAGTACAAGAGCAAATAAACAAATACTAGCAAGCAACCTACCACTGTAGAAGGTACCTAAGGTACCCTAGGGTTGCCAGCTATTGATTGGTGAAGATTAGGGTGCACATGCACTGGCCCTAAAAGAAGCATACACATGGACCTACAGCAAGAGTGGAAAGACGTTGCCTGCAATAGCAGGCTGCTTCATGACAAGATGGATAACTCTGTTGGCTGGGCCCGCTGCAAGGAAGCTAAAGAAGACTGGAGAGTCTGGGCCGCCGTAGAAGATGCAGGTGGGTGAGTGAAGCGCCCCCCATGCTCGCAGGCACGGGCTGCTGATATATAACGCATGGAATGACATAGTTTATGGATAAATTATTATACTCCTGAATAATCATTTCTAAGAATGCTGTAGCTTTAGAATACAGCTCATCAACAGTGAAAAGACATCATGCATATACATGTGACTGCTATGGCCAAATGCAGGCCACAGCAGTGGCATCATAATGGAGAAAACAGTGCACAAAGAAAATCAAAAGGAGCGGCTGGTAAAGCAAAAGGCTAACAGCAGCAGGACCCAGGGCAGAATCAGTAAAATGCAGCTCTTTACTTTTGAATTTTGGGAAAAAATTGGTGTAAAGTTATACAAATGTGTACAACGATGCACCAAATTTTTCTAACAAAATATGAGCCACTTTGATAAATACTTAGACTTCCTGGCCTAAATAACTTTTAGAAATATTGCTGCAATGTGTGAAAATCAAGACTGTATAAAGACCCAACTCCAGTGCTTTTTGTCTCTGCCATTACAGAAAGGCCATAGGACTCTAACAATCATGGCAGCCCCCTAAACTAGCACTTTTGGACATACACTCAACTTTGAAATTGCAACAAGAAGAAGGACAAGCTGTAAGATTAAAGTAGCAGGTGTTGCTAAGGTCTGCAAATGACCAAATTTTCAAGCAACTAGCTCCACTGTGGTATGTGGGAGGGGCATAAAACCCAATTGAAAACCTAAAAATCTGATCAAGTACTATAGAATGATTAGGCGATACCTCCTGTTAATCGATGTGCCCCTTATCTCCACATGTTGAAAACTGAAAAGAACAGAATCCTCGAATTAAGAGATCTTGGTTTATCAATCTGCCAGATCACTACATGCCTAGTTTGAAACGTCAGCACAGTTCAACATTGCATGTCCCCGTGGTTGAGAGAACAATGATGATCTGGAATGACAGCAAGAGGTGCACACACGAGAGCCTCTGCATAGGCAGATCATTTGAATAGAAGAATGATGCATAGTGATCCATTCTGTATTGCAAGCTAAATTGGAAGTTACATTACACCCTAGAGTGACAAACAGTGTCGACACAAACCATCAGAGCACAACATTAGACTACGAGCCAGACGTCCACCTACTTGTGTTCCATCGACTTCAAGCCACTGCTCTCACAGGCTATCATGGTGCACAGCAAGATGACAATGGAGGCTGCAATAGAGGTATATCTTCTTCAGCAAATGAATATGTGAATGAATATGTGATATAGGCAACACCATGAAAAGGCCTTCACAAGGGAACGTCACACCAGTCCCATTCTATGCTGTAGGGCTGCACCAGGTATCAAAATATTAATAGTTTTTCAATACTTTGATGGACTGTTTGGTTCTATAAAGAGATTTTCATTTTATTCATATTAAGCTGCACTACCATGCAGCTTAGTAGATGTTTGTTTAGAGAACATTGCGTGTGCGTTAACATCCCTCCTTTTCCACTGTGATATGGGCGGCTACTTCAACCAAAGAAAATGTGGAGCCTGTAGAAACGGGTTGGTCAAAAGCCCGCAGGGTGTGAACATGTAAGAGAAGGTAGCCAAGGCTCTGCAGTCTGCTTCCAGCCTGCCCTGCACTCTATGTAATGCTGTCATGTTCTGATAGCCCTTCAGAAGCCATCAAGTCCGCACTGTTTAGTGCTGTGAGGGTGGAAAAGAATATACAGTGTAGATTGCTGTAGGTAAAAACCCAATTTAACCCTTTCTTCTCTCTTATCACAGTCTACCTACAATTTGCTTTTTATATTATGAACTATTATGAGCTATTCAGGCATTTATAGAAGTATCCTCCCCAACTTGCATATGATAATGGGAATTCCACTGACAGTATAGGATTTCCTCTATAGGGGTTAAGGTTCTAGATCATGTAAGAGGCCAGAATCTCCCCCATACATAGATGATGATGATGTTGAATGGACGTTATTAGTGACCTCAAGCTTTACCGCACATTAGTTTCACTATGTACGTCGTTAGTGCTAGAAATTTCCATTCAATTATCATACTATAGGTATCATACATCCTGTAAACATTTTTTATTATTATGTCAATAGTAATAACATATCCTGTATTGCTTTAAAGATATTTTCATCATGCCTTTATAGAAGTAAAACATTGGTGAATGCTACAATTGCCAGCGTAACTATGAATGACCGGGTCACTTATTATTAATGTGAGGCACATGGTGTTATTACTGTACTTTAGTACCTCCATGTGCTTCACATTAATAGTAAGTGACCTCCATCAAGTACCTCCTCATATAATGGGCAACATTGGGTTAATGTGAGGTACATAATAATGTTACTTACTTGCTATTAATATGAGGCACATGGGAGTCTAAAATGATAAAACAATGTGCTTCAAACTAATAGCAAGTATCTCCGTCATGTAACTCCACACATTAACCCCATGTTAGCCATTATGAGATAAGGTACTTTATGAGATTACTATTACCCTGGGTTCAGACCTGAGCGTTCTAAAAACGCACGTTTTACGCGCGTTTTTGTCGCGCGTATTTCAGCGCGTTTTTGCAAATAGGAAACGCGCGTAAAACGCGCGTTCTTGTGATTGACTACTGTGGTGTCAATCACAAAACGCGCGTCAAACGCCCCAAAAGAAGCTCAAGTACTTGTTTATGCGTTGGGCGTTTTACAGCGCGTTCAAACGCGCTGTAAAACGCTCAAGTGTGAACCACTCCCATAGGGATGCATTGGTTTTAATCTGTTGAGCGTTTTACAGCGCGTTTGAACGCGCTGTAAAACGCTCAGGTGTGAACTTAGGGTTAGGAGTAGGGAAGAAGTCGTCTGTTTAAATATGGCACCTGCTCACAAGAACTGCAGGTGCCATGGCCACCGGGTTTCTGCTGTTTGATTTGGACTTGGAACCAGTGGTACAGCCATTTCTCCAAACTGTCTCAGGAGAAGTTTTTTAACAGGACCACACCAGGCCATATCTTGCTCATACTTCTGTGAGCAGTCTGCGTGGCCAAAATGTGCTAATACATGATGGCCTGCAGCATCGCGAGAACATCTGGAACGTGATTGATCGGCAACTGGAAAGGAAGCTGCCAGCAACAGATCTTGGTGATATGAGTGCCCAAGTGCTTTCAGAATGGCAGAATATTCCTCAGACTACGATCAACCACTTGACGACTGCCCATAGGATATAAACGTCCTATAGGCGGTTGTCTATCTCTGAATGGACACTAATCGTGCAGCTGCCGAGCGGTTTGCCTGCTGTCAAGTGACAGCAGCGCAACCCAGAGACAAGGCAGGGACAGTTCCCTGGTGTCCCTGCCTTCTAAATCGATGCAGACACAGCGCTCGGTGTGCTTCCTGTCCCAGCCTGGTAGTCATGTGACTGTCGGGAGCGGGTAAGTGCAGGAGCTGTCGGGTTTTTCACAGACCTCGATCAGCCCTGCACTGAGGCTGTACAGCGTTCTGTTCTGCTGTACAGCCTCTCTAGGGGCTGTATTTCCCCTGTTACTGGGGCTAATATCTCAGTCCCAGTTACAGGAGAAATCAGTAGTGAAAAAAAAAAATGAAGTTAAATGTCCACCAGACCTTATGAGGGACTCAAAGTAAAAAAATAAATAAAGTGTTTTAAAAAAACTAAAATAAAAAAAATGGCTTTACATGCAAAAACATAAATCCCCGAGTGGCGGAGCCTGACAGCGCTACATGGCGGCCGCTTGAGAGAAGCACTCCCGCCACCAAGCTGCCTAAAGCACTATTTACTGTGCCATAGCCAAGATCCAGCCAAAGCCTGGGGTGGAAAACACAGCCGGAGGCACTCCGACATGCCCAGTGGGGAACAAAATGGAAAAATTCATCCACAAGCGATTCATCCGCACACTCGGGAGGACAAGATGGCGTACAGCGGGAAAGTGCTGCCCGGTAGGCCAGACACAGATTCCGGCGATGGCTCCCTAAACATGGAAGAAAACCTCCAGCTTCTCCAGCGGGTGAGTGACTCCAGACCCTTGTCCAGGGATTATTTTGACCTGGCCCTTCAGAAAGCTCTGGCTCCGATTGCAGCAGACCTGGCAACCGTGTTGAGGACCTAGGGGAATCACAAGAAGTCCACGGCTCCACGGCTAAAAGTCTGGACTCTCATAGATCTGCCATTAATACGGCCCTCCTATTAATCGAAGATCAGGAGAACCGCGGCCACTGGAAAAACATCAGGATACGGGGCCTTCCTGAAGCCCCTGATAAAAAAAATCTTTTTGCGGCAATGCAAGACCTTTTTACCTACCTCTTGCGCATGGAACGAGCCAAATCTATCATCGTGGAGAGGGTGCACAGAGCCCTTTGTCCTAAGCTCCCTCCTGCTGAAAACCCGAGAGACATTGTTTGCGGCCTCCTGAGTTACCGGGATACGGAGGCCATCTTAAGCAAAGCCAGAGGTATGGAAGAGGTGAAGATCGCAGATTCTACAGTGCAGCTGTTCCAAGATGTGGCCCCCTCCACTCTCCAGAAGAGAAGACTGTTAAGGCCCCTCATGGAGGCATTGCAAAGGTGGTTATACCCCTTTGGAGTTCTGATTTCTTCTGAGAATAGACGCCTCACGGTTCGCACTCCTGAGGATTTACAAGAGCTGTGGGACATACTGCAGATCCTGCCGATGTCATCATGTCATGGCTACCAGTCCTACCTGATGGCGTTCTTCCACCTCTCCCTTCTCCGTGGTCTACTATCAGGAAGCAGAGACCCAAGAAGTTTAGAGCATCACGGATGGACTCCAACGATTAAAAGCCCCCTGATTGGGCTATTGGGTATTTTCTAACCAGTTGGACATCTAATTGAGTTAGGGTTGCGGAGGTGATGCCCTCCCCCCATACCCTCTTTTGTCTTACTTTCTCTTTCTAGATCTTGTCCCTTGGGTCAGTTTAATACTCATGCCTCTGGCTTGTACTCCTCCTTTCTTGAGCAATTTTTCTCACGCTTTGCTTGTGTCAACCCCCCCCCCTTCTTCTCTCTCCACCCGCCCTTTCTTCTTCTTCTTCCCCCTTCCCACCCCCCCATATCCTCCTCCCCGGTTCCTCCTTCCCTTTCCTCCCCCCCCCAACCCCTCATCTTGGCATGCGGATAGACTATCGATTCTCTAAAATAGTGGATACGTCATGAGCACAACTGAAAGTCAGTGGGGGACGGATCAGTTTTCTCGGACACAATATGAAATGGATCCGTCCCCTATTAACTTACATTGTGTGTCAGGATTGGTCTTGTCTGCACCACAACGGGGACAATAGAATGCTACTTGCAGCGTTATTCTGTCCATGATGGGGATGCAAACAAACTGAACAGAATGCTTTCTGGTGCATTCCGTTTCATTCAGTTACATTTTGTCCCCAATGACAATGAATGGGGACAAAAAGTAAGCGCTTTCCCGGATCTCAATAGCGGAAAGGGAAAGAGCAATTGTGAAAGTAGCCTCTAGTAGACCTCAGCTGACACCCCCAATGTTATTAAGACCCCAATAAGACCTCAGATCATACCCCAGTCAGACCTCAGCTCAGAACCCAATGTGAATGACCCCCAATCAAACCTCAGATAAGAGCCCCATATGCCTCTCATCAGCCTCCATGCCACAGAGAACATAAAATAAAAAAAACACTTACCTCTCATGCTCTGCACGACGACGCTCCTCACCGCCAGTGTGCTCCTCCTGCCACTGGCTGTGCTGTGAACAGACACACACAGTGTGAGGTCACAGAGCACCCCCACTTTTGGGGGGGGGGGGATGCGTCTTATGGGGCGAAAAATATGGTCGTTTATAAGGCTGAAAAAAGACATCTGTCCACCCAGTTCTGCCTGTTATCCTGCAAGTTGATGCAGAGGAAGGCAAAAAGACCCCTGTGAGGTAGAAGCCAATTTTTCTCACTTTAGGGGAAAAAAATTCCTTCCCGACTCCAATCAGGCAATCAGAATAACTACCTGGATCAATAGCCCATTTCTAATAACTATAACCTGTAATATTATTACACTTCAGAAATACATCCAGGCCCCTCTTGAACTCTTTTAGTGAATTCACCATCACCACCTCCTCAGGCAGAGAGTTCCATAGTCTCACTGCTCTTACCATAAAGAATTCTCTTCTATGTTTGTGTACAAACCTTCTTTCCTCCAGACGCAGAGGATGTCCTCTTGCCACAGTCCTGGGGATAAATAGATGATGGGACAGATCTCTGTACTGACCCCTGATATATTTATACATAGTTATTGGATCTCCCCTCAGTCGTCTTTTTTCTAAAGTGAATAACCCTAATTTTGATAACCTTTCAGGGTACTGTAGTTGCCCCATTCCAGTTATTACTTTAGTTGCCCTCCTCTGAACCCTCTCCAGTTCTGCTATGTCTGCCTTGTTCACAGGAGCCCAGAACTGTACACAATACTCCATGTGTTGTCTGGCTAGTGATTTGTAAAGTGGCAGGACTATGTTCTCACCACAGGCATCTATGCGCCTTTTGATGAAACCCATTTTCTTATTGGCCTTGGCAAGAGTTGCCTGACACTGGTTTCTACAGCTTAGTTTTCTGTTCACTAAAATGTCTAAGTCCTTTTTTCATGTCAGTGTTACCCAGTGTTTTACCATTTAGGATGTACAGGTGTCTTGCATTATTCCTTCCCATGTGCATAACCTTACATTTGTCAATGGTAAACCTCATCTGCAACTTCTCTGCCCAAGCCTCCAATCTATCCAGATCCATGTGTAGCAGTATACTGTCCTCTTCCGTGTTAATTACTTTACACAGTTTAGTGTCATCTGCAAAAAATGATATTTTACTGTGCCAGCCTTCTAAAAGATCATTAATAAATGTATTAAAGAGAACAGGGCCCAATACTGACTCCTGTGGTACCCCACAGTTTTCTTTCTTCCTGTTCTTCTGATGGATCAGAAGAACAGAAGGCCAAACGGTGATGTGAACTCAGCCTAACATGTCTAACAATGCTCTGATTTCCATAATTCCACAACTTTTCCTTCTTGGTGTTGCAATTTCTAAGTTGTGGAGTGTATAATCCTTTTCACTATGGAAACATGGTCATATTATCTCCACTATGACCACCAATCCGCTGCATGTTTTCCAGGGTAGACTGGTGGTCAGTCTACTTCCTGTGAACAACAAGGCTGCATTGTCAACATTGGTCTCAGACACCTCTCTTCTCCTTCCTCCTTTTTGTCTCTGCAGGTCCTTGTATGCATACAGTGCTGCTAAAGATACAATTGCTGTCTTATCTAAAACACAAGTAGTGCAGTGATATAAGTGATATACTGAAGAGGGCGAGTCCATATGATAATTAGCTACAGAGCTACAATGTCTTCCCTGACATATCACCCTGTCTTTCTACCTTTGTATACAGTCTACTGTGCAGTATATGACATGCCACTTCACATTGCTCTCCTACTTCTTGTAAGTGCTGACAAGGAGAAACCTGTCACTAACATAGGGGTAGGGGACACAAGCTAAAGCTGCACAGCAAGAGAATATACTGAGATTTGTGAGGTAAGAGACATAGGTCTTACGTCACTGATCTATAGCTTATTTTCCTTAGTGTATTGAAACTCCACCCGTTCTAACTTTGCAAAGCCAGATCCATGTTTGGAAATGTAGGTTGCATTAGCAGAAACAGTTCAGTGGGGAAGAAAGAATCAAGATAGCAGACAACCTATACATGTCATGAACTAAAACAGGTACTGTATACAAACGGAGTACATCATTGTTTAATAAAAACTCTGCACTATACAGGCAATCTTATTTTGCTGGAGTGCTTCTTTAATTCCAGTTATTGGAGGGGATCCACACCACATACCTATAACTGTACTGAAAATGCATTTACATCTGCATAAATGAAAGAAAAAAAAACTTACTGGGGATTGTCACAGCTTCTTGTTCTATATCTCACACCTGTTCCGCATGTTCGAGAGCAGGAACCAAATTTACTCCATTGCCCCCAATTTCCATCTTGCCGAAGAATTTCAGGAGTTAACCAAATGCAGTGACCTTTGAAGCAATGCTTGTACCAAAGACAAAAGAATACATGTTTCAATAAACATACAGTAGAAAGCTCAAGAGTGTTCAAATCTGTTCAATAGCCAAAATATTAAAAAGAATATCCTGTATGTACATCAGCATAAATTGCATTAAACATGTATCACAGTTTAATTAATTAGCATGAACGTAAGCTTATACATTTTAAATGTATTCAACTAGATGATGATTCTTACTTTTTATGGTTCTGTTCAGATAATTTTTACTTTTTACCTTAAACATCTGCCATACATTTTGAATTTAAAGGTTTGTTGTATGCAACTGGATATTACACAGTCATATATGTATTTCAAACGCTTAGCAAGAAAGGTTTATGGCTTAAGATGCACCAAAATGTCACCACAAATTAATTTGACTGATAGAGGTGGTATTTTTCCAGCAGAAAGCCTGTTATTATGCCAGAAACCAGGTAGATCTTATTATAGTGAATGTGATCCATTGTGCACCCACTTAGGAACAGAATATCAGAATTGCCGTATCCAGCATATGCCAGAAACTGATGAAAACCAATGGATCCCGTTCACAGTAATAAAGCCTGCTGGGTTTTTGGCATAAATACCGACCTTCTGCAGACAGTGGTATTTTGCCAGCAGAAAGCTCATATTTATGTCAGAGATCCGGGGGATCCCATTAAAGACAATAAGATCCTTCGGGCACCGGCGGTCTGCCATATATCGGATATGGTGATTCCGTGACTCTGTTCCTATGTTAGAAAAGAATAACTTAATTATAACCGCACAAGTGGACTTCACATAACTTTGGTGCATCTTTAGACTATGTAGTCTAGTTTACACTAGACATTAGGACAGCAAAACTGCCTCATGGTCCTGAAATACACCTTTCTTCCTGTGTGCATATTAGATATATATTCATTAGAGTTGAGCGAGGTTGAGGTTTAAGTGAATTACGGAATCTATAATGTAATTCAATGCCGGCATGCAAACAGAATGGCTTTAGTGGCATTCCGTTTTGCATGCCACCATAAAAAAACAAACACCAAAATGAGACCACACTATTATAGATATAAATACACTATTTTTATAAAAGTACACAATACATTAGATTAAATAACATACATATATATTAAAAATTGGATCCCAGCGTGACAAAGCGATGGTGTCAGAAAATGCATACAAAACAGGTCGTATTGTGATAGGGAGAAAGAATCATCACATAAAAGTATATATAGAGAAGTCACTTATCCTCACACCAATCACAGGCATCATCTATCCTTAGTATGTAGCTAAATGCAATGCAAGGTGGAAACATAAGGTCCAACCTCTAGCAAATACATACACATATACATGGTATAGCCATTAGGTAAATCATTAGGTAAATCTTTTATTTACCTAATGGCTATACCATAAAGTGTATGTATTAGCTAGAGGTTGGACCTTGTGTTTCCACCTTGCTTTGCATTTAGCTACATACTAAGGATAGATGATGCCTGTGATTAGTGTGAGGATAAGTGACTTCTCTATATATACTCTTATGTGATGATTTTTTCTCCCTATCACAATACGACCTGTTTTGTATGCATTTTCTGACACAATCACTTTATTGTCACGCTGGGATCCAATTTTTATATATATGTATGTTATTTAATCTAATGTATTGTGAAGTGAAAGTAAAAGTACAATTCTCACAGCTAGAAAAACAGTTAACTCTTTCTGAAAGAATGGCTTAATATTTTTAATAAAGACCAATTGAAAAAATGATTTTTAGCTCAAAACGAGTAAAATGCAGTCATAAAAAAAAATTGCAGCTAAAGGTGTACATAGCCTTTAACCAGTCCCCGACCGCCGTACGCAGGATTGCGTCCTGCGGGCGGCCGGGATCTTCTGTTTGGACGCATCGGGGCGTCCTCTCGCGATGCGCGAGATTTCGGGCACAAGCGCCCGCGCATGCGCAGATCGCGCATAGCAGTGAAATGAGAAGAACTTGGTCATCAGCCTGCCAGCCAATCGGCAGCGCTGGCGGGCTGATGACATTCAAAAAAACGAATCAGGAGCCATTTAACCCATCATATTAGTAAATATGATGGATTAAATGGCTTCTGTGCTCTCTCCTGGGTCCTTTTCGTCGGTTGGACCCAGGAGAGAGCACACCTCTACAGTGAGTACACCAAGCACCACACATAGCCCCTGATCAGCCCCCATCACCCAAATTAACCCCTTGATCACCCTTTCAGCACCTGTCAATCATCCAGTGAAAGGGAAAAAAGTGATCAGTGTAAACTGTCACTTTTTTTTCACTAAGATTGACTGTTAGGTTTAGCTTAG
The DNA here is from genome assembly GCA_033119425.1 of Bufotes viridis. Lineage (NCBI taxonomy): Eukaryota > Metazoa > Chordata > Amphibia > Anura > Bufonidae > Bufotes > Bufotes viridis. The sequence goes on from CM065590.1 coordinate 352,916,695, forward strand.
TTTAGTCCCCTTTGGTAGGTAGTTAGCGTTAGCGCCAAGCCCACCGCACCACAGTCACTGGTTCGCTGATTAGCGTAGAGCTAATCAGCGTTTGTACTTTTATAGTATCTGTAAGTGATCAGAACTGATCACGGTCAGATATATAATAGTACTAGTGTCACTTAGTTCGCCCTCCACCCCAAGCGCAGTGTTTGCCCGATCAGGCCTGATCGGTCGCCCTACGTGCGTTCACCCACGCCCACCCCGCCGCAGTGACAAAAAAATTTTTTTTTGTAATCACTGCACAATCCCTTCACAAGCGCTGCGGCAATAAAAAAATCAGTTTTGATATTTTTATCAATCGCAGCGGCTTCTGTACTCGCTACCCTCTCAATTGTAAGACAGGCTTGCTTTTTTTCTTGGGTAGTCTCAGGGAATACCCCTAAATTTAGACGGCCAAATGTCAAACAAGGGGTATTCCTCTGAAGAGGCCTACAGGATTCTGACCCAGTCGGATGAGGAGTGGGAACCCTCATCTGACGAATCCAGCGGGTCAGAATACCAACCTGTAGAAAGCAGTGGCTCTCTGACCCAAAGTTCTGACGAGGAGGTGGAGGTCCCTGATAGAAGCAGGCGTACCCGGCCCCGTGTTGCTAGACCGCAGGTTGCGCAGGATCCGCTTCAAGGGCAGCAGAGTGGGGCTGGCGCTGCCGGATTACGTGGTGAGGCATACACCAGCAGCGCAGCCCGTCCTGGACCTTCTACCAGCACTGCCGTAGAACATGGTGAAGTGGCGAGCACCAGAAGGGCAGTAGAAGCTGGTACGGTGGCACGTGCAATAGTTTCCCCGTCGCAGCCACCGCCAAGACAACAGGCCCGTAGAGCCCCTAGAGTCCCTGAGGTGCTGGCAAACCCTGATTGGCAGCCCCCATCTTCAACCGCACCAGTAGTTCCCCCTTTCACCGCCCAGTCAGGAGTTCGGGTGGAAACAGCTCAGATAGGATCGGCGCTGGGGTTTTTGAGCTGTTTTTCACTGCGGAGCTCTTTGACTTAGTCGTGGCAGAAACAAACAGATATGCCACTCAATTTATCGCCGACAACCCGGGAAGCTCTTATGCCCAGCCTTTCCGGTGGAAACCAGTCAAGTTTCCGAACTTAGAACTTTTCTGGGCCTTCTCCTCAGCATGGGCATAACCAAAAAACATGAATTGCGGTCATATTGGTCCCACGAACCCAATTCATCACATGCCCATGTACTCTGCTGCCATGTCCAGGACACGTTTTGAGACCATCCTGCGTTTCCTGCACTTTAGTGACAACACCACCTCCCGTCCCAGAGGCCACCCAGCTTTTGACCGGCTCCATAAAATTCGGCCCCTCATAGACCATTTCAACCAGAAATTTGCAGATTTGTACACCCCTGCTCAAAACATCTGCGTAGACGAGTCCCTTGTACATTTTACCGGGCGCCTTGGCTTCAAGCAGTACATCCCGAGCAAGCGCGCCCGGTATGGGGTCAAATTGTATAAGCTCTGTGAAAGGGCCACAGGCTATACGCACAAATTTCGGATCTATGAGGAAAAGATCAGACCCTGGAGCCGGTCGGTTGCCCTGACTACCTGGGGAGCAGTGGGAAGATAGTCTGGGACTTGGTGTCACCCTTATTCGGCAAGGGTACCATCTTTACGTGGACAACTTTTACACAAGTGTGGCCCTCTTCAAGCATTTGTTCCTAGAACAGATTGGCTGCTGCGGCACCGCGCGACCTAGTCGCCGGGGCTACCCCCAACGACTTCTTACCACCCGACTTGCAAGGGGGCAGAGGGCTGCACTGTGTAACGACGAACTGCTCGCGGTGAAATGGAGAGACAAGCGTGGCGTTTACATGCTCTCCTCCATTCACGCAGACACGACAGTACAAATTCAACGGGCAACCAGTGTCGTTGAAAAGCCCCTCTCAGTCCACGACTATAACCTCCACATGGGAGGGTGGACTTCAACGACCAGATGTTGGCCCCTTATTTGGTTTCCCGAAAGACCAGGCGCTGGTATAAAAAAGTGTCTGTTTATCTGATTCAATTGGCTCTATATAATAGTTACGTTCTCTACAGTAAGGCTGGGAGAACTGGATCTTTCCTAAAATTCCAGGAAGAGATCGTCGAGAACCTCCTGTACCCAGGAGGTTCCGTGGCCCCATCCACCAGTGTAGTTAGCCGTCTACACGGCGGCACTTCCCTAGCGTTGTGCCGGGTACCTCAAACCAACCGCCACCCCGAAAAAAATGTCGTGTCTGTAGCAGGAGTGGAATAAGGCGTGACACCCGTTATTTCTGTCCTGACTGTCCTGACCACCCTGCCCTATGCCTTGGAGAGTGTTTCCGGAAGTACCACACTCAGGTACACTTAGGGACCTAGGGACAGCACTACACAGGTAGTTTTTTTCCACTGAGGCTCTAGGGTCTCTCAGGACACTAGGTTTTGAGAGACCCTAACACATAGGGACGGTGCTGGTGTGCTACAGCAGAAGTGTGAAGCGGTAGAAACCTCTCCTTTCACTTGGGATAACAGCGTATAATGTACTTCGCACCATCTCTGTGTGATTTACACTTTACACATTGTCCCATGGGAAAGGAGAGGTTTCTGCTAGGAAAATAAAGAGTGAAATGGTAAAAAAAATAAAAAATTAAACAGGTAGCAAGAAAAAAAAATCTTGAGTTAGTTCAGGTTTTTATGTTCATGTTTTATAAAAGTTTTAAAATGTTCTGGTTTTATAAAGTTTGCAACGTTCAAGTCATGTGCCTGCTGCCTGTTTTTCTTCTTTTTTTTTTTTTCCCCATAACCACCCTTTATTTTCCAGGTATACCAACAGACCAACGGACCAACCGACCAGACGCCGCAGCACTGATGTGAATTCTGAGAGAAGCATTGCTGCTATCAGAAGACACGTGAAGTCAGTGTATGCGGCGCTGCAAGACGAGATTTCTCCTCTGCAGGACAGGTACGTTTGCCCTGGCATGTGAGCTGAGGAGAGGTGTTGGAGTTCATATGCTTTGGCAAACACTTTGTATCAAAAAATCTGGCAAAGATGTCTTCCTCCACACCGATGGATTGATCGATGTGAATGGAGAAATCACGTTTGCCAGGACATAGGAGCTGAGTGGGTATGGATGTTTGGGCGGAGCCCCTATGTCCTGGCAATCGCCAGGCCCCTCTTTTTCTTGCATATTTTTGGCAGAGATTTTTTCATCCACATCGATCGATGCGAATGAGGAAATCTGTGCCGTTCATTTTTCTTTCAGCCCAGAGGCTGAGCGGAAAAAATCTCATTACCCGTATGCTCCATATAAGGAGAATAGCAGAAACTCCTAATGCTGGCCATACGTGTAATGATTGCGGTGACCCTCAAATGCCAGGGCAGTACAAAAACCTCACATGTGACCCCATTTCGGAAAGAAGACGCCCCAAGGTATTCGCTGAGGGGCATATTGAGTCCATGAAAGATTGAACTTTTGTCACAAGTTAGCGGAAAGGAGACTTTGTGAAAAAAACAAAAAAAATCAAATTCCGCTAACTTGGGCAAAAAAAAAATCTTCTATGAACTCACCATACCCCTCACAGAATACCTTGGGGTGTCTTCTTTCCAAAATGGGGTCACATGTGGGTATTTATACTGCCCTGGCATTTTAGGGGCCCTGAAGCGTGAGAAGAAAAATGCGTAAAAATACCGTCCTAAAAGGTACTCATTGGATTTAGGGCCGAATTGCGCAACTTGGCTGCAAAAATTGGCACACATGTGGTATCTCTGTACTCAGGAGAAGTAGGGCAATGTGTTTTGGGGTGTACTTTTACATATACCCATACTGGGTGTGAAAAATATCTCTGTAAATGACAACTTTTTAAAAAAATTAAACAAAGTTGTCATTTACAGAGATATTTTCACACCCAGTAGGTATAGGTAAAATACGCCCCAAACACATTGCCCTACTCTCCAGTACGTCGATACCCATGTGTGCCACTTTTGCAGCCAAGATGCGCAAGGAGCCCTAAATCCAATGAGTACCTTATAGGATTTCACAGGACATTTTTACGCATTTGGATTCCAAACTGCTTCTGACGTTTAGGGGCCCCTAAAATGCCAGGGCAGTAAAATACCACACAAGTGACCCCATTTCGGAAAGAAGACACCCCAAGGTATTCCGTGAGGGGTATGGTGAGTTCATGTAAAATTTTATTTTTGGCACAAGTTAGTGGAATATGAGACTTTGTAAAAAAAAAAAAAAAAAAAAAAAAAACAATTTCCGCAAACTTGTGCCAAAAATAAAAACTTCCATGAACTCACTATGCCCATCAGCGAATACCTTGGGGTGTCGACTTTCCGAAATGGGGTCACTTGTGTGGTATTTTACTGCCCTGGCATTTTAGGGCCCCTAACGTCAGAAGCAGTTTGGAATCCAAATGCGTAAAAATGTCCTGTAAAATCCTAAAGGTACTCATTGGATTTAGGGCCCATTTGCGCATCTTGGATGCAAAAAGTGGCACACATGGGGTATCGCCGTACTCAGGAGAAGTAGGGCAATGTGTTTTGGGGTGTATTTTTACATATACCCATGCTGGGTGAGAGAAATATCTCTGTAAATGACAACTTTTAAAAATTTTATACAAAGTTGTCATTTACAGAAGATATTTTCACAACCAGTAGGGGTATATGTAAAGACACCGCAAAACTCATTGCCCTACTTCTCCGAGTACGGCGATACCCCATGTGCCACTTTTGCAGCCAAGATGCGAAAGGGCCCTAAATCCAATGAGTACCTTTAGGATTTCACAGGACATTTTTACGCATTTGGATTCCAAACTGCTTCTGACGCTTAGGGGCCCCTCAAATGCCAGGGCAGTATAAATACCCCACAAGTGACCCCATTTCGGAAGAAGACACCCCAAGGTATTCCGTGAGGGTATGGTGAGTTCATGTAAAATTTTATTTTTGGCACAAGTTAGTGGAATATGAGACTTTGTAAAAAAAAAAAAAAAAAAAATCAATTTCCGCAAACTTGTGCCAAAAATAAAAACTTCCATGAACTCACTATGCCCATCAGCGAATACCTTGGGGTGTCTACTTTCGAAATGGGGTCACTTGTGTGGTATTTTACTGCCCTGGCATTTTAGGGGCCCCTAAACGTCAAAAGCAGTTTGGAATCCAAATGCGTAAAAATGTCCTGTAAAATCCTAAAGGTACTCATTGGATTTAGGGCCCATTTGCGCATCTTGGATGCAAAAAGTGGCACACATGGGGTATCGCCGTACTCAGGAGAAGTAGGGCAATGTGTTTTAGGGTGTATTTTTACATATACCCCTACTGGGTGTGAAAAATATCTCTGTAAATGACAACTTTGTATAATTTTTTTTAAAAAGTTGTCATTTGCAGAGGTATTTCTCACACCCTGCATGGGTATATGTAAAAATACACCCCAAAACACATTGCCCTACTTCTCCTGAGTACGGCGATACCACATGTGTGCCACTTTTTTGCATCCAAGATGCGCAAATGGGCCCTAAATCCAATGAGTACCTTTAGGATTTTACAGGGCATTTTTACGCATTTGGATTCTCACGCTTTAGGGGCCCCTAAAATGCCAGGGCAGTATAAATACCCACAAGTGACCCCATTTCGGAAAGAAGACACCCCAAGGTATTCTGTGAGGGGTATGGTGAGTTCATGTAAAATTGTATTTTTGGCACAAGTTAGTAGAATATGAGACTTTGTAAAAAAAAAAAAAAAAATCCATTTCCGCTAACTTGTGACAAAAAATAAAAACTTCCATGAACTCACTATGCCCCTCAGTGAATACCTTAGGGTGTCTACTTTCGGAAATGGGGTCATTTATGGGGTGTTTCTACTGTCTGGGCATTGTAGTACGTCAGGAAACAGGACAGGTGCTCAGAAAGTCAAAGTGCGGAAATTCACTTTTTGCACCATAGTTTGTAAACGCTATAACTTTTACCCAAACCAATAAATATACACTTATTGCATTTTTTTTTATCAAAGACATGTAGAACAATAAATTTAGAGAAAAATTTTTAGAGAAATGTAGTTTTATTTGACAAATTTTCCAACATAAAGTGAAAAATATCATTTTTTTGCAAAAATTTCATCAAAAAAAGTAAAATATCAAAAAAAGTAAAAATGTCAGCAAGAAAGAAATAGCACCAAATGAAAGCTCTATTAGTGAGAAGAAAAGGAGGTAAAATTCATTTGGGTGGTAAGTTGCATGACGGAGCAATAAACGGTGAAAGTAGTGTAGTGCGGAATTGTAAAAAGTGGCCTGGTCTTTAAGGGTGTTTAAGGTAGGGGGCTGAAGTGGTTAAGCTCCTCTACCCAACATAGCTTGCCATATTTTATAGGTTACTGGTTCTACCCTCATTGCTCACCATTTCTAGATCTTTGCTCTAAGGGCCCTTGCACACTACTGTATGCCCTACGAGACATACAGTCCGTGAGCAGGCTATATGTCTAGGAGCAGCATTGATTGTGCGCACAGCAACTGAAAGGTGAAGCAGGGGGTGGACTGCTCCTTGCTTTACCATTGCATTCAACTGTCTCTATGGCCTCAAAATCCAGGACTATTTGGGAGGAATGGTATACATAATATATACATACATAATGAAAGATCATATTTCCATAAATAATTGTATCCTATAGTCTTCAGTGACTTATATACATACAGCACATCTACATATGATTTGACTCTTTTCAAAGCCTGGGCTGCAATGATTATGATGCTGGTTCTCAGCAACCACGTACTTTTATCTGAGGTGTGACACACCGCTGAAATCAGTACGGTCAGCATAAAGTTGATGACAGGTTTCCTTTAAACTCCTCACTCTCATCCACTAAACCCTCCAAGGCACTGCCCCCACCCCCTACATCTCTACTTTTCTCAAGCTGCACCAGTTCTCTGGAATGCCCTACTGCAAGTAATTAGGTTAATTTACAACATCCATGGTGTTAGGCACTTTCTAATAATGTGTCTTTTTAGGATGGCCTATCACATCCCCTAATCTAACTCATATTTAGAGATTGTGTCATGTAACTGAACATCTTCTGAATGCAAATGACTTGCTGAATTGTCTACTACGCAAAGAATGCTACCAATCACTGATACAATGACCCCGGTGTACAACTGATGTCAGAAAAATCAGATACTTAAATATATGAAATTACAAGTTTTATTGAATCTTTTCCCACAAAAGTATACATCAATCTGCTCAGCGGCTCCAGATCTATAACATGAGTTCTGCAGATTGTGTTGCATTTCATATTGACAGTATTTCTCTAATTCCTTAAGAAATAATAAGGAAACAGGCCAACCTGACCATGAAACTGCCCATTTTCAGCCTTTGAAAATGGAGAGATTATGGGGGTCATTTATTATACTGAAATATGCCTATATTAGACGTATTTCAGGTGCAGATGGCGGCACAATTGTTATCTGTGACTTCTACCCACTTACGCAAGGTCTAAACTTATGGGCATGGAGTGGGAGGGGAAGGGCCGGCAGGCCACTGTCATTTACCATTTTCTATGCCTGTTTTGGGCGTAAAAAAAGGTCTAAATGTAAGACAGCCAGTTTAGAGGAATATAGTGGCGCTATGCATAAAATAAATAAATAAAATCTACAAATTGTGTTTATATTTTGCCGGTGGCAGGCTTTAATCCTTTCCGACATTTTAAGAAATAATACGTCTAAGCGGGAAATGACTTCCTGCAAATTGGCATACTGTTAAGTCATGCTGTTTAGGCAGGCATAGGATCTGTGCGTGTCTGATCAGTGCAGGTGCCCGGCTGTTAATGAAAGCTACCCCTGCTGTATCCATCTGCATTGCTGAAGCTGACGGATTAACCCCTTATGTGACACGATCAATACTGACCATGGCATATAGGATGTTTGCAGAGGGAGGAAGCTCCATCTATATCTCCATCGCATATATATATAAATAAAGAGAAAGGTGAAGCGGCACTGCTCGGGTGCTGTGAGATCCACCTGTTATAGCACGCTATTCCCAGGTACGCCTGCAGTCAGTAACTTCCGTGGTGCTCAGCCAAATAAAAATAGTGACAGTTCATATGTTGAATGAATATAGAATCCAGAAAATGAAACTGGCGGCACTCACCGGGTCGTAGAAATGTTCTTTATTGTTTAATCCAAAAGATAAAAATCAGGCATGGAGCGGACTTCACCTTGATCAGAGAGACAGGCTACAGCGATGGCCGTTTCGCGCAGTGAACGCGCTTCTTCTGGCTAGCATTTCTATGACCCGGTGAGTGCCGCCAGTTTCATTTTCTGGATTCTATATCTCCATCGCCCTCCCTTTTGCTGCCATGACAGGGAGCCGATGGCTGCCAGGGCAACCCCATGCCTTGCAAAGGCTTCGAGGACTGCAATGTACGGAGGTCTATGAGGCCCAGCCCTCAGTCTGGGTCTCAAAGGCACACTGCCAGTGTGACACTGACAGTTTCAATGCAGTATAATACAACATTAAAAAGTACTACGTACCCCGAAATGCTGGCAATAAAAATGTCAACTCATCCTTCAAAAAGCAAGCCCCCACACAAGACCATTGCCATAAAAAATGAAAAAAATGACCTTCAGAAAATTGTGATATTATACCAGTCTAAATACCCTTTGCGCCGGCACATGATGCGCCGAAGTTATGTAGAGGCGCCGGCTGCACTGGTACCTAAGAAGCTGTTCAATAGCATCATGGCACCTGTAAACCAATCCATCAAAATCTCTGCTACAAAAACAAAATGGTTGTCTTTCCTTTCTGAACCCTGCAGTGAAAACAGCAGTTTACATCCACATTTATGGAATTTCTGTAGCCAGTAGAACTCGCCTCACAATTTAAAGGGTGGGGAGTGTCTTAGGTGGCATGATCTGAGCACAGCAAATTGGGCACTGAAATGCCATATCTGTAAAAAACTTGCAATATTCCCCAGCTCAATCATTTCTGTAGTGTCAAAAATGCTCACTCTACCCCTAAATAATACCTTGAGGGGTGTAGTTTCCGATATGAGGTTAGTACAAGCAGGGCCGACTCCAGGTTCATGTGGGCACTTGGGCAATAAATCTCAGTGGGCCCCTTGTGGAATTTTTTACATTTACATGTCCCCTTAGGCTCTCACACCATATAATTACCCCCAATGCCCCCTGGAAAATATAGTGACCCACAGTGGCCCCCATACAGTATAATGACCCCCTGTGCTCTCATACAGTATTATGACCCTCAGTGGCGCTCCACACAGTATAATGACCCCCAGTGGCTCTGCACACAGTATAATGACCCACAGTGGCCATCCACACAGTATATTGACCCCCAGCAGCCATTCACACAGTATAATGACCCCCAGTGCCCCCCGGCAAGTATAATGACCCGCCAGTGGCCCCCTTCCGAAGTATTATAACTCTGGCTCCCTAACAGTGTAATGACCCCCCAGTGGCCCCCTCACATACCTCTCATTGCTGGAGAGCAGAGGATCTCCCTGCACTCCTTCGGCTTGGCACAGCAGTGATACAGTACGCACGACATGACGTCACAGCTGGGTCAGCTCTGGAGAAAGGAAGGAGCAGCGGTTAGTGAATGAAAGGACTGCCAGCTACCCTGCGCTCCAGCAATTAGTGCTTCCATTTGTATTGGAAGCGCTCATAGCAGCCGGCCCGGCACCCCTCTGAGTGCAGGATTGCCCCCCCCCCCCCCCCGATACCATTCAATACCACGCGAAAAAAATAAAACACCAAAAAAGCCGTGTGCATTCTGCATTTTATGGAACGTCCAGCCCTTAATAGAACAGTCCTATCCTATATTTTGGGGGGACAGGGTGACAAAAAAAAAAAAGGAAAAACATCAGTTTTTTATTTTTTACAGCTTTCATTGCATAGGATATATTTTAAAATATTTTAATAGTTCAGACTTTTTTGGACGTGGCGATAAGTAATATGTTTTTTTATTGCTTATATATTTTATATGTAAAATCCCCGAGAGGGGATATTACACCTCTGAACACTAGATGAACAGGGCACCAATCTTATTGCCGGGTGACACTGCCTTGCTGAGACGTGTTCTAAGTAAGTTGATCACTGCTCAAGGCATTTCCACGTGGTTCTGTTTGCTGCCACGTATCATCAATATAAGTATTTTAAGCTGGTGACCTACTTCGTTCTGTGAGTGATGTCAGTGTGTCATTTGTTTGTATATGTTATGCTTGATAAAGACTCCTAGCGAGTCGAAACGTCGCGTCTCTATGGTGGAATAAATATATCTCTTTGGATGGACATCGGAGTGCTGCAATTTACTTCACTTAGTTTATTTATGCTGGGGGTCCGAAGGTCGGGACCTGACATCGCTTTGCACCGCCACAGAATGGACTACTGATCTTTTCTGATCTTTGATGGTGCTGTCTCACCCTGCCCTGTTGGGTTATAGATATAAATATATATAACTAAAGGTGAAACCTATCGAACTACACTGTATCACGAGAAAACAATCTTAGAATGGTTTGGATAAGCAAAAACGCTCCAAAATTAAATTCCATAAAGTGAAATATGTTAAATTTGCAAAAAATGGCCTGGTCAGGAAGATGAAAACTAGCCTTGGGTAGAAGGTGTTAGAGATAGGGCTAGACACAAACAAGACAAAGAAAGAACAGCTGTATTAAGATGTTCATTAATGCATTTAGTAGCCCATCCAGTCCAAACATAACAGGGAGTCTTAGGCTGCCTACACAAGATGTGGATGATCGCACATAAGATCTGCACGAATTTCCATGCAGATGTATGTGGATTTCTACAACAAATCTGCATCAAAATCCACAGTGTTTTTGATAAGGATTAGTTGCAGTTTTGCCAAAGATCTCATAGGTTGAAATATGCAGGTAAAACCACAAACATAAATAACATGCTGTGGATTTGGAAATACGCACTCCAGGTCAATTGCCTCATGGAAACAATCCACTAACTGTACATGAGATTTGTGTCATCTCATATACTTTACTGGTACTGTACTACTCTGTGGTTTTTCCGCACGTGAATTCACATGGAAAAATCTTGCGTAGTCCACAACATGTGCAGGTGTCCTTAGGGTGCTGCCACATGCTCAGTTTAATTTTGAAGCCTACACCAGGAGTGGATTCAAAAAAGAGAAGTCACATCTGTCCTTAACCCTTTGGATACCCAAGGATTTTTGGTTTTATTTTTCGTCTCTGTCTTCCTTGAGCCATAACTTTTTTATTTTTCCGTTCACATAGCCATAATAGGGCCTATTTTTTGTGGGACACATTGTACTTTCCAATCCCACCATTTAATATGGCATATAATGTAGTGGAAAGCGAGAAAAAATTCCAAATGGGGTGGAATTGGAAAAAAAAAACGCAATTTCTCCACCGTTTTACGGGTTTTGTCCCTATAGCGTTCCCTTTGGAGCAAAACTGACCCATGCCCATCATTCTCTGGGTCAGTACAATTACAAACTATATCACATATATATAGGTTTTTTTATGTCTAAAAAGTGTAAAAATAAATAAAGATTTTGAGAAAATTTTTTTTTTTACATCACCATATTTTGATCCCCATAACTTTATTATAGGTATATATACTGAGCTGTGTGGGGCTCATTTTTGGCGGGACGATCTCTAGTTTTTATTTATACTATTTTGGAGTGTGTGTGTGACTTTTTGATCGCATTTTATTAAATTTTGGGTAAAAGAAGCAATGAGAAAATGGCGAATAGGCCATTTCGATACTTTTATCCATTACACAATTTGCCGTATTGGAAAAATATTTTTATATTTTTATACAACGGGCATTTATTTTTAATTCTAAGGAAAGGGGGGGTTCAATGTTTATATTTTTTATTTTTATTTTTTATATATATTTTACTTTTTTAAATATTTTCTTAATGTTTTCATAGCCAGTGTAGAAAGCTACAACAATCACTATTTTTTGTATTCAATATTACCATGTTCCATACAGGAGCATGCCACCTTCTGGCCAACATAAGAATTTCAGCTCTAATACACTGGGTCTCTTCAGAGAGACCCACAGTATTAAAGTCAATTGCTGGCATCCCCCAAAGACCCCAAGGAGAAGTGTATACATCGTGTATACATCGCTCCAGTGCCGCACATATACAGTGCTTGTAGCAAAAGGATTAATACTTTCTCTTCTTTTATTATCCACTCCTAATTTTGGCTTCAAAAACTTAATTAAAAAACTTTAACATGTACCATCACGATTATCTACACGGAAACTGTTTCAGACTCTAAAATCTAGTTAACACTGAGTAAATAAATAAACTCACCAGTTTAGTAAAAACTAAATTTTAAATGGTTCCAACATAAGGAAACCGCAAGTGAACAAAATACTTCCAAAGGCTGCAAAACATCCATATTTTAAATAGTAGTAAGCAAGGAAATAACTAGCTTCTCAAGACTTCACTGCTTTTAAATGTCCACGTAGTATCAATAAAGCCTGAAACATTAGAACAGATTTAAAAAAAATTGCAGAATATCCAGATGGAGTGTAATAAAGTATTTTTATTATACTCCCAAAATAAAATTTTAAGCTTCTAATTAGATGCATTAGGTTTGATTCAATGCCTGACCAGATTTTCAAGCTTAATCCAGGAAAGGTTGAAGATGCTAAATTGTTCGGCAGATATATATCTTAGTAAAAGTGTATAAGTGTCTCAACCAAGTTTTTCAGAGGACGATTGGTGCTCACTCCTCAGCACCCCCAATGGCTGTGGCAGAAGAAAAAGTTGAATGATAGCTGCAGATGGAGGGCACTCAATAGCTGGCAGTAAACGGATATGATTTGGCGCAAATAATTGGCGTAACTATTTATTACTTAAAATATATACACAAACAATTTCTATTAAAAAAACAAATATTCAACAATAGTGTGTGGGTGGCTACAAAACCAGCAAATAAAGGGAACAATGGGATATATAAAAAGCGAGTCTAATACACGCAACTATAAAAAAATGTGCACAATAAAATAAACAGCAGCAGAAATAGACAAATAAACAAACAAGATCTCCGCAATAAATGACTACAAAAAGGCAGAATAAAATCATAAAAGTTGCAGTGGAGTATCACATAAAAGATATTGCCTGTGATAATAGATCTGGTGTTTATATTTGTAGGGAGATCCACCTATATGAGAGTCACTGGATAATATTCACTTTGAATCAGTGTATCCTTGGATAAATGAACCTTCTCATCATGTATCTTCAATAACAGTAAATTAAGTTATTATAGAGGATCAATAAACATTGTTCTTAATAGTCCCCTTTCCAGCGTCAGGCAAAATGTCTATATACGCTTTTGAATAAGAAAAGATAGTACTTTACCAATTGCTTTTCATTCGCCTGTATAGACTGGCGGCAGGCCAAGTTGGTGAGCTGTCGGGACTTGTGATTCTGAATACTCACTTTAGGTTTTGCCCAGCAAGGACCTATGTAGCTGTATCACCTGACTCAAGGAGCGCTCACGTGATTGATCAGGTGGCGTGGTGAGGGCGTGGTGTGGTGTGGTGAGGGCATTCAGTCCCGCCTCCTTTAGCTTTTAACCCGCCTCATTTAGCAGGTCCTTTAGCAGGCAGCTAATGCTTGAAGAAGAGAGAAGAGATCGCATCTACGCGATCGAGTAGATAAGGTGAGTTTATTTTTTTATTTGTAACCCCTTAATGAAGATTTTACTAATCATTCTGTAGTGAGAATGCTATTATTTTCCCTTATAACCATGTTATAAGGGAAAATAATAAAATACAGTATACAGACTACTCAACCCAAAATCGGACTTCAGCAATGAAGTCCGACTTCGGGTCTGGGTACCAAACATGCCGATTTTTGCAAAACGCATTACAAGTAGAGATGAGCGAACACCTGGATGTTCAGGTTCGATAAGTTCGGCCGAACTTCCCGAAAATGTTCGGGTTCGGGATTCGAACTCGACCCGAACTTTATCCCGAACCCGAACCCTATTGAAGTCAATGGGGACCCGAACATTTAGGCACTAAAAAGGCTGTAAAATAGTCCAGGAAAGGGCTAGAGGGCTGCCAAAGGCAGCAAAATGTAGGCAAGTCCCCTGCAAACAAATGTGGATAGGGAAATGAATTAAAATAAAATAAATAAAAATTAACCAATATCAATTGGAGAGTGGTCCCACAGCAAGGAATCATGCGTCATATCACCCACCACTGGAGAAGGCCACTCTCATTTATTTCGGACCAGCACCCAGACAGAGGAGAGAGGTCCCACAGCAAGGAATCATGCCTCATATCAACCACAACCGGAGAAGGCCACTCATTTATTTCGGCCCAGCACCCAGACAGAGTAGAGAGGTCCCACAGCAAGGAATCATGCCTCATAACAACCACCAACGGAGAAGGCCACTCTCATTTATTTCGGCCCAGACAGAGGAGAGAGGTCCCACAGCAAGGAATCATGCCTCATATCAACCACCACCGGAGAAGGCCACTCTCATTTATTTCGGCCCAGCACCCAGACAGAGGAGAGAGGTCCCACAGCAAGGAATCATGCCTCATATAAACCACCACCGGAGAAGGCCACTTTCAGTTATTTCGGCCCCACCATCCAGACAGAGGAGAGGTTCATTCAACTTTGGGTTGCTCCGCAAGATCATGGTAAAGTTAAAAAAAATGAGGATTCAACAAAGAAGTGCCCCGGAGTACAAGAATACATGGTTGATGGGGAGGCAGTTATAAATGTCTATTCTGCACAAGGGAGGCACAGGTCCTGTGGGATCCATGCCTGGTTCATTTTTATGAACGTCAGCTTGTCCACGTTGGCTGTGGACAGGCGGCTGCGTTTGTCAGTAATGACGCCCTCTGCCGTGCTGAATACACGTTCAGACAAAACGCTGGCCGCCGGACAGGCCAGCACCTCCAAGGCATAAAATGCTAACTCTAGCCACATTGACAATTTGGAGACCCAGAAGTTGAATGGGGCCGAACCATCAGTCAGTACGTGGAGGGGTGTGCAGACGTACTGTTCAACCATTTTAGTGAAATGCTGCCTCCTGCTAACACGTTTCGTATCAGGTGGTTGTGCAGTTAGCTGTGGCGTGGAGACAAAACTTTTCCACATTTCTGCCATGCTAACCCTGCCCTCAGAAGAGCTGGCCGTGACACTGCTGCGTTGGCGACCTCTTGCTCCTCCTCTGCCTTTGCCTTGGGCTTCCACCTGTTCCCCTGTGACATTTGGGAATGCTCTCAGGAGCGCCTCTACCAGCGTGCGCTTGTACTCGCGCATCTTCCTATCACGCTCCAGTGCAGGAAGTAAGGTGGGCACATTGTCTTTGTACCGGAGATCCAGCAGGGTGGCAACCCAGTAGTCCGCACATGTTAAAACGTGCACAACTCTGCTGTCGTTGCGCAGGCACTGGAGCATGTAGTCGCTCATGTGTGCCAGGCTCCCCAGAGGTAAGGACAAGCTGTCCTCTGTGGGAGGCGTATCGTCATCGTCCTCCGTATCCCCCCAGCCATGCACCAGTGATGGGCCTGAGCTGTGTCGGGTGCCACCCCGCTGTGAACCTGCTTCATCCTCATCCTCCTCCACCTCCTCCTCCTCATCTTCCTCGTCCTCCAGTAGTGGGCCCCGGCTGGCCACATTTGTACCTGGCCTCTGCTGTTGCAAAAAACCTCCCTCTGAGCCACTTCTAACAGACTGGCCTGAAAGTGCTAAAAATGACCCCTCATCCTCCTCCTCCTGGGTCACCTCCTCTTCCATCATCGCCCTAAGCGTTTTCTTAAGGAGACACAGAAGTGGTATTGTAACGCTGATAACGGTGTCATCACCACTGGCCATGTTGGTGGAGTACTCGAAACAGCGCAACAGGGCACACAGGTCTCGCATGGAGGCCCAATCATTGGTGGTGAAGTGGTGCTGTTCCGCAGTGCGACTGCTGCAGCTGAAACTCCACTATGGCCTGCTGCTGCTCGCACAGTCTCTCCAGCATGTGCAAGGTGGAGTTCCACCTGGTGGGCACGTTGCATATGAGGCGGTGAGCGGGAAGGCCGAAGTTACGCTGTAGCGCAGACAGGCAAGCAGCGGCAGGATGTGAACGCCGGAAGCGCGCACAGACGGCCCTCACTTTATGCAGCAGCTCTGACATGTTGGGGTAGTTGTGAATGAACTTCTGCACCACCAAATTCAGCACATGCGCCAGGCAAGGGATGTGCGTCAAACCGGCTAGTCCCAGAGCTGCGACGAGATTTCGCCCATTATCGCACACCACCAGGCCGGGCTTGAGGCCCACCGGCAGCAACCACTGGTCGGTCTGTTGTTCAATACCCCGCCACAACTCCTGCTCGGTGTGGGGCCTGTCCCCCAAACATATGAGTTTCAGAATGGCCTGCTGACGTTTATCCCGGGCTGTGCTGAAGTTGGTGGTGAAGTTGTGTGGCTGACTGGATGAGCTGGTGGAAGCAGAGGAGGAGGAAGCTGAGTAGGAGGAGGAGGCTACAGGAGGCAAAGAATGATGCCCTGTGATCCTTGGCGGCGGAAGGACGTGCGCCAAGGAACTCTCCGCCTGGGGCCCAGCCGCCACTACATTTACCCAGTGTGCAGTTAGGGAGATATGGCGTCCCTGGCCGTGCTTACTGGTCCACGTATCTGTGGTTAGGTGGACCTTGCCACAGATGGCGTTGCGCAGTGCACACTTGATTTTATCGGATACTTGGTTGTGCAGGGAAGGCACGGCTGTCTTGGAGAAGTAGTGGCGGCTGGGGACAACATACTGTGGGACAGCCATGGACATCAGCTGTTTGAAGCTGTCTGTGTCCACCAGCCTGAATGACAGCATTTCAAAGGCCAGTAGTTTAGAAATGCTGGCATCCGGGCCTCGAGGGTGGCTAGGTGGGAATTTACGCTTTCTCTCCAAGGTTTGTGAGATGGAGAGCTGAACGCTGCCGTGTGACATGGTGGAGATGCTTGGTGACGCAGGTGGTGGTGTCGGTGGCACATCCTCTGTTTGGTGGGCGGCAGGTGCCAACGTTCCTCCCGAGGCGGAGGAAGAGGCCGAGGCAGCAGCAGAAGAGGGAGCAGGGGCAGCCTGAGTGAGTTCCTTGCTTTTAAGGTGTTTACTCCACTGCAGTTCATGCTTTGCATGTAGATGCCTGGTCATGCAGGTTGTGCTAAGGTTCAGAACGTTAATGCCTCGCTTCAGGATCTGATGGCACAGCGTGCAAACCACTCGGGTCTCGTCGTCAGCACATTGTTTAAAGAAGTGCCATGCCAGGGAACTCCTTGAAGCTGCCTTTGGGGTGCTCGGTCCCTGGTGGCGGTGGCCAGTATCAGACGAACTCTCTTGGCGGAGGCTGTTCTGCTTTTGCCCCCTGCTCCCTCTTTTGCTACACTGTTGGCTCGGTCTCACCACTGCCTCTTCCTCTGAACTATGAAAGTCAGTGGCACGACCTTCATTCCATGTGGGGTCTAGAAACTCATTGTCCCCTGCATCGTCTTCCACACAGTCTTCCTCCCTGACCTCCTGTTCGGTCTGCACTCTGCAGAAAGACGCAGCAGTTGGCACCTGTGTTTCGTCATCATCAGAGACGTGTGGAATCCGATGAGGTGGTATTCCCATGTCCTCATCATCAGGAAACATCAGTGGTTGTGCATCAGTGCATTCTATGTCTTCCACCACTGGGGAAGGGCTAGGTGGATTTCCTTGGGAAACCCTGCCAGCAGAGTCTTCAAACAGCATAAGAGACTGCTGCATAACTTGAGGCTCTGACAGTTTCCCTGATATGCATGGGGGTGATGTGACAGACTGATGGGCTTGGTTTTCAGGTGCCACCTGTGCGCTTTTTGCAGAAGACTGGGTGGGAGATAATGTTGTGAACATGCTGGATCCACTGTCGGCAACCCAATTGACTAGCGCCTACTCAGGCCTTACCATCCTTAGAACGGCATTGGGCCCCACCAAATATCGCTGTAAATTCTGGCGGGTACTGGAACCTGAGGTAGTTGGTTCACTAGGACGTGTGGCTGTGGCAGAATGGCCACGTCCTCTCCCAGCACCAGAGGGTACACTAACACCACTACGACCGCGCCCGCGTCCCTTACTAGATGTTTCCTCATTGTTACTGTTCACCAAGCACCACAATAAGGAAAAAAATATTTGGCTCAATGTATTGATTTGAAATTTAGGCCTTTTTTTTACAGGCACCTAACACTATCTACCTATTTGTTTATGTAGCGTATTACACTAATCCAGGCACAGCAGTAACCACTGATTTAGGGGAATATCTCTTTTAGGGCTAGTATTTAGGCCCTGGATGAAAGGTATCCTTTTATGGACAGATTTACAATTGGCCTGCAACTGCTGGGACAACAGATTCAGGGTATTGCTATTTTGCCAGATTAATTTCACCCCAGAACAAAATATATGTTTTAGCAGACACTATGAAATCTGGCCTGCAACTGCTGGGACACCAGATACAGGGTATTGCTATATTGGCAGGTTAATTTCACCCCAGAACAAAATATATGTGTAAGCGGATACTATGAAATCTGGCCTGCAACTGCTTGGACACCAGATTCAGGGTATTGCTATATTGGCAGGTTAATTTCACCCCAGAACAAAATATATGTGTAAGCGGATACTATGAAATCTGGCCTGCAACTGCTTGGACACTAGATTCAGGGTATTGTTATATTGGCAGGTTAATTTCACCCCAGAACAAAATATATGTGTAAGCGGATACTATGAAATCTGGCCTGCAACTGCTTGGACACTAGATTCAGGGTATTGCTATATTGGCAGGTTAATTTCACCCCAGAACAAAATATATGTGTAAGCAGACACTATGAAATCTGGCCTGCAACTGCTTGGACACCAGATTCAGGGTATTGCTATATTGGCAGGTTAATTTCACCCCAGAACAAAATATATGTGTAAGCAGACACTATGAAATCTGGCCTGCAACTGCTTGGACACCAGATTCAGGGTATTGCTATATTGGCAGGTTAATTTCACCCCAGAACAAAATATATGTGTAAGCAGATACTATGAAATCTGGCCTGCAACTGCTTGGACACTAGATTCAGGGTATTGCTATATTGGCAGGTTAATTTCACCCCAGAACAAAATATATGTGTAAGCGGACACTATGAAATCTGGCCTGCAAGTGCTTGGACACCAGATTCAGAGTATTGCTATATTGGCAGGTTAATTTCACCCCAGAATAAAATATATGTGTAAGCAGATACTATGAAATCTGGCCTGCAACTGCTTGGACACCAGATCCAGGGTATTGCTATATTGGCAGGTTAATTTCACCCCAGAACAAAATATATGTGTAAGCGGACACTATGAAATCTGGCCTGCAACTTCTTGGACACCAGATTCAGGGTATTGCTATATTGGCAGGTTAATTTCACCCCAGAACAAAATATATGTGTAAGCGGACACTATGAAATCTGGCCTGCAACTGCTTGGACACCAGATTTAGGGTATTGCTACAGATGTAGCATGGTTAGCACTCCTTTTTTCTGAGATTTCTGAGTTTGGTTATCTAATCTAAGCAAACACCTTCAATTGCTTTTCAATGGCTTTTTTCTTAAGATAATGAAATGAGTTAAGAAATTTGAGTTAACAACGGGAGTGCTAACCCTGCTACATCTGTATATTGGCAGGTTAATTTCACCCCAGAACAAAATATATGTGTAAGCGGATACTAGGAAATCTGGCCTGCAACTGCTTGGACAACAGATCCAGGGTATTGCTATATTGGCAGGTTAATTTCACCCCAGAACAAAATATATGTGTAAGCAGATACTATGAAATCTGGCCTGCAACTGCTTGGACACCAGATTCAGGGTATTGCTATATTGGCAGGTTAATTTCACCCCAGAACAAAATATATGTGTAAGCGGATACTATGAAATCTGGCCTGCAACTGCTTGGACACCAGATTCAGGGTATTGCTATATTGGCAGGTTAATTTCACCCCAGAACAAAATATATGTGTAAGCGGATACTAGGAAATCTGGCCTGCAACTGCTTGGACAACAAATCCAGGGTATTGCTATATTGGCAGGTTAATTTCACCCCAGAACAAAATATATGTGTAAGCGGATACTATGAAATCTGGCCTGCAACTGCTTGGACACCAGGTTCAGGGTATTGCTATATTGGCAGGTTAATTTCACCCCAGAACAAAATATATGTGTAAGCAGATACTATGAAATCTGGCCTGCAACTGCTTGGACACCAGATTCAGGGTATTGCTATATTGGCAGGTTAATTTAACCCCAGAACAAAATATATGTGTAAGCGGACACTATGAAATCTGGCCTGCAACTGCTTGGACACCAGATTCAGGGTATTGCTATATTGGCAGGTTAATTTCACCCCAGAACAAAATATATATGTAAGCGGATACTATAAAATATGGCCTGCAACTGCTTGGACACCAGATTCAGGGTATTGCTATATTGGCAGGTTAATTTCACCCCAGTAAATAATCTATCCTTTGCCAGACATCAGACAGTATTATACTTGTCTAGCCAAAGCTGGAACACCAGATTTAGGGGATTGGTATTTGGGCAATTGTATTTAACCCCTTAATAAAATATAGAAATTGCTATCCTGAGTTTCTAGGGGTGACAATTAGCACAGCCAAGCCCCTGATGTAGGATATAGCAAAAAGAAACTAGAATTGATGGATTGATGGACTTGGTGGCAGCTTCTTCTGGTGCACCACAAGTCACACAATGGCCGCCGATCAACCCAGAAAATAAGTGACAGAAAAACGCTCTGTGCAGCCTAAAAACCAGTGAGCAAGTAACTAGCAGAAGTTCAATGATTCTCAGCTGTTGATCGATCACTTCATTAAGTGTTTTGGCTAAGTTAATGCCTTCCTAATCTCGCCCTCACAGCAGCTGCATCCTCTCCCTACACTAGTCAGAGCAGTGTGACGTGCGGCGCTACGTGACTCCAGCTTAAATAGAGGCTGGGTCACATGCTGCACTTGGCCAATCACAGCCATGCCATTAGTAGGCATGGCTGTGATGGGCTCTTAGGGCAAGAAGTAAAACGCTAGCTGATTGGCTGCTCTGCAGCCCTTCAGAAAGCGGGAAGTAATCGACGAACACCGAACCCGAACTTTTTTGAAAATGTCCGAGTTCGGGTCCGGGTCCTGGACACCCCAAAATTCGGTACGAACCTGAACAATGCTCGAACTGTTCGCTTAACACTAATTACAACAATTTGCACACGCGCGGAAAAATCAAACATGCTGCCCGTGTGAAAGGGGCCTTAGTGGTGTACCAGTAGATTATGTTAAAGATGGGAAGCTGGGCCCATGATATCACTTCCTCTGATCTCGTCAGTTTAAATGGGTTTTGTCACTTCAGCAAAAAACATTTATTATGTAGAAGAAGTTAATACAAGCCACTTACTAATGTATTGTTATTATCCATATTGCTTTCTTGGCTGGAATAATTTTTCCATCACATTATACACTGCTTATTTCCATGGTTATGAACACCTTTCAATCCATCAGCATGGTTGTGCTTGTATACTATAAAAAAAAAAGCACCAGCCTATGTAATCTCCCATGGTCCCGGTCACCAGAGAGGCCAGCATTTTTTCCTATAGTGTGCAAGCATCAGCACCAATGATGGATTGCAGGGTGGTCGTAACCATCGAACCGAGCAGTGTATAATGTGATGGAAAAATGAATCCAGCAAGCAAAAGAAGCAATGTGGATAATAGCAATACATAACTTTCTCTACATGATAAATGCCACTGCTGAAGTGACAAAACCCATTTAATCCCTCAGATGCCTCAGTCACTTGTGACCACATCTGAGGTAAGGCAGGAGCAGGAAGCTCCCTGTGTCCTCCTCTCAGCACCCCAAAAACATAATCACAATATGCTAAGTAGCTGTTGGGACGGCTGGAGGCCTTCTGAAAAATCTCTGAAGGCTTTCAATGTCCCAGCCACTATTACATCCTGTCTCTGACTGGAGTATTATAGTGTATACTATAAGGGATCAAAAAAATCACAGGTTTAAGTACCCTTAGGAAACTCAAAAATACAAAAATAATAAAAGTACCAAAAAAAAAAAACATTAAAATCTCAAAATCCTTTTTCCATTTCACATATATAAAAAGTTAATAATTAATGTCGCTACAATCATAATGACCCAAGCTATTAAATTATACCATTATTGAATCTACTTGGTAAACTGAGCTTTTTTGGTCACTCTCCCAAAAAACGGAATGAAAAATTATCAAAAGGTTGTATGAATCCCGAAGGGGTATCAATAAAAACCGCAGATGACTCTGCAAAAAATCGACACATCTCTGTTGATAGAAAAACAAATAGTTATGGATGTCAGAATATGGAAGAACAAAGTAATGTATAATATTTGAAATTTTTAAAAAGTAGTAAAACATAAAAACTGTTAAGAGCTCTCCTAGCCAAATATCTTTTCAGCGTGTTGCTGGAAGAGTTGTCCTACTGACCTGTCTAGTTGCGGCAGGCTGACCTGTCAGTGAGATGATAGCCAAAACAATCAGGGTTCTGATTCTATGCCCAGTCCTAGAGCTAGGCGGGGGCTTTAAAGCAGCTGATTCCAACCAATGTTGCCTTTGTTTGTTTTCTGGGGTCTATATTGTGTGACTTATTGCGGACCTCTCTGGTTATCTGACTTCTGGCTTGTTTTTGTATTATTTCTGTGGTTGCAGTTTTGCTTATATCTCCTACCACTGACCCTGGCTTGCCTCTGGATATACCCTTTGTGTAATGCATTCGTTCCGTGTGTCTGTTTTTTTTTTTTTTTTATACCCCAATTGTTTACTCCTCTTTTTACCTCACTGAGTATTCTGATGTGTTCCTGCATCAGCATTCTCTTATCAGCTTTGCAGATGTCCCTAGCAGCAAAGTCCATCCTGCCTTGCATCGAATACCTATCATAAAGGTTTTGGATGGCTGTTACCAGTTTTGGGATTCACTAGCTGTGGCCAGATGGAGACTTTAGTACTCACTAACAAAAAAAAAAAATCACATACATTTGGTATTTTTATAATCATACTGACCAGCACAATCATTATTGCACTTATAGCATTGCACAGCAATTTTATTGCACCATAAAAACTAAGCTCTAAAAACAATGGTGGAACTCCATTGTTTTCCCAATACAAAAGAGGAATGGAGGCAAAGCTGCAGCGGCCAGAAAGAGACGGCACATGTGCACCCCGTCTCCTGGTACAGCTGGTCAACAGGGGCGCTGGGTGTCAGAACCCTGCCGATCTGATATTGATGAGCTATGCAGGTGATAGGTCTTCAATATAAACAACCTCTTTAACCCCTTAAGGACACGGCCATATTTCACCTTAAGGACTAGGCCATTTTTTCAAAATCTGACCAGTGTCACTTTATGTGGTGATAATTTTAAAATGCTTTTTCTTATCCAGGCCATTCTGAGATTGTTTTTTCGTCACATATTGTACTTCACGACACTGGTAAAATGAAGTCGAAAAATTAAATTTTTATTTATAAAAAAATACCAAATTTACCAAAAATTTAGAAAAATTAGCAATTTTTCAAGTTTCAATTTCTCTACTTCTATAATAGATAGTAATACCGCCCAAAAAAGTTATTGATTTACATTCCCCATATGTCTACTTCATGTATCGATCATTTTGGGAATGCCATTTTATTTTTGGGGACGTTACAAGGCTTAGAAGTTTTAGAAGCAAATCTTGAAATTTTTCAGAAATATTCAAAGACCCACTTTTTAGGGACCAGTTCAGGTCTGAATTCACTTTGTGAGGCTTACATAATAAAACCACCCAAAAATGACCCCATTCTAGAAACTACACCCCCCATGGTATTCAAAACTCATTTTACAAACGTCATTAACCCTTTAGGTTTTCCACAAGAGTTAATGGCAAATGGAGATACAATTTCAGAATTTAGATTTTTTGTAAAATTTTCCATTTTAATCCAATTTTTCCAGTAACAAAGCAAGGGTTAATAGCCAAACAAAACTTAATATTTATTCCACTGATTCTGCAGTTTGCACGAACACCCAATATGTGGTCGTAAACTGCTGTGTGGCCAAACTGCAGGGCGCAGAAGGAAAGGAACGCGAATTTTGCTGGACTGGATTTTTGACACCATGTCCCATTTGAAGCCCCCCGATGCACCCCTAGAGTAGAAACTCCATAAAAGTGACTCCATCTAAGAAACTACACCCCTCAAGGTATTCAAAACCAGTTTTACAAACTTTGTTAACCCTTTAGGTGTTCCACAAGAGTTATTGGCAAATGGAGATTACATTTCAGAATTTCTATTTTTTGTTACCTTGTCTCAAAAAAAGTGTAATATAGAGCAACCAAAAATCATATTTACCCTAAAATAGTACCAAATAAAACTGACACCTTATCCTGTAGTTTCCAAAATGGGGACACTTTTTTGGAGTTTCTACTGTAGGGGTGCATCAGGGGCTCTTCAAATTGGACATAGTGTCTAAAATCCAGTCCAGCAAAATCTGCCTTCCAAAAACCATATGGCGTTCCCTTCCTTCTGTGCCCTGCCGTTTGGCCATACAGGAGTTTACGACCACATATGGGGTGTTTGTGCAAACAAGAGAATCAGGGCAATAAATATTGAGTTTTGTTTGGCTGTTAACCCTTGCTTTGTTACTGGAAAAATGGATTAAAATGGAAAATTTGCAAAAAAATAGCTGTTTTGGGACCATTTTTATTTTTTGTTATTTACATCATTGAACTGACAGGTTAGATTGTATGCTATTTCTATAGAGCAGGTTGTTACGGACGCGACAATACCAAATATGACTACTTTTTGGGGTTTTTTGTTTTAGTTTTACAAAGTAAAGCATTTTTGAAAAAAAATTATTTTTTAGTGTCTCCACATTCTGAAAGCCATAGTTTTTTTTTTTTGGGCGACTGTCTTATGTAGGGGCTCATTTTTTGCGGGATGAGATGGCGGCTTGATTGGCACTATCTTGGGGTGCATATGACGTTTTGGGCACTTGCTATTACACTTTTTGTGATGTAAGGTGACAAAAATGGCTTTTGACACTGTATTTTTATTTTATTTTTTTGCTGTGTTCAGCTGAGGGGTTAGGTCAGGCAATGGCACAGCAGCCCCCAGATGGGACAGGGAGGGAGCTCCCTCCCTGTTAACCCTTCCATACCGCGGTCCGTACGGACCGCGGTATAGAAGGGGTTAAACGGCTGGCATCTGATCAAGCACAGATGCCAGCCGTTTCTATCAGAGTGTCAGCAATGTGCTGACACTCTGATAGATCCACTAGACACCAGGGAATATCATAGAGGAGGTGGGCGGGGGATCGCAATCACGATCCCGCCCGCCGCACCGCCCGCCTCCCGCCGCCACCCCCCCTGCACCCCCGCCACCATAATATGATTGGGGGCTGCAGGGGGGTTAAAGATGAAGACTTTGGGGGCATTAACTCTCTGATCCCCGCGGTCACAGACCGCGGGGATCAGAGATCGCACAAAGCGCTGCAAACCGCAGGTCTGAATTGACCTGCGGTTTGCAGCGATCGCACATACGGGGGGGTCACAGGACCCCCCTGGGCATTGTAACAAGGTACCTGCTGAATGATTTCAGCAGGTACCTTGTTCCGATCACTGCCTGCTGAGCAGCAGTGATCGGAACTACTCATGACGTACTGGTACATTATGTGTTCTTAAGGACTCGGGAAACATGCCGTACCAGTACGTCATGTGTCCTAAAGGGGTTAAGGACTGCACCATTAGCGCAGAAGCTGCACCTAGAAATTCCGCAGCATTTTCAATTGATTTTAAGTATAAAGTGACAGCTGCACTTCAAGTTTAGTACTTTGGACTACTGCTTTGGATTGCAGCTGAAGCTTAATAGTTAAAATCAATAAAAGTGCTATAAAAGTTTATGCGTAGCTCCAACCTTATTGGGTGAGATAAAGTCAAAGCTAAAAAGCATTCAATGGATGGCAGTGAAGAAAATAATTAAGAAAGTGGAGAAACAGTCCTAAAAAGAGAGTCACTGTGTCACAACGGCACGAGTGATACATATAAAGATATTGTTTCCATGAAAGCCTGTGCATGCAACAGTTGCAAGTTGCTTCATAGGTTATTACTTTATAGGTACATCAGAAAAAATATCAGCTGTTAACAACTCTGAAGCTATTTGTATCTGTAGCTCTTATTCACTTCTATGAGAGTTACCAAAACGGCAGAGAACAGCCCGATTGGCTGTTTCTTTAACCCAAGCCACCTCTGGCAGCTGCATACTTAGCTACTTAGTTAGTATGGTTGAAAAAGATACAAGTCCATAATGTTCAACAAAAGGATGGGTGGAGATGTGAATTTTATAAAAGGGGAATGAGACCAAGACTTGGATTGCAGTCATGGTTGAAACTCCTGGAAATGAGCATATCATGTGTTGGAAAATGATTT
Organism: Bufotes viridis; assembly: GCA_033119425.1. Taxonomy (NCBI): domain Eukaryota; kingdom Metazoa; phylum Chordata; class Amphibia; order Anura; family Bufonidae; genus Bufotes; species Bufotes viridis. The sequence goes on from CM065590.1 coordinate 352,943,193, forward strand.
AAGCCAGCATAGGAGGCAATATGGACAATCACAATACATAAGTAAGTGTCATGTATTAACTTTGTATAGCTAATAAATGTTATTTGCTTAATAGAGAACCCTTTTAACCCCTTCCCGACACATGAAGTAATATTACAGCATTGAAACCACTGTGTTCCCGCAATTTTACGTAATAGTATGTCATGGTGATCGGGCAATCACTGCAGGGGTCCGGCAGTATGTGGTAGCTGGATCCCTGCTGAATACGCCGGCATCGCTGTAAAAGCCGATGCCGGCAGATTAACCCATTCTATGCCACGGTCCATGGTGATCGCGACATAGAAGGGGTTTGTGACGGGTAAGGGAGCGCATCGAGTCCCTGTGCTGCTGTGGCGGGGACTCGATGTGTCAGAAGGCAGCCGGATGCCGTGCAGAGGCTGCCCAATGCCTTGCATGGCATCGGGAGCTGCCTTCTATGGGTGCCGAGGAGATCCAGCCTCATGCTGGGTCTCTTAGACAACCTGTTAGTGTATGACTTAGTGTCATACACTAACAGGCAATGCATTACAATACAGATGTATTGTAATTGTATTGTAATGCATTGCAGAGCGGATCAGACCCCCAAAAGTGAACGTAAGAAATAAAGTAAAATAAAAAAAGTTAAAAAAAGTATTTTTAATAAAATTAATAAAGTTTTTAACCTCTTAAGGACACAGGACGTACCCATATGTCCTGTGTCCTGTCCCTAAAGATGGCGCCCGCTCCTGCTTTATGTGGGCGCCATCGCTGCGGGTGGCCACCTGCTTATTCAAGCAAACCCCCGCAGCTAATGTTCGGGATTGGCAGCGCTGCCGATCGTGAACATTTAACCCCTTAGATGCCGTGGTCAATCCTGACCATGGCATCTGTGCGCGATTAAAACCGAAAGTAAAACTTTTGGCAGCTCTCCGGCTCCCCGTTGTGGCGATCGGGGGAACCGGAGCTTGTCAGCAACAGCCATGGTTTCTGTGAATGAAACCATGCTGTTGCATATTATTTCCTATGGAGCCTTTGTTAGTAATAGGGCTCCATAGGAAACTAGTAAAATCATCATAGACTCCAATACAAGTGTATTGGAGTTTATGATAGAAGCAATCAGATGACAGATCTATATAGTTTCCTATGGGAGCTATATAAAAGTGTTAAAAAAAAATAAAGTAAAAATAAATAAATCAAATTAAAATCACCCCCCATTTCCCAAAAATAAAATAAAAGAATATATATATTTTTTTTAAATACACATCATGGGTGTCGCAATGTGCGGAAACGCCCATAGTATAAAAATATATTCCACATACGGTAAACAGAAAAACGGAAAAAAGTGTCCAAATGGCCGATTTGCTGTTTTTGGACGCTTCATTATCTCCAAAAAAATGAAATAAAAAGTGATCAAAAAGATATACACACCCTATAATGGTATCACTTAAAATTCCAGATTGTCCCGCAAAAAATAAGCCCCCATACAACTCCATACACATAAATACAAAAAAGTTATAGGGGTCAAAATATGGCGACAAAAAATTAGATATAGCCAGATTCGTACTGACCTGTAGAATACAACTAACTGGTCAGTTTTATCGCACATCGAATGTGGGAATTAAAAAACCCGAAAAACTGTGGTGGAATTGCTTTTTTTTTTGCAATTTAACCCCATTTGGAATTTTTTTACCGCATCCCACTACATCGTATGCAATATTAAATGGTGGCATTGGAAAGTACAACTTGTCCTGCAAAAAACAAGCCCTCATATGGCTATCTGAATGGAAAAATAAAAAAGTTATGGTTCTCGGAAGGCAGGGAGCGCAAAATGAAAGCGCAAAAATGAAAAAAACCCGTGTCCTTAAGGGGTTAAGTAATAAAAGAAAAAAAAACGCCCCTTTACCTTTATTTTATAATAAAAAACTGTTAAAAAACAAAACAAAACACACACACATTAGGTATAGCCGCGTTCGTAATGACCGGCTCTATAAATATATCACATGATTAACCTTGTCGATAAACACCATAAAAAAATAGAAATAAAAACGGTGAAAAAAAAAGCCATTTTTGTCACCTTACATCACAAAAAGTGCAACACCAAGCGATCAAATAGGCATATGTCCCACAAAATGGTATCAATAAAACAGTCACCTCATCCAGCAAAAAATGGTACCCTACCTAAGACAATCGCCCCAAAAATAAAACTATAGCTCTCAGAACATGGAGACACTAAAACATCATTTTTTTTGTTTCAAAACTGCTACTATTGTGCTAAAGTGAAATATATAAAAAATAAATACACATATTAGGTATTGCCACGTCTGTAAAAACCAGCTCTATAAAAAATATCACATGACCTAACCCCTTAGGTCAGTGATGGGCAACGTGCGGCTCTCCAGCTGTTGCTAAACTACGACTCCCACCATGCCCTGCAGTAGGCTGATAGCTATAGACAGGCTTTGCATGCTGGGAGTTGTAGTTCTGCAACATCTGGAGAGCCGCACGTTGCCCATCACTGCCTTAGGTGAACACCGTAAAAAAATAAAAAGTGTGCCAAAAAAGCCATTTTTGTCACCTTACATCCCAAAAATTGCAACAGCAAGCGATCGAAAAAACGTTTGCCCCCCAAAATAGTACCAATCAAACCGTCACCTCATCCCGCAAAATATGATACCCTACCTAAGACAATCGGTCAAAAAATAAAAAAGCTATCGCTCTCAGACAATGGAGACACTGAAATATGATTTCTTTTTTTGCTTCAAAACTGCTATTATTGTGTTAAAGTGAAATAAATAAAAAAAAGGAGACATAATAGGTATTGTCTCGTCCGTAACAACCTGCTCTATAAAAATATCACATGACCTAACCCCTTAGATGAACACCGCCAAAAAAATAAAAATAAAAACTGTGTAAGAAAAAAGCAATTTTTGTCACCCCTCTATCAGTATTTTGTGGTTGTAGGTATATTGAACCCCTTAATCAATATTTGGTGGAAGAAGGTATGTCGCACCCCACAATCAGTACTTGTGGAAGCAGGTATATCGAAGGCCTCAATCAGTATTTGGAAGAAGCAGGTATATCAAACCCCTTAATCAGTATTTTGTAGAAGCAGGTATCTCGCAGGCCTCAATAAATATTTGGTGGAAGCTGGTATTTAGAACCCCTCAATCAATATTTGGTGGAAGCAGGTATATAGAACCCCTTAATCAGTATTTTGTGGAAGCAGGTATCTCACAGGCCTTAATAAATATTTGGTGGAAGCAGGTATATAGAATCCCTTAATCAATATTTGTTGGAGCAGGTATATTGCAGGCTTCATTCAATATTTGGTGGAAACCGCTGTATCAAACCCCCTAATGAATATTTTGTGGAAGCGGGTATATCGCACCCCTCAAACAGTATTTTGTGGAAGCAGGTATAGCAAACCGCTTAATCAGTATTTTGTGGAAACAGGTACCTCGCAGGCTTCAATCAATATTTGGTGGAAACAGCTTAATCAAACCCCTTAATCAGTATTTTGTGGAAGCAGTAATATCGCACCCCTAACTCAGTATTTTGTGGAAGCAGGTAAATCGTACTCCTCAATTAGTATTTTGTGGATGCAGGTATATAGAACCCCTTAATCAATATTTGGTGGAAGCAGGTATATTGCACCCCTCAATCAGTATTTTGTGGAAGCAAGTATATCGCAGGCCTCAATCAATATTTTGTGGAAGCAGGTATATCACACCCCTCAATTAGTACTTGTGGAAGCAGGTATATCGCAGGCCTCAATCAGTATTTGGTGGAAGCAGGTATCTCACCGGCCTCAATAAATATTTGGTGGAAGCAGGTATATCAATCCCCTTAATCAGTATTTTGTTGAAGCAGGTATATCGCAGGCCTCAATCAATATTTGGTGGAAACAGCCATATCAAACCCCTTAAATAGTATTTTGTGGAAGCAGGTATATCGCATGACGCACCCATCTATCAGTATTTTGTGGAAACAGGTATATAGAACCCTTAATCAATATTAGGTGGAAGCAGGTATATCACACCCATCAATCAATATGTTTATAAAAGCAGGTATATAAAACCTCTTAATCAATATTTAGTGGAAGCAGGTATGTTTGTACACAAACATAGAAAAGTATTCTTCACTGTAAGAGCAGTGAGACTATGGAACTCTCTGCCTGAGGAGGTGGTGATGGTGAGTACAATAAAGGAATTCAAGAGGGGACTGGATTTATTTCTGGAGTGTAATAATATTACAGGCTACAGCTACTAGAGAGCTACTAGTTGATCCAGGGAGTTATTCTGATTGCCTGATTGGAGTCGGGAAGGAATTTTTTTCCCCTTAAGTGGGGAAAATTGGCTTCTGCCTCACAGGGTTTTTTTGCCTTCCTCTGTATCAACTTGTAGGAAACAGGTCAAACTGGATGGACAAATGTCTTTTTTCGGTCTTATATACTATGTTACTATGTCACACCCCACAATCAGTACTTTGGAAGCAGGTATATCACAGGCATCAATCAGTATTTGGTAGAAGCAGGTATATAGAAAAAAAAACCTTAATCAGTATTTTGTAGAAGCAGGTATCTCTCAGGCCTCAATAAATATTTGGTGGAAGCAGGTATATCAATCCCCTTAATCAGTATTTTGTGGAAGCAGGTATATAGAACCCCTTAATCAGTATTTTGTGGAAGCAGGTATATTTCAGGCCTCAATTAATATTTGGTGGAAGCAGTATATCAATCCCCTTAATCAGTATTTTGTGGAAGCAGGTATATTTCAGGCCTCAATTAATATTTGGTGGAAGCAGGTATATCAAACCCCTTAATCAGAGATGGCCGGAACTATCCGCCAGCGAACATAGCTTGTTTGCGTTCGCCGCAACGGGCGAACACATGCGATGTTCGGTCCGCCCCCTATACATCATCATTGAGCAAACTTTGACCCTGTACCTCACAGTCAGCAGACACATTCCAGCCAATCAGCAGCATACCCTCCCTCCCAGACCCTCCCATCTCCTGAACAGCATCCATTTTAGATTCATTCGGAATTTGCAGTCTTAGTGAGAGGAGGGAGAGTGTAGTTGCTGCTGATTTAATAAGGAAATCGATAGCTAGGCTAGTGAATTCAGTGTCCACTACAGTCCTGAAAGACTCATCTGATCTCTGCTGTAAGGACAGCGTCCTGACAGCGTCCCAAAAAGACCTTTTTAGGGCTGCAACATAAGTCTTTTTTTTTTTCTCCATATGCATATTGCAGTTGCCTGGACTGCCTGTGTGTGAGGAGCTGCAGGCCCACAGACTGTAGTGTGCCCACTGCCAGTGCCAACCACTGATACCGGGTGGCACAGTAGCTTGCCGATAAATAAGGCATTTAATTTTTACACATTTGTCTAATTTCAGTTACTTGCCTGCTGCCAGTGTGTGTCAGGCCCACTTCCACAGACTGTAGTGTGCACACTGCCAGTGCCCACCACTGATACCGGGTGGCACAGTAGCTTGCCGATAAATAAGGCATTTAATTTTTACACATTAGTCAAATTTCAGTTGCTTGCCTGCTGCCAGTGTGTGTCAGGCCCACTTTCACAGACTGTAGTGTGCCCACTGCCAGTGCCCACCACTGATACCGGGTGGCACAGTACCTAGCCACCACCCCGCAGGGGCCGTCCTGGTCGTGGTGCTGTGATTTCCACTGTCCCTGGAATAATGCCTAGTGTTCAGAAGCCACGTACCCTGAACCCGAAAAATTCTGAGGACATAGTTGACTGGCTTAGACAGGACACCCAATCTTCAACAGCTTCCGTTAAGAACCTTGATGCACCATCCTCCTCCAGCTCAGCTTTGGTCACCTGCTCTCAAGTTACCACGCTCCCGCCTGCCTCCACCACCACCACTACCACCACAGCCGCTTCACTTGATCCGTCAGAGGAGTTATTTACACATCAGTTGGATGCAATTAGTGATGCGCAACCATTATTGCCAGATGATGTAGATTACAGGGATATGTCTCAGTCAGGCAGGATTACACACATGGACGTACAATGTGATGATGATGATGTTGTACCCGCTGCTGCTTCCTTTGCTGAATTGTCAGATACAAGTGAAGCGGTTGATGATGACGATGTGTCCACGGATGCCACGTGGGTGCCTGCTCGAAGAGAAGAGGAGGGGGAAAGTTCAGATGGGGAAACAGAGAGAATGAGGAGACGAGTTGGAAGCAGGGGGAGGTCGTCGCAAGGAGTTAGTGGCACAGTCAGACAGCATGTATCGGCACCTGGGGTCAGCCAGACAGCACGCCAGTCAACGCATGCTGTTGCCACCACCCGAATGCAGTCATTGCAAAGCTCAGCAGTGTGGCATTTTTTTTGTGTGTCTGCCTCTGATAACAGCAATGCCATTTGCAACCTGTGCCAAAAGAAACTGAGTCGTGGGAAGTCCAACACCCACCTTGGTACAACTGCTTTGCGAAGGCACATGATCTCACATCACAAACGCCTATGGGATCAACACATGAGTACAAGCAGCACACAAACTCAAAGCCACCATGCTCCTCCTGGTCCAGCATCTTCAGCCACGTCAACCACTGCTGTCCTCCCTGCCCCCTCTCAACCAACCGCCACTCCTCCTCTCACCTTCAGCAGTTCCTGCTCATCTGCCCACAGTCAGGTGTCTGTCAAGGACATGTTTGAGTATAAAAAGCCAATGTCACAGAATCACCCCCTTGCCCGGCGACTGACAGCTGGCTTGATGGAACTCTTAGCCCGCCAGCTTTTACCATACCAGCTGGTGGAGTCTGAGGCCTTCAGAAAATTTGTCACTATTGGGACACCACAGTGGAAGGTACCCGGACGAAATTTTTTTTCAAAAAAGGCAATCCCAAACCTCTACCATGTCATTTAAAAGGAAGTCATGGCATCTCTGGCATACAGTGTTGGGGCAAGGGTCCATCTGACCACTGATACCTGGTCTGCAAAGCATTGTCAGGGCAGGTATATCACGTACACTGCGCATTAGGTCAACCTGCTGACGCCTGACAAGCATGGAATGCGTGGCTCCGCAGCGGAGTTGGTGACACCGCCACGACTTGCAGGCAGACCTACTGCCACCTCCTCTACTCCTACTCCATCCTCTTTGATATCCTCCTCGGCTGAGTCCTCTTCTTCTGCGGTGTCTGGCTGCACATAAACTGAATCCCCCCAGCTCCCTAGGGGCTATTCCACATCCCGGATACGACAGTGTCACGCTGTCTTGGGGTTGACTTGCCTGAAAGCAGAGAGCCACACAGGACCAGCACTCCTGTCCGCCCTGAACGCACAGGTGGATCAGTGGCTGACCCCGCACCAACTGGAGATCGGCAAAGTGGTGTGTGACAATGGAACAAATTTGTTGTCGGCTTTGAATTTGGGCAAGTTGTCACATGTGCCGTGCATGGCACATGTGTTGAATCTCATCGTACAACGCTTTGTGTCTAAGTACCCAGGCTTACAGGACGTCCTCAAGCAGGCCAGGAAGGTGTGTGGCCATTTCAGGTGTTCCTACAAGGCCATGGCGCACTTTTCCGATTTTCAGCGGCGAAACAACATGCCAGTGAGGCGCTTGATTTGCGACAGCCCAACACGTTGGAATTCAACACTCCTAATGTTCGACCGCCTGCTCCAACAAGAAAAAGCCGTCAACGAGTATTTGTATGACCGGGGTGCTAGGACAGCCTCTGCGGAGCTGGGAATTTTTTTGCCACGTTACTGGACGCTCATGCGCAATGCCTGTAGGCTCATGTGCCCTTTTGAGGAGGTGACAAACCTAGTCAGTCGCACCGAAGGCACCATCAGCGACCTCATCCCATTTGTTTTCTTCCTGGAGCGTGCCCTGCGAAGAGTGCTGGATCAGGCTGTAGATGAGCGTGAAGAGGAAGAGGAAGAGTTGTGGTCACCATCACTACCAGAAACAGCCTTGTCATCATCGCTTGCCGGACCTGCGGCAACGCTGGAAGAGGAGTATGAGGAAGAGGAGTCAGAGGAGGAATGTGGCGGCTTTGAGGAGGAGGAAGACCAACCACAGCAGGCACCCCAGGGTGCTCGTTGTTGTCACCTATCTGGTACCCATGGTGTTGTACGTGGCTGGGGGGAAGAACAGACCGTCAATGACATCAGTGAGGACGAGGAACGGGAAATGAGTAGCTCTGCATCCAACCTTGTTCAAATGGGGTCTTTCATGCTGTCATGTCTGTTGAGGGACCCTCGTATAAAACGGATGAAGGAGAATGACCTGTACTGGGTGGCCACGCTACTAGACCCCCGGTATAAGCAGAAAGTGGCAGAAATGTTACCAAATTACCTAAAGTCGGAAAGGATGCAGCAGTTCAAAACCAAACTAAAAAATATGCTTTACACAGCTTATAAGGGGGAAGTCACAGCACAACGGGAATCTAACAGGGGAAGAGGTGAGTGTAATCCTCCTCCTACCACGGCGGCAAGGACTGGACGATTTACAGATGTGTTGTTGATGGAGGACATGCGGAGCTTTTTCAGTCCTACTCATCACCACAGCCCTTCGGGATCCAGCCTTAGAGAACGACTCGACCGACAGGTAGCAGACTACCTCGCCTTAACAGCAGATATCGACACTCTGAGGAGCAATGAACCCCTTCACTACTGGGTGTGCAGGCTTGACCTGTGGCCTGAGCTATCCCAGTTTGCGATAGAACTTCTGGCCTGCCCTGCTTCCAGTGTCCTGTCAGAAAGGACCTTCAGTGCAGCAGGAGGCATTGTCACTGACAAGAGAAGTCGCCTCGGTCAAAAAAGTGTTGATTACCTCACCTTCATAAAGATGAATGAGGCATGGATCTCGAAGGGACCGACAGTGGGGGATACGTTTGACTAACAAAAGGCCTGATTACATGCCTTGGCCTCAAAATGGCCCCCACGCTGCTGTATTTAATGTCTGCATACCGGATGACTTTTGTGAATTCTTCACCACCAACTAGGGTTCAAGCCGCAATGTTTTAGTCATTTTCTGCCTGGAAAACATCAATTTTTCCGGTCGCTGCTACAATAGCGGCTGCAACAATGCCATTATTTTTCAGGCATGTGTACATGCCTAATTTTTTTGTCCTATGGTGCAGCACTGTGGCTGCAAAAACAAACCAAAAAAAAAGGCACATACAAGTGTCAATTCCCCTTCGTGATCGTTACCTTGTTGTGGTGAAGGGGCTTGCATATCACAATGAAGCAATCATCACCTCTATGAGTGTGTTGGCAATGTTGCCACACCCCAGATGATAAGGCCGTTGCTTCATTATGGTCAGACCAAAAGCGATCGGACGGCTGGATAATATTTCATAGAAAAAACATTAATTTACCTTTTTTTTATATGTTGTATGGGTTTTTAATACATAAAATAAAAAATCATAATAAAGTCTCTTAATAGTTTATTAGAAATGATGCAGACAATTAAAAAAATCCCCATCAATTCCAATACAAAGCAAGTACAGAGCTCAGAACTAAATTATTTCATGATGTCGTAATGGTTCGCTAATTCGACAATGGTTAATCAATTCGACTGGATAGGGTACGTAACAGGGATTAAACTGATAGGAATAGTACTAGTTAAGACACCACTCATATAGGGTGTCACAGCACATTGCTCTGTGCACGCGCAGTGCCCCAATTTGGGAGTATGAGGACCGACCAAGCTGCTTTTTCCATCTCCTGGTTCCTGAAATCAATTCAGTTTGGTGTATGAGAGTCTAGTCTGTCACTGTGAAGGCAGTCGAAGGTACCCGGCCTAAATTTTTCTTCACAAAAGGCAATCCCTGATATGGGATGTAACAGGGATTAAATTGATGAGAATAGTACTACAGAAAATACCACTCATATCGGGTGTGACAGTAAATTGCACGGCGCAGACGCAGTGACCGCGGTTTTAAACAGAGTGGAGGGAGCCAGCGTTTTTTTAACCATCTCCCCGTTCGAAAAATCAATTCAATAAATGGCCCCCAGATTGGGGACGTTAGAGGGATTAAACTGGTGAGAATAGTACTACAGAAAATACCACTCATATCGGGTGTGACAGTAAATTGCACGGCGCAGACGCAGTGACCATGGATAAAAACAAAGGGGAGGGAGCCAGCGTTTTTTTAACCATCTCCCCGTTCGAAAAATCTATTCAATTTACCTTTCAGGGACCCTTGGTGTTGTACGTGGCTGGGTGGAGGAAGAAACCTTCAATGACATCACCGGGACGTGGCTAGCTTGGTATCCAACCTTGTGCAAATGGGGAGTTTGCGGTTGTGCAAATGAACTGTTTGCGGTGCATTAAAAGGGAGTTTGGTCCGTCAATGTCTGTAAAGTGGGGCGTAACCCTTACACTACCTGATCGATACAACATCATACCTGATCGTATACACACACTGGATGTTTTAAAGCATGTTATTCCAAACAATTTAGGAATGTTAGTTGATTTATGCCCTTTATGGATTAAAACCCGACTCTGCGTCCACTACGTAATTTTCCATGGGAGTTTTGCCATAGATCCCCCTCCGGCATGCCACAGTCCAGGTGTTAGACCCCTTGAAACAACTTTCCCATCACTATTGTGGCCAGAAAAAGTCCCTGTGGGTTTTAAAATTCGCCTGCCAATTGAAGTCTATGGCGGTTCGCCCGTTCGCGAACGGAAAATCTTATGTTCACGACATCACTACTAATCAGTATTTTGTGGAAGCAGGTATATTGCAGGCCTTATTCAATATTTGGTGGCAACAGGTATATCACACCCCTAAATATTTTTTTATTTTTTTTGCTACAAGAGTTATAGCACATCACCTTGTTTATTTGGGGCAACAGGTATATCGTAGCCCTCAATCAGTATTTTGTGGAAGAAGTTATATCACACCCATCAATCATTTTTTGGGGGCAACTGGTATATCACACCCATTGCAAATAGTTGTTCCAATAGAGCTTCTCCTTCTATATACCTGCAGTATTGCAGAAGAACTGCACACAACTGCTGTACAATACTGAATGCACTATAATATACTTTCTATGTTAGAAAGTATATCATAAGTATATCACACCCTCAGTATATCACACCTATCGATAGCACACCTATACCAGTCCTTAAATGGACTTTTGTGGCCCCTATTAGGTAGCGTTAGGTGTCCCTGCTCCACAAAGCAACCTCTCCCTACACTGGCAAAACACAGAATGTAAAATGGCTGCTCGATCAGGTTCTGTTATGGGGGGGTGTCCATGTGCTGAAACATCTCAATTGGCTGTCCTGTCCCACCTGATGGATGTGTCATGGGTCAAAAGTTCGGCACAATGCAAAAGAATATGGCACCGGCGGACATCGCCATATGTTTCTAGGTTCGGCGAGTCGCAAAGGTCGCCTCGAAACGACTGCCGGGCGAACCACAAGACCATCACTAATGAAGAGTCAACACAGTTGCCCAGTCAGGAGTGTGGCAGCATCAGATTAGTTTCACGAATTAAGTGTTTGCAGCGCTCACCTGTGTGGCAATGAAGCCGATAGCACGGATCCGGTCCTGGACTTGACCAAAAAAGACTTCTACTGTGAAGAAAGATAGTTGGATCCAGCTTCGATGAAACTTCACTTTTATTTCTATGCGGTAAATCAGTACAGACATGGCACAGAGTACAGTCAATCCCTGACTGGATTAACTGTACTCTGTGCCATGTCTGTACTGGATTCTACACATAGAAATAAAAGTGAAGTTTCATCGAAAGCTGGATCCAACTATCTTTCTTCAGCATCAGATTAGTGGATGCAGCACTTGGCCAGAATTAAAGGGCCATTTTTCACAATGTTCTGGTGTAGTAGCACATTGTAGTTAGAACATTAAGTCGAAGGTACCCGGCCTAAATTTTTCTTCACAAAGGCAATCCCTGATATGGGATGTAACAGGGATTAAATTGATGAGAATAGTACTACAGAAAATACCACTCATATCGGGTGTGACAGTAAATTGCACGGCGCAGACGTCAGTGACCGCGGTTTTAAACAGAGTGGAGGAGCCAGCGTTTTTAACCATCTCCCCGTTCGAAAAATCAATTCAATAAATGGCCCCCAGATTGGGGACGTTAGAGGGATTAAACTGATGAGAATAGTACTACAGAAAATACCACTCATATCGGGTGTGACAGTAAATTGCACGGCGCAGACGCAGTGACCATGGATAAAAACAAAGGGAGGGAGCCAGCGTTTTTTAACCATCTCCCGTTCGAAAAATCTATTCAATTTACCTTTCAGGGACCCTTGGTGTTGTACGTGGCTGGGTGGAGGAAGAAACCTTCAATGACATCACCGGGACGTAGCTAGCTTGGTATCCAACCTTGTGCAAATGGGGAGTTTGCGGTTGTGCAAATGAACTGTTTGCGGTGCATTAAAAGGGAGTTTGGTCCGTCAATGTCTGTAAAGTGGGCGTAACCCTTACACTACCTGATCGATACAACATCATACCTGATCGTATACACACACTGGATGTTTTAAAGCATGTTATTCCAAACAATTTAGGAATGTTAGTTGATTTATGCCCTTTATGGATTAAAACCCGACTTCGTCCACTACGTAATTTTCCATGGGAGTTTTGCCATAGATCCCCCTCCGGCATGCCACAGTCCAGGTGTTAGACCCCTTGAAACAACTTTCCCATCACTATTGTGGCCAGAAAGAGTCCCTGTGGGTTTTAAAATTCGCCTGCCAATTGAAGTCTATGGCGGTTCGCCCGTTCGCGAACGGAAAATCTTATGTTCACGACATCACTACTAATCAGTATTTTGTGGAAGCAGGTATATTGCAGGCCTTATTCAATATTTGGTGGCAACAGGTATATCACACCCCTAAATATTTTTTTATTTTTTTTGCTACAAGAGTTATAGCACATCACCTTGTTTATTTGGGGCAACAGGTATATCGTAGCCCTCAATCAGTATTTTGTGGAAGAAGTTATATCACACCCATCAATCATTTTTTGGGGGGCAACTGGTATATCACACCCATTGCAAATAGTTGTTCCAATAGAGCTTCTCCTTCTATATACCTGCAGTATTGCAGAAGAACTGCACACAACTGCTGTACAATACGAATGCACTATAATATACTTTCTATGTTAGAAAGTATATCATAAGTATATCACACCCCTCAGTATATCACACCTATCGATAGCACACCTATACCAGTCCTTAAATGGACTTTTGTGGCCCTATTAGGTAGCGTTAGGTGTCCCTGCTCCACAAAGCAACCTCTCCCTACACTGGCAAAACACAGAATGTAAAATGGCTGCTCGATCAGGTTCTGTTATGGGGGGGGGGGGGGGTGTCCATGTGCTGAAACATCTCAATTGGCTGTCCTGTCCCACCTGATGGATGTGTCATGGGTCAAAGTTCGGCACAATGCAAAAGAATATGGCACCGGCGGACATCGCCATATGTTTCTAGGTTCGGCGAGTCGCAAAGGTCGCCTCGAAACGACTGCCGGGCGAACCACAAGACCATCACTAATGAAGAGTCAACACAGTTGCCCAGTCAGGAGTGTGGCAGCATCAGATTAGTTTCACGAATTAAGTGTTTGCAGCGCTCACCTGTGTGGCAATGAAGCCGATAGCACGGATCCGGTCCTGGACTTGACCAAAAAAAGACTTCTACTGTGAAGAAAGATAGTTGGATCCAGCTTTCGATGAAACTTCACTTTTATTTCTATGCGGTAAAATCCAGTACAGACATGGCACAGAGTACAGTCAATCCTTGACTGGATTAACTGTACTCTGTGCCATGTCTGTACTGGATTTTACCGCATAGAAATAAAAGTGAAGTTTCATCGAAAGCTGGATCCAACTATCTTTCTTCAGCATCAGATTAGTGGATGCAGCACTTGGCCAGAATTAAAGGGCCATTTTTCACAATGTTCTGGTGTAGTAGCACATTGTAGTTAGAACATTACTGCCATAATTATCTAGTCTGATGCATCAGGCACCGATGTGCGGAAATCCTGGCTGATACACGCCTAATTTATTACTATGAAGGCTAATCTCTCAACATTTTGTGTTTAAAAGTGAGTTCTCTTTGGGGTAACTATGCCACCTGCCGCACTAAACACCTGCTCTGATGCTACACTACTGGCAGGACAAGAAAGCTTGCCAGGGGCAAACCTGGCCATTTGCGGCCACAATTCAAGTTTGCCCAGTAAACCAGGGAATCTTGGATCTGAGGAGACAAGGTGCACTCCAAGTATGCCACCACCTGCTGGTTCAGGTTCTGCTCCGTGTTCTGCTGCTCCTGGCTGGTTTCATTAGTAGGTGGGTGAAGAAACATGCTCATCAGAGACTGGAAACACAGGTTAATTCTGACTGAGCTAGTGCTGCTCCTGCGTACCACCCCCCAGCCCTCTCCATCAGTCATGGCAGTGGAAAGTGAGTGTAGAGGGTCCCCCTGGTCAGACTTTCATGATGAAAGGCGATGGTTACTAACAAAACGTTAGGAAGATTTGGCTTTTGGGTGAAATTTATGGAAAAAGGAAAAAATTCAAACTACAGTGATATTATATCATCAAAGTAGGGCGTTTAAGTAGAATCATGCAATGACGATTTCCTCATCTCAATTTTATTGAAACAAAAGTCAACAGTGGTGGGTATACCCGCACCGCACCAGTAAAGTGTACCGCCCCATTTCCCACGAGTTGTTAGTTTTTATGAAGATTTCAATAAACGACTGTTCTTACGTACTTGGTGAGTGCCGCCTCCCTATTCTACTTCCACTGCATAGTGGTGGGTATACCCCCACAAATATGTCAATGTCTCAATAACTTGTCATGTGGCCTTGAGCATCAATTACCGATTGACAACGACGTCTCATGCTGTTCACAATTCAACTTATTGTCTGCTTAGGCATGGCATCCCACTCTTCTTGAAGTGCAGCCCTCAGGTCAATGAGGTTCTGGGGTACTGTCAGAGATGAGGTATGGGAGGAAACACCAAACAGACAACCAGGAGCGAGAGAACAAACAACCAGGTCCCAAACTAGGGAGAAGGAAAAGGTCCCCTTCTAGGAAACCCCTAGGACTGGCCCTGACTCCTGTCAGTATGTATAGACCCCGAAGGTAGTAAAATGCATACGCCGGAACCTAAACACCCTAGGAGCCCTGTTATGCCCTAAAGGTAGTGAAAAGGGAAAGAGACAACCAGTTCCTTCCCAGAAAAATGAACGAGCGTCTCACTGAGGCCTAGTTAACAAGCACAAGGGAACAACCAAATACAAACTAAAGCGACACATAACTTCAGCAGTGATGGACGACTAGGAACACCAGAGACGACCTCACAGCAGCTCTGCCATACCCAAAAGAAGCTATCTACAGCATAGTCAGAAGGGTGGGGTCAGACTATAAAGGGTAGAAGTGAGGACCACTGAGCAACAGCTGAGATAAGGGAAGTGGTCATTAACACTATCAATACTGAATCAAGAGAAATCAAGGACACTGTTAGAGTCTCTCCACGCTCAGCCAATCTCCTTGACCAACTGACATTAGTCACCTGAGGGACCGTGACAGGTACAGAGTTACGAGCCCTTACATGGCAAGTCAGCTGATCCCATAGATTTTCAATGGGATTTAGCTCTGGAGAATGTGCAGGCCACTCCATTTAAGGTAGCACAGTCTCCAACAGCTGTTTCCTAATAATGTGACCTCGATAGGCTGGCCCATTGTCGTCCATGAAAATGAAATTAGGCCTGTGTTGTTCATGCAGAGGCACACTGACTAGATTAATGATGTTATTCAAGTAGTCTATGGCTGTCACTGTACCATTCACAAAGTGTAGGGCTGTTCTGTATTGACTAGATACCCTTCACATGTAAGAAATGGCATTCCCAAAGGTCAAAATATTGGAAGAGGGTCTAAATTGAGAGGCACATGCCCATGTGGTCAGTGCAATGTCTGCCAGTTTATGTCTAGCACAGATATTTTGGAAAATGATGGTTCAAACCTTCATCTAAAGTGTTATATCAACTGCCACTCCAACAATTTGGTTTATGCTATTGTATGTCCTTGGAAGAAGATATATGTTGGACAAACGACACAAGAACTGCGAAAGAGAATTCAAAAACATCTGTCCAATATTGGCTTAGCGTCACGAGACAGGGCCAGAAAGGACAAACCTTTAAAGGGATTCTTTCACCCCCAAACCCCAATTTTCACTACTGACATCTTCCAGTGCGAATTTGTCCCCCCATTAAAAAGCCTCTTACCCCATTGTTTTCCAGCTTACCGATCTTCAGAAAATGACTTTTATTGCAGCTGTCAATCACAGCTGAAGGTGCCCAGGGGCGGCGTCCAAACGGCCGGTGCCCAGGCCGCGCGCTCATCTTATTATGTCTCTACGCCCCCTTTCACCCAGACGGCCCGCCCAGTGTCTTCTTCTTGGCCTCCTCTTGAAGTGGCTAAATACAGTGCCTTCGTCGTGGATCCGGCAGTCCGCGCCTGCGCACTGGTTTCCCGACTACTGGCGCAAGCATCGGGGTATCCTGTGCGCAGGCGCGTACAGCGATACTTCTAAAGCGCTGCATTGGAGCTCAAGAGCTCCGGCGCAGGCGCGGGATTTAGCCACTTCAGGAGGAGGCCAAGAAGAAGACACTGGGCGGGCCGTCTGGGTGAAAGGGGCGAGACATAATAAGATGAGCGCGGCCTGGGCACCGGCCGTTAGACGCCGCCCTAGGCACCTTCAGCTGTGATTGACAGCTGCAATAAAAGTCATTTTCTGAAGATCGGTAAGCTGGAAAACAATGGGGTAAGAGGCTTTTTAATGGGGGGACAAATTCGCACTGGAAGATGTCAGTAGTGAAAATTGGGGTTTGGGGGTGAAAGAATCCCTTTAACTTCGGTAGTAGCACATTTTTGGGACTCTCACGGAGGTAAGTGTAGGGGACTACAAGTTTTTGGTTTGCAACGGCTTTTTCACAATATTAGAGGGACACACATGACTCAACAACTGCTTAGAGCAGAATCCAGATGGATTTATAATTTAGGCTCTTTAGACCCAAACGGCCTTAATGAGGAGCTTACTTTCACTGGTTTTTACACCAATTAATTTTTGTAGAACTTAAACATATAGGGCACCTCTGGTTCATTCGTATGTGGTCAGTGGGGTGGGTTATAGGTTGGGAGGGTTAAGATAGATGGTGAACGAAAGGAAGGAAAGAGAAAGAGAAGAAGAAGAAAAAAAAATACCATTTAGTTGTTTTCCTGTTTAGTTCTTTTGTCTGTTCACATTAATTGTATTTTTATTCACAGATTTTTGCTTCACAATCCACTTTTTGCACCTTGGTCTCACAGCGATATCCGAAGTTAGCACATAGTACCCCCAATCATGCCTCCTTTTGAAGAATGATAAAGAGCAGATTTTTTGAAGGGGTTGTCTCCGGCTTTAAATGTCATCATTTTCCACGGAAGAACAATCTATGTGGACTTTCTGACATGTAGTATTTTTTGCCTTCTGTATATTTAATCATGCTTATCCCCTCTTCCTTTTCTAGTTTTTTTTTTTTTTTTTTCCCATTTCATGGTTTCCAATGCAGGCAATTTGGGCTTTACATATTTTTTTTATATATATTGGGTCATAAATTTGCTATGAATTTGACATATCTTTATGAATTTGTATTTATATTCTGTATTCACTATAAGGGTAATTTTTACTCAATTATTGATCACTATTTATGTTGACACATATGATTCTTTGGTGTGTATTAAATATGCTTTTTAATGTATTTTTTAACAAAATGAATTAGTTATATTTTTTATGCCTATTTAATATTGTCCAAACCCCTAACATGTATTTTTTGGACGTTTATAATAATTTATTTGCACCTTGCACTTCTATTATAAATGTTTTATATATCTTTGTGATTGATATTCTGTTGTACCATACTTGTATTTACTGCGACCGATGATGACCGATTATATAATTTGAATATATTTTACTTTGTGCCCCATATAGTAATGCACTTATATAATTTGAATATTTTTTACCCTGTGCCCTTTTTGCACCTGTGCCACGTCTGGTTGCCATGATTCGGTAAACTTCCGCCCTTGTAACGCACCGTGCTCTCGCTTCCGCTGCAGCACCATCTTGCGCATTCGCACTCACTGGTCCGGCTGGACACCATGTTAGTGCACAACACGCCTGCACTGGACACCATTCGGGATGTAACTCCCGTGCCTCCATACGTCATCTATTGTCTCACAGGTGATTTGTTTTACTTTATTGCTTGCCATATAAAAACCTCTACTTTGTCTATCGACCTAAGGCACCCCTGAGGAAGCCAGCAGAGTCTAGCGATATGCGTTGGGCACTTTCTGTTCCGCTGTCCACCATGCTTACCTCTTGATAAGTATCATGCTGATTGCAAAAAACTATTTGGCTGACTGATTGTGTAATGGACTTGCAGTATTTGCATGTATGTGCTTAGGCATGTTCTATTTGTTGTAATCTGGAATTGGCAGAGGGAATTGTGTGGCACTATTTTTAGTCCACACAGGTTACTTTTCATTATATACAATGTTTAACATTTTTTGTTGTGTCTAATGGTCTTTAAATAAATCAATTGTATTTCTAAGCTGTGCGACTTTTTATATACGCTAGTCTTTCTTTTTTGTACACAATTGTTCTAATCATACCGGTTGCCAGCACGCTAATCTACATGTAAGGTGTGCCCCTTTCTTACAATTCAGCTGTATTGACTAGACACACATGCCCACACTGTAACACCACCATCACCAAAGGCAAACAGTGGCTGATGCATAGTGTTCTCCTTAACATCTCCAACATCATTGGCGGCCATAATTTCAGGTTAGCATGCACAGTTTCCCAGCCATTTTCAAGATGTATTGAAGTTGGGTGGAAGACTTAAGGATCCGAATTACAACCAGAATAAAGACGTGCAACATGCAGGCTGTATAGGTCAGCCCTCATTGACGCAGCGCCGATAGCATGTTCAGATCTTCAGTTGGTGAGGAGACAGCCAGCATCCGATTTTTTGATTGCAGATGCGGCGCACATCCTTCTCAGTGTGACTCTGTTTGCCCGGCCTGGCCAGGTGCAGAACAGCGTGACACCAACATGCTCTGCATAGGTGGTATGCTGAAGGACCACTCTGAACTGCGCCTACAGTGGAAGCTAAGGAGAAGGTGGAGGATGAGGATGCAGAGGAGGACATTGGTGCCTCAATAACAGCATCAGAATGCGGAGGTGGCATTGCCTTCACCTGCCCAAGTTGCTGGTGTGGCTGGGCAGGAATCACATTTACCCAGTGGGCCATAAATGACATATAGTGCCCTTGACCGTAGTTAAAGCTCCAAACATCGGCGCTACCATAAACGGTACCAGACACACATAGCCTCAAGGACTGGACCATCTTCTGCTCAACATATGTGTGCAGAGCTGGTACAACTGTTTTACAGAAGTAATGACTGCTTGGGACTCTCCACCTAGGCTCGGAACAAGCCATCAGTTATCTGAAATGGGCAGAGTCAACCACATGGAAAGGGAGGGACTGTAGTACCTGCAACTTGGCCAGGAGCACATTCCGATTCTGCACCATTGGATGAGTGCAAGCATACTGTTGTCTTTTTGCGTGACGGAGAGCAACAGGATGAGCATCATGATTAGTAGACAAAGGGGAGGAAACACAGCTCCCTTCTGCTGAGGTGGCAGAGCCTTGACTGCTGGATAAGGGGTGCAGGCCACTAGGAGATGCAGCGGTTGCTGTGTGAGGCTGAACAACTACAATAACGCCACGGTTTTCCCAACCCATTTTATGGTGACGCTAAATGTGTTGAAGCAGAGCCATTGTGCCAGCATTGGCACCCTCACCTCTGTCCAAATAATGGTAAAATTAAAAAAAGAGGATTCAATAAAGAAGTGCCCTGGAGTACAAGAATATATGGTTAAGGGGAGGTAGTTATAGATGTCTATTCTGCACAAGGGATGGACAGGTCCTGTGGGATCCATGCCTGGTTCATTTTTATAAACGTCAGCTTGTCCATGTTGGCTGTTGACAGACGGCTGCGTCTGTCAGTAATGAAGCCACTTGCCGTGCTGAATACACGTTCAGACAAAACGCTGGCCGCCGGGCAGGCCAGCACCTCCAAGGCATAAAAGGCTAGCTCTGGCCACGTGGACAATTTGGAGACCCAGAAGTTAAATGGGGCCAAACCATCAGTCAGTACGTGGAGGGGTGTGCACACGTACTGTTCCACCATGTTAGTGAAATGCTGCCTCCTGCAGCATTTCCTCCCGTTCCGTATCAGGTGGTGGTGCAGTTAGCTGTGGCGTGGTGACAAAACTTTTCCACATCTCTGCCATGCTAACCCTGCCCTCAGAGGAGCTGGCCATGACACAGCTGCATTGGGGACCTCTCGCTCCTCCTCTGCCTTCGCCTTGGGCTTCCACTTGTTCCCCTGTGATATTTGGGAATGCTCTCAGTAGCGCGTCTACCAACGTGCGCTTGTATTCGCGCATCTTCCTATCACGCTCCAGTGAAGGAAGTAAGATGGGCACATTGTCTTCGTACCGGGGATCCAGCAGGGTGGCAACCCAGTTTCATCCTCATCCTCCTCCTCCTCGTCCTCCAGTAGTGGGCCCTGGCTGGCCACATTTGTACCTGGCCTCTGCTTTTGCAAAAAAACTCCCTCTGAGCCACTTCTAAGAGACTGGCCTGAAAGTGCTAAAAATGACCCCTCTTCCTCCTCCTCCTGGGCAACCTCCTCTTCCATCATCGCCCTAAGTGTTTTCTCAAGGAAACATACAAGTGGTATTGTAACGCTGATAACGGCGTCATCGCCACTGGCCATGTTGGTGGAGTACTCGAAAGAGCGAAACAGGGCACACAGGTCTCGCAAGGAGGCCCAGTCACTGGTGGTGAAGTGGTGCTGTTCCGCAGTGCGACTGACCTGTGCGTGCTGCAGCTGAAACTCCACTATGGCCTGCTGCTGCTCGCACAGTCTCTCCAGCATGTGCAAGGTGGAATTCCACCTGGTGGGCACGTCGCACATGAGGCGGTGAGCGGGAAGCCTGAAGTTACGCTGTAGCGCAGACAGGCGAGCGGCGGAAGGATGTGAACGTCGGAAGCGCGCACAGCCGGCCCGCACTTTATCTAAATCTCAAAAATACGGATGGCACAAAGTTCCATTAAAATAAATATTTTATTAAATATATTAATAAAAACATACACAACAATAAATTATATATGGGAAACCATTCATAAAAGCGCCATAATATCCTGCAAATAAGTTATACCAAGGGTAAATTAACTACATATGACTCATCCACAGTTTTCTTAACTCTATCCTGACCCCGATTGTACATCCTCCTACTCACTCCAACACAGCTATTCAATATTCATATTAAGTAGATCGCAGATGTAGTACCAACAGGCATCACTAAACATAACATGCTATATCCTTCTCTATAAATAAGTAAACCTAGCTGACCAGTATAGCATAAATAGACCGAGGTCACAAACCCTTAAAGGGCTTCTGCCACCCCCACTGATGTAATTTTCACTAGCTGACATTAGCTACTTGCTAATGTCAGCTGAGTTCAAACATATGTTTCCTAACTTTTTTCCTGTTTTCTATCTTCTAAAAAACTTACTTTTGTGATATGCAAATTATCTTCGCTACCAGCAAGTTGGGCGGGTACTTGCTGGTAGCCGCCGCATCTTCATGCCCTGGGAACGCCCTCTTCTTTTGATAGACAGGGCCAGCGCGCTCTCCTCCTCCCGCTGGCCCTGTCTGCAGCTGCAATCCCGCGCCTGCGACGTATCGGTCTTTAGTCGGCGCAGGCGCTCTGAGTGAAGGACGCTCGCTTAGGCGCTCCTTCCTCAGTGCGCCTGCGCCGATGACGTCAGCGCTACACCCGGAAGAGAAGACGACGGCATCCCTGGTAAGGAGCAGGCGATGCCGGCGTCTTTTCTTCCGGGTGTAGGGCTGACGTCATCCGCGCAGGCGCACTGAGGACGGAGCGCCTAAGCGAGCGTCCTTCACTCAGAGCGCCTGCGCCGACTAAAGACCGATACGTCGCAGGCGCGGGATTGCAGCTGCAGACAGGGCCAGCGGGAGGAGGAGAGCGCGCTGGCCCTGTCTATCAAAAGAAGAGGGGGCGTTCCCAGGGCATGAAGATGCGGCGGCTACCAGCAAGTACCCGCCCAACTTGCTGGTAGCGAAGATAATTTGCATATCACAAAAGTAAGTTTTTTAGAAGATAGAAAACAGGAAAAAAGTTAGGAAACATATGTTTGAACTCAGCTGACATTAGCAAGTAGCTAATGTCAGCTAGTGAAAATTACATCAGTGGGGGTGACAGAAGCCCTTTAAATAATCTCTGGTACTCCTATGCAGGAATGGCACCCCTCTACGCGCGTTTCGTGTATTTGCTTCGTCAGGAGGAGAGCACTTTATGCAGCAGCTATGACATTTCGGGGTAGTTGTGAATGTACTTCTGCACCACCAAATTCAGCACATGCGCCAGGCAAGGGATGTGCATCAAACCGGCTAGTCCCAGAGCTGCAACGAGATTTCGCCCATTATCGCACACCACCAGGCCGGGCTTGAGGCCCACCGGCAGCAACCACTCGTCGGTCTGTTGTTCAATACCACACCACAACTCCTGCGCGGCGTGGGGCCTGTCCCGCAAACATATGGGTTTCAGAACGGCCTACTGACGTTTACCCTGGGCTGTGCTGAAGTTGGTGGTGAAGGTGTGGAAGGAGGAAACAGAGTAGGAGGAGGAGACTACAGGAGGCAAAGAATGATGCCCTGCGATCCTTGGCGGCGGAAGGACGTGCGCCAAAGAACTCTCCGCCTGGGGCCCAGCCGCCACTACATTTACCCAGTGTGCAGTTAGGGAGATATAACGTCCCTGGCGGTGCTTACTGGTCCACGTATCTGTGATTAGGTGGACCTTGCCACGATGGCGTTGCGCAGTGCACACTTGATTTTATCGGATACTTGGTTGTGTAGGGAAGGCATGGATCTCTTGGAGAAGTAGTGGTGGCTGGGAAAACATACTGTGGGACACCCATCACCATCAGCTGTTTGAAGCTGTCTGTGTCCACCAGCCTGAATGACAGCATTTCAAAGGCCAGTAGTTTAGAAATGCTGGCATTCAGGCCCAGGGCTCGAGGGTGGCTAGGTGGGAATTTACGTTTTCTCTCCAATGTTTGTGAGATGGAGAGTTGAACGCTGCTGTGTTACATGGTGGAGATGGTTGGTGACGAAGGTGGTGTTGTTGGTGGCACATCCTCTGTTTGGTGGGCGGCAGCTACCAACATTCCTCCTGAGGAGGAGGAAGAGGCCGAGGCAGCAGCAGAAGTGGGAGCAGGGGAGCCTGAGTGAGCTCCTTGTTTTTAAGGTGTTTACTCCACTGCAGTTCATGCTTTGCATGTAGATGCCTGGTCATGCAGGTTGTGCTAAGGTTCAGAACGTTAATGCCTCGCTTCAGGCTCTGTTGGCACAGCGTGCAAACCACTCGGGTCTTGTCGTCAGCACATTGTTTGAAGAAGTGCCATGCCAGGGAACTCCTTGAAGCGGCCTTTGGGGTGCTTGGTCCCGTTGGCGGTGGCCAGTAGCAGGCGAACTCTTCTGGCAGCGGCTGTTCTGCTTTTGCCCCTAATCTCTCTTTTGCTACGCTGTTGGCTCAGTCTCATCACTGCCTCTTCCTCTGTACTCTGAAAGTCAGTGGCACGTCCTTCATTCCATGTGGGGTCTAGGACCTCATCGTCCCCTGCATCGTCTTCCACACAGTCTTCCTCCATGACCTCC
This sequence comes from Bufotes viridis, assembly GCA_033119425.1. Lineage (NCBI taxonomy): Eukaryota > Metazoa > Chordata > Amphibia > Anura > Bufonidae > Bufotes > Bufotes viridis. The sequence goes on from CM065590.1 coordinate 352,967,005, forward strand.
TGTTCAGTCTGCACACTGCAAAAGACACAGCAGTTGGCACCTGTGTTTCATCATCATCAGAGACGTGCAGACTCTGATGAGGTGGTATTCCCATGTCCTCATTATCAGGAAACATAAGTGGTTGTGTGTCAGTGCATTCTATGTCTTCCACCACTGGGGAAGGGCTAGGTGGATTCCCTTGGGAAACCCTGCCAGCAGAGTCTTCCAACAGCATAAGAGACTGCTGCATAACTTGAGGCTCAGACCCTGATATGCATGGGGTGATGTGACAGACTGATGGGCTTGGTTTTCAGGCGCCACCTGTGCGCTTTCTGCAGAAGACTGGGTGGGACATAATGTTGTGAACGTGCTGGATCCACTGTCGGCCACCCAATTGACTAGCGCCTGTACTTTCTTACGCCTTACCATCCTTAGAATGGCATTGGGCCCCACCAAATATCGCTGTAAATTCTGGCGGGTACTGGAACCTGAGGTAGTTGGTTCATTAGGACGTCTGGCTGTGGCAGAACGGCCACATCCTCTCCCAGCACCAGAGGGTCCACTAACAACACCACGACCATGTCCGCGTCCCTTACTAGATGTTTTCTTCATTGTTACCGTTCACCACAATAAGAAAAAATTATTTGGCCCAATGTACTGAATTCAAATTCAGGGCTTTTTTTTTTTTTTTACAGGCACTTAACACTATCTGGCCATCTATTTATGTACCGTATTACACTAATCCAGGCACAGCAGTAACCACAGATTTAGGGAAATATCAATTGTAGGCCTAGTATTTAGGCCCTGGATGAAAGGTATCCTTTACGGACAGATTTACACTTGGAGATGCACAGTAGCGTGTAAAAAATATATAGGATTATGACGCCATCCGCGCAGGCGCACTGAGGACGGAGCGCCTAAGCGAGCGTCCCTCACTCAGAGCGCCTGCGCCGACTAAAGACCGATACGTCGCAGGCGCGGGATTGCAGCTGCAGACAGGGCCAGCGGGAGGAGGAGAGCGCGCTGGCCCTGTCTATCAAAAGAAGAGGGGGCGTTCCCAGGGCATGAAGATGCGGCGGCTACCAGCAAGTACCCGCCCAACTTGCTGGTAGCGAAGATAATTTGCATATCACAAAAGTAAGTTTTTTAGAAGATAGAAAACAGGAAAAAAGTTAGGAAACATATGTTTGAACTCAGCTGACATTAGCAAGTAGCTAATGTCAGCTAGTGAAAATTACATCAGTGGGGGTGACAGAAGCCCTTTAAATAATCTCTGGTACTCCTATGCAGGAATGGCACCCCCTCTACGCGCGTTTCGTGTATTTGCTTCGTCAGGAGGAGAGCACTTTATGCAGCAGCTATGACATTTCGGGGTAGTTGTGAATGTACTTCTGCACCACCAAATTCAGCACATGCGCCAGGCAAGGGATGTGCATCAAACCGGCTAGTCCCAGAGCTGCAACGAGATTTCGCCCATTATCGCACACCACCAGGCCGGGCTTGAGGCCCACCGGCAGCAACCACTCGCCGGTCTGTTGTTCAATACCACACCACAACTCCTGCGCGGCGTGGGGCCTGTCCCGCAAACATATGGGTTTCAGAACGGCCTACTGACGTTTACCCTGGGCTGTGCTGAAGTTGGTGGTGAAGGTGTGGAAGGAGGAAACAGAGTAGGAGGAGGAGACTACAGGAGGCAAAGAATGATGCCCTGCGATCCTTGGCGGCGGAAGGACGTGCGCCAAAGAACTCTCCGCCTGGGGCCCAGCCGCCACTACATTTACCCAGTGTGCAGTTAGGGAGATATAACGTCCCTGGCGGTGCTTACTGGTCCACGTATCTGTGATTAGGTGGACCTTGCCACGATGGCGTTGCGCAGTGCACACTTGATTTTATCGGATACTTGGTTGTGTAGGGAAGGCATGGATCTCTTGGAGAAGTAGTGGTGGCTGGGAAAACATACTGTGGGACACCCATCACCATCAGCTGTTTGAAGCTGTCTGTGTCCACCAGCCTGAATGACAGCATTTCAAAGGCCAGTAGTTTAGAAATGCTGGCATTCAGGCCCAGGGCTCGAGGGTGGCTAGGTGGGAATTTACGTTTTCTCTCCAATGTTTGTGAGATGGAGAGTTGAACGCTGCTGTGTTACATGGTGGAGATGGTTGGTGACGAAGGTGGTGTTGTTGGTGGCACATCCTCTGTTTGGTGGGCGGCAGCTACCAACATTCCTCCTGAGGAGGAGGAAGAGGCCGAGGCAGCAGCAGAAGTGGGAGCAGGGGAGCCTGAGTGAGCTCCTTGTTTTTAAGGTGTTTACTCCACTGCAGTTCATGCTTTGCATGTAGATGCCTGGTCATGCAGGTTGTGCTAAGGTTCAGAACGTTAATGCCTCGCTTCAGGCTCTGTTGGCACAGCGTGCAAACCACTCGGGTCTTGTCGTCAGCACATTGTTTGAAGAAGTGCCATGCCAGGGAACTCCTTGAAGCGGCCTTTGGGGTGCTTGGTCCCGTTGGCGGTGGCCAGTAGCAGGCGAACTCTTCTGGCAGCGGCTGTTCTGCTTTTGCCCCTAATCTCTCTTTTGCTACGCTGTTGGCTCAGTCTCATCACTGCCTCTTCCTCTGTACTCTGAAAGTCAGTGGCACGTCCTTCATTCCATGTGGGGTCTAGGACCTCATCGTCCCCTGCATCGTCTTCCACACAGTCTTCCTCCATGACCTCCTGTTCAGTCTGCACACTGCAAAAGACACAGCAGTTGGCACCTGTGTTTCATCATCATCAGAGACGTGCAGACTCTGATGAGGTGGTATTCCCATGTCCTCATTATCAGGAAACATAAGTGGTTGTGTGTCAGTGCATTCTATGTCTTCCACCACTGGGGAAGGGCTAGGTGGATTCCCTTGGGAAACCCTGCCAGCAGAGTCTTCCAACAGCATAAGAGACTGCTGCATAACTTGAGGCTCAGACCCTGATATGCATGGGGTGATGTGACAGACTGATGGGCTTGGTTTTCAGGCGCCACCTGTGCGCTTTCTGCAGAAGACTGGGTGGGACATAATGTTGTGAACGTGCTGGATCCACTGTCGGCCACCCAATTGACTAGCGCCTGTACTTTCTTACGCCTTACCATCCTTAGAATGGCATTGGGCCCCACCAAATATCGCTGTAAATTCTGGCGGGTACTGGAACCTGAGGTAGTTGGTTCATTAGGACGTCTGGCTGTGGCAGAACGGCCACATCCTCTCCCAGCACCAGAGGGTCCACTAACAACACCACGACCATGTCCGCGTCCCTTACTAGATGTTTTCTTCATTGTTACCGTTCACCACAATAAGAAAAAAATTATTTGGCCCAATGTACTGAATTCAAATTCAGGGCTTTTTTTTTTTTTTTTTTTACAGGCACTTAACACTATCTGGCCATCTATTTATGTACCGTATTACACTAATCCAGGCACAGCAGTAACCACAGATTTAGGGAAATATCAATTGTAGGCCTAGTATTTAGGCCCTGGATGAAAGGTATCCTTTTACGGACAGATTTACACTTGGAGATGCACAGTAGCGTGTAAAAAAATATATAGGATTATGCTTTCAGCACTTGTATTTTAACACTTTGTGTAATATACCCTTTTACGAAGAGATTTACACTTGGCCTGCAACAGATGGAACACCAGATTTACGGTATTTCAATTTTTGCAACTGAATTTCACCCCAGAAAATAATATATCCTTTGACGGACACTATGAAACTTGTGCAGTCACAGCTGGAACACCAGATTTACGGTATTGCTATTTTTGCAACCGAAATTCACCCCAGAACAAAATCTATCCTTTGCCGGACACTATTAAACTTGGCCAGCCACAGCTTGGACACCAGATTTAGGGGAATTCTATTTTGGCGAATAAATTTCACCCCACAACAAAATCTATCCTTTGCAGGACACTATTAAACTTGGCCAGCCACTGCTGAAACCACTGATTTACGGTATTGCTATTTTGGCAATTGAATTTCACCCCAGAAAAAAATATATCCTTTGCCGGACACTAATAAACTTGGCCAGCCACAGCTGAAACCACTGATTTACGGTATTGCTATTTTGGCAATTGCATTTCACCCCAGAAAAAAAATATATCCTTTGCCGGACACTATTAAACTTAGCCAGCCACTGCTGGGACACCAGATTTAGGGGATTGCTATTTTGGCAATTGAATTTCACCCCAGAACAAAATCTATCCTTTGCCGGACACTATTAAACTTGGCCAGCCACAGCTGAAACCACTGATTTATGGTATTGCTATTTTGGCAATTGAATTTCACCACAGAAAAATATATATCCTTTGCCGGACAGTATTAAACTTAGCCAGCCACAGCTGGAACACCAGATTTAGGGGATTGCTATTTTGGCAATTGAATTTAGCCCCTTAATAAAATATAGAAATTTCTATCCTGAGTTTCTAGGGGTGACAATAAGCACAGCCAAGCCCCTGATGTAGGATATAGCAAAAAAAAAAATCCTAGTATTGATGGATTAATGGACTTGGTGGCAGCTTGTGCTGGTGCACCACAAGACACAAAATGGCTGCCGATCACCCCAGAAAAAAGTGACAGAAAAACACTCTGTGCAGCCTAAAAAACAGTGAGCAATTCACTAGCAGAAGTTGAATGATTCACAGCTGTAGATCGACCACTTCATTAGGTGTTTTTGCCGAGTTTTCCCTGCCTAATCTCGCCTTCACAGCAGCTGCATCCTATCCCTACACAAATCAGAGCAGAGTGACGTGCGGCTCTACGTGACTCCAGCTTAAATAGAGGCTGGGTCACATGCTGCACTTAGCCAATCAAAGCCATGCCATTAGTAGGCATGGCTGTGATGGGCTCTTAGGGCAAGAAGTAAAACGCTAGCTGATTGGCTGCTGTGCAGCTCTTCAGAAAGCGGGAAGAAATCGCCGAACAATGGACCCGAACCCGACCTTTTTTGAAAATGTTCGGGTCCTGGTCCCGAACACCCCAAAATTCGGTACCAACCCGAACTATACAGTTCCGGTTCGCTCAACTCTACTCGTCACTTATGTCACCCTCATCAGTCTCATCGCCGTGTCCCTGACCACTCGCAACACCTGCTCCCATGTGACTCTCACCATCACTACTAGCACACCTACATTAGGAAGCAGCGGACCTCATCTTCAAATGTGGGCAGGGCAGTAGCTGCTGACGGTCCTCAATAAGCTTGTCAACGCTGAAATGCGGAGCCCAGCCGGCAGCATACAATACTTCTAGAGCAGAAGGAGTAGAAAAAAAAGTGGCAGGTTCAGGACAGATGAGGGTGCAGAGCTTGATCCTGGGCCTTGCCAACTAAGTGTGGTGTCAGAGGAACCCACCGACCCCTGGCTGTGGGTGTCTGATGTCAGTTGAGATGATGTTGAAGATAGAGACAACCATTCAAGACTAGTTGGATTGCTGGTCAAAATAAGAACGCTGGATGGCAGTGGCAGCTGTGGCTGCTGCTACTACCCTCTCTTCTTCTGCTGCTACTTCAGCCGGCTACAGCAAGATTTTTGCCATTTCACATTCCCAAAGAAGGCCCTGGCACCAGTCGAAGATACTGCACAGTAACTGTATATGTAAAATAAATTATTTAATGTCAATGTGGACACCCCAACAACAGTAGTATTAGACAGCTTATTCATCCCAGTTTGAGAGATTGCATATCTAAGAAACAAGGTGAGCACCCCAATAACAGTAAAAATTGGCATCTTATTAACACCAATTTGGCATAAGTGTTCTAAACCCAAGCACCACCTGCATGATCTAACTCCCTGGTCATGCAGGTGGTGCTCCCACTTCTGCTGCAGTCTCATCCTCATCCTCTGGAGCGACAGTGACACTTGGTACACAGTAAAAAGAGGATGTGACAGCAACACCACTGATCACCGGGGAGCTCCACACTGTCCCATGGAAACGTTCAGCTGTCCATCCCCCAAACACTGGAGAGAAAGAAGTACCCTCCTACCCACCTGCAAGCCCTGACCTTGAATGCCAGCATTTCAAAATTCCTGGCCTTTGAAATGCTGCCATTTCATCTGGTGAAGATGGACAGTTTTAAAAACTTGATGGAGGGTGTCCCACAGTATGTGGTTCCCAGCTGCCACTACTTTTCCAGGCGGGCCATCCCTGCCTTACACGAACAAATGGGGGGGGAAATAATCAGGTGTGCCCTGCACAGCTCCATCAGTGGCAAGGTACACACAACAAACCAATACGTGGGAACAGTAAATGTAGTGGTTGGGTTTGGGGTGGCCCCAATGCTTTTTCCCCCAGACACCACTGAGATATCACCACCTTTTGCTGCTATCCGGAAGGAATAGTAAGGCGTAGTGCACCCCAATGGGAAATAAGTCCAGAGAGTCAGGGTCTGCAGTAAACCAGTGCGCTTCTTTACTGGAGGAATACAGGTGCAAAACAATACTAGGCGCAAAGCGGTTTGGTGCATGTACTACCACAAACGAGAATTGCTGGACGTTTCCTGATGCCTCCTTCTCCTACTCCATTTTCTCCTCGACCACCTCCTCATCCGGTAAGCGTAACACCTGCAACACCAACTTCAGCACAGCCAGGGGGAAATGACAGCAGGCTATTCTGAAACGCCTCAACGTGCAGGGGCTGTGGACGGGCTTTGAAAAACCGACTGATGAGTGGTTCATGACGCTGAGCCTCAACCACCCAGCCTGGTGGTGTGCGATAACGGCGAAATCTCGTAGCAGCTCTGGGCCTAGCCAGTTTGACACACATCCCTTGCCTGGGGCATGTGCAAATTTGGTGGTGCAGAGGTTCCTGAAGGATTACCTCGAGATGCATTTAGAATGCAAAAACGTGTAGAGCAAAAGTATATTATAGTGCCCTGCTAGTGTGGTGTGCATTTGTTAGTTTAGCACGTCTAGTAGAGTGCAGGTCTTCCAGTAGTGCCAGGGGCTTGACCAGACTGGCTATTAGGTCAAGCATGTCCTTCTGAAGTGTTTATTTTGCTGCCTGCAGTTTAATCTGAATGTACAAGGTATGTACAAGAATGTACTTCTTGTGTTTTGTTTGCCTGGAGGTTTTGCAAGCTACTGACAATCTGGGAATCCCTGCAATAACCCCACTTCCCCACGGGAATCTATTGCCTTGTTGGTATGGTAGCGGCCCACCATATAAAAGACATATGACATGCCCATCTAGGGGTCAGCATATTAGGTTTAGAGAAACTGATATTTGTGGTGTTACCAATTCAGCTGCTGCAGAAAGTCCGGGCTGTCTGTGCCTTCCAACTCACTGCCACATATGCGATGTGTCCACAAGGTGGAACTCCACCTTGCACATGCTAGAGAGACTGTGCAAGCAGCAGCAGGCAATAGTGGAGTTTCAGATGCAGCACGCATGGGTGAGTGGTTCTGCGGAACACCACCACTTCACCACCAACAAGTGGGCCACCATGCGGGCGGTGTGTGCCATGTTGCACTGTTTCGAGTACTCCACCAACATGGCCAGCGCTGATGACCCAGTCCTCAGCATAACTATCCCACTTCTATGCCCCCTTTACAAAACACTTCAGGCGATGATGGATGAGGATGTGGCACAGGAGGAAGAGGGGGAGGAAAAGGGATCATTACCAAGGTTATTAGGCCAGTCGTCCACACATGGGTTGGAGGCTGGGTTCCTGCACCAACAGCGGCCAGGTACACAACTGTCCAGCCAGGGCACAGTTTTGGACGATGATGAGGAGGAAGAACTTTGTTCACAGCAGGGTGGCACCCAAATCAGCTCGTTGGTATCAATGGAGCATGGCAGGGGGAGATACAGAGGACACAGACAATACACCTCCCACCGAGGACAGCTTTTCATTGTCTCTGGGCAGCTTGTCACACATGAGCGACTACAGGCTAAAGTGCCTGCGCAATGACTGCCAAGTTGCCCTCATTGTTTCCAGTGCTGATCACTGGGTGCCCACCCTGCAAGATCGCCACTACAAGGACAACATGTCATCCTTACGTCCGTCACTGGAGCGCGATTGGAAGATGCGTGAATACAAGCAGACACTGGCAGACTCGCTACTGACGGCATTCCCACCTAACAGTGGGGGCTCAGTGGAAGCACGAGGCGGAGGAAGAGGAGAAGGAAGTTGACAATGCAGCTGGGATACTGGCACCACCTCAGAAGAGAAGGTTAGCATGGCAAAAACCTGGAAAAGCTTTGTTAGCACGTCACAACATCCAGCACCACCATCTGATATGGACGGTCTTAGCAGGAGGCAGTGTTTCAGCAATATGGTGGAAGAATACATGTGCACATGTCTGCATGTACTGATGGATCTTTCCCAAATTGGACACATGGCCTGAGCTCGCCCTTCACGCCTTGGAGGTCCTAGCCTGCCCTGCGGCAAGTGTATTGTCCGAACATGTGTTTAGCATGGCAGGGAGTGTGATCACGGACAGGAGCATCCGCCTGTCCACAGCCAATGGGGACAAGCTTACGTTCATTAAAATGAACCAGGCATGGATCCCACAAGACTCATCCGTACTTTGGGCAGAGTAGAGAAGTATACTGGCTGCACCCAGCCACTGTTTTATTCCAGCGCAGTTTCTGCATTTTGTTTGCCATTACCCAATGTTCTTGGGCTTACTGCAAACAAACAAAAAAAAAAAACATGTTGGTTAAAAAGAGAATGCAGCAGCACTCTGCAAACACAAATAAAGTACAATAATGCCATAATTATAGAAAACATTCTGGTGCTAATGCTACACTTATTTTGCAAATTTGAGATTCTTGCCAAATACATTTTGTACAAAATTATTTGGGCCGTCAAGGCGATCTCTATAAGACGGGAACTTAAAGGTACTTTCACACTAGTGTTAAAGCTTTACAGAATTATGTTCCGTCACAGGGGCTCAATACTGGAAAAAAACGCTTCAGTTTTGTCCCTATTCATTGTTAATGGTGACAAAACTGAACTGAAGTGAACGGAATGCTCCAAAATGCATTTCGTTCTGTTCTCAGACACGAGTGAAAACCGCAGCATGCTGCAGTTTTCTTTCCATCCTGGGATGCGGAGCAAAATGGTCATGACCCCCAATGCAAGTCAACCCTTTACAGTTATATTATCTGTAACGGAAGCGTTTTTGCTGGACCCTGCCGGATCCAGCAAAAACACTAGTGTGAAAGTACCATAACACCAAATCCTACCTATTATGTGCCATAACAGCCACCATAAAATTCAGGAAGTGCAGGTTCAGGGCATTATTGTACTTTATTTGTGTTTGCAGAGTGCTGCTGCATTCTCTCTTTTTCCTGAATGTTTCTAGCGATGGCAGGGTGCACCTGCACATTGGGATGTGCTGACTGATCCGCTTTTTTTGCAGTTGTACTGGAGCTGTAGATGTGGCTGACTCCTGTTGGTTTTGCACCCCTGACTAGCCGGTCTTCCTCATAGGCTGATTTTAATTAGAGTATAAAGTATAAAGCTGTAGCCTGCTCTCATTGCATTTATTGGAAGCCATTTGGCACCAGGAGAAGTATAGAGTGGGCTCAGCATGCATGTCGGTACCTGCATCCCTGGATTTAATGGAGGCTGTTATGGAACCACAAATGGTAAAAAGCAGAGTAGACCCAGCGTGCATGTGGAACCTGCACTCCCTGAATTTTATGGTCACTGTTATGGCACATAACAGGTAGGATTTAGTGTTAGGTTCCCGTCTTATAGAAATCGCCTTGAAGTTTGGCAGATGGGCCCAAATAATTTTGTACAAAATGTATTTGCCAAGAATCTCAAATTTGCAAAATAAGCGTAGCATTAGCACCAGAATGTTTTCTATAATTATGGCATTATTCTACTTTATTTGTGTTTGCAGAGTGCTGCTGCATTCTCTTTTTTTCTCATTTGTATAGAGCAGGTCATTATAGACATAGCAATACCTAATATGTCTATTTTTTTATTTTTAATTCTGTTTTATACAATAAAAGCATTTTTATGTCATACATTGTTTTTATTTTTATTTTTTCAATTCTTTTATTTTTCCGTCAATCAACTTATGTAGGGGCTCATTTTTTGTGGTAAGAGTTGATGTTTTTATAGTTCTCATGTTTGGCTACATATGATTTTTTTGATCACTCAATATTACACTTTATGGAGCAAAGTCACCAAAAAATTGATTGTTTTGGCAGAGTTTTTTTTTCTGGAATTCACCTTAGGGGGTAGATAGTGTGATATTTTTAAAGAGAAGATAATTTTGTAGCAATACCTACCATACACTATACAGTGCATTGCAATAGTCATCTATTGCAATGCACTGTATTGTCAGTGCTACACTTGCACTAAGGCTGAACAGACCCTCAGGGTTTGATCAGCCTTCGTTACATGGCAGCCCAGACGCCTTTGCAAGGCGCCCGGTTGCCATGGCAACCATCAGGCCGCTGCCATCACAGCAGCGACGTCCTGATGGAATAGTGGGGGAGCTCCCTCCCTCTCAACCCCATAGATGCTGCGGGTAGCTACTGACTGCGGCATCTATGGGGTTAAAAGGCCGTAGCAGCAGAGTGTCAGCTGCCATCACTGGCTGGACAGAGGACATTGCTGCAGGGAGCATCAGGGGGGCAATGGGGGCATAAAGATACGTGTTGTGTAATTGCCAGGAAGCGGCACTCGCATGGAGCAAAGCCTCCTTTTCAAACAGCTGATCAGATATTGATGACCTATCCTAATGATAGGTCATCAATATATATGGCAGGACATCCCCTTTAAGACCACCCCCCGTGCACAATTATCACTGACTGACAGTTATTTCTGTACTTACACAGAAAATGTTATCAATCACCGACAACATGACCCTCGTCTGCAACTGAACTCAGAAAAGCATAAACTTAAATGAATAAATTCAGTTTTGCTGAATCTTTTCTCACAAAACTTTATACCAATCTGCTCATCTTCTCCTGTGCTATAACACGCTGCCTGCAGATTGCATTACATTTCATAGTGACAATCGGCTCTTTAAAGAGCATTTGTCAGCCTAAACAACACTATTAAACCAGGCATACTGCATATTACTGTTGATCATCTTGAGTTAAACAATCAGTATTTAAAATCAGTGACTCCATGTAGAGAAAGGGTAGTAGAGTGGCAGGTCTAGCCCCTAAGAGCACTACCGCACTACAGTCATTTGCCTTTAGCTACGTGCTTCTTCACAAAAGATTTCCCACTTTATATTACATGTACCCCCCTTATTAGCGTAATTTAAAAAATCATCTCTATCCAAGCATGAAAACAGAGTGTCTGAATTGGTAACACCACAAATATCAGTTTTGCTAAACCTAATATGCTGACCACTAGATGGGCATGTCATAGGGTCTTTCATATGGTGGGCCACTACCATACCAACAAGGCAATAGATTCCCGTGGGGAAGTGGGGTTATTGCAAGCTACTGACAATCTGAGAATCCCTGCAACACCTCCAGGCAAACAAAACACAAGAAGTACATTCTTGTACATTCAGATTGAACTGCAGGCAGCAAAATAAACACTTCAGAAAGACATGCTTGACCTAATAGCCAGTCTGGTCAAGCCCCTGGAACTACTGGAAGACCTGCACTCTACTAGACATGCTAAACTAATAAATGCACACCACACTAGCAGGGCACTATAATATACTTTTGCTCTACACGTTTTTGCATTCTAAATCTTACTGACCAAGTCATCAGGACCTAGATACAGTAGTAAAAAAATAACGTTCTGTGCAAAACCAGTAGCGAGGCTCAGCTGATGGTGTGTGACCCCTTAGCCTCCCGGCGCTGTAATGGCTGTGAACGGCCGCCCAAAACACGGATTCATGAGGGCAAGTCCCATCTCTTATGGAAAGAACAAGAACTTTTTAGAGTTTTTTTGGTCAACCCTCCACCCCTTGGAACTTGTAGAGGGAAACATACTTACCTCCTTCCTGCTGCTCCCATCCACTGGATTCACTGTGCTCAAATGGATGCGGGTCATCCAAAAAATATCTGTGACATCCAGTGTACTTTTTCTGTAGACTGTGTCCGTTGAGGATAGTGACATTGGGTGCGCCACATCTCCTGTGTAAAGTGCACGCTGAAAAAAATGTATCTGACATAAAGTGTACTTTTTCAATAGACTGTGTCCGCTTCTCATAGTGACAATACCAGTGCACATCTGCAGTGTAACGTGTGCGCTTAAACAATTTATCTGTGACATACACTGTACTTTTTCAACAGACCGTGTCCGCTTCGGACAGTGACATTACCAGAGCCACATCTCCAGTGTAACTTATGCGCACAAAATTTTTATCTGTGACATACAGTGAACTTTTTCCGTAGCCGCTGCAGACAATGACATTACCGGTGGTACCTCTCCTGTATAACGTTTCCTCATCCCAAATACCTATGACATTCTCTGTAATATTTTATTAGCCGCTGGTGACAGCATTGACATTATTCGCGGGATATCTCCTGTGTGACGTTTCCACATCCCAAATACCTTTTTAAATTTTTTAGCGCATACATAGAAACATAGAATGTATCGGCAGATAAGAACCATTTGGCCCCTCTAGTCTGCCCAATATACTGAATACTATGAATAGCCCCTGGCCCTATCTTATATGAAGGATGGCCTTATGCCTATCCCATGCATGCTTAAACTCCTTCACTGTATTTGCAGCTACCACTTCTGCAGGAAGGCTATTCCATGCGTCCACTACTCTCTTAGTAAAATAATACTTCCTGATATTACTTTTAAACCTTTGCCCCTCTAATTTAAAACTATGTCCTCTTGTAGCAGTTTTTCTTCTTTTAAATATTCTCTCCTCTTTTACCGTGATGATTCCCTTTATGTATTTAAAAGTTTCTATCATATCCCCTCTGTCTCTTCTTGCTTCCAAGCTATACATGTTAAGGTCCTTTAACCTTTCCTGGTAAGTTTTGTCCTGCAATCCATGTACTAGTTTAGTAGCTCTTCTCTGAACTCTCCTTCAAAGTTTCAATATCCTTCTGCAGATATGGTCTCCAGTACTGCACACAATACTCCAAATGAGGTCTCACTAGTGCTCTGTAGAGCGGCACGAGCACCTCCCTCTTTCTACTGTTAATGCCTCTCCCTATACACCCAAGCATTCTGCTGGCATTACCTGCTGCTCTATGACATTGTCTGCCCACCTTTAGGTCGTCTGATATAATGACCCCTAAATCCCTTTCCTCAGATACTGAGGTTAGTACTGTATCACTGATTTTATATTGTGCTCTTGGGTTTATACGCCCCAGGTGCATTATCTTGCACTTATCGACATTAAATTTTAGTTGACAGATTTTTGACCATTCCTCTAGTTTTCCTAAATCCTTTTCCATTTGGTGTATCCCTCCAGGAACATCAACCCTGTTACAAATCTTCGTGTCATCAGCAAAAAGACACACCTTACCATTGAGGTCTTCTGCAATTTCGCTGATAAAGATATTAAACAATATGGGTCCCAGAACAGATCCCTAAGGTACCCCACTGGTAACAATACCATGGTCTGAATATACTCCATTGACTACAACCCTCTGTTTTCTGTCCTTCAGCCACTGCCTAATCCATTCAACAATATGTGAGCTCAAGCTCAAAGACTGCAGTTTATTGATAAGCCTTCTATGTGGGACAGTATCAAATGCCTTACTAAAGTCCAGATAAGCGATGTCTACTGCACCTCAGCCATCTATTATTTTAGTCACCCAATCAAAAAAGTCAATAAGATTAGTTTGACATGATCTCCCTGAAGTAAACCCATGCTGTTTTTTATCAATCAACCCATGGGTTTTTAGATGTTCCACAATCCTCTCCTTGAGTATGGTTTCCATTAATTTCCCCACTATTGATGTCAGGCTTACTGGCCTATAGTTGCCCGATTCCTCTCTACTACCTTTCTTGTGAATTGGCACAACGTTTGCTAATTTCCAATCTTCTGGGACGACACCTGTTACCAGTGATTGGCTAAATAAATCTGTTAATGGTTTTGCTAGTACACCTTGTCAGTCTGTAAAAGTGGCGTACTACTCGGACAACATCGTTCCCACCAGCGACCTGGGAGTCCAAGATGCAGCCAGATATCCTCCCCATGCTGTTCCCAAACCATTTTGGTGGTTTCCATCAATTTCTGACCTTTTCCTATGAACCAGACACCCTCCCCTCTTCAGAGCAGGGGGTGTCTGGTTTAATGCTTGGGTTCTCCCATTGACTTCCATTATACCCGGGTGCACTTGGGTGCTCCATCAACACTATACATTATGAATATTACCTTTCCTTGTGCACACATTGTTCCATCCAAAGGAGGGCCTTTTTTGGTTTTACAAAAGTAAGGATTATCAGGGTGACTGCACCAAAGTTGTTTGCAGGGGTCAAATGTGCGAAACTATGGAAAAAGAAGAAATTAGAATTTACACTTTTTTCTCAACTATGAATCTAGATTTTACATTTTACACCAACAGGAATAGTGACACATAAGGGTATATTAACAATTGGCAGATCTGTTGAAGAAATTTCTGTCACTAATAATCAGTTTGATACATCTGAATGGGTTTGTTTCAAGGGAGCAGCAGGGCCCCCGTTCTGGTGATGAGGGGGGTCCCAGCAGTAGGACCCCCACTGATCTCATAGTTATTCACAATCCTGTGGATAAGGGATAACTCTTACCTACCAGAATACCCCTTTAAATACAGATGATGACATGAAAAAAATATTACCAAAATCACTTATCACCACAAAGGCACAAAGACATGGGGACTTGGCCAAATTTCTAACTAGGCACTTGTGGGCACGTGCCTAGCACGTCACCCAGTAGAGGGCAGCACCAGAGATGCAAAAATATTTATTTTTTCCTGAAAAAAAAAAAAATTTCAACAGTCCCCCCTCCAGTTAACCAGTTTGTTGGGGGAGGGGGGTACGGTGTGTGAAAGAGGTTGGTGCGCAAGGCTGTTTGCAGCCTGCATGTAAGACTAGGGAAGAGAGGGGAGCAATTCTCATCCCCCTCCTCTGCACTGCTGCACAAAGTCAAGGAGTGTTCGAGCACCCTGGGCCCTAAGCATGTGACTAACTGGCCGCTGGCATTCCCCGCTTTGAATGCATGCCTAACTCGCTCTAATTACTGCTGCCTGCCATCATGGCCCACCAAGGAGGAAGCAGGAGTGCACTGCAGTAGCGTTGTGTACCAATTAGCCTGTCTTTGGCACTGAGGCAAGCAGCAGCAGTGGTCAAAGACCTCCTGCTCCTGTCATACGTGTAAATAGAATGGTTTATATTTTCTGCTGTATTGAAGCCTGTGATGTTATACTGTCTTGTCATGTGCGATACTGTCTTTTCGACCATATATCTAAGCCACTCACACATGATAATGTCTGCTCAGTTGTGTATCTATACCTCTCATGTATAATACTGTTCACTGGGCTATGCATCTAAGCCCCTCATGCATTATATTGTTCACTGGGCTGTGTATCTAAGCTTCTAATGTCTGATACTGTCTGCTGAGCGGTGTATCTAAACCTCTTATGCATGATACTGTTCACTGTGCTGTGTATTTAAATCACTCAGAGAATGGACAGAAAATGTATCTAACTGCCTGTGAATGGACTGGTACATATCCTGGATACTGCTAGAGAATGGACCAGGGTATATACTGTATATTGCTAGAGAATGGACCGGTGTATATACTGTATACTGCTGGATTATGGACTGATGTATATACTGTATATTGCTAGAGAATGGACCGGTGTATATAATGTATATTGCTAGAGAATGGACTGTGTATATACTGTATACTGCTAAAAGAATGGACCGGTGTATATACTGTATACTGCTAAAAGAATGGACCGGTGTATATACTGTATACTGCTGGATAATGGACTGATGTGTATACTGTATATTGCTAGAGAATGGACCGGTGTATATACTGTTTATTGCTAGAGAATGGACTGTGTATATACTGTATACTGTTAAAAGAATGGACTGGTGTATATTCTGTATACTGCTGTATAATGGACTGATGTATATACTGTATATTGCTGGAGAATGGATATGTATATACTGTATATTGCTAGAGAATGGACCGAATATACTGTATACTGCTAAGAGAATGGACCGGTGTATATACTGTATACTGCTGGAGAATGGATATGTATATACTGTATATATCTGGAGAATGGATATGTATATACTGTATATATCTTAAGAATGGATATGTATATACTGTAAATTGCTGAAAAATTGATATGTTTATGCTGTATATATTTGGAGAATGGATATGTATATTCTGTATACTGCTGGATAATGGACTGATGTATATACTGTATATTGCTAGAGAATGGACCGGTGTATATACTGTATATTGCTAGAGAATGGACTGTGTATATACTGTATACTGCTAAAAGAATGGACCGGTGTATATACTGTATACTGCTAAAAGAATGGACTGATATATATTCTGTATACTGCTGTATAATGGACTGATGTATATACTGTATATATCTGGAGAATGGATATGTATATACTGTATATTGCTGAAAAATTGATATGTTTATGCTGTACATATTTGGAGAATGGATATGCATATTCTGTATACTGCTGGATAATGGACCGGTGTATATACTGTATACTGCTGGATAATGGACTGATGTATATACTGTATATTGCTAGAGAATGGACCGGTGTATATTCTGTATATTGCTAGAGAATGGACTGTGTATATACTGTATACTGCTAAAAGAATGGACTGGTATATATTCTGTATACTGCTGTATAATGGACTGATGTATATACTGTATATATCTGGAGAATGGATATGTATATACTGTATATTGCTAGAGAATGGACCGAATATACTGTATACTGCTAAGAGAATGGACCGGTGTATATACTGTATACTGCTGGAGAATGGATATGTATATACTGTATATATCTGGAGAATGGATATGTATATACTGTATATTGCTGGGGAATGGATATGTATATGCTGTATATATCTAGAGAACGGATATGTATATACTGAATATTGCTGGAGAATGGATATGTATATGCTGTATATATCTGGAGAATGGATATGTATATACTGTATATTGCTGGAAAATGATATGGATATGTATATACGGTATATTGCTAGAGAATGGACTGTGTATATACTGTATACTGCTAAGAGAATGGAACACTGTATATACTGTATACTGCTGAAAAATGGATATGTATATACTGTATATTGCTAGAGAATGAACTGGTGTATATACTGTATATTGGTAGAGAATGGACTACTGTATATACTGTATATTGCTAGAAAATGGACTGGTGTGTATACTGTATATTGGTAGAGAATGGACCACTGTATATTGCTAGAGTATGGACTAGTGTATATATACCGTATACTGATGGAGAATGGACTGGTGTGTATACAGAATAGTGCTATACAATTGACTAGTGTATATACTGTATACTGCTGGAGAATTGTTGTACACCAAAATTTGCGATTTATTTTACTCTGCTTTTCACCTCTTAAACCTAAAGTAGGTGGGGTTCAGTGGGAGTGGCTGCGGCTATGCGCAGTCTATCACATTTATTATAAATTAGGCCAGAATCTGGTAAAAATTATAATGCAAATATCTGCCAGCTCATACGTAGCTGCAATTGTCTTGCATTAAGCTGCAGTGTACGGTATATATACACTAGTCCATACTCTATCAATATACAGTATATACAGTGGTCCATTCTCTACCAATATACAGTATACACACCAGTCCATTTTCTAGCAATATACAGTATATACAGTGGTCCATTCTCTACCAATATACAGTATACACACCAGTTCATTCTCTAGCAATATACAGTATATACATATCCATTCTCCAACAGTATATTGAGAGATGTACACCTTTTCCCCATGTTTTTTTTTTTTTTTTTTTTCCAGTGTGGATAAGCATGCATGTGTATGGGGGACTTGTGAGGGATAGCTGAGGACCTAGGGAGCGTTTGGCCATCAGCTATCTAAATTTTAGGGACATTAATGGAGAGAGGCACTAAAGTGCTTAGGGCAGCATGGACTTTAAATATGGCCCTTCTTGGGGAAACATGCCTGCTGAGGCCAGCCAATGGCTTCAGTGGCACACAAGACCCCATCCATGCAGAAGTTGACAAATGCAGACCAGAAGTCCAGTGAAAAGTGCAACTGAAACCAGGAAGGATCAGCAGGTACCATTGGCAGTACCTGGACAAAAACTTGAAATTAGAAAATTACTTAAATAGCCATTCCGAATACCGTTGAAGCCATCATTCTATTTAAGTTGTCGACTGGTCTCTTTCAAGCAGGTGTTTAACATTCCCTTTAGTGCTGCTCCCTTGTGGTTTACACTACAGCTCTGTATGCCCAGATTCTTTGAGGTCTATAATAAAAATCTCAACAAAAGATCTGTGCAACTTGTGAGGATTTCCCTTAAAGAAATCCTGATATTGCCATGGTGCAGGCTTTTTAATAAAAACGGAGAAACATTTATCTCAGTTTCATACAAAAACTGAAGGTGATGTAAGGCAAAGTTTCTTGATTCTATAAAACAAAATTAAAATTTAATTTCAAAAGACAATACTTACAGCTGTACACATCATGTAACCAATACCAAAGTCAAAACGGCATTGTTCATTCATAGAATAATGAATTCCAGGCAGCTGAGGAAGTGAAGGCCAGTCATGTGCAAATGGATCATCACGCAGGCAATCATAAGAACTGGGAAAATATCACAATAAAAGGAGAATTATATAATATTATTCATATTACTTTAAAGGGTTTCTTGTGGGACTTTCATAATGAAGGCCAATCCTCAGCCAATGTTTGGCTTCTGAGAGCCCCACTATCAAGAACAATGAAGGGGCTATGTATTGATGACAGGCACAGCGCCTCATTCATACTGGTAGTCTTGACTCATATGGCAGCTTGGCCCATTCTTTGTGTTAATGAGCAGACCAACACCCCCACCACCAATCAAACACTAATCAATAATAAAGTCTTGGAGAACCCTTTTAATTTCCCCAAAAAATGAAAATACTTGAAACAAACTAAAAATCTTTACATAATTCACATAATTAGTGCATCCCTTTCTCTCATAGCTTACTTTATAGTTTAATTTGCAAAATACATGGACATCCTAAAACTGTCCAGATGGGAATAACCTTTTAAGTGTGAAACTGTAAGCAGAAAGTTTTACAAAATTCCTCCTACTGGTGGTTACAGGCTTATAATTTTCTTTTTTACAGTACTATACATGTAAAAATTATAACAAATGTTTGTTAACTCTAGGCCAGGATATTGCAACAAATACAGATGGGATTAGAGATACCATGCTGTCATTTTACACCTCTCTTCATTCTTCAATACTGGATATTATCATTGTACAAATAACTGCCTATCTACAGAGGCTAGAGTTAAGGTGCATTTACACGCTCTGAGAAGAAACTAATTGTTAGGAAAAAAGTGTTCCTTCCCAACAGTTAGCTGCTTGTTAAGTGGAGGCGTAGGTCTGCATTTACATGCAGTGATCACCTCCACAGTATAAAGATGAGCAATCACTACTGCTATCACGCATTCACATACAAAATCATTGCTCCTGGGCAGCAGAGTGCTGTTTACACATGATCTGCTGCCTTGAGGTGTCCGCACCTCTGATCATTTCACCCAATGAACGAGCATATCACTCATTCATCAGGTGATCTGAGGTGTCTTTAGATGGGCACATTATTGGGAACAAGCACTGGTAGAATGTTTGTTCCCAATATAGATCGTATCTCGGGCTGTGTAAATCCACCTTAACCTATCCTGTATACTAATCAGTAATGTTTTCTTTATTTCCCTTTACCATTGGAAGACTTTTGAGTGGCTAAGAACACATATGTGCTAGGTAAATCGAGTAGTCTGTTTTGGTAGAGGAGCAGACTACTGGACTAGCCATATCCAGCAAATGCAGACACAACCACGCACAAATTTACAGGATCCAGCATAGCAGGACACAATCACGCGCTACCTGATCCCCATTATCTATAATGGGATCTGATGGGTATCCATCCGGTTTTCAGCATAAATGCTAGATTTCGGTTGGACAAACAATGGATGCAGGACTTCTCAGTCTGAAAGCTGGCATTTATGCTGGAAACTGGAGAGTTCCAATTACAGTTATTGGGGATCCAGTAGCACAAGGTCATGTCCAGCTATGCTGGATTCGGTAAAACTGGTAGTCTGTTCCTCTGCCAGAAGAGGCTATTGGATTTATCTAGTGCATGTGTGAACATTCCCCCTCTTGCCACTTCGTTTATTCAGTCATTAAACCCCTAGCAGAAATTCAGCCATGGTACCCTGGAGGGAAAAAAATACTTTATATGCAAAAGATATGCTGTTATTTTTTCATTACTCCTTTTGCAGTGACCGGGCAGCCATACACATTCAATAGCTGTTGGCTGAACAATTGTTCAACCAACAACTATCACTTTCCACTCGCTCCCAGCTTCCCTATACATGTTCAGCTTGGCCGAACGTATGGGGAGAGCAATGAAAGCCATCACCAAACACTTCTGGTGGTTGCTAATCTATTGAGAACACAAAAAGATGGGACGAAAATATTCACTTCACCTGATGAGTCTCTCCCTCAACATCATCTGTCTGGGAAAGAGTCGTGTGTTCTCCACACAAATTAAACTGGTAGCTGAACATGCCTTACTCAGCGAGATTGGCTAACAATACACAAATGTGTATGGGGACCTTTACTACTGTTTCTATTAGTAACAAACTTGGGAGATATTTGAGACTTAGAATAAACTGGGACAAGCATGTATCGATGCCACTGGATAAGTCAGAAGTTCATTTAAGACCTGGGGGACTTCCTTTTCTGTGCTCTTCTATATTTTTAGCTTTGAATCTTACCCCTCAGATCTTATCCGCACTCAGACTCAAACAGAAGTCAGAAGTGTGGAGTAAACTCTCTGCTCAATCTGCTCTCCGCCAGCTGTTGCAAAGCTACAACTCCCAGCATGCCCAGACAGTCTAAAGCTATCAAAGCATGCGGAGAGAGGTAGTTTTTTCAAAAGCTGGCGAGCTGGAGGTTAGGCATCCCTGGGTTAGCTTAATTAAGTTGGCTAGGATGCTGCAGCAACTATACATTCTGCACAACTCACCAATTACACCAAGGTTATTCTACAAAGTAAATAGAATTTTATGTAAATTCATATAGCATGAAAGTCATCCATGTATTGGATTAGAAGCTGTTGGCAAAAGGCGAGGAAGAATTAGCAGATTGGTGGTCCCTAAATCTAATGTATATTATCTGGCATTTCAGATGCAACAAGGTTGGGATTAGAGTTGCCACAATACCAGAATTTTTAGTTCGATTTTGATACCAAGAAAAGTATTGCAATACTCAACACCAATTTATTGTCATATATAAAAAATAAATAAATAACCCCAACATTAACCATATGTTGTCAGGAAACATGGGGTTAATGTGTTTTTGTTTTTCTTAGTTTTTTTTACAAAGTATCAATTGTCCATTATGTGAGGAGGCACTTGATGGGGTTACTTACTTTTAATGTGAGGCACATGGAAGTCTAAACTGATAAAACCATGTGCCTCAGATTTACAGTAACCCCATGAAGTAACTCTTCACATAATGGACAACATGGGGTTAATGATGATGCAGTTACTTACTATTAATGTGCGGCACATGGTTTTATCAATTTTGACCTCCATGTGCCTCATATTTATAGTAAATAACCCCAATATGTACCTCACATTAACCCCATATTGCCCATTATATGAGGAGATACATGATGGGGTTACTTAATATTAATGTGTGGCACATGAAGATACTAAAGTAATATACACAATGTGACTTACTTTAATACTAAGTAACTTCATTATGTACAGTCGTGGCCAAAGGTTTTGAGAATTGCATAAATATTGGAAATTGGAAAAGTTGCTGCTTAAGTTTTTATAATAGCAATTTGTATATACTCCAGAATGTAATAAAGAGTGATCAGATGAATTGCATAGTCCTTATTTGCCATGAAAATTAACTTAATCCCCCAAAAAAACTTTCCACTGCATTTCATTGCTGTCATTAACCCCTTAAGGACTCAGCCCTATTTCACTCTAAGGACTCGGCCATCTTTTGCAAATCTGACCAGTGTCACTTTATGTGGTGATAACTTTAAAACGCTTTTTCTTATCCAGGCCATTCTGAGATTGTTTTTTCGTCACATATTGTACTTCATAATAGTGGTAAAATAAAGTCGAAAAATTTCATTTTTATTTATAAAAAAATACAAAATTTACCAAAAATTTTGAACAATTTGCAATTTTCCAAGTTTCAATTTCTCTACTTCTATAATACATAGTAATACCGCCAAGAAAAGTTATTGATTTACATTCCCCATATGTCTACTTCATGAATCGATCATTTTGGGAATGCTATTTCATTTTTTGGGGACGTTACAAGGCTTAGAAGTTTAGAAGCAAATCTTGAAATTTTTCAGAAATTTTCAAAAACCCACTTTTTAGGGACCAGTTCAGGTCTGAAGTCACTTTGTGAGGCTTACATAATAGAAACCACCCAAAAATGACCCCATTCTAGAAACTACACCCCTCAAGGTATTCAAAACTGATTTTACAAACATAATTAACCCTTTAGGTTTTCCACAAGAGTTAATGGCAAATGGAGATAACATTTCAGAATTTCGATTTTTTGGGAAAATTTTCCATTTTAATCCATTTTTTCCAGTAACAAAGCAAGGGTTAACAGCCAAACAAAACTTAATATTTATTCCCCCGATTCTGTAATTTGCAAGAACACCCAATATGTGGTCGTAAACTGCCGTATGGCCAAACTGCAGGGTGCAGAAGGAAAGGAACGCCATATGGTTTTTGGAAGGTGGATTTTGCTGGACTGGTTTTTTGACAGCATGTCCCATTTGAAGCCCCCCGATGCACCCCTAGAGTAAAAACTCCATTATAATGACTCCATCTAAGAAACTACACCCCTCAAGGTATTCAAAACCAGTTTTACAAACTTTGTTAATCCTTTAGGTGTTCCTCAAGAGTTATTGGCAAATGGAGATTAAATTTCAGAATTTCTATTTTTTGTTACCTTGTCTCAAAAAAAGTGTAATATAAAAATCATATTTACCCTAAAATAGTACCAACAAAACTGACACCATATCCCGTAGTTTCCAAAATGGGGTCACTTTTTTGGAGTTTCTACTGTAGGGGTACATCAAGGGGGCTTCAAATGGGACATAGTGTCAAAAAACCAGTCCAGCAAAATCTGCCTTCCAAAAACCGTATGGCGCTCCTTTCCTTCTGCGTCCTGCTGTTTGGCCATACAGCAGTTTACGACCACATATGGGGTGTTTGTGCAAACAAGAGAATTAGGGCAATACATATTGAGTTTTGTTTGGCTGTTAACCCTTGCTTTGTTACTGGAAAAATGGATTAAAATGGAAAATTTGCAAAAACATTGCTGTTTTGGGACCGTTTTTATTTTTTGCCATTTTTTGATCGCTTGCTATTACACTTTTTGTGATGTAAGGTGACAAAAAAATGGCTTTTTGACAAAGTTTTTATTTAATTTTTTTTTACAGTTTTTACTTGAGGAGTTGGGTCAGGTGATATTTGTATAGAGCAGATTCTTACGGACGTGGAAATACCCAATATGTCTACTTTTTAGTTTTTGTTTTTTTTTTACATTTAACACTAAAAAGCATTTTTGAAACAAAAAAAATCATGTTTTAGTCTGAGAAGCATAGTTTTTTTTATTTTTCGACCAATTGTATTAGTTAGGGGCTCATTTTTTGCGGGATGAGATGGCGGTTTGATTGGTACTATTTTGGGAGGCATATGCTTTTTTGATCGCTTTGTATTACACTTTTAGTGATGTAAGGTGCCAAAAAATGGCTTATTTACACCTTTTTTTTTTGGGGGGGGGGTTTATGGCGTTTACCTGACGAGTTCAGTCATGTGATATTTTTAGAGAGCAGATTTTTACGGACGCGGCGATACCTAATATGTGTAGTGTATTTTTTTTAATTTTTTTTTTTATTCAGTGATATGTTTTTTGACCCAGACCCACTTGGTTCTGAAAGATCCAGTGGATCTGGTGTCTGTATAATACAGTACAGTACAATATATAGTGCACTGTGCTGTATTTTGTACTTTACAAAGTCTGAATAGACCTTTAGCAGGTCTATTCAGACTTTCAGCACCATGGAGAGCAGGACGCTTCTGAAAACATCCTGTCTCCATGGCAACCATCACCCACTGCCATAAGTGCACAGCGGGTGATGGATGGGGAGGGAGTGGAGCCCCCTCCCTCTGCAATCCCATCCTGTTGGGGGGCTGCAAAGGCACAGCAGCACCCCGATGGGAGAGGGAGGGAGCTCCCTCCCTGTTAACCCTTCCATACAGTGGTCCGTACGGACCGCGGTACGGAAGGGGTTAAACGGCTGGCATCTGATCAAGCACAGATGCCAGCAATGTGCTGACACTCTGATAGATCCACTAGACACCAGGGGAACATTACAGAGGAGGCGGGCGGGGGATCGCATGGGTCCTTATGGACTCGGAAACCATGACGTACAGGTTAGTCATGCGTCCTTAAGGGGTTAAAGCACCTGCTGAGATCATTTCAGTAATCGTCTTGTTAACTCAGGTGAGAATGTTGACGATCACAAGGCTGGAGATCATTATGTCAGGCTGATTTGGTTAAAATGGCAGACTTGACATGTTAAAAGGAGGGTGATGCTTAAAATCATTGCTCTTCCATTGTTAACCATGGTGACCTGCAAAGAAACGCGTGCAGCCATCATTACGTTGCATAAAAATGGCTTCACAGGCAAGGATATTGTGGCTACTAAGATTGCACCTCAATCAACAATTTATAGGATCATCAAGAACTTCAAGGAAAGAGGTTCAATTCTTGTTAAGAAGGCTTCAGGGCGTCCACGAAAGTCCAGCAAGCGCCAGGATCGTCTCCTAAAGAGGATTCAGCTGCGGGATCGGAGTGCCACCAGTGCAGAGCTTGCTCAGGAATGGCAGCAGGCAGGTGTGAGCGTATCTGCATGCACAATGAGGCGAAGACTTTTGGAAGATGGCCTGGTGTCAAGAAGGGCAGCAAAGAAGCCACTTCTCTCCAAAAAAAACATCAGGGACAGATTGATATTCTGCAGAAAGTATGGTGAATGGACTGCTGAGGACTGGGGCAAAGTCATATTCTCCGATGAAGCCTCTTTCCAATTGTTTGGGGCATCTGGAAAAAGGCTTGTCCGGAGAAGAAAACCATCAGTCCTGTGTCATGCCAACAGTAAAGCATCCTGAGACCATTCATGTGTGGGGTTGCTTCTCATCCAAGGGAGTGGGCTCACTCACAATTTTGTCCAAAAACACAGCCATAAATAAAGAATGGTACCAAAACACCCTCCAATAGCAACTTCTTCCAACAATCCAACAACAGTTTGGTGAAGAACAATGAATTTTCCAGCACGATGGAGCACCGTGCCATAAGACAAAAGTGATAACTAAGTGGCTCGGGGACCAAAACGTTGACATTTTGGGTCCATGGCATGGAAACTCCCCAGATCTTAATCCCATTGAGAACTTGTGGTCAATCCTTAAGAGGCGGGTGGACAAACAAAAACCCACTAATTCTGACAAACTCCAAGAAGTGATTATGAAAGAATGGGTTGCTATCAGTGAGGAATTGGCCCAGAAGTTGAATGAGAGCATGCCCAGTCGAATTGCAGAGGTCCTGAAAAAGAAGGGCCAACACTGCAAATACTGAATTTTTGCATAAATGTCATGCAATTGTCGATAAAAGCCTTTGAAACGTATAAAGTGTGTGAAATTATATTCCACTACATCACAGAAACAACTGAAACAAAGATCTAAAAGCAGTTTAGCAGCAAACTTTGTGAAAACTAATATTTGTGTCATTCTCAAAACTTTTGGCCACAACTGATTCACAGAACTTCTATTCCAGCTATTTCCAGAAGAACTTCCATAGAAGTTGAGAGGTGGCCACACTTGCGCAGTGCACTCTCCTTTCACTTCTATGGGAGTTCCAGAAATAGTCAAGTTTGTTCACTCGGCTATTCTGAACTTCCATATAATGGAGAGAACACTGTGCATGTGCGGTGGCCCTCACTTAAATAACATTGGTGTCATATCCTAGCGATATGCGACCAATGTGTGAGATGGGTCAACCCCTTTAAAGGGAATCTGTCACCAGGAAATTTACTGTTAAACCAATCACAATGTCTTGTAGGGATAGCTCAGCTTAATGTAATAATACCTGTTAATTATTCATCAGTTGCCTCATTAATTTTACTCCATATGCAGATAAACAGTTAAGTGCACCGAGAGCCCAACAAAGCCACCCTGTGCACTCTTGCTTCTTCTGCTTTCTTTGCCAGCCTTTCCCTCTCATTCCTGATTCACAGAACCAGGTTCTTTCATAGTCATCTCACCTCAAGAACGAGAGAGAGGTGCTGGCAGAGGAAGCAACAGAGCAAAGGTACACAGAGTGACATGGGCCCATCCTCAGTGCACTTAACTACTCATTTACACATGGATTGAATGTACCTTTTCTCCAGAGCAAAGCAACGGATTGCTAAGTGAAAGGTATCTATCAGTACATTCAGCTGAGCTATTGGTACAAGGCATTGTGCCTGGTTTAACAGAAAATTTCCCAGTGAGACTCCATTTAATAATAACAAAATGATGGCTGAAAAAAATACAAGGAGATAAAAATTAGAAAATTCTCTCGGACCATAAAGGTCAAAAATGGCTTGTTCTTAAAGGGTTAACCGTTTGAATCTCTAAAGGGAAATTTTCCAACATTAAAATCTATCCTCAGGAAAGGTCATCAACATCAGATCAGTGGAGGTTCCAGGATCAGCTGTCTGAGGAGGCCATGGCCTTGGTATATGAAGAACAGTGCCATCCACTGGATAGTGGCTGTGCTGGGCATTTCAGCTCCACCACATTCACCTGAATGGGGTTGAGTTGCGCCTAGCCCACATGACTAATCAACGCGACATCACTAGCCTAAGAGGCTGTGGCACTAACCGACATCACTAGCCTAAGAGGCTGTGGCCTCTTCAAGCAGCTGATCGTCAGGGGTGTCAGGAGTTGGACCCCTACTCATCAGATAATGATGACCTATCCTGAGGATTGACAAAGTTAGTCAGTACATCCTGTAAAACAATGACATTTCCTCAGTTTTAAGAACTCGGACAACCCGATTAACAATAATCTCTATATCTATTACCAAGCTTAAAAGGGAATTAAACTTTGCAAAACACAAATACATATCATTAGAGAATTTGAAAAGTTACTTACTTTAGGTATCGGCCAAGCTCTTGCTGACTACATCGAGACCAGTGAAAGCGATGAAATGCAGCTTGTACGAGAGGAGCCATAATGCTGCCCATTCTAACTTCATCTCCACACCTATTTCCTTGGCCATCATGTTCCATTCCTAACCTGGAACATTAATTGGGCAATATTTACTAATCATTAAATTTACTTTAACCCCTTCAAGCACCTTAACAAAGTTTCATCACATGAATGGAATGGGCACAGCAGCAATGCCCATGCCATCGGTTACAGAATGCCGACTGTATTATAGCTAGCTCAGATCCTGGCTGTTTAACTCCTTGGCATATGTGGCAGTCAATAGTGAACATGGCACCTAAGTGTTTAGACAGAGGAAGGAGACGGCTTCTGTCACTACATCAGATCCCATGTTGAAGAGTGAATATGAAGTCTCTGATCATTTGTAGTCCATTGGGTCTGATAAAATTATACTGACCTATGTATAAATTGAATATTTGTCTTGCATGTTTGTTTGAGAGCTTGTCCATTTCAGTCTGATGAAACAAATAAAGAACCTGGTGTGGAATATTTGTGGAAGACTGTCCATTTTACCTGATAGACTAAACAAAGAGACATGCCTGAAATGTGAGTACAAGATATTGTCCCACTTATTTGAAGACTTGTAAATGAACAAGGATTTGTTTATAAGTGTTTTTGCAAAAGTGTTAGCACTGTCTGCCAAGCTTATCTTTAGATTCTAAATTAACCACCTTCCGACCGCCTAACGCAGGGATGCGTCCTGCGGGCGGGATGTTCCTCCTGGACGCATCGGCGCGTCATCTCGCGAGACGCGCATCAGAAGTTGGTCATCAGCCTGCCAACCAATGATCAGCGCTGGCAGGCTAATGACTTTTAAAAAATCTAATCAAAAGCCATCTAACACATTATATGTATAAATTCTGTGCTCTCTGCTGGGTCATTTTCGTCGGTTGGTCCCAGCAGAGAGCACATGTGACTGTGAGTACAACAAGCACCACATTTTTAGCCCCAGATCACCCCCCATCACTCCAATTAACCCCTTTATCACCCATGTCAATCACTAGTGAAAGGCGAAAAAGTGATCAGTGTAAACTGTCACTTTTTTTTCCCACTAGTATTGACTGTTAGGTTTAGTTTAGTTTTTAGGCCCCTTTAGGTAGTCAGTTAGCGCCCACCGCACCGCACTCGCTGATTAGCGTAGCGCATTGCATTGGTACTTTATAGTATCTGTAAGTGATCAGAACTGATCACAGTCAGATCTTTAATAGTATTAGTGTCACCTTAGTCACCCTCGACCCAAAACGCAGTGTTTGAAGGATCAGGCCAGATCGGTCGCCCACACGTGCGTTTACCCACGCCCGCCGCAGTGACAATTATTTTTTTTTTAATCACTGCACAATCACTACACAAGTGTTGCGGCGATAAAAAAAAAAATCAGTTTTTATATTTTTTATCAATCGCAGCGGCTTCCTGTACTTTGCTAGCCTCCCATTTGTAAGACAGGCTTGCTTTTTTCTTGGGTAGTCTCAGGGAATACCCCCTAAATTTAGTTGTCCAAATGGCAAGTAAGGGGTATTCTTCTGAAGAGGCCTACAGGCTTCTGACCCAGTCGGATGAGGAATGGGAATCCTCATCTGACGAATCCAGCGGGTCAGAATACGAACCTGTAGAAAGCAGTGGCAGTCTGACCCAAAGATCAGACGATGAGGTTGAGGTCCCTGATAGCAGCAGGCGTACCCGGCCCAGTGTTGCTAGACCACAGGTTGCGCAGGATCCGCTTCAAGGGCAGCAGAGTGGGGCTGGCGCTGTCGGATTGCGTGGTGAGGCATACACCAGCAGCGCAGTCCATCCTGGACCTAGTACCAGCACTGCCGTAGAACATGGTGAAGTGGTGAGCACACGAAAGGCAGTTGAAGCTGGTACGGTGGCACGTGCAGTAGTTCCCGCGTCGCAGCCACCGCACAGACAGGCCCGTAGAGGCCCAAGAGTCCCTGAGTTGCAGGCAAACCCTGACTGGCAGCCCCCATCTTCAGCCGCACCAGTAGTTCTCCCTTTCACCACCCAGTCAGGAGTTCGGGTTGAGACAGCTTAGATCGAATCAGCACTGGGGTTTTTTGAGCTGTTCTTCACTGCAGAGCTCTTTGACCTAGTCGTGGCAGAAACAAACCGGTATGCCACTCAATTTATAACCGCCAACCCGGGAAGCTTTTATGCCCAGTCTTTCCGGTGGAAACCCGTCCAAGTTTCCGAAATTAAAACTTTACTGGGCATTCTCCTCAACATGGGCCTAACTAAAAAGCATGAATTGCAGTTATATTGGTCCACGAACCCAATTCATCACATGCCCATGTACTCTGCTGCCATGTCCAGGACATGATTTGAGACCATCCTGTGTTTCCTGCACTTTAGTGACAACAGCACCTCTCGTCCCAGAGGCCACCCAGCTTTTGACCGGCTCCACAAAATTCAGCCCTTCATAGACCACTTTAACACCAAATTTGCAGATTTGTATACCCCTGAGCAAAACATCTGCATAGACGAGTCCCTGATACGTTTTACCGGACGCCTTGGCTTCAAACAATACATCCCAAGCAAGCGCGCCCGGTATGGGGTCAAATTGTATAAGCTCTGTGAAAGGGCCACAGGCTATATGCACAAATTTGTGTCTATGAGGGTAAAAATCAGACCCTGGAGCCGGTCGGTTGCCCTGACTACATGGGAAGACAGTCTGGGAGTTGGTGTCACCCTTATTTGGCAAGGGGTACAATCTTTATGTGGACAATTTCTACACAATTGTGCCCCTCTTCAGGCATTTGTTCCTAGAACAGATTGGCTGCTGTGGCACTGCGCGACCTAGTTGCCGGGGCTTCCCCAAACGGCTTGTTACCACCCGTCTTGCAAGGGGGGAGAGGGCTGCCTTGTGTAACGAAGAACTGCTCGCGGTCAAATGGAGAGACAAGCGTGACTGTGGCTTTTCAAAATGTCAGCCTTATACAAATTACGCATCTGTGAGGTGACTTGTTGAATCAGACATCCTCCACTTACAGTTTACGCATCAGACACCCAGGAATTAATCAAGTAGTCTTTTAATCCGGAGATTGTATTACAAGATATGCAGGGAATCCAGATGGTAAAAGAATTATGCCACTAATATTCTCCTTGATAAGAACATGAGATACACAGATTCACCTCAGATTCTCCTCAGAATTAGAGCACACAAAACAGCAATGCATGAGAGGGTAAACAGGAAGTGGCTATACTGAACCAACTAGAAGCAGAAACAGAGGGGGGAGGAGGAGAGGAGCATACCAATACACAATGCAAGATACTGAAACAGAACAGTGACGTTTACATGCTCTCCTCCATTCACGCAGACATGACAATCCAAATTGAACGGGCAACCAGTGTCATTGAAAAGCCCCTCTCGGTCCGCGACTATAATTTGCTCATGGGAGGGGTTGACTTCAATGACCAGATGTTGGCTCCTTATTTACTTTCCTGCAGGACCAGACGCTGGTATAAGAAGGTGTCTGTATACATAATTCAATTGGCTATATATAATAGTTTTGTTCTCTACAGTAAGGCTGGGAGAACAGGATCCTTCCTCAAATTTCAGGAAGAGATCATTGAGAACCTCCTGTATCCAGGAGGTTGTGTGGCCCCAACCACCAGTGTAGTGAGCCGTCTACACGAGCGACATTTCCCTAGTGTCGTTGCTCGTACCTCAAACCGACCGCCACCCCAAAAAAGATGTTGTGTCTGTAGCAGGAGTGGAATAAGGCTTGACACCTGCTATTTCTGTCCTGACTGCCCTGACCAACCTGCCCTATGCTTAGGGGAGTGATTTCGGAAGTACCACACTCAGGTACACTTAGGGACGTAGGGACCGCAGGACACAGGTAGATTTTACACAAGGGTCTCTTAGGATACTAGGTTTTGAGAGACCCTAACACACATGGGTGCTAGTGTGCTACTGCAGATATATGAAACCTATCCTTTCACTTGGGATAAAGTGCATAATGTACTTTGCTCCATCTCTGTGCGATTTACACTTTACACATTGTCCTATGGGAGAGGAGAGGTTTCTTCTAGGTAAGTAAAGAGTGAAAAGTAAAAAACAAAATTTAAACAGGTAGCAAGAAAAAGAAATCTTGAGTTAATTTAGGTTTTAAAAGTTTTATGATGTTCAGGTTTTATAAAGTTTGTAACGTTCAAATTTATGAGCCTGCTGCTTGTTTTTTCTTCTTCTTTTTTCTTTTTGTTACTAACCACCCTTTACTTTCCAGCTGGACCAACGGACCAACCGACGAAAATGCTGCAGCACTGATGTGCATTCTGAGAGAAGCATTGCGCTGCTGTCAGTTTACATGTGAAGTCGGTGTATGCGGCGCTGCAGGACGAGATTTCATCAAGGCAGTACAAATACGTTTGCGCAGGCATATGAGCTGAGGAGACGTGTTGGAGTTCATATGCTTTGGCAAACACTTTGTATCAAAAATCTGGCAAAGATGTCTTCCTCCACAACGATCGATTAATCGCTGTGAATGGAGAAATCACGTTTGCCAGGACATAGGAGCTGAAGTGGGTATGGATGTTTGGGCGGAGCCCCTATGTCCTGGCAATCGCCAGGCCCTTATTATTTTTTTTCTTGCGAATTTTTGGGCAGAGATTTTTTCATCCAGATTAATCGATGCGAATTAAGAAATCTGTGCCGTTCATTTTTTCTTTCAGCCCAGAGGCTGAACGGACAAAAAAATCTCATTACCCGTATGCTCAATATAAGGAGAATAGCAGAAACTGCTAATGCTGGCCATACATGTAATGATTGCGGAGACCCTCAAACACCAGGGCAGTAAAAACACCTCACATGTGACCCCATTTTGGAAAGAAGACACCCCAAGGTATTCACTGAGGGGCATATTGAGTCCATGAAAGATAGAACTTTTTGTCACAAGTTAGCGGAAAGAGGGACTTTGTGAAAAAAAAAAAGTCAATTTCCGCTAACTTTTGCCCAAAAAAAAAAATCTTCTAGGAACTCGCCATGCTCTTCACAGGTCTTCTTTCTAAAATGGGGTCACTTGTGGGGTATTTATACTGCCCTGGCATTTTAGGGGTCTCTAAAGCGTGAGAAGTAGTTTGGAATCCAAATGCTTAAAAATGCCCTGTGAAATCCTAAAGGTACTCATTGGAATTCGGGCCCCTTTGCGCATCTTAGCTGCAAAAAAGTGTCACTCATGTGGTATTGCCGTACTCAGGAGAAGTAGGGCATTGTGTTTTGGGGTGTATTTTTACATATTCCCATGCTGGGTGAGAGAAATATCTCTGTAAATTGACAACTTTGTATAAAAAAAAAATCGAAAGAGTTGTCATTTACAGTGATATTTTTCACACATGGGTATGGGTATATGTAAAAATACACCCCAATACACATTGCCCTACTTCTCCTGAGTACGGCGATACCAGATGTGTATTGGAAAAAATGCCCCGGCGTCTTATGGGGCGATTGCTGACATTTTACATAGCAGTCTGCGATGGACTGCGATGTATGAGCGGGGAGGGACTGGGAGGAGGTGCAGATGGCCGGCAGTTGCAGCGGGGCCGCTGCGTTCACTGTACTCCGGCCCCGCCGCTCCAGTACTGCCTTATGCAAATATAAAATGTCTCATTAAATTACAGGTGATTAAACATGCCCCCTCACTTGTAATATTACTGAACACAGTAACGCCGCAGGCAGGCCGGGTGGCAGCGTAACTCCCTGAATGAAGCAGGCGGCGCAGGCATGTGATATCAGGGAGTCATGCTGCCGCCCGGCCTGCCTTCGTTGTACAGAAGCTGTTACTGTGTTCGGTAATATTACAAGTGAGGGGGCATGTTTAATCGTTTAATCACCTCTAATTTAATGAGACATTTTATATTTGCATAAGGCAGCACTGGAGCGGCGTGGGGGAGGGGGGATCTATGTATGACACTTTTATGTGGGACATCTGTGGATGGCACTGTTAAGGGGTGGGGGGTCTGTGGATGGCACTGTTATAGGGTGGGTTATCTGTGGATGACACATATATAACAGTGCCATCCACAGATTCTCCCCATAACCGTGCCATCCACAGATTGCCCCCGTAACAGTGCCATCCAGAGAGTGCCCCCCCCATAACTGTGCCATCCACAGATCCCCCATAACAATGCCAGCCACAGATCCCCCATAACAGTGTGTCATCCCCAGATCCCCCATAACAGTGTGTCATCCACAGATCCCCCACAACAGTGCGTCATCCACAGATCCCCCATAACAGTGCCATCCCCAGATCCCCCATAACAGTGCCATCCCCAGATACCCCATAACAGTGTCCTAAACAGATCCCCCATAACAGTGCCATCCCCAGATCCCCGCCATAACAGTGACATCCACAGATCCCCCATAATAGTGCCATCCACAGATCCCCCATAATAGTCACATCCACAGATCCCCCATAATAGTCACATCCACAGATCCCCCATAATAGTCCCATCCACAGATCCCCCATAATAGTGTCATGCACAGACCACCATTAGTTCCAAACCCACCAAAAGCACACCTTTTGGTTAAAAAAAAAAATTTCTTATTTTCCTCCCCAAAAACCTAGGTGCGTTTTATGGGCCAGTGCGTCTTATAGGGCGAAAAATACCGTAAAAGCTGGGTCGGTTCAGCAAGCCATTGGAGTTCACCTCTGAGGGAGACATCCTTGCGTCGGAAAGATGGTGCTTTCCCAATCGAGTTTCTGACTGCTTTCTCTGTAAAAGACTACCAAGCTGATGTATGTCGCTGTCAGATGATGTTAACTCAATTGGTTATGTGAGTACCTACATTCTGGATGCAGTGTGGTTGTAATTATGTAATTAGAAGTTATGCGTTGTGTTTTATCTAACCCTTAATCTTTTTCTATTCTTCGTAGACTCTAAATGTAAATTCTACGTTTTACCATTGTTATAACGGTGTGTAGTCTCTGAAACTGAATGGTGTATTTGTTAGCAATACACGCATGCATGAGAATACAGGGCTAGACGAGATTACCATATTTTTCGCACTATAAGACACACCTGCCCATAAGACGCACCAAGGTTTTAGAGGAGGAAAATAAAATAAAAAAAATATTTAATCAGACCTCAGATCAGAACACCAATATGACCTCCAATGTTTATCAGACCTCAGCTTAGAGCCCCAATCAGACCCTAATGTTAATCAGACCTTACCTCAGAGTCACAACCACGACCCTAATGTTAATAAGACCCCCAATCAGATCTCAATGCAGACCTCCAATATTCATAAGACCCCCAATCAGACCTCAGATCACAGTCCCAATGCGGATAAGATCCCCAATTCAGACGCCAATGTGAATGGCCATCAAGCAAGCCTCCGATCAGCCGTACAATGTGACTATGACCACCAAAGCAGACCTTAGATCAGACCCCCAATGTGAATGACCCCCAAACAGACCTCAGATCAGACCCCCAAATTTGAATGCCCCCCTCTCCCCCCAGGCAGACCTCAGATCAGACCCCAGGCTCAGAGAAGACATTAAAAAACAATTAACAATTAACTTACCTCCCCTGCTTCAGACGAGGCAGCATCCACTATCTTCTTATTCTTCCTGCCACGTGCTGTGATCCGACGCGCAAAGCGTGAGGTCAGCGAGCTGACATCCTCATGCTGTGTGCAGTCACAGCACAGCGAGCTGACTAGGAAGACCAGGAAGTGGTAAGTATAGAGTTAGGGGAGCACTGCATTCACAGCTTCCTGGTTCTCCTGTACTAATGAGCACACCTATTATGGAAGTGCTCATTAGTATTCGCCCCATAACACGCACTGACATTTTCACAACACTGGGGAAAAAAAGTGCGACTTTAAGTGAAAAAAAAATACAGTACGTATCTACTGCCTGGCCATGTCAATCAACAGACTAAACGAGGAGCTGGGCAGAATAAAACAGTAGCTTGGGCAAAATTAGTTGCATAAGGATGTTTCTAGTGGGGGGTTGTTTGGATTTTTTATTTATTTGTTTATATATCAGGAAATCATACACTTTTGTAATATGTACATGAATTTCAAATTTTGCTCACATGCAGTTCTTATGGCAGTGCCGTAGGAATGCAGAATGTGGGAATGCAGTGCTGTGTAGAATGTATATGCTCATAAATCCTCTTATATAATGGTCTGTTTGATCAATCTCAGGTATACTTTTCCTATTTCTATAGAATGCACATGCTCATAAATTCTCCTACATAAACAAAAAAAAATCCAATTTACAAGTAATAAATTGGCACGCTGCATGAGATACAGATTCTAATCTCAATATTTTATCAGTGCACATTAATTGTCAAAATGAGCTGTTTCCACATTTATAGTTGTCTATAGGTAATGATCCCAATCCTTTTTAACACTGGCAGGAAAAAATCCCCGTACTAGCTCATCTCTAAGATTCTTGTTTCTGCAATATGCAATAATAGGGAGATGTTGAGTACAACCTGCCAAATCCTCATGCATCTGGATCAAATGCCAGTTTTTTCTACTCATCTGTCTGATACAATCTAATAATGGGCTATGTTTAAATGAAAAAACAAATCTAGAATCACCTATATTCCTGAAATAATTTTTTTTAGCCATCTTGATTAATTGCTTGTATGAATACGTCAGAAATTACATTCTCATCTTAACCCTTGACTCAATTAGCTCTAAGAATTGTTCAAAAAGAATCATAGCTGCTATTAATCCTACATAACCTAATAAATTGCCCATAAGATAAAGCTTTCTTAACATGAGATGGATGGTAACTCTGAGAATGCAATAAAGCATTATTTGCTATCAGTTTCCTATAGCTGCTGGTCACTAACATGATAATTTGTGTTTTTCTATGTGTCAGGTGTCTACTTTGCATATATATGTTCTAATTAGGTACTGTGGATTTAAGTAGGTTCACCCTCCCATCATGCCATGAAAAAGCACCTATGTACATTAAATGGCAATAAGCTGTATCTGATTGTACCGCTTGAGCTACCCCTTAGCACGTTTTATTTTTATGGACTGGTGAGTGCTGTAGGTCCATTTTTCTCTTTCTATTGGTTTCTAAATGGTTAACTTAATTAACACCAAGACAGACAGCTGCAAGTAAATATACAATGAAGAAGTTCTTGTAAGAATAATAATCATAATAATAATATTTCCACCATTATTTCTATTTAGTTAGCCCATGGCTGTCATGTAACCCTGTTGCTAACTGAATGTCATGGGTTACATGATGTGTCTATGTGTCAGTGAAAGTGGGTCACATGTTTGATTGACCCAATGTTTAGTTTTATTCAGTTAGGCTATGGATGCATTACACAGGACTGGCCAACTGTGCAGACTGGGGCTAATGCAGGACAGTATTTCTGCAGAATTTTAAATCTTAGAAATATATATTATTTCATATTATAACACCAAATCAATTAAAAAAACACTATAAACCTAGAAAACCTAGAATAAGAATAAGGCAATATTTTTATCATAATTTAAATGTGAAAATCATAAGTTTACTGAGGGATGTTTAAAAAAGTACAATGCACTCCAAAATGGTATCACTCAAACTATCGCCTCATCCTGCAAAAAATGAACCACTACACAAGATTATTTGCCGGAAAAAAAAAAAATGGCAATACAAAAAGCATTTTTTTTCAAAAATGCTTTTATTGTATAAGATTGCAAATAAAAATTAAAGTGAATGTTATGTATCGCTGTGTCCGTACTGATCTGCTCTATAAAAAAAAGAAAACTGTCAAAACAGCAATTTTTTTTCACCTTGCCTTACAAAAAGCGTAATAGCGAGCTGGTACCGATGAAATAGCCAACTCATCCTGCAAAAAATGAGCCCCCACACAAGAAAAAATATTAAAAAAATATGGCTCAGAAAATAGTGACACAAAAACAGGATTTTTTTTTTTGCAAAAGTGGTAAAATGTAAACATCATGGTACCCTTAAACCATTCCACCAAAATCTGCCCTCCAAAAACCATATGGCACACTTTCTTTTTCTTATCCCTGCTGTGTGCCCAAAAAGCAATTTACGATTACATATGGGGTGCTGCCGTGTTCAGGAGGAAAGGCTTAACATTTGTGGTGCTTTTTCTACTATTACCCCTTGGGAAAATTAAAAATAGGGAGCTTATGCAACATTTTATTGGAAGAAATGAATATTTTAATTTCCACAACCAAGTGTTTCTAAACTCTATTAAAAGACTGTGGGGTCAATGTGGTTAGTATACCCTCAATAAATTCTTTGAGGGGTGCAGTTTCCAAAATGGTGTCACTTTTGGGGGATTCTACAGGGGGCGGTACCTTAGTGTGCCTTCAAATGTAATATGGCACCCAAAAACTATTCCATCAACACCTGCCCTCCAAAAACCATATGGCGCTCCTTTCCTTGGGAGCCCTGCCGTGTACCCATAGAGCAGTTTCCGACCACACACGGAGTATTTCTGTAAACTTCAGAATCAGGGTAATAAACATTGAGGTTTATTTACTGTTAATCCTTTCTGCCTTACAGGATAAAATGATTAAAATTTAAATCTTGTGAAATATATAAAAGGCTAACAACGTTTGTAAAATTAGTTTTGAATAATTTGAGGGGTATAGTTTCTAAAATGGGGTAATTTATGGGTGGTTTTTACTATGTAAGGCACACAAAGTGACTTAAAACTATATTGGCACTTAAAAAAGTGGATTTTGGAAAATCCCTTAAAAATTTGCTTTTAAAAATCAAAGCTTTCTAACATCCTAAAAAAAACTACATCATTTTGAGAATATCAAACAAAGTAGACATATGAGAAATGTTAATTACCGTAATAACTTCTTTATGAGGTATCGGTCTTAAAAGCAGAGAAATTCAAATTTAAAAAATAGTGAATTTTTCAAAATTTTCAGTACATTTTGAAAAAACTAGAAAGGTGCATTTAAAAGAAAATACCAAGAGTTCTACGGGTTCATCATAACAGGTGATGCCCCAAACTCACTTTGAGTAATATGTGGCAACTGACTATCCAACAAAGCCATGAAGACTTCAAAACTGCTTTGCCACTTTGCACCCTGCATTAAAATACAAGTCTTTAGAGTTTTCTGAAACAAAGAAAACTGAATATGTAGGACAGAAACAATTATTGAAGACTACCTCATCATCAAATGTGTCTTCACTGAAAGAATCATTATTAGTGGTTAACCGCATTGCCAAGGCTAAAAGCCATTTACTACTGGTAAAGAGTTGATACTGCCTGCCACTAAGGACATCTGCCATGAGCTTTTAGGAGAGGCTGCAGTTAAAAAGTTAGCACATGTTCCTCTTTCGGCTAGAACCATAACTAGACGAATTGATGAAATAGCAGAATACATTGAGGTACAATTGTTGGAGGATTAATGAGCCACCGTGGTACGCAATCCAGGTTGATGAGTCTACTGACGTTGACAACAAGGCAATAATGCTTTTTTTGTGCAATATGTTTTTCAGGAGGATGTGCATGAGGATATGTTATGTGCAGTATTGTTGGGAACCAACACCACAGCTGCAGAGCTATTCAAGTCTTTGGATGATTACAAAATGGGAAAATTAAACTTGTCATTTCGTGAGGGGGCATGCACAGACGGAGTCACTGCCGTGACAGGACAACTTTCTGGTTTTACTACTCGGGTCAAACAGGTTGCACCTGAATGTGAGTCTATGCACTGTCATCTATAGAGAAATGCTGGGTAGGCGAAAAATGTCACCCGAACTTGACAGCATTTTGAAAGACGTGATTAAAGTAATAAATTACATCAAAGAACATGTTCTTAACTTATGTCTGTTCGAGCAGCTCTGTGAGGAGATGGATGCGGAGCATAAACGTCTTTTCTTATATACAGAAGTGAGGTGGATTTCTAGAGGTAGATCTCTGACATGATTTTTTGAGTTATATTAGCCGCTTTATAGATTTCTGCTAGAAAAAGAATCACCACTTGCTGCACATTTCAGAAGTAAAGAATGGGTTTTAAAACATGCTTACTATTACGTAAGTATCCGTAACTATTCAACTTGCTCAACAAACTCAATCTGTCACTTCAGGAGAGAACGACAACGGTCTTCAAGTTGGCGGCGAGTGAAAATAGGTATATTTAACATGTTTCAAACATTAGCAGGGATTTTGGAAGAGACCAAACCTGGACCTTCATTCTCCCAGCTGCTGCACTCTCACATATCTCAGCTTTTAAAAGAGTTTGAGCATTGTTTTCCAATCAATACAAGATCGGCGAACTAGGAAGGAATGGATCCATGACCCATTTGTGAACAAGCCTGGTGAATCAACCTTGTCTGTGTTGTAAGAAGACCAACTGCTTGAGATTGCAAATAATGGTGGCCTTAAAAGTATGTTTGAGATGTCAAATCTCGCAATTAAAGTCAAGGTAGAACATCCTGAGATTGCCAAAAAAGGGCTGAAAACTCTGCTTTAATTTCCAAAATCCTATCTTTGTGAAACAGGGTTTTCTGCAGTGACAGCAACGTAAATGAGATTACGAAGTAGCCCATCAGTCTTAGATGGAACAGCCGTGTTGCACTCCCACTGATTCTACATTATGATGAGTTGAGTCACATTTAAATTATAAATGTAATCCTTATATAGTGTTATATATTTTAATATGCACCTTGTGTTTTGTTATGTGCGCGATTCAGTCAGCGTCAACCCCCCAACCACTGCCGTCTTGTATGAAAGACCGATGTAATTTAAGTTAAGCACCTCCATGAATTGTAAATAAGCAGTTTCAGTTCCAGACCAAAATAGCAAGATGTTGACAATAAATCAAACTCATAAAACCTGTGTTCTGTGTCCATTCATTGACGTCGTCTGAAAAAAAAACAATCATATCCTGACTGACAGCTCTGCCATTACCACTTTAAACATCCAAAATTTTGCCAACTGCAGCACAACAAGCATGGTCTATCTCACCCAAAGTGTTTGCAATTCCCTGTATGTGGGAAAAACATGCAGTGAGTTTAAAACGTATCCTTCCCCTTGAACATATAGGTGACATATAGGTGACGTCAGGAACAGACAGAACAAACCTATAGCCAAGCATATCCTCAGAGAACATGGAGGTGAACAGACGTTTATGGCCATAAAAACTGTAAACGCTTCTATTAGTGGTGGTGAATTGAATAAAATTTTAAGACAGAAAGAGTCACGATGGATATATCGCCTGAATACCGTGACCCCCTTTGGTTTGAATGAACATATAGATTTCACCTGCTTTATTGACTAAATTAATCCTTATAACTGGGGGGTTCCCGGGGATCACCCCTAATTGGGGTGCTCTCCCACTCTCTTTTAGTTAGGGGTACTGTAGCCTTCCCCTATATCAATAACCCCTTGACACTTCTTCAGTTTGAATTCAATCCTGTTAGGATTAGCATATTTAGCATATTAGCATATTTTCTCTAGCCTGAAGGGTTAAAAAACTGAAACATGTTTGCAGACCTCCATGTATACAAAAGTACTGATATGGTCACATGGTCTAACCCCCTGAATGTTGAATGACCCCCACATGGTTAAATAAATACAAACAGTTTTGCACACTGTGCATTTTTATATTTTTCCATGTTATGTGATGCTCCTTGTCAGATCTACATCCATAGACACTTCAGCATACTCTCCTCCTACCTGCTGCGTGTCACTTTATTGACGTGGACCAGGTCACAAAGGGGATGCCAATGCGATCATGTGACATGTCGAGATTTCGTGAGATGTGATGTCACTGCACATGTAGAGCGAGTGCTCTAGCTCTTTCAATCTCGATGTGGCATCCATACCACCTGGCTAACGGACCTAGCAAGCATAATTTACTGGGACTCCATATTTTGATATCTACAGTACCACAAGTACTGCCAGTGCATCACATGGTCTAATCACTTATATATCGTAGTACCAAAACAATGTGCTTCGCTCTGGGGGTCATCATCATTTTCATATCTTGTCTTAGCTTTGTTATTACATGTATTGTAATTTGAGATTTGATTCCCACCGAGTTGTATTCTTGACATCCATACACCTGAAATAGTAGAAAACAAGTATACAAAAACGCAGCACACCACGTTCTGGTATCCTGCACAGTCCAGTAAACAAAAAAAGTATACTTTTTTTTACAATGATAAAAAGTATACTTTTTTTTTTTTTTACAATGGAACTCTATGGTGAACGGATGCCGATGTATGGCATCAGTCTGAGGCATCCGTTTAACATATACGTTTTTTGTATACATTAAACGGATGGGAAATGCATCATGTGAACCCACCCTTACTGACACACTGTCTATCTCATTGCCCGTAATACAACATTGATAGAGTGCATTTACTGTGGGGTCACATGTCCCTCTGTTATAATTAAATAAAGATACCGGTATATTTTGTTAATTTATTAATATTACAGTGTCTTTCAATTGCTATTAAATTTTACTCACACATGACCAGTTTCATGAGCTACTACAAAGGCTGAAGAGAATCCATCTTCGTGGTTTAGTGTACAACTACGTACTGGGTGACACATTCCTGTAACTGGTGCATAACCTAGAAAATAAACGTAAATACATTAAAATATCTTAAGGACGGCATGCCAATTTACACAACATAAAGTCAATACAGAGTTAAGACAAGAGACGAAACAGCATAGATCTAAGCTAGCGATTTTTATGCCTTAGCATTATGGGGCTCATTTATTAAGACCAGCGACTTACATGCCGGTCTTAAGTTTCTCTGTACTGTTGGAGAAAGTGCCAAAGTTATGTGGCGGTACAAAACTTGGGCGAAAATAAAGAGTAAATTTGATACATTTTATTAAACAATGGTCTCTCTGGTCCAGGATGTGATTTCATGTGGGCTTTTTTTTTCTCTCCCTCCATATCTCCAGTGGTGGTGTTTGGGGATAATTGCTTTTTTTTTATTGCATAAAGGTAGTTCATAAAAATAAAAAAATAAAATGACTTTCCTAGAAATAGAGCACTATAAAATACATCTCTGATCTTGCCATCCCAGATGTCATTCTGTGGCCCAACCTTACCATTTGATCAATGTAGAGCTGTTAGTCAAATTATACCCTTCCACACGCTGAAATAAAAACATGATCCTTTCAAAAAAACTAAACAAAAAATGCTATCTTCCTTTCCTGGGGCAGCCCTCATGAGAGCCAGTTTCATCAGTAATGCGGATTAGAAATCCGCAGCATGTCAATTTATATAGCAGATTTTACCCTTCTCAATGGAGAGGGTAAAATATGCTTACTTTTCTGCAGCGAAAACAAAATGTAATACGTGCGGTCTTGTTTTTTTTTTTTTTTACGTTTTTCCTGCAGAAATACAGCAAAAACTGCAGTTGATTTTTACGCTGGATTTTTCATCATGTGTGGCCTCGGCTTCAAAGTTCTGGAAATTTTCCAAACTGACTGACCTTCATGTCCTAAAGTAATGATGGACTGTTGTTTCTCTATTTACTCAGTTGAGTGGTTCTTGCCATAATGTGGATCAGAACAATGGTAGAATAGGGCTAGACACTATAAGGGACTGTGTACCAATTTTTCTTCTGCACAACACAACTGATGATCTCAAACACATTATGAAGGCAAGACAAATTA
The DNA here is from genome assembly GCA_033119425.1 of Bufotes viridis. Taxonomy (NCBI): domain Eukaryota; kingdom Metazoa; phylum Chordata; class Amphibia; order Anura; family Bufonidae; genus Bufotes; species Bufotes viridis. The sequence continues at coordinate 353,010,056 of CM065590.1, forward strand.
AAGACAATTTGTCATCAGAAATTTACCTGCTGTTTAAATTACTTTTTTTATGTTTAACATGATTTTAAATCATTTTTAATTTCCATGTCACTTTTTATATTTAAATCAAAAAATTCTGCAGTTTTCATACTGGCCACTATGGCGCCACTTCTTAGTTTCTACAGATTACTTTACTGCAGTTAACTCATTCTAATCTTGCCTGTAATTATATCTTCTCTGTGCATAGTAGATAAGACAAGATCCACCATTCACAATAGGTATTTGTTAGAGCTTATCTATTCTTTCCTTGTACAATCACCTCTGCACAGGTTACACAGTATGCCTAGGAAACTCTCCCATAGAAGTCCCTGAAGTACCCTCCTGACCATTGTCTCTATGGCCCATAGGGCTGCCGTAAAGCAATTTTTTTATGCTGTTAAGAACAGCTCAGGCAAGATGGCCGCTGCCATAATAATGTTCAGGAAATAGAATAGAAAATGTACAACCAGAAAAAAAGTTTGTGTGTTACTATTTGGTTTTAACTGGCAGATGAAATTTTTGGTGACACATTTCCTTTAACTTTTGACAAGGCATATGTGATAAGTAAAAACTATTCCAGACAACTACATCATGAATTTGATTAAGAGAAACCAAGAGTGTACCATCAAAGCAAAAGAGGTTATTTATTTAGAATCTAAAATAAAAAAATTAAAACCAGTTTGTTTAACATTTTTTTGTTTATTAATTAATTCCCTATGTTTCTTTGTTGTTTTCATGTCTTCAATACAAAACTACAATGGTGAAAATAAAAAAAAATAAAAGAAATGGAATTAAATGGTGTTAAAAAGTGTGTCCAAACTTTTGAATGGTACTGTGTCTTTACCAAAACTGAAAAGATTGTAACAACTTAGGGTGTCATTTATTAAGACCGGCATTTTAGACCTGGACTGGATCCACCGACCTAAACATAACTTTGCAGCATCCACCGCCAGTATAAATGTAAGACAGCTTCATTGCTGGCAGGTAAAGCAGGTGTAGAAAATGATAAATGAGACGGGCTTTCCGGCCGTCCCCTTCCCAGCCCACCCCATGCCCCCTTTTTTAGGCCTAGTGTGAGAGTGGAAAAGTTGCAGATTGCAGCGCAAATTACCTTTGAGGATTTCTTTCTACCATGTATTCCCTATACTCTGGGACTCCTTACCCTAATACATCAGACTCTGACTTACAGCAGGTTCTCTGCTTTCTGGTTATATACAGGTTTTGAAGGAGCACTTACTCTTTAAGAGCCATCATCTCTGTATTTTTTAGGTCACTATTTTTTTTTCTATATGCGATAATTGTTCGTTCCATTTCTGGTGAGATCTGTGCATGTAAATTAAGTTCTAAGTGGTATGTGTGGACCCTACATATGTTTAAAGCTTATTTTTAAGAGGTGTTGTACATATAACTGTCTGCTCGGTTACACTTTTACCCTCTAATATGAATTTTTTTGCAATTTTTGTGAAAGAATAGTTTATACACACTCTGTCTGGGTGTATAAACTGCTGAGTGGCATTGTAATAGTGTATCGGGTTAGTACAATTTTTTTATTTTGTAATTTAGGTTTTATTTGTACATTTGAAAATTACTAAACACCTCTGACAGCGAAAGAGTTAAATGTAACTAACAAAATGCATTATAAATCTATAACATCATTTAAGGTGAATGGTGAACAGGGTAAAAAGATGTTTGTTTTTTTTGTTTTAAAATAAAAAATTATATACATTTACCTCTTAAGGACACAGGGCGTATGGGTATGTCCTAATGTCCGAGTCCTTAAGGACACAGGGTGTACCCATACGTCCTAAATAAAATCGCATTTAAAAAAAAATTAATAATCGCGATACAAACATGATTCCTGCTGCGATCATGGAGCAGGAACCATGTTCATATGCAGAGGGGGGTCCTGTGCCCCCCCCCCCACATCGGCGATCACTGCAAAGCGCTGGTTAATTCAGACCCTGCAGCGCTTTGCGATGTATCTGTTCATAGACTGCGGGGATCAGAAACTTTAAAATGCTGGCAAATATTTTTTTTTTTATTCCTGTAACCTAAACTCCGTAGGGACCGCTGTATGGAAGTGATAAAGAGGAAGGGAGCTGCTGTGGGTGGCTGCTGTGCCTGGTGCAGCCACCCTAGCTCCAGTTCCCAGCTTTCCTCCCCATCCCCCGCTCCTCTGTTATAGCAGCGGAGGAGGGTAACCATGGCAACAGGACGCCTTCAGAGGCGTCCTGCTTGCCATGGTAACAGAACTCTGATCAGACTTTTGCTAAAGGCAAAAGTCTAATCAGACTAAGTGTCAAGTAAAAAATACAGTACAGTACATTATATAATGTACTGTACTGTATTATACAGATACCAGATCCACTGGATCTTCAAAATGTAAAAAAATTGAAAAAGGGTAAAAACAAAAAAACACATTTATCACTAATAATAAAAAAAAAAAAATAATACACTACACATGTTATATATTACAGTGTCCGTGATGACCTGATCTATAAAATGGGTTTGTTACTTTTCTCGCACGGTGAACGTCATAAAAAAAAAACAACAAAAAAAACTATGATAAAATTGAAATTTTGCCCACCTCACTTCCCAAAAAAGTTAATAAAAGTGATCAAAAAAGTTGTATCTACACTAAAATGGTACTAATCAAACAGTCACCTCATCCCGCAAAAAATAATACCTTACGTAAGAAAATCGCCTAAAAAATAAAAAAATTATGCCTCTCAGGCTATGCAGATACTAAAACATGATTTTTTTTTGTTTCAAAAATATGATTGTGTAAAAACTAAATAAATAAATAAAAAGTAGACATGGTGTTAGGAGTTGCCGCATCCGTAAGAGCCTGAACTATAAAAATAACACATGACTAGAGATGAGCGAACACCTGGAAGTTCGGCCGAACTTCCCGAAAATGTTCGGGTTCGGGATCCGAACTCGACCCGAACTTTATCCCGAACCCGAACCCCATTGAAGTCAATGGGGACCCGAACTTTTAGGCACTAAAAAGGTTGTAAAATAGTCCAGGAACGGGCTAGAGGGCTGCCAAAGGCAGCAAAATGTAGGTAAATCTCTTGCAAACAAATGTGGATAGGGAAATGAATTAAAATAAAATAAAATAAATAAAATTTAACCAATATCAATTGGAGAGAGGTCCCACTGCAAGGAATCATGCGTCATATCACCCACCACTGGAGAAGGCCACTGTCAGTTATATCGGCCCCAGCACCCAAACAGAGGAGAGAGGTCCCACAGCAAGGAATCATGCGTCATATCACCCACCACCGGAGAAGGCCAATTTCAGTTATTTCGGACCCAGCACCCAGACAGAGGAGAGAGGTCCCACAGCAAAGAATCATGCGTCATATCACCCACCACTGGAGAAGGCCACTTTCAGTTATTTCAGACCCAGCACCCAGACAGAGGAGAGAGGTCCCACAGAAAGGATTCATGCGTCATATCACCCACCACTAGAGAAGGCCACTGTGACAGGGTGTCACAATGTTTGGCAGAGAAGGTGCTGGATGGTGTGTACATTGCACCAAGTATCCGGCACTTCATGTGTTAAAAGGCTCCAGGAAGGTTTGGTTTTCTTTGTTTCTAGAAGCTTCCTGGGAAAAAAGAAAGCCAGTTTAGGGTCCTGGAGCCGGTCAGGGAAGAGTTGGGTGGGTTCCCTGACCACCCAGAGCCAGTCCGGGTTTTACCTGCCTGTGGGGACTGCTCACACAGAGGTATTAATCAGGTCAGCAGGCCTGACACAGGGGCTCTCTCTGGGTGTGTGTGCAGTCTGTTTGAGAAGCTGCAAGCCTAGGAGCTCTGAGAGTGGTCGCTTTTTGATCTAACTGCTGAACTGTAAGTTGCTCTGTTTTTCCCCCTTGAAAATGCTCTTTGTGTTTTGTGTTATGAGTTTAGCTAGTGCTGCCGAGTGAGATAGGCAGGAGCCAGACGGCTATTGTTTGTTTTGGTTTTGTTTGTTATTTTGAGCAACTTACAAAATAAACTAGCAACAGTCTGACGTACAAGCTACAAAGGTGTCAGTATTCCTGTTTCTACACAAGACAATCCCCGCAAGAGGACGTAACAGTTCACAGCCACTTTCAATTATTTCGGCCCCAGCACCCAGACAGATGAGAGAGGTCCCACAGCAAGGAATCATGTGTCATATCACCCACCACCGGAGAAGCCCACTTTCAGTTATTTCGGCCCCAGCACCCAGACAGATGAGAGAGGTCCCACAGCAAGGAATCATGCGTCATATCACCCACCACTGGAGAAGGCCACTTTCAGTTATTTTGGACCCAGCACCCAGACAGAGGAGAGAGGTCCCACAGCAAGGAATCATGCGTCATATCACCAACCACTGGAGAAGGCCACTTTCAGTTATTTAGGCCAGGCACCCAGGCCGAGGAGAGAGGTTCCAAGGCAAGGAATCATGCGTCATATCACCCACCACCGGAGAAGGCCACTTTCAGATATTTCGGCCCCACCACCCAGACAGAGGAGAGGTTCATTCAACTTTGGGTTGCACCGCAAGATCATGGTAAAGTTAAAAAAAATGAGGATTCAATAAAGAAGTGCCCCGGAGTACATGAATACATGGTTGAGGGGAAGGCAGTTATAAATGTCTATTCTGCACAAGGGAGGCACAGGTCCTGTGGGATCCAAGCCTGGTTCATTTTTATGAACGTCAGTTTGTCTACGTTGGCTGTGGACAGGCGGCTGCGTTTGTCAGTAATGAAGCCCCCTGCCGTGCTGAATACACGTTCAGACAAAACGTTGGCCGCCGGGCAGGCCAGCACCTCCAAGGCATAAAATGCTAACTCTGGCCACGTGGACAATTTGGAGACCCAGAAGTTGAATGGGGCCGAACCATCAGTCAGTACGTGGAGGGGTGTGCAGACGTACTGTTCAACCATTTTAGTGAAATGCTGCCTCCTGCTAACATGTTCCGTGACACAGATGCGTTGGCGACCTCTTGTTCCTCCTCTGCCTTCGCCTTGGGCTTCCACCTGTTCCCCTGTGACATTTGGGAATGCTCTCAGGAGCGCCTCTACCAGCGTGCGCTTGTACTCGCGCAACTTCCTATCACGCTCCAGTGCAGGAAGTAAGGTGGGTACATTGTCTTCGTACCGGGGATCCAGCAGGGTGGCAACTTATTAGTCCGCACACGTTAAAATGTGGGCAACTCTGCTGTAGTCACTCATGTGTGGCAGGCTCCCCAGAGGTAAGGACAAGCTGTCCCCTGTGGGAGGCGTATCGTCATCATCCTCCGTATCCCCCCAGCCACGCACCAGTGATGGGCCTGAGCTGTGTCGGGTGCCACCCCACTGTGAACCTGCTTCGTCCTCATCCTCCTCCACCTCCTCCTCCTCGTCTTCCAGTAGTGGGCCCTGGCTGGCCAAATTTGTACCTGGCCTCTGCTGTTGCAAAAAACCTCCCTCTGAGCCACTTCTAACAGACTGGCCTGAAAGTGCTAAAAATGACCCCTCATCCTCCTCCTCCTGGGCCACCTCCTCTTCCATCATCGCCCTAAGCGTTTTCTCAAGGAGACATAGAAGTGGTATTGTAACGCTGATAACGGTGTCATCGCCACTGGCTATGTTGGTGGAGTATTCGAAACAGCGCAACAGGGCACACAGGTCTCGCAAGGAGGCCCAATCATTGGTGGTGAAGTGGTGCTGTTCCGCAGTGCGACTGACGCGTGCGTGCTCCAGCTGAAACTCCACTTTGGCCTGCTGCTGCTCGCACAGTCTCTCCAGCATTTGCAAGGTGGAGTTCCACCTGGTGGGCACGTCGCATATGAGGCGGTGAGCGGGAAGGCCAAAGTTCCGCTGTAGCGCAGACAGGCAAGCAGCGGCAGGATGTGAACGCCAGAAGCGCGGACAGACGGCCCTCACTTTATGCAGCTCTGACGTGTCGGGGTAGTTGTGAATGAACTTCTGCACCACCAAATTCAGCACATGCGCCAGGCAAGGGATGTGCGTCAAACCGGCTAGTTCCAGAGCTGCGACGAGATTTCGCCCATTATCGCACACCACCAGGACGGGCTTGAGGCCCACCGGCAGCAACCACTGGTCGGTCTGTTGTTCAATACCCCGCCACAACTCCTGCTCGGTGTGGGGCCTGTCCCCCAAACATATGAGTTTCAGAATGGCCTGCTGACGTTTACCCCGGGCTGTGCTGAAGTTGGTGGTGAAGTTGTGTGGCTGACTGGATGAGCTGGTGGAAGCAGAAGAGGAGGAAGCCGAGTAGGAGGAGGAGGCTACAGGAGGCAAAGAATGATGCCCTGCGATCCTTGGCGGCGGAAGAACGTGCGCCAAGGAACTCTCCGCCTGGGGCCCAGCCGCCACTACATTTACCCAGTGTGCAGTTAGGGAGATATAGCGTCCCTGGCCGGGCTTACTGGTCCACGTATCTGTGGTTAGGTGGACCTTGCCACAGATGGCGTTGCGCAGTGCACACTTGATTTTATCGGATACTTGGTTGTGCAGGGAAGGCACGGCTGTCTTGGAGAAGTAGTGGCGGCTGGGAACAACATACTGTGGGACAGCCATGGACATCAGCTGTTTGAAGCTGTCTGTGTCCACCAGCCTGAATGACAGCATTTCAAAGGCCAGTAGTTTAAAAATGCTTGCAATCAGGCCCAGGGCTCGAGGGTGGCTAGGTGGGAATTTACGCTTTCTCTCCAAGGTTTGTGAGATGGAGAGCTGAACGCTGTCGTGTGACATGGTGGAGATGCTTGGTGACGCAGGTGGTGGTGTCGGCACATCCTCTGTTTGGTGGACGGAAGGTGCCAACGTTCCTCCCGAGGCGGAGGAAGAGGCCGAGGCAGCAGCAGAAGAGGGAGCAGGGGGAGCCAGAGTGAGTTCCTTGCTTTTAAGGTGTTTACTCCACTGCAGTTCATGCTTTGCATGTAGATGCCTGGTCATGCAGGTTGTGCTAAGGTTCAGAACGTTAATGCCTCGCTTCAGGATCTGATGGCACAGCTTGCAAACCACTCGGGTCTTGTCGTCAGCACATTGTTTAAAGAAGTGCCATGCCAGGGAACTCCTTGAAGCTGCCTTTGGGGTGCTCAGTCCCTGGTGGTGGTGGCCAGTAGCAGGTGAACTCTCTTGGCGGCGGCTGTTCTGCTTTTGCCCCCTGCTCCCTTTTTTGCTACGCTGTTGGCTCGGTCTCACCACTGCCTCTTCCTCTGAACTATGAAAGTCTGTGGCACGACCTTCATTCCATGTGGGGTCTAGGACCTCATCGTCTCCTGCATCGTCTTCCACACAGTCTTCCTCCCTGACCTCCTGTTCGGTCTGCACCCTGCAGAAAGACGCAGCAGTTGGCACCTGTGTTTCGTCATCATCAGAGACGTGCGAACTCCGATGAGGTGGTATTCCCATGTCCTCATCATCAGGAAACATCAGTGGTTGTGCATCAGTGCATTCTATGTCTTGAACCACTGGGGAAGGGCTAGGTGGATTCTCTTGGGAAACCCTGCCAGCAGAGTCTTCAAACAGCATAAGAGACTGCTGCTCAGACAGTTTCCCTGATATGCATGGGGGTGATGTGACAGACTGATGGGCTTGGTTTTCCGGCACAACCTGTGCGCTTTCTGCAGAAGACTGGGTGGGAGATAATGTTGTGAAATGCTGGATCCACTGTCGGCCACCCAATTGACTAGCGCCTGTACCTGCACAGGCCTTACCATCCTTAGAACGGCATTGGGCCCCACCAAATATCGCTGTAAATTCTGGCGGGTACTGGAACCTGAGGTAGTTGGTTCACTAGGACGTGTGGGTGTGGCAGAATGGCCACGTCCTCTCCCAGCACAAGAGGGTACACTAACACCACCACGACCGCATCCCTTACTAGATGTTTTCCCCATTGTTATAAAGCACCACAATAAGAAAAAAAATATTTGGCCCAATGTATTGATTTCAAATTCAGGCCTTTTTTTTTTTACAGGCACCTAACACTATCTGCCTACTTATTTATGTAGCGTATTACACTAATCCAGGCACAGCAGTAACCTCTGATTTAGGGGAATATCTCTTTTAGGGCCAGTATTTAGGCCCAGGATGAAAGGTATACTTTTATGGACAGATTTACACTTGGCCTGCAACAGCTCGAACACCAGATTCAGGGTATTGCTATTTTGGCAATTGAATTTCACCCCAGAACAAAAAATATGCTTTTGCGGACACTATGAATCTTGGCCTGCAACAGCTGGGACACCAGATTCAGGGTATTGCTATTTTGACAATTGAATTTCACCCCACAACAAAATATATGTTTTTGCGGACACTATGAATCTTGGCCTGCAACAGCTGGGACACCAGATTCAAGGTATTGTTATTTTGGCAATTGAATTTCACCCCACAACAAAATATATGTTTTTGCGGACACTATTCTATTTTGCCCAGCCACAGCTGAAACCACTGATTTATGGTATTGCTATTTTGGCAATTGAATTTCACCCCAGAACAAAATATATGTTTTTGCGGACACTATGAATCTTGGCCAGCCACAGCTGAAACCACTGATTTATGGTATTGCTATTTTGGCAATTGAATTTCACCCCAGGACAAAATACATTTTTTTCGGACACTATGAAACTTGGCCAGCCACAGCTGAAACCACTGAATTATGGTATTGCTATTTCGGCAATTGAATTTCACCTCAGAACAAAATATATGTTTTCACGGACACTATGAAACTTGGCCTGCAACAGCTGGGACACCAGATTCAGGGTATTGCTATTTTGGCAATTGAATTTCACCCCAGAACAAAATATATGTTTTTGCGGACACTAAGAAACTTGGCCAGCCACAGCTGAAACCACTGATTTATGGTATTGCTATTTTGGCAATTGAATTTCACCTCAGAACAAAATATATGTTTTCACGGACACTATGAAACTTGGCCTGCAACAGCTGGGACACCAGATTCAGGGTATTGCTATTTTGGCAATTGAATTTCACCCCAGAACAAAATATATGTTTTTGCGGACACTATGAAACTTGGCCTGCAACAGCTGGGGCACCAGATTCAGGGTATTGCTATCTTGGCAATTGAATTTCACCCCAGAAAAAAATATATCCTTTGCAGGACACTATGAAACTTGGCCAGCCACAGCTCAAACCACTGATTTATGGTATTGCTATTTTGGCAATTGAATTTCACCACAGAAAATAATCTATCCTTTGCCAGACAGCAGACAGTATTATACTTGGCTAGCCAAAGCTGGAACACCAGATTTAGGGGATTGGTATTTGGGCAATTGTATTTAACCCCTTAATAAAATATAGAAATTGCTATCCTGAGTTTCTTGGGGTGACAATTAGCACAGCCAAGCCCTTGATGTAGGATATAGCAAAAAAAAAAAATAGTATTGATGGATTGATGGACTTGGTGGCACCTTGTTCTGGTGCACCACAAGTCACAAAATGGCCGCCGTTCACCCGAGAAAATAAGTGACAGAAAAACGCTCTGTGCAGCCTAAAAACCAGTGAGCAAGTAACTAGCAGAAGTTCAATCATTCACAGCTGGAGATTGATCACTTCATTAGGTGCTGTTGCTGACTTTTCCCTGCCTAATCTCGCCCTCATAGAAGCTGCATCCTCTCCCTACACTAATCAGAGCAGTGTGACGTGCGGCGCTACGTGACTCCAGCTTAAATAGAGGCTGGGTCACATGCAGCACTTGGCCAATCACAGCCATGCCATTAGTAGGCATGGCTGTGTGGGCTCTTACCCTAGGTACACACCTAAGCGTTTTACAGCGCGTTCAAACGCGCTGTAAAACGCACAATATGTGAAATGCAATGTATCCTTAAGGGCATGGTACACATTTGGGCGTTTTACAGCGCGTTTAAACGCGCTGATTAACGCCTGACACAAACGCTAGTGCTTGAGCTTCTTTGGGGCGTTTTTTCAAGCGTTTCCACCCATTGGAATGCATGGGAACGCTCCAAGATGAAGATATGCGCTTTTTCTGTTTAAAAAACGCGCATACGAACGTGCGTTTTCCTCATTTGACCCAGCATAAAAAGGCCCAATTTGGCTAACAGTCTGCAACTTTCATAAAGGTGGGCCTACATTTTTAGTGGATCTAGAACCTGTGAATCAAAAAAACGCCTCAAAAAGCGCGTTCCTTAAATGCAAAAACGCCCATGAAAACGCTTGTTTGTCGCGCGAAAAAACGCTCAAAAAAACGCCCGCTCCAAAAAGGCTTAGGTGTGTTCCCAGCCTTAGGGCAAGAAGTAAAACGCTAGCTGATTGGCTGCTGTGCAGCCCTTCAGAAAGCGGGAAGTAATTGCCGAACTATTGAAAATGAACTATGCTCGAACACTACACATGACCTAACCCCTCAGGTGAACACTGCGAAAAAAAAAAAAAACTGTGTTAAAAGCCCTTGTCACCTTACATCACAAAACGTCTAATAGCAAGCGATCAAAAGTCATATACACTCTAAAATAATGTCTTTAAAACTGTCATCTCATCGCGCAAAAAATGATACCCTACCTAAGAAAATCGCCCAAAAAATAAAAAAATTATGGCTCTTAGGCTATGCAGACACAAAAAATTATATGATTGAGTAAAACATAAATAAATAAATAAAAAGTAGACATATTATGTATCGCTGCGTCCGTAAGAACCTGAACTATAAAAATAACACATGAACTAACCCGTCAGGTAGACACCGCAAAAAAAATAAAAAATAATGTAAAAAGCATTTTTTTGTCACCTAACATCACAAAAAGTGTGACAGCAAGCGATCAAAAAGTCATATGCAGGCCAAAATAGTGCCATTAAAACAGTCATCTCATCCCTCAAAAAATTAGCCCCTACCTAAGACAATTGGACAAAAACTAAAAAAAAAAAAAACGGACTCTCAGACTATGGAGATACTAAAATAGTCTTTTGTTTGTTTAACTTTACTGTAAATTTAAAAGAGTACACATATTAAATATTGCCACATCCGTAAGAATCTGCTCTATAAAAATAACACATGACCTAACCCATCAGATAAACACAGTCACAAAAATAAAATAAAACAGTCCCAAAACAGCTATTTTTTCCAAATTTTACATTTTAATCATTTTTTTTTCCAGTAACAAAGCAAGGGTTAACAGTCAAACAAAATTCTATATTTATTGCCCTGATTCTGTAGTTTACAGAAACACCCCATATGTGGTCGTAAACTGCTGTATCGCCAAACGACAGGGCATAGAATCAAGGAAACGCCATATGGTTTTTGGAAGGCAGATTTTGACGGACTGGTTTTTTGACACCATGTCCCATTTGAAGCTCCTCTGATGCTCCCCTATAGTAGAAACTCCATAAAAGTGACCCCATATAAGAAACTACACCCTTCAAGGTATTTAAAACTGATTTTACAAACTTTACTAACCCTTTAGGTGTTTCTCAAGAGTTTATGACAAATGGAGATGAAATTTCAGAATTTCTATTTTTTATTACCTTGTCTCACAAAAATGCATTATAGAGCAACCAAAAATCATATGTACCCTAAAAATAATACCACCAAAACTGCCACCTTATTCAGTAGTTTCCAAATGAACTTTTTTGACAAAATTTTACCAGTGTCATGAAGTACAATATGTGACGAAAGAACAATCTCAGAATGGCCTGGATAAGTAAAAGCGTTTTAAAGTTATCACCACATAAAGTGACACTGGTCAGATTTAGCAAAAAATGGCCTGGTCCTTAAGGTGAAATAGGGTCGTGTCCTTAAGGGGTTAATCATAATCACTACCATATATTCACAATAAACAGCACAGTCAAACAATAATCCTATTCACAATTACCAGATGTTACTGGTTTTCAATGTTAAATTTTTTTTTTTATAAATTAGATTATTGGGGTTGTCTCACCTCACACATTGTTGGCATATTTCTAGGATATGCCACCAATGTCAGAGGTGGGACCTGCACCTATCTCTAGAACAGAGCCCCTAAAATGAACGAGAGCACACTGTGCAGTTCCCCTAATTCATTTTTATGGGTCTGCCGAAAATAGCCAACCGCTGGCTTGGTTATTTCCGTAAGTCCAATAGAAGTGAAGGGAGTGGTAGCCACGCTTGCACAGTGCGTTCTCCATTCAGTTCCATGAGACTTACAAAAATACCTATGTGCACTCGCTCAGTAATTTAGGAACTCCCAGAGAAGTGAATGAAGAGCACGCAACACACAATGGACCCTGCCTTAAAAAAAAAAGTCATAAACCCATACATTAGGGCAGGTGTGGATCAAGCAGATAGTGTGCACATTTAACTACTTTTACATTTGTCTTTATATCACTTATTACATTTATTAATAAGTGAAAAAAACAGATAAACTCTTTACCTTGCATTCCAGAAGGACCAAACTCTTGTCTTGTAAGAAATATTGCATGATCATGGTATTCAGCATGTTCTTTATCTGGTTTCTGTTGAAGATAAGCCCAGCGGCACACATTTTCCAAACTCTGCGAGGGGTTTCCAATTTCAATTAAACTGGAAGACTATAAAGTTAAAAGAGAAACCACATAGAACATTAGGGATTCATGTTAAGGATGATATTTTATTTTAAAATTTCTATAAGATAAGAAAAATAATCATATATAGCTTTGCTAATAATCAATTGACAATAGTATATTCTATGCAGTATCTTTAACCTACTTAAAGAAGATTTTCACATGTCTAATGTCAAGGCTGCTTTAACCATAAGGCAAAAGGTGCAAGTGCATCTGCGTTCTCTGGACGACTACACGGTTGAAAACTTGGAGCAGAAGAGCTACCTAATTGCCTCATGCATACGGGGTTACCCAAGGGAACTACACCCACTACCTGATGTGAGGCTGACCTGCTATTATAAGAGGGGTGTTGGTCCCATGTTCATATGTGCCTGCATTGTGCAGGCACAGTACAGGAAAGAGGCTTGCCAGAAGTTCTGTACTGGGAGCCTCTTTCCCGTACTGCATGTGTGCTGGATACTGAAGCGCAAGGTGCAGTGCAAGACTAAAGAGATGTCACTTTAAACCACCTGGCTCTATCAAAGTGGAGAGGGTGTGGCAGTTACAGAGAGAGCAGAGCCTCTAGGAGTAACCCCCACCCCTGTTGCTCCTAGAGGCTCATTTGCATATATTACAAAAAAATTATAATTATATATATATATATATATATATATATATGTATATATATAAAAATATATCAGAAATAGCTGGAGCAGCACCATAAAAAAAATTGTGTAAGGGGTGCCAGCGGATATGGATACCGACAAAATCACCAAATTAGATTATAGAAGAAATTCCATGGCACCTCTATATGGTAAAAGAATTGTGTCCTTTATTCATCCATCATGCATGCCACTCCTTATAGTGTGTGTGTCTGTCTGTAGATAGATAGACAGAGGCACAGATAGATTAAATAAAATAGGTTAAAATTGTACAATAATGCAATAATGGTGCATTTAAATTGATCACCTATATATATTTAAATTGATCACTTATGCATATATTAAAATTGCAATCACACAGCATACAGAGTTCATGAGTTCAATGAGTTTAGTTTAGAGGCAATCTCAGTGGCGCTTTTTCGGTGTGCAGCATGCACACAGCTCTCACTGCGGGGCCGACAGACCTCCCAATCTTGCCTCATACAGGTACACTTGCGCTGGTTGAAGTAGCAGAGTAGGATTAGAAATCTTTTGTAATATTGTCATCCAACTAACTTTATAGACATCATATTTGTAGAAATCTGCCAGACACATTTCGGAGTCTCCCATTTCATCAGTGACTACATGATTTGTTTCCTCTGTACTTTTATAGAGGTTTTGAGCACCAAAATAAATCTTTACTTGGTAAACTTTGAAGTCCGATATGGAATTTACACAGATAAACAGACTAAAAACAATCCAAAAAATATAATTTAAAGCTGTAATTAGGGATGAGTGAAACATCCGAAGTCGATTCGCATAAAACTCTGTTCCAATACTGTACGGAGCAGAAGCTCTATAAAGTATTAGAATGTATTGGCTCCGATGAGCCGAAGTTATTGCTTTGCGAAGTCTCGCGGGACTTCCGGTAATAACTTCATAAATTAATTTGTGCTGTAAAAAAACATTTTCCGAACTCGGGTTCGGTTCCAAGGTTGGAACCGAACCAGAGTTCGGGAATTGGGGAGATCCACAAATCGTCCCAGTAGGCTACAGCACAGAGTTACATGAAGCCTCTCTGTATGCCATAACCAACTGAAATGGGGGCATAGAGAGGCTCTTAGTATTTTACATGCCTCTCTTGTGCGGCAATTGGTTATAATGCTATACCAAAAAAACAAAAAGCCTGATTGGAACGCAAAAAACAAGCTGGGCAACGGTTGCTTAGTGGTCTCCCCTTTAATAAATCGATAAATATGTCAAGTGGATAGGTCCCATATCCATATGGACCACCCGTTAATTGACATATATCCTAAAACCAGATATTAAATTAATCTTTCTGGTTATAGCACCAACTATGTTTTAACAACCATATATAATAAAGACTTTTTTGTTTTGTTTTTAGCGTTCCAATCAGGCTTTTTGTTTTTTGTCGTATATATCCAGAATGTATACCGTTGAATAATTTATACCAGCCAAATGTGGCATTTACAGGGGACGTTAAACAGCTTCAGATAAAGATGGAGGTCATGGTTGCTGTCCTGTACAGCACAAATCAACTCCATTTTTGGCAGTCCTCAGCCCTTCACTGGTTTTTACAATGAGGAAGCAGTGATTAGCCGCTCACTGTGTCATTAGACATGGCCACTGTTTTCTGAGACGCATATCTTGTCTGTTGTGTGTCTGTGGAGTAATATTGGAAAAGAGTAAGAATAATGAGTTGTGGGTTTTGCAGTCAGCCTCTGACCCCTTTATCGAGCTTCAGGATACAAAGGAGGTCATTGATGCTGGTTTTGGTGCTATTGAAGTTCAGTAAAGGGAACTTAAAGGGTTCTTCCCATCTTGGAAGTTGGGGGCATATAGCTAGCATATGCCCCCAATGTCTGATAGGTGTAGGTCCCACCTCTGAGACCTGCAACTTTACTTAGAACAGAGCCCGAAAAGCCCCAAAGGGCACACTGTACAGGTGCGGCCTCTTATCATTTATTCCTATGGGAGTGCCGAAAACAGCCAACCAGAGTGCTTGACTATTTTCAGAAGTCCTATTGAAATTAATTGGACCGTGCAACGCTTCCACCGCTCCATTCATTCCTATGGGAGCGACCAAAATAGCTGAGAGCTAACTCAGCTGTTTTTGTAAGCCCCATAGGAAGCGTTGCACAGTGCACGTCCCAATTATTTCAATAGGGCTTCTGAAAATAGTTAAGCACGCTGCTTGGCTATTTTCGGCACTCCCATAGGAATGAATTATAAAATAGTCAATAGTCTTCAAATCCACCAGTCAAAATTACTACTGGCTTCAGTCTGCATATGCCGCTTCCCCCACACTATGAAGAAGAGACCCCAAGTTGTGCCGAGGCTATGTGTACAATGCACTTTGAGCTGCAGCTCCACCAGCTCCCCAATGACTGGGCTAAAGTCGCCTTCCTGACCTCTCTCCTCTAGCCTGCGCTAATCCACTCTCGCATAGAAATGATCCTCTCAACAGCAATCTGCAGGAGTTCCTCACCACCACCAGTCTTTGTGGAACCAGGTTATTCTATATCTGCTTCTTATTCCCTTCTGCAACTTCGCCAGGGAAAGCTCACTGTCAACATATACGCCATACAGTTCTGCACTCTGGCTTTTGAAATAGTGTGGAACAATGAGGCTCTGGTGGCGGCTTTCTTGGACAGTCTGGCATCAGACAGTCTGGCATCAGATAAGATTGGTGTTCACATTTCTTTTCTGAAAGATAATTTGAATATCTTTCTCAAAAACCCCAATTAGCTTGCCTGACAAATCAGAAAATAGGGCATATCCTGTCTAATGCCAGCAGAATTAAGATATACAGAGTTGGAGCTATTCTTCCCACAAAGCAAGAACAGTGTTGCCTGGCATTTAATATTCATCATGAATATTTTTTGTACTGTAAAGAGTACTCCCCAAGGCCAGTCAACTAAGAAAGTCAATTTGCTCTTGAGACATGCTCGTTTGCATGTCTCATTGAGAGAACTGAAATCCTGGGTGGGATATTCAAATTGACTAGCTGTTTTGGGTGGAGAATTAGATTGCACATGTCACTTTCAGTTGAATAATATGTGTGTATTTGGGGGGGGGAGGGGGCTAGGTGTCTCCTCTTTGGAATCATGTTTATTTGCTGAGGGTTTCTATTTTGAAAAAATATGAATTTTAGACTAGAAGGTGTTAAATACCAATTTTAGGTTAATTTGAGCAGATTTGATTAGTCCAGTATTTATTTGGGTCTAAATCGAATGTTTCAAAAAGAATGTTTCATGATCTGTCCATCATGAATCCAAGCCAAAACTATTCCTAAAAAAATCTGAAACTAATCTATTTTTAATAGAAGAGGAAACCTTACCTAACTTCCTAAAAGAGTACCCCTGTACAGTATATGATATCTTACACTGATGCCATACATACTGTAATCTATACCTAACCTAAACTTATTTAAACGGTCAATAAATCTGAAACTGTCTTGGCTTATTGCAAGGTTCAGAAGAGAAAAAGCACTATGTGCATTTGAGACCTAGTTTGGAAATTTATACAGCACTGACCAACAACTGCAGAGGCTCTGAAGTTAAATAAAAAGAAAAGAACCCATTTTAGAAACCACACCCCTCATAGTATTTACCAAAGGGAGCAGTGAGCATTTTGACCCAACAGGTATTTTGCAAAAAATAATTCACAGCAGATGGTACAAAGTGAAAACTGCACTTTTTAAATAGATATACCCTCTAAGTGCGCGATTTGTTGTGCCCAGCACAAGCCCTCTTATTATACTATGCATCTTGGTTTTATAAACACCGTAGTTTAGCTCTAATATTTGGACATACAACAGGGCTCAAGAGTTAAAGAGCACCATACATTTTTGAGACCCAATGTGGTGATTTACACAACTTGTGCTAACAATTGTAAAGGCTTTGGGGTGAAATCATACATTGAACACCCATAAAGTGACCCCATTTTGGACTACACCCATCATGTTATTTATCAAAAGGGGGAATAAGCATTTTGACACCACCAGTGTTTTGTAGAAATTAATGAGAGGGGACTCTTCTAAATGAAAATTGAAAGTTTTCCATTGATATGTGTATGGTATTTCAGTGTCCATTATGCTATGCCCAGCTGGTGCCAAGACACAACACTATTTAAGTTGTTAGCCAGGTTCTGCCGAGTACTGACTGAAACACATATATGTTGACATAAACAAAGCACCTGTGACAGGCCTTTATTTTTTTTTAACCGCTGCACCATGCTTGGCCACATGAAAAGTGGTTCCCGATCTTTGAGAATCCCTTTAACTACAAGAACTTTTTAACAGCAATTACTTTTATGAACAGAGAACTTGCACATATTACAGTGAACATGTATAACTGAATACTTACTTTGCTTTGGCTTAACATTATTATCCTCACTAGGACAACATTTATATGCGCCCCTAGTGACTCATCATGGTAGATTTCATTGACCTAAAAAAAAATTGAAATTGAAATTATATTGGAGACCAAGTTATATAGTTACTGTATATAAATTTTGACAAACTGTGATCTTTTTTCTTAAGCAGCCTGTAATGTTCTAGTCATGTCATTTATGACCATTCATTAACGGAATATAGTGGTAAATTTGTGGAATCAAATGAAGATTATATCCCCTTTTAGGATGGGTTTCCAGGTTTAGGTTTTTTGGTTCAGTTTCTGAAGCCTAAACCAGATATGGATTATAAAGGAAGAGTAAAGATAGACATAGCCCATCTGTTTTTTCAATGCTCCACTGGTTTTAGCTTTAAAAACTGCATTAGAAAACCTGAACACCCAGTCTTCTTACACAATGTCACTTATATAGCACTGCTATATTCTGCAGCGCTTTACAGACATTAGCATCAAGCTGTCCCCAATGGGGCTCACAATCTAAGTTCCATATCAGTATGTCTTTGGAGTGTGGGAGGAAACCTGAGTACCTGGAGAAAACCCACACAAACACAGGGAGAACATGCAAACTCCATTCATATGTTGTCCTTGGTCGGATTTTCACCTAGAACCCCAGCGCTGCAAGGCACCAGTGCTAACCACTGAGCCACCGTGCTGCCCATACTGATATGTATCTTCTTTGGCTGTTTATAGTGAAAATCTGAAAAAAAAAATACATTTTCAAACAGTTAAAGGGGTTGTGTAAGATTTTAACATTTATGACACATCCTGAGGTCAACTGTGTCGTGGATGAAACTGATAACTGCATTTATTGTTACATTTATTTTTTTTCCCATCACATTAAACACTGCTTATTCCTAGGGATTATGGCCACCGCTGTAGAGCAGATACGAGGTGGCTAGTACAGGAGATGCTGCACATGCGTACCACGAGTGTTTATGCATGAAGCCCAGCCACTAGAAAGGCTGGTACATTTTCTTACAGTGTGCAAACACAGCCACCGTTGCAGTGCATAATGCGATTGAAAAAGGAATCAAGCCAACAAAGGAAGTAACCAAAATACATTAGTAAGTGCTTTGTATTAACTTTGTCTACGTTCAATGCCATTTCCTGAAGCGAGACAACCCCCTTTAAGGCAGTGTAATTAGAATCCTAATATTTATTGGTTTGTTGGTTACTTGAAATATATATATATATATATATATATATATATATATATATATATATATATAAAGAAGGACGTACTGTGTGTATGTATGTACCGTGATCACTCAAAAACGCAACCATCGATTTTAACGAAACTTGATAAACACATCCCTTGCTACCTGGAAAGAAATCTTGTGGGGGTCGCAGCTCTCCAGGACATACCGTTCCTGAGATATTCCCAAAAAATGACCTGCATTTGCTAATACAAGCCTGCAACTATTTCTCTTCATATCCCAACTGCCATGCACACGGTCACATGTCCCTCAATAGCCAATAGAAGCTCGCAGGCCCTTAGTCTTCACATACACACAGTTTTACTCCGGGTCTCCATAACAACCCAGCCATTTTTCTTCACTGCTGTAGGTCAGCTTTATGCTAGGGCTACATGATGATGTGTTGCGTGACAATAAGTCACCCAACACATAGGGCACAACTACACTGCTACATGTGTCGCGCAACATTGATGTCGCACCAATGTTGCGTGACATTTTTTATAATGATAATCTATGTGACATGCTGCAACTGCAACGCGACAGTCGCAGAAAAATCTTTCTTGGATGGATTTTTTGCAACTGTGGTATTGCAGTCGCAGCATGTCAATGTCACATGTCACAGTGCAACACCATAGCCTATCATTACAAAAATTTTTTAGACAAAATGTCACGCAACATAGGGGCAAGGCGCTGTGGAGGTCACTGTTAAAGATGCATTCACTGTGGATGTTACTGTTAAGGGTGCAGGTTGCTGTGGAGGTCGCTGATAAAGGGGTGGACACTGTGGAGGTCACTGTTAAGGGGGCAGGGGCGACTATTAAAGGGGCAATTGCTCTGAAGGTCACTGTTAGGGCGGCAGAGTACTGTGAGGTCACTGTTAAGGCAGCAGGGTACTGCAGAGGTCACTGTTAACTTCTTTCCGACCGCCGTACGCAGGATTGCGTCCTGCGGGCGGTCGGTTCATTCCTCCTTGACGCGCTCCTGACCCCGGTGGAATGCAAATGGAGCGCACCGCCGGGCTCAGGAGAAGTGAGTCACCAGCCTGCCAGCCAATGATCAGCGCTGGCAGGCTGGTGATTTTCAAAATCACCTATGGAAATAGGTGATTTAAGTTTTATTTATAAATATATCGGTTTTATAAGGGATCTGTGCCATGTGAAGGGTCCTTTTCATCGGTTGGACCCAGCACAGAGCACAGATCCCAAGTAAGGGCACCAATCACTACACATCAGGCCCTGATCACCCCCCATCACCCTAATTAATCCCTTGATCACCTGTCAATACATAGTGAAAGGGAAAAAAGTGATCAGTGTCACTTTTGTGAACTGTCACTTTTTTTTTTTCACCAGTATTGAATGCAAGGTTTAGGTTAGTTTAGGTCCCTTTGGTAGGTAGTTAGCGCCCAGCCAATCGCACCGCAGTCACTGATTCGCTGATTAGCGTAGCGCTAATCAGCGTTTGTACTTTTATAGTATCTGTAAGTGATCAGAACTGATCACGGTCAGATCTATAATAGTATTACTGTCACTTTAGTTCGCCCTCCACCCCAAACGCAGTGTTTGCCCGATCAGACATGGTCGGTCGCCCACACCTGCGTTCACCCACGCCCGCCCCGCCGCAGTGACAAAAAAATAATTTTTTTTGGATCACTGCACAATCACTTCACAAGCGCTGCGGCGATAAAAAAAATCAGTTTTGATCTTTTTTATCAATCGCAGCGGCTTCTGTACTTCGCTACACTCCCATTTGTAAGACAGGCTTGCTTTTTTTCTTGGGTAGTCTCAGGGAATACCCCCTAAATTTAGATGCCCAAATGTCAAACAAGGGGTATTCCTCTCAAGAGGCCTACAGGATTCTGACCCAGTCAGATGAGGAATGGGAACCCTCATCTGACGAATCTAGCGGGTCAGAATATGAACCTGTAGAGAGCAGTGGCAGTCTGACCCAAAGTTCGGACGAGGAGGTTGAGGTCCCTGATAGAACCAGGCGTACCCGGCCCCGTGTTGCTAGACCGCAGGTTGCGCAGGATCCGCTTCAAGTGCAGCAGAGTGGGGCTTACGTAGTGCCAGATTACGTGGTGAGGCATACACCAGCAGCGCAGCCCGTCCTGGACCTAGTACCAGCACTGCCGTACAACATGGTGAAGTGGCGAGCACCAGAAGGGCAGTAGAAGCTGGTACGGTGGCACGTGCAGTAGTTTCCCCGTCGCAGCCACCGCAAAGACAGGCCCGTAGAGCCCCTAGAGTCCCTGAGGTGCTGGCAAATCCTGATTGGCAGCCCCCAACTTCAGCCGCACCAGTAGTTCCCCCTTTCACCGCCCAGTCAGGAGTTCGGGTGGAGACAGCTCAGATAGGATCGGCGCTGGGGTTTTTTGAGCTGTTCTTCACTGCGGAGCTCTATGACTTAGTCGTGGCAGAAACAAATCGGTATGCCACTCAATTTATAAACGCCAACCCGGGAAGCTTCTATGCCCAGCCTTTCCAGTGGAAACCAGTCCAACTTTCCGAACTTAGAACTTTTCTGGACCTTCTCCTCAACATGGGCATTACAAAAAAACATGAATTGCGGTCATATTGGTCCACGAACCCAATTCATCACATGCCCATGTACTCTGCTGCCATGTCCAGGACACGTTTTGAGACCATCCTGCGTTTCCTGCACTTTAGTGACACCACCTCCCGTCCCAGAGGCCACCCAGCTTTTGACCGGCTCCACAAAATTCGGCCCCTCATAGACCATTTCAACCTGAAATTTGCAGATTTGTATACCCCTGCACAAAACATCTGCGTAGACGAGTCCCTAATACATTTTACCGGGCGCCTTGGCTTCAAGCAGTACATCCCAAGCAAGCACGCCCGGTATGGGGTCAAATTGTATAAGCTCTGTGAAAGGGCCACAGGCACAAATTTCGGATCTATGAGGGAAAAGATCAGACCCTGGAGCCGGTCGGTTGCCCTGACTACCTGGGGAGCAGTGGGAAGATAGTCTGGGACTTGGTGTCACCCCTATTCGGCAAGGGGTACCATCTTTATGTGGACAACTTTTACACAAGTGTGGCCCTCTTCAAGCATTTGTTCCTAGAACAGATTGGCTGCTGTGGCACCGCGCGACCTAGTCGCCGGGGCTTCCCCAAACGGCTCATTACCACCAGACTTGCAAGGGGACAGAGGGCTGCATTGTGTAACGAAGAACTGCTCGCGGTGAAATGGAGAGACAAGCGTGACGTTTACATGCTCTCCTCCATTCACGCAGACACGACAGTCCAAATTGAACGGGCAACCAGTGTCGTTGAAAAGCCCCTCTCAGTCCACAACTATAACCTCCACATGGGAGGGGTGGACTTCAACGACCAGATGTTGGCCCCGTATTTGATTTCCCGACACACCAGACGCTGGTATAAAAAGGTGTCTGTATATTTATTTCAATTGGCTGCCTATAATAGTTACGTTCTCTACAGTAAGGCTGGGAGAACAGGATCCTTCCTCAAATTTCAGGAAGAGATCATTTCGGAACTCCTGTATCCAGGAGGTTCCGTGGCCCCATCCACCAGTGTAGTTAGCCGTCTACATGAGCGGCACTTCCCCAGCGTTGTGCCTGGTACCTCAACCCAACCGCCAGCCCGAAAAAGATGTCGTGTCTGTAGCAGGAGTGGAATAAGGCGTGACACCCGTTATTTCTGTCCTGACTGTCCTGACCACCCTGCCCTATGCCTAGGGGAGTGTTTCCGGAAGTACCACACTCAGGTACACTTAGGGACCTAAGACAGCACATCACAGGTAGTTTTTACAATCAGGCTCAAGGGTCTCTCAGGATACTAGGTTTTGAGAGACCCTAACACATAGGGGACGGTGCTGCTGTGCTACTGCAGAAGTGTGAAACGGTAGAAACCTCTCCTTTCACTTGGTAAACGTGCATAGTGTACTGCTCACCATCTCTGTGTGATTTACACTTTACACATTGTCCCATGGGAAAGGAGAGGTTTCTGCTAGGAAAATAAAGAGTGATATGGTTAAAAAAAGAAAAAAAAATTAAACAGGTAGCAAGCAAAAAAAAATCTTGAGTTAGTTCAGGTTTTAAAAGTTCCGTTTTTTTTTCATGTTCAGGTTTTATTCATGTTTTATAAAGTTTGTAACGTTCAAGTTATGTGCCTGCTGCCTGTTTTTTCTTCTTTTTTTTTTTTTTCCCCTAACCACCCTTTATTTTCCAGGTAGATCAACGGACCAACCGATGAAAACGCCGCAGCACTGATGTGAATTCTGAGAGAAGCATTGCGCTGCTGTCAGAAGACATGTGAAGTCGGTGTATGCGGCGCTGCAAGACGAGATTTCTCCTCTGCAGTACAGGTACGTTTGCACAGGCATATGAGCTGGGGAGAGGTGTTGGAGTTCATATGCTTTGGCAAACACTTTGTATCAAAAATCTGGCAAAGGTGTCTTCCTCCACACCGATCGATGTGAATGGAGAAATCACGTTTGCCAGGACATAGGAGCTGAAGTGGGTATGGATGTTTGGGCGGAGCCCCTATGTCCTGGCAATCGCCAGGCCCCTCTATTTTTTTTGCATATTTTTTGGCAGAGATTTTTTGATCCACATCGATCGATGCGAATGAGGAAATCTGTGCCGTTCATTTTTTCTTTCAGCCCAGAGGCTGAACGGAAAAAAATATCTCATTACCCGTATGCTCCATATAAGGAGAATAGCAGAAACTCCTAATGCTGGCCATACATGTAATGATTGCGGAGACCCTCAAATGCCAGAGCAGTACAAAAACCTCACATGTGACCCCATTTTGGAAAGAAGACACCCCAAGGTATTCTCTGAGGGGCATATTGAGTCCATGAAAGATTGAATTTTTTGTCACAAGTTAGCGGAAAGGGAGACTTTGTGTGAAAAAACAAAAAAAATTAATTCCGCTAACTTGTGCCAAAAAAATAAAATCTTGTATGAACTCACCATGCCCCTCACAGAATACCTTGGGGTGTCTTCTTTCTAAAATTGGGTCACATGTGGGGCATTTATACTGCCCTGGCATTTTAGGGGCCCTAAAGCGTGATAAGAAAAATGCGTAAAAATGCCATCCTAAAAGGTACTCATTGGAATTGGGGCCCCTTTGTGCATCTTGGCTGCAAAAAAGTGCCACACATGTGGTATCGCCATACTCAGGAGAAGTAGGGCAATGTGTTTTGGGGTGTATTTTTACATATACCCATGCTGGGTGAGAGAAATATCTCTGTAAATTGACAACTTTGTATAAATAAATGGAAAAAGTTGACATTTACAGAGATATTTTCACACCCAGTATGGGTATATGTAAAAATACACCCCAAAACACATTGCCCTACTTCTGCCGAGTACGGCGATACCACGTGTGGCATTTTTTGCAGCCAAGATGCGCAAAGGCCCTAAATCCAATGAGTACCTTTAGATTTCAAAGGACATTTCTACTCATTTGGATTCCAAACCGCTTCTCACGCTTTAGGGGTCCCTAAAATGCCAGGGCAGTAAAAATACCTCACAAGTGACCCCATTTTAGAAAGTAGACACCCCAAGGTATTCTCTGAGGGGCATAGTGAGTCTCATGAAAGATTGATATTTTTGTCACAAGTTAGTGGAATATGAGACTTTGTAAGAAAAACAAAAAAAATTAATTCCGCTAACTTGTGACAAAAATAAAATCTTGCATGAACTCACTATGCCCATCACAGAATACCTTCAGGTGTCTACTTTCTAGAATGTGGGTCACATGTGGGGCATTTATACTGTCCCGGCATTTTAGGGGCCCTAAAGCGTGATAAGAGTTTGAACAAATGCGTAAAAATGCCATCCTAAAAGGTACTCATTGAATTAGGGCCCTTTGTGCATCTTGGCTGCAAAAGTGCCACACATGTGGTATCGCCATACTCAGGAGAAGTAGGGCAATGTGTTTTGGGGTGTATTTTTACATATACCCATGCTGGGTGAGAGAAATATCTCTGTAAATTGACAACTTTGTATAAATAAATGGAAAAAGTTGACATTTACAGAGATATTTTTCACACCCAGTATGGGTATATGTAAAAATACACCCCAAAACACATTGCCCTACTTCTGCCGAGTACGGCGATACCACGTGTGGCATTTTTTTGCAGCCAAGATGCGCAAAGGGGCCCTAAATCCAATGAGTACCTTTAGGATTTCAAAGGACATTTCTACTCATTTGGATTCCAAACCGCTTCTCACGCTTTAGGGGTCCCTAAAATGCCAGGGCAGTAAAAATACCCCACAAGTGACCCCATTTTAGAAAGTAGACACCCCAAGGTGTTCTGTGAGGGGTATAGTGAGCTCATGTAAAATTTTATTTTTTGTCACAAGTTAGTGGAATATAAGACTTTGTAAGAAAAAAAAAAAAAATCCATTTCCGCTAACTTGTGACAAAAAATAAAAACTTCCATGAACTCACTATGCCCATCAGCGAATACCTTCAGGTGTCTACTTTCTGGAATGGGGTCACTTGTGGGGTATTTTTATTGTCCCGGCATTTTAGGGGCCCCTAAAGCGTGAGAAGGAGTTTGGAATCCAAATGCGTAAAAATGCCCTGTGAAATCCTAAAGGTACTCATTGGATTTAGGGCCCCTTTGCACGTCTTGGCTGCAAAAAAGTGCCACACATGTGGTATCGCCATACTCAGGAGAAGTAGGGCAATGTGTTTTGGGGTGTATTTTTACATATACCCATGCTGGGTGAGAGAAATATCTCTGTAAATTGACAACTTTGTATAAAAAAATGGAAAAAGTTGTCATTTACAGAGATATTTTTCACACTCAGTATGGGTATATGTAAAAATACACCCCAAAACACATTGCCCTACTTCTGCCGAGTACGGTGATACCACATGTGTGGCATTTTTTTGCAGCCAAGATGCGCAAAGGGGCCCTAAATCCAATGAGTACCTTTAGGATTTCACAGGACATTTCTACTTCCAAACCGCTTCTCACGCTTTAGGGGCCCCTAAAATGCCAGGGCAGTAAAAATACCCCACAAGTGACCCCATTTCGGAAAGTAGACACCCTAAGGTATTCGCTGATGGGCATAGTGAGTTCATGGAAGTTTTTATTTTTTGTCACAAGTTTGCGGAAAATGAAATTTTTTGAAAAAAAAAAAACATTTCCGCTAACTTGTGACAAAAATAAAAACTTCCATGAACTTACTATGCCCCTCAGTGAATACCTTAGGGTGTCTACTTTCTGAAATTGAGTCATTTATGGGGTGTTTCTACTGTCTGGGCATTGTAGTACGTCAGGAAACAGGACAGGTGCTCAGAAAGTCAAAGTGCGGAAATTCACTTTTTTGCACCATAGTTTGTAAAAGCTATAACTTTTACCCAAACCAATAAATATACACTTATTGCATTTTTTTTAATCAAAGACATGTAGAACAATAAATTTTGAGAACAATTTATAGAGAAATGTAGTTTTATTTGACAAATTTTCAAACAGAAAGTGAAAAATGTCATTTTTTTGCAAAAAGTTCGGTAATTTTTGATTAATAGCAAAAAAAGTAAAAATGTCAGCAGCAATGAAATAGCACCATATGAAAGCTCTATTAGTGAGAAGAAAAGGAGGTAAAATTCATTTGGGTGGTAAGTTGTATGGCCGAGCAATAAACGGTGAAAGTAGTGTAGTGCAGAATTGTAAAAAGTGGCCTGGTCATTAAGGGTGTTTAAGCTAGGGG
Organism: Bufotes viridis; assembly: GCA_033119425.1. NCBI lineage: Eukaryota > Metazoa > Chordata > Amphibia > Anura > Bufonidae > Bufotes > Bufotes viridis. Next base: position 353,036,557 of record CM065590.1, read on the forward strand.
GGCTGAAGTGGTTAAGGGGGCGAGCCCTGAGGAGGTCACTGTCTAGGGTGCTGTGAAACTCACTGTTAAAGGGGTGGGCTACTGTAAAGGTCAAAGTTAAGGCGATGGGCTGCAGGAGAGGTCCCATTTTAAAGTGGCGGGACACTGTGGGGGAGTCAGTGTTAAGGGGTGGGGGATTGTGGAGTTCACTGTTAAAGGGGCAGGGTGCTGTAATGGTCACTGTTATGGGGGATACTGTCAATATCTTAACGACATACACAAACATTAAATGAAATAGATGAAATATACCCGTGCAAAGCTGGGTCCTTCTGCTAGTTAATACATAAATATGGCATGATGCCCAGACTGTTGAAGAAAAAATGTGCTGTTTCCTGCCACAGGAGCAAAATCCATAGCTAAACATTGGGTACCTTATTCATGAGAAAGCAGTTTTAAGCCACCGAATAATGGGGGATCACAGGTTATAATGGATAAAGGCTAATGCACAAGACCATATTTCCGTCAGTGTGCTTGTTTATTTACAGATAGTACACTGACCTATTAATTTTAATTGGGTCATGAACACATTTTTTTCAGAGATTTGTGTGCCTGATCCGCAAATCTCAGTGCAAGTCCTATTCTTTTACATATCTGTAGATGAGAGTAGCCCGTTCTATTGATAGGAGTAAAACAAAGGTATGTAGATCACAGATTTGTTTAACCCCTTCACGCATTATCACGTACATGTACGTGAGGTAATGTATCGTATTGAATTGAAACAGGGATCAAACTTTGAAAAAATAAAATGTGAAAAAAAGTGAAAGGTTTTTTTTATAATAAAAAAAATTAAACTTTCAAGTGAAAAAAACCCTCACCATAAAATAGTGTTTAAACAAAAAACAAATAAAAAAACAGACATATTAGGCATTGCCGTGTCCATAACAAGATGCTCTATAAAAATGTCACATAATATACCACCTCAACTGAATGCCTTATAAAAAAAACGAAAAGTGTAATTCCAAGCGATCAAAAAGTCATACACACCCCAAAATGGTACCAATCAAACCGTCATCTATTCCCGCAAAAAATGAGCCCCTACAAAAGACAATCGCCCAAAAGGTAAAAAGAATATTGCTTTAAGAAAATGAAGGCACTAAAACATGATTTTTTTCCTTCAAAAATGCTTTTACCGTATATTGTAAAACTGAAATAAATTTTCTTCACATCCGTAATGACCTGCGCTATAAAAATATTATGACTTACACCCTAAGGTGAACACCATAAAAAAAGCAAAAGATTCAATTTTTTGTCACCTTTCATCACAAAAAGTACAATACCAAGCGATCAAAAAGTCATATGCAATCCAAAGTAGTACCAATGAAACAAGGTCATCTCTTCCTGCAGAAAATGAGCCCCTACAATTGCCCCAAAAAATAAAAAAATTATGGTTTTCAGAAAATGGAGATGCTAAAACATGATATTGTTTTCAAAAATGCTTTTATTGTGTAAAACTGAAATACATAAAAAGATAGACATATTAAGTATCGCCACATCCGTAACAACCTGTTCTATAAAAATATCACATGATCTAACCCCTTAGGTTAATCCCATAAAAAAATAAAAACTCTGCCAAAACAACCAATTTTTTGGTCTTTGCCACATAAAGTGTAATATTGAGTGACCAAAAAATTATATGAACCCAAAAATGCTACCTTTCAGAAAAAAATTAGCCCCTACACAAGAGAATCGGTAGGAAAAAAAAAATATAGCTTTCAGAAAAGGGTGACACAAAAAAACATGATTTTTTTCACAAATTCTTTTATTGTATAACACTGAAATAAAAAAAATAGACATATTATGTATTGCTACGTCCGTAATGACCTGCTCTATAAAAATACCACATGATCTACTCCCTCAGTTGAACGCTGTTAAAAAAATTAAATAAAAACTGTGCCAAAATAGCCATTTTATGGTCAACTTGCCCCAAAAAAGTGTCATGTTAAATGATCAAAAAATCATATGTACCCAAAAATGGTACCAATAAAAATGTCAACTCTTCCTGCAAAAAAAGAGCCCCTGCACAAGACGATTGGCAGCAAAATAAAAGAAATGTTGCTTTTAGAAAATGAAGACACAAAAACATCTTTGTTTTCAAAAATGCTTTTCATAAAACTGAAACAAAAAATACTCATATTTGTTATTGTTACATCAGTATCAACCTGATCTATAGAAGCGACACATGATCTATCCTGTCAGTTGAACTCCGTAAAAAACAAAAAATTAAAACTGTACCACAACAGCCAATTAAAACTGTAACACAACCTTGCCTAACAAAAAAGCGTAATATCAAACAATCAAAAATATGTACTCCAATATAGTACCAATAAAACTGTCACCTCATCCCGTAGTTTACAAAATTGGGTCAGTGTTTGGGAGTTTCTACTATAGGGGTGCATAAGGGGGTCTTCAAATGTGACATGGCAACTTAAAATTATTCCAGCGACACATGCCCTCCAAAATCCATATGGTGCTCCTTTCCCACTGTGCCCTGCCGTGTGCCCATACAGCAGTTTAGCACCACATGTGGGGTGCTTCTGTAAGCTGCAGAATCAGGGTAATAAATATTGAGTTTTCTTTGGCTGTTAACCTTTGCTATGTTACAGGGAAAAATATATTAAAATGGAAAATCTGCAAATCTGCATTTTCCTTTTATTCTTGTGGAACATCTAGGGTTAACAAAGTTTGCAAAATCAGTTTTGAATATCTTTAAGGGTGTAGTTTCTAAAATAGGGTCATTTATGGGTGGTTTCTAAAATGTAAGCCCCACAAAGTGACTTCATAACTGAAATGGTCCTTAAAAAGTGGGTTTTGAAAATGTTCTTAAAAATTTTAAGAATTGCTTCTAAAATTCTATGCCTTCTAACGTCCTAACAAAATAAAATTACATTTTTAAAATGATGACAACATGAAGTAGACCTCTGGGAAATGTACAGTAACAACTATTTAATGAGACATCACTATCTGCTTTAAAAGCAGAGACAATCAAATTTCAAAAATTGTGAAGTTTTGGAATTTTTTATAAAAGGTGAAACATATTGACTCGAATTTACCACTAACATGAAGTACAATATGTCACGAGAAAACTATTTCAGAATTACTTATATAGGTAAAAGCGTTCCAGAGTTATTACCACATAAAGTGAAACATTTCAGATTTGCATAATGTGGCTTGGTCCTTATGGTAAAAACTGGCTTGGTTTTAAAAGGGTTAATTTTGCAGACTGAACCATTCATGTCTATTATTGAGTACATTCAGAACACACCCAAAGAGATGGGAGAAAAAAGTAAGTGAACCCTTTGTATTAATCCCTCAAGTCATGTGTCGTAACAATACATGTGTGCAAGTAGGTAGTGAGGGCTAAGTGTTGTGCTATTATAGCACTGTGAAGGTGTCGACCCGTGAGCTGTGCCTGCACCATCATTTGCAGTAGTGAGTACCACCAAGAAAAATGTATTGAAACATATAATAATCAATTACAAATAGCCATTCCAATAAAAAGTTAAAAACAATGGTTAACCCTTTCCCAAAGTCCGTCACGTCATACATGTATGGTGGATACACAAGGGGGGGGTCATTCAGCACGTCCCTGTATGCAGGTGCACGTAGCTATGGCAATTATACATACAAATAAAAAAAATGCAACAGCACTCTGCAACCAGAACTCTGCCCAAGATAGAAGCTATAAGAGGACATTAGTGTACGTTTTGATCAAAAGGTAATAAGCCACTCGCAACGCCAAGGCTGTCCCGTGAGTGGTCCTAACGCTAAATCTGACCTGTTATGGGCCATGACAGCCACATAAAATCCTCCTAACGTTGAATCTTACCTGTTATGGGCCATGACAGCCACATAAAATCCAGGGAGTGTGGGCACAGCATGCATGCTGGGATAAACCATACTTATTAACCCTTTCTGGTGCTGTAACAGCCTCCATTAGATCCAGGGTTGCAGGTACCAACATGCATACAACATAAGAGGACATTAGTGTACGTTTTGATCAAAAGGTAATAAGCCACTCGCCACGCCAAGGCTGTCCCGTGAGTGGTCCTAATGCTAAATCTGACCTGTTATGGGCCATGACAGCCACATAAAATCCTCCTAATGTCCTCTTATAGCTTCTATCTTGGGCAGAGTTCTGGTTGCAGAGTGCTGTTGCATTTTTTTGTTTGTATGTATAATTGCCATAGCTACGTGCACCTGCATACAGGGACGTGCTGACTGACCCCCCCTTGTGTTTCTGTTTGGTATGTGTTGGAGGTGTGGCAACCTCCTCTTCAGTCGTGCACACCTGACTAGTTTGTCTGCCTTAGAGGCTGGTTTTAATCAGAGTGAGTATAAAGCTGAATGTGCATTCACAGTACCTGCTAGTAGCCATCTGGCTCCAGAAGGAGTGCACAGTGGGCTCAGCATGCATGTTGGTACCTGCAACCCTGGATCTAATGGAGGCTGTTACAGCACCAGAAAGGGTTAATAAGTATGGTTTATCCCAGCATTCATGCTGGGCCCACACTCCCTGGATTTTATGTGGCTGTCATGGCCCATAACAGGTAAGATTCAACGTTAGGAGGATTTTATGTGGCTGTCATGGCCCATAACAGGTCAGATTTAGCGTTAGGACCACTCACGGGACAGCCTTGGCGTGGCGAGTGGCTTATTACCTTTTGATCAAAACGTACACTAATGTCCTCTTATAGCTTCTATCTTGGGCAGAGTTCTGGTTGCAGAGTGCTGTTGCATTTTTTTGTATACATGTATGGTGGATGTCAGGTCTTTAAAGATGTCACCCGGTCTGCAGCAGAGCAAGCGCCATAGCCACCAGGTGCCTGATGTTTCACACAGCAGACACCCAGGGCCAATGTCTGCAACTGGCAATAACTCCAATAGCAGTGTTTAATCCCTCAGATGTCGTGGTCAAATGTGACCACGGTATATAAGAGCTAAAAAACCTAAAAGCGTGCAGTTCCCAGGCAGGAATGCCCTTCCTTTTTGAGACGGAGGAAGGCATTCCTTAGTAGCCGAAGCCTGTACAAGGAGGAATTTCTGGTATATTCCAAATAAAAAAATAACAACAAAAGTTCTAGGCAATGGCAAAGAAAAGAAAAAAAATTATTATTAAAACAAGAAACCATATAAATGTGGTATCATTGTAATCATGCTGACCCAAAGAATAAAGGTAACAGATGAGTTTTACCGCATGGGAAATGCCGTAATACAAAATCCATAAAACTGTGGTCGAATAACTTTTTTTTTCTAATTCCACCCCATTTAGAATATTTTCCAACTTACCACTACATCCTATGCAATATTAAATGGCGAGGTTAGAAAATACAACGTATCCCACAAAAAACAAGCTCTCAGACAGCCAGTGAACTGAAAAATAAAAAAAGTTATGGTTTCGGGAAGGCAGGGAGTAAAAAATAAAAACACAAAAACGAAATACTGCCATGTCACAAAGGGGTTAAAAATCCACTCAGGTGAATGGCTTAAACCTATATGTATATGCTCTTTCTATGCACTACTGCTCAATTAGATTTTCATATAAAAAAAATTACTCACAATATTTAAAAGTGTCAGAAGATATTTCTGCACATATTCCTTTCCATGAAATTGGACAACTGAGTCGTCAACTCCAAGTAGTACTTCAATGTTGAAATCATCGTCACTTGCATGTCTACGACTTCTTTTTAGTGTGCGGTTGATTCGGTCTTCAATGTGGTCAGCAATATTTTCCAGAATATTACTACTAAGATATCCAGGTTCTGAAAGCAAATACAATGCATAAAGTCAGACAATGTTTGAATTGTAATTTAATTAAATTTAAACAGTTTGAAGTGTAACTCATGTTTAGAGGTTATCTATCTGGAGGCCTAATGGGGGGGGGGGGTCTGGAGGTCTAATGAGGGTTTGATTGGGGGTCTGGAGGTCTAATGGGGGGTCCAGAGGTCTAATGGGGGTCGGATTGGGGGTCTGGAGGTCTGACTGGGGGGTCTGGAGGTCTGACTGGAGGGTCTGGAGGTCTAATGGGGGTCAGATATGGGGGCCTGGAGGTCTAATGGGGTCTGGAGGTCTAGTGGGAGTCTGGAGGTCTAATGGGGGTCTGGAGGTCTGATATGGGGGTCTGGTCTGAGATATGATATGTGGGTCTGGAGGTCTAATGGGGGTCTTATCTGAGGTCTGATATTGAGTCGGGGTCTTACATGGAGAAAGTATTGGGGAGCACAGTGGACACAGTATTGGGGGTGGCAGGATGGGGTATTGAGAAGGTGGGAGGATGATGGAAAAGTAGGAAAGTAAGATGTCTGTTTGTTAAACTCTGCAGAGACGAGGCATGGCTGAAAGAAGTCATCATGGTGGTCTGGTCTAACAGGAGAAGAAGAGGAAAGATAATATCTACATCAGAGAAGAGAAGTCACTGGATGTAAGAGGTATGTGGCGCTGTATGACCCTGTTTGTTCTGTAGTGCTGTATGTAATGTTTTCCAAGTATGTCTTTAAAGGAGTTGTCCGCTTTTTTTTGTATGAGCACTGCCTTCTCTGCTCTGCTAACTGCTCATCACTGCAAATTCTACAGCGAGCAGGTGAACAGAATAGAGAAAGCAGCTCTCATATGAGCGCTGCCCTGTCTTCAAACAGCTGGGGGCACAGAGGGCATTACTACAATGAGGAGGGCACAGAGGGCATAACTAATGTGAAGGGGGCACAATAGGCATTTCTACTATGGAGGGGCACAGAGCCAGAGGGCATTACTACAATGAAGGGGCACAGTGGGCATTACTGTGAAGGGGGCACAATCGGGATTTCTACTATGGAGGGGACACAGAGGGCATTACTACTATTAGGGGGGGCACAATGGGGATTATTACTGTGAAGGGGGCAACATGGGCATTATTACTATAAAGGCGCACAGGGAGCATTATTACTATAAAGGGGGCACAATGGGGATTATTACTATGAAGGGGACACAATAGGGATTATTACTGTGAAGGAGGCACAATGGGTATTATTACTGTGAAGGGGACACAATGGGGATTATTACTGTGGCGGGGGCACAAAGAGAGCATTACAATTGTGGGCATAACTACTGTGAGAGGGCAGAATGTGGGCATAACTACTGTGAGGGGGCACACATCTGTACAAAACTACAGTGAAGGTTGTACAATGAGGGCAATACTACTGTGAGGGGGTACAATATTTTTTTTAAGTATTGGGGGGGCCAGAGAAGGAGAACATACGTGTGTACAATAGTCTTTTATACTATTGTTAATACTAGTAAGGCCTCTTTCACACTTGCGTTGTGAAGATCCGGCGTGCACTTCCGTCGCCGGAAGTGCACGCCGGATCCGGCACAACGCTAGTGAACTGAAAGCATTTGAAGACTGATCAGTCTTCAAAATGCTTTCAGTGTTACTATGGCAGCCAGGACGCTACTAGCGCCCTGGTTGCCATAGTAGCAGTGGGGAGCGGCATACTACATTCCGTGCGGCTCCCGGGCGCTCTGAATGACGCCAGAGCGCCCGCCGCATGGATCACGTGATCCATGCGATCACTTGATCTATGCACTGGGGCGCCCTGACGCCATCCTGAGCGCCCCGGGAGCCGCACGGAATGTAAGTATGCCGCTCCCCGCTCCCTCTACTTTACTATGGCAACCAGGACTTTAGCGTCCTGGCTGCCATAGTAACTATTGACAAAGCTAAACGTCGGATCCGGCGATGCGCGGAAACGACGTTTAGCTAAAGGCCGGATCTGGATTAATGCACTTCAATGGGCATTAATTCCGGATCCGGCGTTATGGCATGTCTTCCGGATTTTTGGACGGAGACAAATCCGCAGCATGCTGCGCTTTTGTCAACGTCCAAAAAACGTTCACATACTGAACGGAAGACATCCTGATGCATCCTGAACGGATTGCTCTCCATTCAGGATGCATGGGGATGATCCTGATCAGTAGCTTTCCGTCCTAGAGACCCGAGGACGGATCTCTAGGATGGAAAGCTAAAACGCTAGTGTGAAAGAGGCCTTACTATAACTTTTAAATTTTTTATTTTCTTTATTTCACTTTTTATTAATGAATTATTATTATGTTTTTTTAAGTGAATTAACTTCTTCCTGCTACAGTAAGGGCAGGAAGGGGTTAATTCACAGCCACCAGGGGGCAGTCTCACATCTTTTGCGGCCCCATTTAAGTGTATGGGTCCGCACCGGAGCCAATGAAAATGTGGCTCAGATGCGGACCAAAATCACGGTCGTGTGAATGAGCACAGCAGCTGTTGCAGAACCTCAGTAGCAGCTATTTGCAAGAATATATTTTTTGTTTCCCATTTTAACAAAAAAAAAATATATACATATTTTGGTGGGCAGTTGTACAACATGTATTTTATTATCTAGAACAGTGGTGCCCAACCATTTTTCGTCTGAGGGCCGCACTAGACATGGTATAAATTTCGCGGGCCAGAACCAGGTAACTTTGGCAGAAAGAAATGCAAACACTGTGAGGGGACACGTGTGAGCATTACTACTGTGAAGGGGCAAATATCTGGGCATTTTTTTTTGTGAAGGGGCACATCTGGGCATTTTTACTGTAAAGGGGGCGCATCTGGGTGTTTTTACCATGAAGGGGGCACATGTGAGCAATTACTACAGTGAAGGGGGCACATCTGGGCATAACCCGTGTGTAGAGGGCACATCTGGGCATTACCACTGTGAAGGGGGCACATCTGCGCATTACCACTGTGAAGTGGGCACATCTGGGCATTACCACTGTGAAGTGGGCACATCTGGGCATTCCCCCTGTGAAGGGGGCACATCTGGGCATTCCCCCTGTGAAGGGGGCACATCTGCGCATTACCACTGTGAAGTGGGCACATCTGGGCATTACCCCGTGAAGGGGGCACATCTGGGCTTAACCACTGTAAAGGGGGCACATCTTAACACTACTACTGTGAAGGGGCACATCTGGGAATTACCACTGTAAAAGGGGCACATCTGGGCATTACTACTGTGAAGGGGGCACATCTTGACATTACCACTGTGAAGGGAGCATGTGAGCATTACTGTGAAGGGGCACATCTCTGGGCACTATTACTGTGAAGGTGACACATCTCTGGACATAGCAAGACTAAGGCCCCTTTCACACAAGCGAGTTTTCCGCGCGAGTGCTATGCGTGACGTGAGCGCATAGCATCCGCACTGAATCCTGACCCATTCATTTCAATGGGTCTGTGTACATGAGCGTTTTTTTTCACGCATCACTTGTGCGTTGCGTGAAAATCGCAGCATGTTCTATATTCTGCGTTTTTCCCGCAGCCCTAGCCCCATAGAAGTGAATGGGGCTGCGTGAAAAACGCATTGCATCCGCAAGCAAGTGCGGGTGCGTTGCGTTTTTCACTGATGGTTGCTAGGAGATGTTGTTTGTAAACCTTCAGTTTTTTATCACGCGCGTGAAAAATGCATCAAAACGCATTGCACCCGCGCTGAAAAAACTGAACAACTTAACGCAATCGCAGGCAAAACTGAATGGCTTTGCCTGTGAAATCGCACAGTTTTCACTGAACGCATCCGCAACGCATCCGGACCTAATCCGCACACGCTCGTGTGAAAGAGGCCTAAGGAGTGGAATTCAGGAAACTCTTTTTAGAAATGCCTTGTGGTACAATATTATGAGTCCTCTCACACGGGCACCAGTAATCACCTATTAAGAAAGAGGCTCAGGTCCAATCACTTTCACCACTACCACCTTCGCCAGTCACATCCTCCATAGACCTCCTGCTCCCATCTGACTTGTCCTCATGAGTGGCACACTGTTATGGGGGTATATACAAGTGGCACACTGTTATGGGGATATATATGGGTGGCACACTGTTATGGGGGTATATACAAGTGGCACACTGTTATGGGGATATATATGGGTGGCACACTGTTATGGGGGTATATACAAGTGGCACACTGTTATGGGGATATATATGGGTGGCACACTTATGGGGATATATATGGGTGGCACACTGTTATGGGGATATATATGGGTGGCACACTGTTATGGAGATATATATGGGTGGCACACTGTTATGGGGATATATACAAGTGGCACACTGTTATGGGGGTAATATGTATATTATTAGCTACAGTGGTGATTTGAGGGGTGCCTCGTCCCCCTCACCCCGTCTATCTGATGTTCCTCCCCTATAGAGTGATGGCTGTACAGATGACTGAGAAGCTCCCTGGACACGCGGCACAGGAACAGATTGAGGGGCAGAAGACTAATAATGCTGTGAGTACAATATTGCGGTGTGACTGCACTATACAAATACCTGTCAGAGATGCACCGCCATTAAACTGACGTACACTGCTGGCAGTGGCACCCGCGCTCCACTCTGCCTGCTGTAGATAGCAGAGTTCTCTCCGACTACGCAGGCAGCGCTGGATGGCGTTGTGACGTCATGTCATACAGCACACTGTGCGGACGACGTGCTGCCTGCCTGCCCCTGCCATGGGTAAACTTAAACGGAAAAACACCAATAGATCGTCCATGATAAAATAATATGTCCAAATATTACCAAACATGTAAACCAATCAAAAATAAATGGACAAAAAATTCAAAACCATAACATCACTTAGTTTAAACCTTTGGTACTTTATTTATACACATAAGATCATAATAACAAAATTGGACATCACTGGACAAACAAGTTAAGATCACTTTAAAAACAAGTAACACATATCAAAGGACTGGTGATGCACGGGAAAAGGGTGCAACCAAAATTATTAAAGTCAGTGCAATCAAGGTAGGGTGGCTAGTTTATATATAGTGAACTATGCACACTATAACACCATTAAATTATATGGTAAGCAAAAGAGTCATAATTTAGGAATTGCATCCAAACATTGTAAAGAATAAGTGCGCAAAAATAACAAGATACTAACCACCAAATAGCACCAAACACATGCACCACCAGTCCAGAGCCCCTGACGTGCGTTTCGCGTTAGCTTTCTCAAAGGGAAACCTTGGACAAACTTTTGTCCAGTGATGTCCAATTTTGTTATTATGATCTTATGTGTATAAATAAAGTACCAAAGGTTTAAACTAAGTGATGTTATGGTTTTGAATTTTTTGTCCATTTATTTTTGATTGGTTTACATAAACTTAAACGGACCCTGACCCTGTACCACATTATGGAGGACTCCTGGCTGTCCGTCCTGGCCTTGCGCTGGACAGAGGACCAGGATTCTTATATCTGGACTGTCCGGCCTAACTGCACGGGCCGCATGACACAGCTTCGCGGGCCGGATTTGGCCCGCGGGCCGTAGGTTGGGCATCACTTATCTAGAAGATAGATAGCATTGGAAATGTCATTGAAAACACCTGAAATACTAGTCCAGAATCTGTGTCAGGGAATCTCCAGACCGTTCAAATTTATTTATTTTAGGTTTGTGAAAATAGCAATATATGCGAGTATCACAGTACAGTGGGTAGCAATTTAAATCTTAGAGTAATAACGTGAAATACTAGCCTGAAATCTGTGTCAGGGCATCTCCAGATAGTATTACATTTTATTTGATCATATATAGTAATAGAGAATACAAGTGTGCAAATTGTGTCTTATAATCCACAGGTCGGTGTTTGAAATCTGAGTGAATTTGAAATATTAAGCTGAAATCTGTGTCTCTGCCTGTCTGAAATCTGCGTGCCTCTCTGTCTAAGTTTCAGAAAACAAATCTGTTCCACTACTACTAATACTATTGGTGACTGTGTACAATAGGCCCAAAAATGTCAGGAATACAGAAGGGTTCCAAACGAAAGACCCAGAGCCAGGCACTATTCTCCCAGAGCCAAATTGTGGGTAGTAGCAGCACCAACTATCCAGCCAGGAGTAGTAGTAGTAGACAGCTGTTGTCCAAGTCTTCGGAAAGGCGCAACATTGTCATTGAGGAGAAAGAGTATGAGATTGTGGATTGGATGGCTCACTCCTCCTCTCATTCACAGCAGGATGATATGGAGGTGACTTCTGAGTCTAACACTGTGCTGTGGAGCCAGAGGTCACAGATTTCCTCCTTGTGGTCCCAGTGTAGTACTCTCTGTCTTCACTGCTCCTTCCAAGTGGGGAGGCTTCTTTTTACCTAAGAAGACACAACAAAAACCTCCACCATGCCCTATGGCAGATAGTCAAGAGAGTCTCCCTGTTGACAACTTGTGTTAGAGCAATCAGCGTTTGGACTGCCATAAGGAGAAGGCTCAGAAGGAAGCTGGGGAACCCCATGCATACCTGCATTAGTGGTGCTAATAGTGGCACTTGTAGCCGCTGTATTGGTGGTAGAGGCAGTGACAGTGACAGTCAGAGCAAATGCAGAGCAGGGGAGGGGGGGCCAAGGAACCCACCATGATATCTCACATATCTTATCCAGACTCCAATCTGCAGCCTTTTTGACCATCTAATCATCTATTTTTAATTTCCTGCCATATATGCTAATGTGCCCAAAAGAGTCATATTTTACCTCTCACAGACAAGAGGAGTCATATCTTTCCAGAGTCATCTTCTTCAGCTCCGCCTTAGAAACGCCCACAGCCATGTAATCCCATGCAATCGCATTACTCTTCATACTGAAAACGAGGTTGTGCTGGGTTGGGAGCGCAACCACATCATCTACGAAAGCATTATGCTAATGAGCAGGGGCGTAGCTAGAAATGACTGGGCCCCACAGCAAATTTTTGTATTGGGCCCCCCCCTACCCGTGCGTTTCGCTCCCCCTCTATAATGTGCCAGCCATATAGCCCCCCTATAATGTGCCAGTAGTCAGCCATATAGCCCCCCCAGCCCCCCTATAATGTGCCAGTAGCCAGCCATATAACCCCCCTATAATGTGCCAGTAGTCAGCCATATAACCCCCCCTATAATGTGCCAGTAGTCAGCCATATAACCCCCCTATAATGTGCCAGTAGTCAGCCATATAACCCCCTATAATGTGCCAGTAGTCAGCCATATAACCCCCTATAATGTGCCAGTAGTCAGCCATATAACCCCCTATAATGTGCCAGTAGTCAGCCATATAACCCCCTATAATGTGCCAGTAGTCAGCCATATAACCCCTATAATGTGCCAGTAGTCAGCCATATAACCCCTATAATGTGCCAGTAGTCAGCCATATAACCCCCTATAATGTGCCAGTAGTCAGCCATATAAACCCACCCTATAATGTGCCAGTAGTCAGCCATATAACCCCTCCTATAATGTGCCAGTAGCCAGCCATATAGCACCAGATGCCCCCATAGTGCTCCTCTCCCCATAGTGCCCCCTATAATGTGCCAATATCAAGTGCCTCTGTCTTCCCCTATCCCAATATCATAGTGCCATCCTCTCCCCTGCCCCCTAATGTGTGTGCCAATATGAAGTGCCTATCTCTCCCCCCATTTGCCAATATCATAGTGCCAATAGCCCCTCCTCCCCTGTGGCAGTAAAGTAAAAGTCCAGTATTTAAAAATAAAAAAATAAAAAACACACATATACTTACCTCCATGTTAGGCAAGCCTCATTTATCCTGTCTTTCAGAAAAAGTTTGTGAGGGGAATCGAACCTGTGACCATTAGGATGAAAGGCAAGACATATATCCACAAGACCATATGAGCTGCATATCCTGGTAGCTAAAAAAAAAATATAAGACCTCTAGATAAGGAGAACTTTGATAGTGTATCTATACACATTACAGCTGCCCCAACACACCAAGCTCTGCTACATCCATATACAATGTGCTGGTGCAGCTGTAATGTGTATGGATACACTATCAAAGTTCTCCACATCTAGAGGTCAAATTTTTTTTTTTTAGCCATCTGGCTAGGCAGCAGATATAGCCTAGTGGTAAAATGACTTGCCTTTGAACCTGATGGTCGCAGGTTCGATCCCCAGGGCAAGCTTTTCTGAAAGAAAGAAGAAATAAGTTTTAAATAAATAGACAAGGGCGAGAGGACACTGCGCTCGGGAGAGGAGTTTGGACACGTGCTGATTACCCAGGGGAGGAGAGAAGTGAGGACAAACACGTGCTTGCCGGGCCCCCTGTAAGCCCGGGCCCCGAAGCAGCTGCTTCCCCTGCTTCCCCGGTAGTTACGCCCCTGCTAATGAGTATTACGATGGGAAAGCATTCTGGAGGCGAAATATTCGGAACGGGGGAAGCTGTTAAAATTATGGACGCATCGCTTGAAAGAGTAATAGAAGAAATGTTTTGAAGTACCTTTACTTTTATATGTATAAACATGGTGACAGGTTCCCTTTAACCCTTTCTATGCAGCGGTCCGCACTGACCGCGACATAGAAGGGGTTTGTGTCGGATGCGGGAGGGCATCGAGTCCCCGCACTACTGTGGCGGGAGCTCGATGTGAGAGAAGGCAGCCCGATGCTGAGCAGAGGCTGCCCAATGCCTTGCACAGCATCGGGACCTGCCTTCTACGGGTGCCCAGGAGATCCAGCCTCAGGCTGGGTCTCCTAGGCAACCTGTTAGTGTACTATACACTGTAGTATACAAACAAACAATGCATTACAATACAGATGTATTGTAATGCATTACAGAGGGGATCAGACCCCCAAAAGTGAATGTCTGAAAAAAAGTTTTTAAGTAAAAAAAAGAAAAAACAACGCCCCTTTCCCCTTATTTTATAATAAAAAACTGGAAAAAAAAACAACACCTATATTAAACACATATTAGATATTGCCGCGTCCGTAATGACTGGCTCTATAAAATATGATCCACCCTGTCCGATAAACACCATAATTTTTTTTATAAAGATGGTGTAAAAAAAAAGCCATTTTTGTCACTTTACACCAAGCGCACAAAATGGTATCAATGAAACCGTCACCTCATCTCGCAAAAAAATGATCCTCTACCTAAGACAATCGCCAAAAAAATATAAAAAAAACTATAGCTCTCAGAACATGTAGACAATAAAACATAATTTTTTGTTTCAAAACTGCAATTATTGCGTTAAAGTAAAATACATAAAAAATAAAAACACATATTGGGGTCCTTTCACACTTGCGTTCTGAGGATACAGCAGGCACTTCCGTCCCGCCGGATCCGTCAGAACTCAAGTCGCCTGAAGCATTAGAAGACTGATCAGGATCCTGATCAGTCTTCGAATTGCTTTCAGGTTACTATAGCAGCCAGGACGCTATTAAAGTCCTGGTTGCCATAGTAGGAGCGGGGAGCGGGGGAGCGGTATACTTACAGTCCGTGCGGCTCCCGGGGCGCTCCTGAATGACGTCAGAGCGCCCCATGCCCATGGATCATGTGATCCATGCGACCACGTGATCCATGTGTGTGGGGCGCCCTGACGTCACTCTGGAGCGCCCCGGGAGCCGCACGGATGGTAAGTATACTGCTCCCCCGCTCCCCACTACATTTTACCATGGCAACCAGGACTTTAGCGTCCTGGCTGCCATGGTAACAATTGAGAAAAAGCTAAACGTCGGATCCGGCGATGCGCCGAAACAACGTTTAGCTTAAGGCCGGATCCGGATTAATGCCTTTCAATAGGCATTAATTCCAGGTCCGGCCTTGCGGCAAGTGTTCCGGATTTTTGGACATAACAAAAAGCGCAGCATGCTGCGGTATTTGCTGCGTCCAAAAAACGTTCCGGTCCTGAACTGAAGACATCCTGATGCATCCTGAACGGATTTCTCTCCATTCAGAATGCATGGGGATAATCCTGATCAGGATTTTTCCGGCATAGAGACCCGACGACGGATCTCTATGCCGGAAAACAAAAACGCCAGTGTGAAAGGACCCTTAGGTATCGACACGTCTGTAAGAACCTGCTCTATAAAAATATCACATGACCTAACCCCTCAGGTGAACACCGTAAAAGAAACAAAAAATGTTAAAAAATAAGCAATTTTTGTCACCTTACATCACAAAAATTGCAATACCAGACGATCAAAAAGGAATATACCCCCCAAATTAGTACCAATCAAACCATCACCTCATCCCACAAAAAATGAGACAATCTATGGAGACACTAAAATATAATTATTTCGGTTTCAAAAATGCTGATTGTGTAAAACTTAAATAAATAAGAAAAAGTAGACATATTAAGTATTGCCACATCCATAATGATCTGCTCTATAAAAATATCACATGACTTAACCCCTCAGGTGAACGCTGGAAAAATAAAAAATAAACTGCACCAAAACAACCAATTTTTGGGTCACCTTGCCCCAAAAAAATGTAATAATGAATGATCAAAAAAATCATATGTACCCAAACATGGTACCAATAAAAACGTCAACTCTTCCTGCAAAAAATGAGCCCCAGCACAAGACGAACAGCAGAAAAATAAATAAATAGGGCGTTCAGAAAATAGAGACACAAACAATTATTTTTTTCAAAAATGCTTTATTATGTAAAACAAACAAACAAACATAGAAAGTAGACATATTTGATATCATTGCATCCGTAACAACCTGCTCTATAAAAATAGCACATGATCTACCCTGTCAGATGAATGTTGTAAAAAATAAAAACGGTGGCAAAACATCAATTTTTTGGTTACCTTGCCTCACAAAAAACTTAATATAGAGCAATCAAAAATCATATGTACCCCAAAATAGTACCAATAAAACAGCCACTTTATCACGTAGTTTCTAAAATGTGGTCACTTTTTTGAGTTTCTACTGTAGGGGGTACATCAGGGGGGCTTCAGATGGGACATTGCATCTAAAAACCAGTTCAGCTAAATCTGCCTTCCAAAAACCATATGGCGTTCCTTTCCTTTCGTGCCCTTCCGTGTGGCCATATAGCAGTTTACGACCACTTGTAGGGTGTTTTTGTAAAACGCAGAATCAAGGTAATAAATATTGAGTTTTGTTTGGCTGTTAACCCTTGCTTTGTTACTGGAAAAAAATTATTAAAATGTAAAATCTGCCAAAAAAGTGAAATTCAGAAATTTAATCTCCATTTTCCATACATTTTTGTGGAACACCTAAAGGGTTAACAAAGTTTGTAAAATCAGTTTTGAATACCTTGGGTGGTGTTGTTTTTAAAATGGGTTAATTTCTGATGGTTTCTTTTATGTAAGTCCCACAAAGTGACTTCGGACCTGAATTTGTCCTTAAAAAGTGGGTTTTGGAAATTTTCTGAAAAATTTCAAGATTTGCTTCTAAACTTCTAAGCCTTCTAACGTCCCCAAAAAATAAGATGTAATATTCAAAATGATCCAAACATGAAGTAGACATACTGTATGGGAAATGTAAAGTAATAACTATTAT
The DNA here is from genome assembly GCA_033119425.1 of Bufotes viridis. Classification (NCBI taxonomy): domain Eukaryota; kingdom Metazoa; phylum Chordata; class Amphibia; order Anura; family Bufonidae; genus Bufotes; species Bufotes viridis. The sequence goes on from CM065590.1 coordinate 353,053,841, forward strand.
ATGAGGTATCACTATCTATTATAAAAGTAGAGAAATTGACATGTGAAAATTTGGACATTTTTCAAAATCTTTGGTAAATTTGGGATTGTTTCACAAACAAAGGTGAATATTATTGATTTATATTTATGACTATCATGAAGTACATAGTGTCACGAGAAATCAATCTCAGAATGGCTTGGATAAATAAAAGTGTTCCAAAGCTATTACCACATAAAATGACATGTCAGATTTGCAAAAAATGGCCTGGGCAGGAAGGTGAAAATTGGCCCAGGGTAGAAGAGTTTAATATGCCACAAAGTTTGTCAACGGGGCAAATGCAGCATGATGTCATACCCCTCATATTTATCTTATAACAAATGCTGATGTTGATGCAATAGGGGACAATGGTGGAAGAAGAACAGCTAATGCATCTTTCTCTCAGCTCATGCAGCAGGGGACGACGGAAGAAGAACAACAGCTATTCCATCTTTCTCTCAGCCCTGTAGCTGTTGGAACCTACAAGGAGAAACCCCCATGAAAGAGGAGGAGGAGGAGGAGGAGGAGGAGGATCTGCCACTGATAGAGGAGGGAGAGTCTGAGGCGGGGGAGAATCAGAGGGGGTGGCCCAATCGTCTCGGTGCGGGACAGAGCTGAAAAGAATTGCTTCTGAACCAGCTCCTGGATCACGGTGTCAAATGTCAGACAAACAATTGTACCCCCCCCCCCCACCACACACACACACACACACACACACATCAAGAAAGTTTTCATTTTAACCTGCTCCTCTGGTCTATATGCTATGTTTACCATACAATATCTGGATAGCTTCTATAACAATATCCGTTACAAGCTACGGTAATAGTGAAAATGATTATCATTAACCCCTTCCCGATTGCCATACGGCTATATACATGCTAGCTACACATGTCCCGCGTAGCTAGCACGTGTATAAACGTTGGCAGCCTGAAAGAGAGAAAGAGCTGCTTTACTGCTTTCTGCAGCGTTTCCCGGCGATGTACCTGGCTTCCTTCTTCTGAAAAATTTTCCAGCACTAAATATATAAACCCTTCAAAACATAACTTTTATTACCAGTAGTTAAAAGACCAGGGACAAAAGCCCTACAATAATCCCAAAACGAAGTCTGTGTAGGTCAGATAACAGATAGATACAGAATATGGGCACCCAGAGGTTTAGGTGGAGAGAGGGACAGGATAAAAGTAGATAGAAACCTATCCCTTAGTTATTCTTCTTATCAGCATAAGCTCAGGGGTCAGTCTGGTCTAAGCCCTAGGTAGGTGTTGAGGCCAAAGAGAGTAATAAGGATACTAAGATAGGGAGTGCATTGATCACAACAATGTCCCTGCACTCACACTATCATAGGCCTCTGCCCAGGGACGGCTGCTGATGGTGGGGACTCCCTGTCCTCGAACCTTGGCTAACCGCCCTCAAAACACACTACAATAATACCAGATGAGGATAATGATCCTCACAGATTCTGGGTGCCCTTAAACACCTGTATAGCAACAATAAAAACCAACGGATACAAGACACCACCCGTAAATCCAGTAACAACTAGAAAAAAACGACGTGTTTCCCCATATTAACAGGTTTATCAGGAGGTAGATAAACACGGGTGTCAGGTTTATAACTTCAGATATTCAACCAGATAATCATGCCAGGCCAGGGAGGATCATCCGATAATTAGAGGAGGCACAAACAGAAGCTGGATGCTGGACCAACAGGAATTTATGATAACTCCACAACCTATAAACCTGCGAATGTGCAGGTTATGTCGATCCTGAAGAGGTACTGGCCTATTTTACATATGGACCCTGATCTTTGTGATGTCCTTACAGAACAACCCAGTGTGACATACAGACGAGGGAGGAGTCTTAGGGACCACCTGGTCCACAGTCATTATACACCTTTGACTGGGACAGGCACTTGGCTAAACCATAAACCCTCTGGCATGTTCAGATGTGGGTTTTGTAAGGCATGCACGTTCGTGTCAACTGTCAAAACTATCACATGCTCAGTAACCAAACAGATCTTTGAGATCAGGGACTTTTGTAACTGCAGGAGCAAGGGGGCCATCTACATCTGTCAGTGCCCGTGTCCTACGGATTACATAGAAAAAACTGTGAGAGAGGTCAGGAGTAGAATTTGCGAGCATGTGAACGATGTTGTGAAGAAAAACATCACACCAGTTGCGCCACATGTTAATGAGGCTCATGGTGGGGATCCGAGGTGTCTGAGATTCTCGATACTGGAACTCATCCCACTTTTTCCGAGGGTTGGCGACTGGGACAAAAAAAGCCTTCAAAATAAATGTGTATGGATCCATCGTTATAAGTCCCAGGCCCCCCTGGGTTTAAATGAAAGACTTATGTTTACATGCTTCCTTTAATGGGGTGGCCAATATTGGCTACAAAACTTAGAATCGTCCCTGTCACCTTGTCATGCTCAGCTTGGTGAAAATTTACTGTCTGAAACTTGGTTGGATGCAGAAAGCATCCAAATGTGGATTTATCTTATTTGTGTTGATAATATTTCACGCAGCTGTACAAGTACAGTACAACCTTTTAGCTTAGGGTTGCACCGGACATAGTCAGTGTTTAGGAGGGATTACCTTACTCATAGGAGCCTATAACCGCCCTATATTATTATTTTTACTTTATAAAAATGTTCCTTAGCTTCAGACATTGATTCATCCTATGGGACAACCCCATTTTTCTGTGGGGGTTGCCCCTGGTATGGTCGCATTGGGGACATAAATATTATTGTAGTGATAAAATTGATTATGCCGCTATCATATGGCAATGCGCTCTACAAAAGGTTGACCTGGCATGTCACCTATATTTGTCTGGCAGTGAGTAGGTGAACCGCATGGCTTTAGGGTAGAGAAATATTATTATAGCGATTGTGCTCATTATGTCGCTGGTTTGCTGCAGTGTGTCGCATAAACAGTTAAATTGGCACATCATCCGTTGGTATCCAGTGGTGAATAGGTAAACCGCACTGCGTCCCACACACAGGAAGCTAGGGAAGTCACCTGACGGCACGGCGAGTTGAGAGCGTCATCTTGCGTTCCACAGACCGGATGTACTTTAGGAAAACGAGGAAAATGTCCAGCTTCATACACCAACTCGTTCTTTATTTCAAAGCGATAAAAACAGCGGGATACATGTCGCGTCTACGCGTTTCGGATCTCTGTTACAAATACCGATCCTTAATCATGACAAAGCAACATTGGCAAAGCCACACATATATAAGCTAATACACCAGCTGAAACAATTCAGCCTTAATTGGGTGCCGCCCACATATATGTCCAAAGGCTATACACATACAAAATGCTTAAAATGTCAATACATCTAAACATACAATCTATGAAATTAAACATAAGAAAAGATAAAAGCAAGTAATTAATAATGCAGGATCAGATCGTGTTTTTGATTAAGGCCCAGAGGTGCATATGAACCCATTTTAAATATCCATAGAGATTCTCGATTCAAAAGCTTCTTGCGGTGGTCTCCACCCCTAATTAGAGGGGGCACTCGTTCTATACCCTGCACTACCATGCTCTCCACACTGCCAGCATGTATGGCCGCAAAATGTAAACTGGCTGCAGACACACCTCTGTCCCGGGAATGAGGGACATCAGAGATGTGTCTGCAGATCCTAATCTTCAAACTGTTTGTTGTGCAGCCAATATATTGTAGGGAGCATGATGTGCAGGATATACAGTAAACCACATATGGGGTATTACAGTTGATATATTGCCGTATAGGGAAAACTTTGTTTTTAGAGAAAGACATTATATCCTTTCCTACTGTCATATGTGTGCAGCAAGTGCAGATTTTATGGCCACATTTGAAGCTGCCTAAATAACGTAACCATGTATGTTGGACTTGCGGTTGATCCCTATACATCGATGGACTAAGTTTAGTTCCTAATGTGGGTGCCCTCCGAGCTACACATTTTATGCCGTGTCCAATAAGAGGCCGCCAATCCTCTTCCATATGGAGTATGGGCAGGTGAGATTTAACAATCTTGCATACCTGCGCATATTCCAGACTGTAATTGGTCACAAAGGTGGGAATACTGGCATATACCTGCTTGTTTAAATCATACCCTTTTGCTGTAGGAAAAACCAGACTTCTCTGTGAAAGACCCAATGCATTTTGTTGGGCCCTGTTCAGACTGTGCCTAGGATACTTTCTCCGGACAAGACGGTCAGAGGCTGCCTGAAGCTCCATTCTACATTTGTCATCCAATGTACAGTTACGTCCAGTTATGTACAGACCGGATGTGACGCACTGGGACATATCACGTGACTGGAAATACTCACCTCGGTGTCCCGGCGCATCTCTCAGGCTGGCGCATATAAGTGGGGTATTTAAGGAGAGAACATGCGGGGCACTAATGTGCTTTCAGGGGGATCGGGACGGCACCATGACGTTTGGCATCGTGAGTAATGGACTCAAAAAAAAATCAAGACTGGGACTAATGGTATATCTCTTTATATCCCACATAGACAGTAAGTGACTAGGGTTGTTTCGGGTATCGAACTTTCGATACCCAATCGATAATTTTCTCTGGTATCGCACTCTCAGCGCGGCCATGTTCTCCTCGGCAGCACAGGGAGAAGGAGGCAGTCTCTCCCTCCCCCTGTGCTGCCGCTGCAACCAATAGAGAGAGAGGGGCGGAGAGGAGGGCGGAGCGGGGCGGGAGGAGGGGTGGGCGCACTGGCCATCAATGCAGAGTACCGTTTCTTATATAAATGCAGGCAGAAGGCACAGGCTGCCGGCACCTGCCTGTGACCGAGCGCTGCGATCAGAGGCTATTAACCCCTCAGGTGCCGCACCTGAGGGGTTAATAGCCTCTGATCGCAGCGCTGGTCACAGGCAGGTGCCGGCAGCCTGTGCCTTCTGCCTGCATTTATATATGAACGTAATTACTCTGGCCAGTGCTCCCCCTCCCTAGTATTAAAACATTGGTGGGCAGTGTGCCCCCTCCCCCTCCCTAGTATTAAAACATTGGTGGGCAGTGGGCAGTGTGCCCCCTGTCCCCCCTTCCCCCAGTAATAAAATCATTGGTGGCAGTGGCCACAGGGTCCCCTCACCTCCTCCTCATTGGTGGCAGTGGCAGCGATCGGAGCCCCAGCAGTGTAATGCTGGGGCTCCGATCGGTTACCATGGTAACCAGGACGCTTCTGAAGTCCTGGCTGCCTTGGTCTGCTCCCTGCTGCTGTGTGCACTGTGCACAGGGCAGCAGGGAGAGGGTGAGATCCTATTCACCCTGATAGAGCTCTATCAGGGTGAATAGGATAAGAATATCCCAGGTTCTAGCCCCTAAGGGGGAAAATAGTTAATAAATAAACTGTAAAAAAAAAAAAGTTAAAGTACACCAAAATATTAATTATAAATCACCCCCTTTCCCAATTTAACATATAAAATATATAAATACATAAATAAAATATTACATATCGCCACGTCTCAAAAGTCCAAACTATTAAAAAATCCACTTTTATGTGGTGGTATTGAATGGTATCGAGTATCGCAATACTTTTTTATGGTATCGATACCGAATCAAAATTTTGGTACCGAAACAACTCTATAAGTCACTTATCTAAATTAAGCTCTGTGGGCATGATGCACCTTGGGGGAACTGATTATCCCCTCACACATATCTTTTGTTTATAGGTTGTGGAGTTATCATAAATTCCTGTTGGTCCAGCATCCAGCCTCTGTTCGTGCCTTCTCTAATTATCGGATGATCCTCCCTGGCCTGGCCTGATTATCTGGTTGAATATCTGAAGTTATAAACCTGACATCCGTGACTGTTTATCTACCTCCTCATGAACCTGTTAATATGGGGAAATGCATCAGGGTTTTTTCTAGTTGTTACTGGATTTACGGGTGGTGTCTTGTAACCGTTGGGGTTTTACTGTTGCTATACAGGTGTTTAAGGGCACCAAGAATCTGTGAGGATCATTATTCTTTTCTGGTATTATTGAAGTGTGTTTGGAGGGCAGTTAGCCAAAGTTAGAAGACAGGGAGTCCCCACCATCAGTGGCTGTCCTTGGGCAGAGGCCTATGATAGTGTGAGTGCAGGGACAGTTTTGTGATCAATGCACCCCCTATCTTAGTATCCTAATTACTCTCTTTGGCCCCAACACCTACCTAGGGGTCAGTCTGGCCTAGGGTTGAGGACAGTGTGTCCTTTACCAACTGTGAACCAATCCTGGGTTTAGGCTGATAAAAAGAATAACTAAGGGATAGGTTTCTATCTACTTTTATCCTGTCCCTCTCTCCACCTAAACCTCTGGGTGCCCATATTCTGTATCTATCGGTTATCTGACCTACACAGACTTTGTTTTGGGATTATTGTAGGGCTTTTGTCCCTGGTTTTTTAACTACTGGTAATAAAAGTTATGTTTTAAAGGGTTTATATATTTAGTGCTGGAACATTTTGAGTTATTAACCCTGATATAATTGTGGATTTTGTAGCTGAAAACTTCTTCCTTCTTCTGCCAAGCAATAAACGAGCCTATAGCGTCGGTTTCTGGGCAGAATAGTATCTGTTGACCACCATGATTGTCAACTGGGATTGGGTTTACATGACCCAGCGCTCCCCGTCCTTATTTCAGCCTCCTCCTTCACTTCACATCGCAATCCAGTGAAGGAGATAGTGAAGAAGACACAGTGAAACACTTCTCTATGTAACTCTATACATAGTATATAGATATACTGTATCATCTCCAATATAATCTCATTTGCCCCAACCAGATTAGCGAGGTCGGAAAAAAAAAATGAAAAGATATTTCTATAACTGTATATATAGCTAAGGCTGTTTACAGCCTGTACTTGTGGGAGGGACGTGTGGCTTTATATGCCCCGTTATTCCCCACAGCCAGATGCCCGTTCATCGTGCGCCCTCCCACCTGCCCCTTTCTTTTAGCTCTCCATTGGGTATGCCTCCTTTCTTTGGTGTACTCCGCGCTCGTGGCTCCCGGCACAATCCAGCCACTAGGTTCAGGGTTAGGGTCTCGGCGTACGCAGTTCGCCTCTCTAGCCCTGACCATAAATAAATATATATATATATATATATATATATATATATATATATATATACACACACACATACACACACACACACACACATACACACACTATGCATATCACTTATCGCTTTTATATCTCTTATATATATAAAAATGAATTTCTGTCTAGACGTCTGTCTGGACGTTCTTTATGCGCGACCAAACGACTGGACCGATCTTCACCAAATTTGGCACACGGGTAAGGTTGACACACATAAGGTTTCCGGGAACGTTTTAGACCAGGTCTCAGCTCTCTAGGACTTACCGTTTCTGAGATATTCCCATAAAATGACCTGCATTATTGCTAATACAAGCCAGCAAGCCTTTCACTTAAATCCATACTGTCATTTACTGCTCACTGCCAGTTCGGTAACCATAACAACCCCAGCCATGTTCACTGCTGTAGATGAGATGGGGAAATCTGTCAGCAGGATAATCACTATTGAAGTAAAGCCATGGCCTAATAGCACTTAGTACCTTATTTCCTGAGGTTTCCATAACAACTAGGCCATTTCTCTTCACTGCTGCAGGTTAGCTTTAAAGGGGCAGGGCGCTGTGGATGACACTGTTAAGGGAGCGGAATGTTATGGAGGTCACAGTTCAGGGGGAAAGTAGGGTGGCCATTCAAGTCACACTTAAAACCCTGTGCCCAGGTCCTGTTAGGCCATGCCCCCTCCCACTAAGCGAACAGGGATTGAAAAAATTAAGTTAAAAATCAACTTTTAGGTCCGCTAAGCCACACGCCCGATACGTTTAGGACACACACCCTCCCCCTCTGCAGCCAATGAGTATTGACAAAATGAAGTTAAAAATCAACTTCTGTCAGCTGCAGAGGTGGGAGGGAAGGTGACTTTCTCTTTGTAGCTCACACTCAGAGAGGACAGTGCTGCTGTCTTAGATTGAGATGTTCAAAAGGACACACCCCAATCCAGTTAGGCCATGCCCCCTCCCACTCAGCCAACATGGATTGAAAAAATAAAGTTAAAAATCAACTACTAGGTACACAGCTCACCAGACAGAATAGGATTAGATACACAGTTTAGCAGACAGTATCATACAACATAAGATTAGATACACAGCTCAGCAGATAGTATCACACAGGATAGGATTAGATACACAGCTCAGCAGACAGTATCACACAGGATAGGATTAGATACACAGCTCAGCAGACAGTGGGGCAGGGCACTGTAGAGGACACTGTTATGGAGGATACTGTTGATATCTTTTTACGAAACACGGAAACATGAATTGAAATAGATGAAATATACCCGTGCGAAGCTGGGTCCTTCAGCTAGTCTCAATATATATATATATATACATATATATATATATATATATATATATATATATATATATAAATTTCTGTCTAGACGTTCTTTATGCACAACCAAACGACTGGACCGATCTTCACCAAATTCGGCACCCGGGTACATCAGGTGTCAGGGAAGGTTTTAGACCAGGTCTCAGCTCTCTAGGACTTACCGTTCCTGAGATATTCCCAAAAAATGGCCTGCATTATAGCTAATACAAGCCAGCAAGTCTTTCACTTAAATCCAAACTGTCATTTACTGCTCCCTGGCAGTTCAGTAACCATAACAAACACCCAGCCATGTTCACTGCTGTAGATGAGATGAGGAAATCTGTCACCAGGATAATCACTATAGAAGTAAAGCCAGGGCCTATTAGCACTTAGCACCTTATTTCCTGAGGTTTCCATAACAACTCGGCCATTTCTCTTTACTGCTGCAGGTTAGCTTTAACCACCTCCGCCCCCCTAGCATAAACACCCTTTATGACCAGGCCACTTTTTACAATTCTGCACTACACTACTTTCACCGTTTATTGCTCGGTCATACAACTTACCACCCAAATGAATTTTACCTCCTTTTTTTCTCACTAATAGAGCTTTCATTTGGTGGCATTTCATTGCTGCTATTAATCAAAAATGACCAAAATTTTTGCAAAAAAATGAAATTTTTCAAAAAAAAACTACATTTCTATATAAATTTTTCTCTAAATTAATTGTTCTACATGTCTATGATAAAAAAAATCCAATAAGTGTATATTTATTGGTTTGGGTAAAAGTTATAGCGTTTACAAACTATGGTGCAAAAAAGTGAATTTCCGTATTTTGAAGACGCTCTGACTTTCTGAGAACCTGTCATGTTTCTTCAGGTGCTAGAATGTCAGGATAGTATAAATACCCCCCAAATGAAACCATTTTAGAAAGAAGACACCCCAAAGTATTCGCGGAGGGGCATGGTGAGTTCATGTAAAATTTCATTTTTTTTCACAAGTTAGCGGAAAATGACACTTTCTGAGGAAAATAATAAATAAACCAAGTTTCCATTTCTGCTTCCAACTTCTGGCAAAAAAAAAAAAAAGACGGACTCACTATGCCCCTCAGTGAATACCTTGGGGTGTCTACTTTCCGAAATGGGGTCATTTGTGGGGTGTGTTTACTGTTCTGGCATTTTGGGCGGGGCTAACTTGTGAGCAGCCATGTAAAACCTAAAGGTACTCGTTGGAATTTGGATCCCTTTGCGCACACAGGCTGCAAAAAAGTGTTACTCATGTGGTATCGTCGTACTCAGGAAAGGTAGGGCAATGTGTTTTGGGGTGTATTTTTATATATACCCATGTTGGGTGAGAGAAATATCTCTGTAAATTGTCAACTTTGTATAAAAAAAATTAAAAAGTTGTCGTTTACAGAGATATTTCTCACACAAAGTATGGGTATATATAAAAATACACCCCAAAACACATTGCCCTACTTCTCCTGAATACGGCGATACCACATGAGTGACACTTTTTTGCAGCCTGGGTGCACAAAGGGGCCCTAATTCCAATGTGTACCTTTAGGATTTCACAGGGCATTTTTACGCATTTGGATTCCAGACTTCTTCTCACGCTTTAGGGGCCCCTAAAATGCCAGGACAGTATAAATACCCCAGATGTAACCCCATTTTAGAAAGAAGACACCCCACGGTATTCCGTGAGGGGTATGGTGAGTTCATGTAAAATTTTATTTTTTGTCACAAGTTAGTGGAATATGAGACTTTGTAAAAAACAAAAAAAAAAAAAATATATCAATTTCCGCTAACTTGTGCAAAAAAAATAAAAATTCTGTGAACTCGACATGCCCCTCACGGAATACCTTGGGGTGTCCTCTTTCCAAAATGGGGTCACATGTGGGGTATTTATACTGCCCTGGCATTTTAGGGGCCCTAAAGCGTGAGAATCCAAATGCGTAAAAATGCCCTGTGAAATCCTAAAGGTACTCATTGGTTTTAGGGCCCCTTTGCGCATCTTGGCTGCAAAAAAGTGTCACTCATGTGGTATCGCCGTACTCAGGAGAAGTAGGGCAATGTGTTTTGGGGTGTATTTTTACATATATCCATACTGTGTGTGAGAAATATCGCTGTAAACGACAACTTTCAAACATTTTTTATACAAAGTTGTCAATTTACAGAGATATTTCTCTCACCCAGCATGGGTATATGTAAAAATACACCCCAAAACACATTGCCCTACTTCTACTGAGTACGGCGATACCACATGAGTGACACAAGATTTGCCCACTCTTCTTTGCGAAAAAACGCAATTAGACATACCGGTAATTCCGTTTCCTTGAATCCACCATGACGGCCACAATGAGATTGACCCTTGAACTCTGTAGTGGCAGCAACACATGAAGAGAGTTTAAATTCCCCCCACCCCTCCACCTCCTCAGTGTTTTACAAATTACCCAAAAGGTGGATCAGTATAATAAAGGGTATTAATTCATATGCCTTAATATATTATTATCTATAACTATATCTTCTCCTGTATATTATACTTTTTTTTTGGGGGGGGGGCGGGAATAGTACGGGCCATCATGGTGGATTCAAGAAAACGGAATTACCGATAAGTCTAATTGTGGTTTTTCCATTTCATCCACCATGACGGCCACAATGATAGGTAACAAATGACTAAGTGGGTGGGGATATCGCCTGAAAAACCCTCCGGCCAAAAAAGAGTCTCATTAGAGTCCGGAAGACTAAGACGATAGTGTCTCAAAAAGGTATTGACCAGGTTGAAGCCTTACAGATCTGATCAAGTGAGACATTTCCTTTCTCTGCCCAAAAGGAGGCAGTGGCCCTAGTGGAATGGGCTTTAATGACTCCAGGGCTGAATTAAATAGCAACACTCAATGGTGGATCTAATCCACCTAGTTATGGAGGATTTAGAGAGCTTTTTTCCCTAGATCTAAGAGTGGGTCTTAGACTGATTGATGCTCTAATAAATCTCCTGACCCACCTATGATCGGCTAGGCTAAAGTCGTAGGAGGTGCTAAGAGCCAATATTTGTACCTTCAGGGTACTGGGTCTCAACCCTAATTTCAAACCATTCTGAAGGAAATCTAAGATTTTATTGATGGGAGGTGAGGAGGCGTCAGGGTGGTCCACCCCTAACCAGGAACAATATCTTTTCCAGATTTTAAGATAGATGGAAGATGTAACTTTCTTCCTACTAGCTTTGAGGGTGAGGATTACTCTATCTGAAAGGCCTCTGCTTCTTAAGGTCTCGCTCTCAGGATCCAAACAGCTAGTCTGAATATTCTCGGCCCTGGACTAGCATGTCCTTCTGAAAGGGGATCTCCCAAGGACCCTCCAACGATAGCTGTTTCAGTGTGGAAAACCAGCTCCTTTTTGGCCATAGAGGAGTTATCAGAATTAGAGTGGTTGGTTCGCCTAGGAACTTCTGGATAACTCAAGGAATTAGAGGTATTGGAGGGAACGCATACGCTAGACTCCATCTCCAGCGTATTGATAGAGCGTCTGTCGCCGAAGGTCTGTCCCCTGGATTTAGGGAGCAAAAGAGATCTACCTGAGTGTTTCGTCTGGAAGCAAATAAATCTATTTCGGGATGACTATTTTTCGGATATCTTTTGAAAGATCTTACTGTTCAGGGACCATTCTCCCTGATCTATTCTCTCTCTCTGCTCAGGTAGTTTGCCACTGTATTTTCGCATCCTTTCAAGTGGATAGCGGAGAGCGATAAGGTGTTTCTTTCTGCCCAAGAGAAGATTCTTCTTGCCACTTCTCCCAGCAGGCTGGAATTTGTCCCTCCCTGGTGTCTCAGATATGCCACCATTGTGGTGTTGTCGGACAGGATCTTTAGATGCGGACCTATTAACAAACCTTCTCCTCTTGTTATAGCTTTGAGAACTGCGTATAGTTCTCTGAAGTTGTATGAATTTCTTTTATGTCCTCTGGCCAGGTATCCTGAAAAAAATGGTCTCCTATCTTGGCTCCCCAGCCCTCGAGACTTGCAACCATTATTACTTGAACTTCTGGATGGTTCAGCCAATCCAGTCCCTTGAGCAGTCTTTTTCTTTGTTTCCACCAGTTGAGATCTGATTTCACGGTCTGTGGTATCCGGATCCATCTGTCCAGGTCTCCCTGTCTTCTATTCCATTCCCTCAGGATCCAGCCCTGGATTATTCTTGTGTGGCTCTGGCACCAAGATACTGAAGATAGGCAGGATGTTAGGTTTCCTAATAAGCTCATGGCTTTCCCGATGGAGCATCTGTGAGATCTCTGAAAAACCAAGATCTTCTTTATCAGTATCTTTGTTTTGTCCTGAAGAAGAAAGTTTTTTGTAAGGTTGAGTCCAGTTCTACCCCTATAATCCATCTGAGATTCGTTCGAGTTTTCGAAAACCTGTGAGTTGCAACTAGGTTTTCTTCTTCTGTCCTGCCGAGAATCAGAAAGTCGTCGAGGTATGGAATGATCGTTATGCCCTCTCGGCGAAGATAAGCCACCATCTCTACCACGAGTTTTGTGAAAATTCTGGGTGCAGAAGAGATGCCAAATGGAAGAGCGTCGTACTGGAAGTGGTGGATCGAACCATCCGAACCTTTTAGTGCAAACCGTAGGTATTTCTGAGAGAACTGGTGAATAGGGATATGGTAATAGGCATCTTTGAGGTCAATTGACGACATAAATGCCTCCTTATGGATGAGTGGAATTGTGGATGAGATGGTTTCCATCTTGAACTTCCTGCACAGAATGGACCTGTTTAATGGCTTTAGATTTATTATGGTCCGGAAGGACTGGTCTGGTTTCCCTACCAGAAAGAGGTTGGAGTAGAATCTCTTTCCCTCTTCTGGCTTTGGAACCCTTTGGATTACTCCTAGACTCAGAAGATCTCGGACGCCCTGCCCTGCCTTTGGTAATTCTGCTCTGTGTTGGGAAGAGATACGGAATCTTCTTGGGGGGACTGATGTGAATTCTATCTTGTAACCCTGAGAGATGATATTTAGCGCCCAGGGGTTTGAGGTGATCTGTTCCCAAGAAGATAGGAAGCTGATCAGTCTGCCCCCCTCTCCCCACCTTGGCGTCAATGCTGTTTGGCCTGTCTGTTTTGAGGATTAAGGATGAAGCCTCGCCCTCCTCCCCCTTTAGGGTAGATCCATCTACCGGATTTTCCTTTACCCCTATAGGATCTCTGTTGGGGTTGAAACTAATGAAAGGGCTTTCTTTTAGTTAATTTATCCTCAGGAAAACCCTTTTTCTTATCTGCAACTCTTTCTAGGATTTTGTCTAGAGTGGGACCAAATACAAATTCCCCCGAGAATGGGATAGAGCAGAGTTTAACTTTGGAGGCTTTGTTCCCTGAGAAGGCTTTCATCCATAGCGCCCGATGGGCGGCATTGGAAAATGCTGCTTCTTTTGCAGGGAGAAGCGGATCAATTCCGTGGAGGCATCAGCTAGAAATGCTGGGGTGGATCAGAGAAGGGGGATAAAATCACGTATTTCCTCTCTAGAGGTTTTATTTTTTAGATGTTCATCGAGCTCTTCTAGCCAGATGTACATGGCCCTGGCCAAGGATGTTGCTGCTATGTTTGTTTTGACCACAAACATTGCAGATTCCCAGGACTTTTTTAGCAGCCCGTCCGCTTTTCGATCCATCGGATCGCCAAGCTGAGAGGAGTCCTCGAAAGGTAAAGCTGTTCTTTTTATCACATTGGCCACTTGTATGTCAACCTTAGAGGTTTCGTTAAATATCTTGCATTCCGTCTGGTCAAAGCAAAGTTTGTTTCTGAACCCTAGCCTCTTTTCTGGATCAAACCACTCATCCATAATCATTTCACGTACATTTTTGTTTATTGGGAAAACAATAGATGTCTTTGATCTAAGACTCCCGAACATCTCGTCCTGGACGGTACAGGGTTTGGGGGTGTCTTCAATCCCCATTGTAGACCTGACTGCCCTTAGCAGTTCCTCCATCTCGTCCGAAGAGAATAAATATTTTTTATCCTCATTCAAAATCTCCCCATCTGATAGGGGGTCATCATTATGCATTTGTCTAGATGAGACGGAGGCGTCTTCCGCATCCTCAGCATCTGAGGAGGACATAACGGAGAGCCTGCGTTTCTTGGGAGGATTAGGAGTACTGCTGGGAGTCAACATAGAAGCCAAGGAAGACTTAATCTCATCCTGAATAAAAGGTTTCATCTCTGTAAATATATTTGGTTGTTCTTTCTTCCAGATTTCAGCTATACAAGACTTGCAAAATCTTTTCTTATAATTCTCAGGTATCCTTTTTGAGCAAGCATTACACTTTAGTAACTTCACTTTTGCTTTAGACTCTGAAGTGCCCTGGAAGTGAAGGGAACAACCAAATATCCCTCAGTTAGCAATTAAAAGCAAGGCCACTTTATATGAAAAATAGGCAAGTGCTGTTTTAGCAACACAACACCCTGGAGGGGACTCACAGTACTGGTGGCAGAGGGATAAGGACCTTCCTGGCGGGGAGTAGGTGCCTCTGACATCGTAGTGACTGCAGGCAAATGCTGACTGGAACCGCGATCTCTTCAGCAGCCCCGGCGTCTGACGTCATCAAGCTGTGCCACGGGTTGTCGGCGCATGCCTGCGTCGCACCAACCTCTGTATAGGTGCGTGCGTCAGTGCGGCCCGCCTCTTAATGCTTGTGCTCCATGCGCCGCACCTACTCCCCTGGCCGGTCACGTGGATGTGAGGAGGAGGACGCCGAACACCACGAGAACCTCGCTGTGAAGCCGGCACCCTAGACTGCTTCCCGATGTGAGGAAGGAGGTCTAGAGGTAAGGGAGGACCGCAGGCTCCAGCATAGGCCGGAACGAGGGTCCTTGTTGCTCCGTGCTGTCCAGCCTTAGCCTCTGCTGCTGGAGGACAGCAGGAGATTCCTGTAAGAAAAATCTTGTGCATGATTCTTCAACCCTCCTCACAGGAGGGCTCTCTCCACATGTTGGCCCCTGTAGGGGCTGGAAAACACTAAGGAGATGGAGGGGTGGGGGGAATTTAAACTCTCTTTATGTGTTCTTGTCCTTACAGAGGTCAAGGGTCAATCTCATTGTGGCCGTCATGGTGGATTAAATGGAAAACACTCCAAATCTGTCCGATTGCGAGGGCATCTCCTGTGCACAGCCCTCTTTAGATCACCCCACAGATTTTCAATCGGATTCAGGTCCAGCCTTTGGCTGGGCCATTCCAAAACTTTAATCTTCTTCTGGTGAAGCCATTCCTTTGTTGATTTGGATGTTTGCTTTGGGTCGTTGTCATGCTGAAAGATGAAGTTCCTCTTCATGTTCAGCTTTCTAGCAGAAGCCTGAAGGTTTTGTGCCAATATTGAGTGGCCCCAGTTCCAGCTGAAGAAAAACAGCCCCAAAGCAGGATGCTGCCACCACTATGCGTCACTGTGGGTATGGTGTTCTTTTGGTGAGGTGCAGTTTTTTTTTGCGCCAAACATATCTTTTGAATTACGGCCAAAAAGTTCAACCTTTGTTTCATCAGACCATAACACCTTTTCCCACATGTTTTGGGAGATTTCAGATGTGTTTTAGCAAAATGTAGCCTGGCTTCGATGTTTTTCTTCGAAAAGGCTTTCGTCTTGCCATTCTACCCATAACACAGACATATGAAGAATATGGGAGATTGTTGTCACATGTACAACACAGCCACTACTTGCAAGATATTCCTGCAGCTCCTTAAAAGTTGCAGTAGGCCTCTTGGTAGCCTCCCAGACCAGTTCTCTTTTCGTCTTTTCATCAATTTTGGAGAGACGTCCAGTTCTTGGTAATGTCACTGTTGTGCCATATTTTCTCCGCTCGATGATGACTGTCTTCACTGTGTTCCATGGTATATCTAATGCCTTGGAAATTCTTTTGTACCCTTCTCCTGACTGATACCTTTTAACAATGAGATCCCTCTGATGCTTTGGAAGCTCTCTGTGGACCATGGCTTTTCCTGTGGGATGCGACTAAGAAAATTTCAGGAAAGACCAACTAGAGCAGCTGAACTTTATTTAGGGTTAATCAGAGGCTCTGTAAATGATGGAAGGTATATGCTGACTCCTATTTAACATGATTTTGAATGTGATTGCTTAATTCTGAACACAGCTACATCCCCAGTTATAAGAGGATGTGCACACTTATGCAACCACATTATTTTAGGTTTTATTTGTTTTCTTCCCTCCACCTAAAAGATTCAGTTTTCAATTGAGTGGTACAGTTTAAAGGTCACATTAAAGGTGGAAAAAGTTCTGAAATGATTTATCTTTGTCTCTTTTTTTTTTTATAGCACAGAAACCTGAAATTTGAACAGACTTTTTATATCCAGTGAATTCCCAAAAAATGACCTGCATTAGCCAATACCAGCCAGTAAGCCTTTCACAAAGTTAAATCCTAACTGTCATACACACTGTCACATGCACACTGATTTATTCCAGGTAGGTTTCCATAACAACCCAGCCATTTCTCTTCACTGCTGTAGGTCAGCTTTGGGGTAGGGCTACACGATGACAATAAGTCGCACGACAGATAGGGCACAACTACACTGCTACATGCATCCATCTTGGATGGATTTTTTGCAATTGTCGTGTTCCAGTCGCAGCATTTTTCATGTCACAGTGTGACATCATAGCCTATCATTATAAAAATTGTTGCACGATATTGGTACGACAAAATGTTGTGCGACATATGTCGTCAAGTAGTCCTAGACTTAAAGGGGCGACCACTGTAGAGGTCACTATTAAAGGGGTGGTCACTGTGGAGTTCACTGTTAAAGGGGCGGGCACTGTGGAAGTAACTGTTTAAGGGGCAGGCACTGTGAAGGTCACTGTTAAAGGGGCAGGAACTGTGAAGGTCACTGTTAAAGGGGCGGACACTGTGGAGGTCATTGTTAAAGAGGCGGTCACTGTTATAGGGGCACACAATGTGGAGGTCACTGTTAAAGGGGCGGGCAAAGTGGAGGTCATTGTTAGCGGGCACTGTGGAAGTCACTGTTAAAGGGGCGGGCACAGTGAAGGTCACTTTTAAATGGGCAGCCACTATGAAGGTCACTGTTAAAGGCGTGGTTAATGTTAAAGGGGAGGGCACTGTAGAGGGCACTGTTAAAGGGGCGGGCATTGTGGAGGTCACTATTAAAGGGGGCGGTCACTCCTAAAGGGGCAGGCACTGTGGAGGTCACTGTTAAAGGGGCAGGTACTGTAGAGGTCACTGGTATGGGGAATACTGTTGAAACACGCAGAAAAATGAAATTAAATAGATGAAATATACCAGAGCGAAGCCGGGTCCTTCTGCTAGTCTAATATATAAAGATGAGTGTATGTATGTAGTATATATATATATATATATATATATATATATATATACACACATACATACACACACACACACAGTTGTGTTCAAAATTATTCAACCCCCACTGAAATTGAGTGTTTTGGCCAGTTTAACATTGATTTTGATCATTTCAGTCATCTTGTTTACAATTAAATCAAAGAGGCACTTGTAAGTCAGACAAATATAACATAACATTTATAAGGAAATAACCACAAATGTCTTTTCTGTGCTCACATCATTATCAGTTTTATTCAACCCCCAAGTGACATTCAATCTTAGTACTTAGAACAACATCCTTTTCCGGTTATAACAGCTTTTAAACGTGAAGCATAGCTTGACACAAGTGTCTTGCAGCGATCTACAGGTATCTTCGCCCATTCCTCATGGGCAAAAGCCTCCAGTTCAGTCACATTTTTGGGCTTGCGCGCTGCAACTGCTTTCTTTAAGTCCCACCAGAGGTTCTCAATCGGATTTAAGTCTGGTGACTGCGATGGCCACTTCAAAATGTTCCAGCCTTTAATCTGCAACCATGCTCTAGTGGACTTGGAGGTATGCTTGGGATCATTGTCCTGTTGAAAGGTCCAACGTCTCCCAAGCCTCAGGTTTGTGACGGACTGCATCACATTTTCATCCAATATCTCCTGGTACTGAAGAGAATTCATGGTACCTTGCACACGCTGAAGCTTCCCTGTACCTGTAGAAGCAAAACAGCCCCAAAGCATGATTGACCCCCGCCATGCTTCACAGTAGGCAAGGTGTTCTTTTCTTCATAGACCTTGTTCTTCCTCCTCCAAACATAGCGTTGATCCATGGGCCCAAACAGTTCTAATTTTGTTTCATCAGTCCACAGAACACTATCCCAAAACTTTTGTGGTTTGTCCACATGACTTTTGGCATACTGCAGTCGACTCTTCTTATTCTTTGGAGACAGCAAGGGGTGCGCCTGGGAGTTCTGGCATGGAGGCCTTCATTACGCAGTGTGCGCCTTATTGTCTGAGCTGAAACTTCAGTACCCGCATCTGACAAATCTTTTTTCAGTTCCTCAGCACTCACACGGGGACTTTTCTCCACTTTGCGCTTCAGGTAGCGCACAGCAGTCGAAGTCAGCATCTTCTTTCTGCCACGACCAGGTAGCGTTTCAACAGTGCCCTTTGCCTTGAATTTGCGAATGATGCTTCCTATGGTGTCTCTTGGTATGTTTAACATCTTTGCAATCTTCTTATAGCCATTGCCCTTCCTGTGAAGAGAAATCACCTCTACTCTTGTCTTCCTGGACCATTCTCTTGACTTCACCATGTTTGTAAACACACCAGTAAATGTCTAGAAGGAGCTGAGTTTCACTGTCATTTTAAATCTGCCTAACTGGTGCTTATTATGCTTGATTGCTGCTCCTTGACATCCACAGGTGTTTTCAATACCTGATCGAAAACACTTGAATGAACCTCTGTTCTTAAGAGTGGTAGTCTTTAAGGGGTTGAATAATTGTGCCAATGAAGAAATCACAAAAAAAAAACATTTAATACTGTATTACAAAAACAATTGATGTCATTTTAGTTGCATTTGGTTCTTTAAAAAGTCCTTGTAAGATTTCATCCTGAATAGAGATGAGCGAACTTTAAAAAATAGTTCGGCGTTCGGGTTGTGGTAATCGCCGCATCCCGTTATGGATTCCACTACCGCGAACTATCCCGGCAAATGGAATCCATAAGGGGAAGCTTCCACGAACCCGAACTATTGAAAAGCCGAAGGACCTGGGGTGACGTCACCTTCATGTGATCAGTGCAGGAGGCGTGGCTCAGCACTGAATTTGATCCCGTGCTGAGCCACGCCCCCTGCACTGATCACATGACGGTGACGTCACCCCAGGTCCTTCGGCTTTTCAACAGTTCGGGTTCGTGGAAGCCGCCCCTTATGGATTCCATATGCCGGGATAGTCCGCAGTAGTGGAATCCATAACGGGATGCGGCAATTACCACAACCGGAATGCCGAACTATTTTTTAAAGTTCGAAAAAAGGTGTATACACACAGTGGCTCCACCTAGGCTTCCACTCTGACGAGGGTGCTCTTCTCCGGCAAACCCCTATGCCGTATAAATGAAAAAGTATTGATCAAGGACGGGAGGCACTCAACTAACACTAGAGCATATGCAGGACAATAGTACTAAAAATAGTTTGATTAAAAAATTTTTATTTTGGACTGGATATCCACGACACTTCTAGTATATACTAAAAACAAAATTATGGACAAATTTATAAACAATAAAATGATAAAATAATCTTACACCGTATACAATGTGTTCCCCTGAGTAGGGATAACACAAGCCTCTGGTATTTCAACCGCTGCCTTATTTCACCTTAACATGCGGTTTTTGTATGTAACTCTTAACCAAAGGCCAAAATAAAACCAAGGTAGATGTGTCCCGATTTAGATATGCAGCTGGTTGGTTCTATAATATAACCATGGGGTGGATGTACTCCCCATCTAGTTCCAGACTTCAGATCCTCCGATCCTAAATAATCCACCGCCCTGTATCGCGGTTTTAACGTAGATAGTTCAGGAGGATAAGGGATCGTAGTCTGATACGTAAATCGGCAATCTGGACACTGGACTCCACCGCTCAATACTGCAGTTCTTAGTTCGATAATCTTAATAAAGTATTGCGGTACAGATCTCACAGGCGGGGTTAATTATAAGTGACTCAAATCATTCATAGAGTACATTACCGCTCACCAGGCTCTTCTCCTCCCGACCTCCGTTCACTTAACTCTGTGTGCTGTGATCTGCCAGGACCTAGCGTGGCGTCCCACGTGGTCACTGCCGTCATCCAATGGCGTCCCACGTGACGGCGGCTGAGGTCTTTTATTGGTGGTTCGTTTCTTCGCTGTATAGCGTTGAAAGACGGGGAAGAAAGTTTTTACAAGCCCGGAATGATCGGATCCAGTTTTGGGCCAAATGTGTCCGCCTCACTGCTGGTTCCTAATGGACTTGATGCCTTCGCCTCACTGTGTTACCAAACGCGTTTCGGGGCTCTTATAATGCGGCCCCTTCCTCAGTGGTTAGACAGTGAGGGTTTCCGGAGTCCTTTTAAAGGCAATCTCTGTGCCCCAAGGATGCTGGGAGTTTTTTGGAAAATCAGGATTTAGAAATCCAGTTTCTCTTCATTTGCTACATTAATATATCAAAGGCAAATTGTCTATACATAATTATTTTCATAATACACGTATAAGGATCCTATTTTTTATAGTGTCAACATATCCCTATTTGGGATCTATTCCGATCTAATAGTGTATAACCATATTTGCCTCTATTTCCATATATCCATCCATATATATCTGTCTATATCACAATACAGCATCGGGTTCAGAAGATAATACAGCATCGGGTTCAGAAGATAATACAATATACATCTTCATGCATTAAAAATCATGGTCATTTCTACTATTCTTTTTTATTTATTTTTATTTATTTTTTTCTAATTTTGTTTTTCTTCTTTCATTTTAATTTTATCGGAGTCTTGGAACGTACTTCCTTAGATGTCAAATTAAAGTAAATTGGAGTCAATTAGGGGATGTGGCCACATCCCCTAATCGACTCAAATTTACTTTAATAACCACTGAGGAAGGGGCCGCATTATAAGAGCCCCGAAACGCGTTTGGTAACACAGTGAGGCGAAGGCATCAAGTCCATTAGGAACCAGCAGTGAGGCGGACACATTTGGCCCAAAACTGGATCCGATCATTCCGGGCTTGTAAAAACTTTCTTCCCCGTCTTTCAACGCTATACAGCGAAGAAACGAACCACCAATAAAAGACCTCAGCCGCCGTCACGTGGGACGCCATTGGATGACGGCAGTGACCACGTGGGACGCCACGCTAGGTCCTGGCAGATCACAGCACACAAAGTTAAGTGAACGGAGGTCGGGAGGAGAAGAGCCTTGTGAGCGGTAATGTACTCTATGAATGATTTGAGTCACTTATAATTAACCCCGCCTGTGAGATCTGTACCACAATACTTTATTAAGATTATCGAACTAAGAACTGCAGTATTGAGCGGTGGAGTCCAGTGTCCAGATTGCCGATTTACGTATCAGACTACGATCCCTTATCCTCCTGAACTATCTACGTTAAAACCGCGATACAGGGCGGTGGATTATTTAGGATCGGAGGATCTGAAGTCTGGAACTAGATGGGGAGTACATCCACCCCATGGTTATATTATAGAACCAACCAGCTGCATATCTAAATCGGGACACATCTACCTTGGTTTTATTTTGGCCTTTGGTTAAGAGTTACATACAAAAACCGCATGTTAAGGTGAAATAAGGCAGCGGTTGAAATACCAGAGGCTTGTGTTATCCCTACTCAGGGGAACACATTGTATACGGTGTAAGATTATTTTATCATTTTATTGTTTATAAATTTGTCCATAATTTTGTTTTTAGTATATACTAGAAGTGTCGTGGATATCCAGTCCAAAATATAAAAAATTTTAATCAAACTATTTTTAGTACTATTGTCCTCCATATGCTCTTGTGTTAGTTGAGTGCCTCCCCTCCTTGATCAATATTTTTTAAAGTTCGCTCATCTCTATTCAGGATGAAATCTTACAAGGAATAAGTTCGCTCATCTCTAATCCTAAATACAATTACAAATGTACACTAAATTCCCTAAAACCCTTTACAGCATTGGGGGTTGAATAATTTTGAACACAACTGTGTATATATATATATATATATATATATATATATATATATATATACTGTGGTGGTCTGTTGCCCAGCTCCCCTTTCCAGGGGTGAACAGGCAGGGGGATTAGTCAGATATCTACCGCAAGGAGACCACAGGAGCCCGAAGTGCAGTTACACTGGCATCCTGCCAGTTTTATTTCACAGGTTGAACAAAACACAAATCATAAACAGAACACCTAGCCTTGTCCAGGCTCTAACTAAACAATAGTTCCCTCTCTAGGACGTGGCTGTGCTAACCTCAGCCCACGCAAAACAATGACACAGTCTGAACAGCAACCTGTGATACTTGCAGTTTTTTTTGGCTCTGGACCTTCAGAGGTTCCTCAGTGAGATGTGGCTTCTCCAGATCCTGGGGAGTTCTGAGCAAACCTTTTTGCCAGCCCAGTTATCTAGCAACCCCCATGTGCAGCTCATCAGGACCCAGGCTTAGGTTTTTAACCCTTTCCCTAAATAGCTTTCTTCAGCCCATGCTAGGAACCTGGGAGACACATATACACCCTCAATTACCTCACCCTGTGAGACACCACATTTCCCCCCCCTTTGCACTAACCTATGGGTTGGGGCACCTTGGCTTGACAAACAGTATGTACGAGACAAACTATCCACATTTCCTTGGAGGCTGCCTGCTCGGTGTTGTACTGTGAACCTAAAAGGCTGGAGGGACAGAAACCACCTGGTAACCCTACTATTCTTTTCCTTGTTATTCTGCATCCACTTTAGGGGTGCATGATCTGTAATGAGGGTGAATTCTCTCCCCAGTAGGTAGTATTTGAGAGATTCCAGGGCCCACTTAATGGCCAAACCCTCTTTCTCTACAGTGGCATACCTCTTTTCATGATCATTCAGCTTCCGACTTATGTATAAGACAGGGTGTTCTTCCCCATCAATTATTTGTGACAACGCTGCTCCTAACCCCGCCTCTGAAGCATCAGTTTGAACCAAGAATGGTTTTTAAAATCCGGACATATCAGTACCGGCTGGGAGCACAGGGCTTGCTTCAAGGATTGGAACGCCCTCTCGGCCTCTGGGTTCCATTTTACCATTACCGAATTTTTCCCTTTGTAAGATCGGTTAAGGGCACCGCCCTAGATGCAAAATTAGGGATAAACCTTCTGTAATACCCTGCAATACCCAGAAATGATTTCACTTGCTTCTTGTTTAAGGGTCTAGGCCAGTTTTGTATTGCTTCCGTTTTGTTTAGCTGGGGTTTGATCAGACCACGCCCAATGGTGTATCCCAAATACTTGGCTTCTTCCAAGCCGATGGCACACTTTTTGGGTTTGCAGTGAGGCCTGCCTGTCTCAGTGAATCTACGACCGCCTGCACTTTTTGTAGATGGGACTCCCAGTCGCTACTGTAGACTATTACATCATCCAGATACGCTGATGTATAACTAATATGTGGCCTTAGGACCCTATCCATCATACGCTGAAATGTCGCTGGGGCCCCATGGAGTCCAAATGGCAACCTAGTGTACTGGAAATGACCGCTGGGTGCGGAAAAAGCAGTCTTTTCCTTGGCCCTTTCAGTTAGCGGAATTTGCCAGTACCCTTTTGTCAAATCTAGTGTTGTTAAGTACCGAGCATTACCCAACTTGTCTATTAGCTCATCTACTCTCGCCATTGGGTAGGCGTCAAACTTCGAGACCGAGTTTAACTGGCGATAGTCATTACAGAACCTGATGGTCCCATCGGGTTTGGGAATTAAAACGATGGGGCTGGACCACTCACTTACGGACTCTTCTATTACCCCTAGGTCTAACATCTTATTAATCTCTTGCGTAATGACCTCGCGCCTCGCTTCGGGGACCCGGTAGGGCTTAATCTTCACCTTAACGCCTGGGTTCTGTGACTATATCATGTTTTATCACATGAGTAAGGCCAGGCAGTTCCGAGAAGAAATCTTTATTCCTCATTATGAATTCCTGCGACTCCTGTTTTTGATGGGGAAACAGGGACTCTGCAATTCTAACCTCGGGTACAGTGTAGCTTGGTGGTACTGAGTTTACCACCAAAGCTTCCCTATCTTTCCAGGGCTTTATCAGGTTAATATGATAGTTCTGTTCAGGTTTTCTCTTCCCAGGCTGATGAACTAGATAGTTCACCTCGCTTATTTTTTAATAATGGTGAAGGGCCCTTGCCATTTTGCTAAGAATTTGCTCTCTACGGTGGGTATTAACACGAGCACCCGGTCCCCTGGACTAAAATGACGCAGTTTTGCCCCTCGGTTATATATTCTACTTTGGGCCTGCTGAGCTTGCTGCATATGTTCTCGAACCAAGGGCATGACTGCCTTGATCCGGTCCTGCATCATCGATACATGCTCAATTACACTGCGGTAGGGGGTCGATTCTTGCTCCCATGTTTCTTTAGCTACGTCGAGTAGCCCTCGGGGCTGCCTACCATACAGAAGTTCAAAGGGTGAAAACCCCGTAGATGATTGTGGTACTTCTCGTATGGCGAACATTAAATAAGGAAGTAGGCAATCCCAGTCCCTCCCATCCTTAGCAATTACTTTTCTCAACATGTTTTTAAGGGTTTTATTGAATCTTTCCACCAATCCATCCGTTTGTGGATGGTAGATGGAGGTTCGGATATGCTTCACCCTGAATAGCCGACACAATTCTTTGGTCACCCGGGACATAAATGGGGTGCCCTGATCCGTTAAGATCTCTTTAGGAATCCCAACCCTACTAAACACCTGGACCAGCTCCTTGGCTATGGTCTTTGCCGTCATATTTCTTAACGGAATAGCTTCTGGATATCGGGTGGCGTAGTCTAGGATCACCAGTATGTACTGATGTCCCCGAGCTGATTTCACAATAGGGCCTACCAGATCCATAGCTATTCGTTCAAATGGCACTTCTACAATGGGCAAGGGTACCAGTGGGCTTCTAAAGTTAGGGGACGGAGCTGTGTATTGGCACTCCGGACAAGACGCACAGTAATCCCGTACCTCTGCTACTAGCCCTGGCCAAAAGAAACGCATTAAAATTCGTTCTTTTGTTTTTCCATCCCAAGATGTCCCCCAACAAATGACTGTGGGCTAGATCCAAGACAGTCTTCCGAAACGGCTTGGGAACTATCAGTTGTTCAACGATGTCTTCACCTTGCTTGACCATCTGATACAGCAAGTTATTTTGCATCGCCATATGGGGATAAGCAAGCGTGTCACCTGGGTAAACCAGTACTCCATTTATTATTTTTACATTTTCCCGGGCCCGAACCAAAGTAGGGTCATTCAGCTGCGCTGTGGCAAAATTGTCGTGTGAAACCTTTATATCCGCTAAGACATTGTCAACCCTCTCCTCTGGCTCCCCACTTACATCCGTGGTTTCGGTATCCCCGGACATTACATCAAAAGGGAAAACAGCCCCATTAGGAGACGACAGAACCTCCTTAAGAGGCTCAGGCTCTGTGCCCCTTTTTTCCCACAATTCCCAGAAAAAAGGAAAATCCCTCCCTAGTATTACATCATACAAGAGAGTGGGCATTACCGCTACCTGACAGGTTACCCGTTTGAGCACAGTTCCTATGGTAACCAGCGCTGTATTATACTTGCGAATGTCTCCATGAATACAGGTGACCCCTACTGTTTGGGTCTGTAAGCTATCGGA
Organism: Bufotes viridis; assembly: GCA_033119425.1. Taxonomy (NCBI): domain Eukaryota; kingdom Metazoa; phylum Chordata; class Amphibia; order Anura; family Bufonidae; genus Bufotes; species Bufotes viridis. The sequence continues at coordinate 353,079,931 of CM065590.1, forward strand.
GTTTACCAAACTGGCTTTGACTAATGTGATCATACTGCCAGTATCAAGGAGAGCCTGCACCTCTCTCCCTTCTACGGACACCGGACACAGATGTTTATCAATCTTTTCAGGGGTCTCAGTAGAACAAACCACTTTGGCAAACAGCGATTTCATGGTTGGCATAGTACTCATATCACACTGCATGGGTTCAGAGTTTAACGGGCAGTTAGCCGCAATATGTCCTGGTCCCCTACACCGGAAGCATTTGATAGGTTCTGGTCTAAATAAATCAGTCTTGGCCCTCTCGGTGCGTTCTGGCCAGACTTCAGCTTTGGACCTTGTATCCCTTTTAGGGGCCGCACCCCTCGCAGGAGCACCCCCTGCCGACCACTTTCCTGTGTCAGGTGGGGCTTCCGTATCAGGTCCTCCGCCGCCGCATATCTTTCCACCAGAGAGACCAACTCATCTGCGCTGTTAGGGTCACCGTGGGTAACCCACTTGCATAATTCTGGTGGAAGAGCTCTAAGATATCTGTCCACTACCACACGCTGGACAACCTCTGGAGCTGATAGAACATCTGGTTGTAACCACTTTTTGGTTAAGTGTATTAGGTCGTACATTTGGGAGCGAGCTGGTTTGTCTGCCTGAAACACCCAATGGTGCACTCTTTGGGCCCGAACTGACAAAGTGACTCCCAAACGGGCCAAAATCTCGGCTTTCAGCTTACAGTAATCCTGAGCGTCAGCAGGATCCAAATCATAATAAGACTTCTGAGCCTCTCCACTCAGAAAGGGGCTATCAACCCTGCCCACTGTTCTGGTGGCCACCTTTCACGCTCCGCAGTGCGCTCAAAGGTCATCAAGTAAGCCTCCACATCATCCGTGGCAGCCATCTTTTGTAGGTAGTTCCCAGCACATATGTCCTTTTTTCCCATGAGGCCACTTTCAGTCAACCCAGGGGTCTGCTCTGCAAAGCGCTGCACCACCTCAGTCAAAGCAACCCGATGTTTGTTTTGCATCTCTGTTAGAGCGGTAAGTTGCATGGCCATAGACCGCGTCAGATCCTCTGTCTGCCGGTTTGCTTCTTGCTGCACTTTGGTTGCATGTTGCTGGGCTGCAGTGGCTTGCAGCAAAGCTTTTAACATATCCTCCATGCCAGGAGTCTCTCTGGGCAGCAATGTAGCAGGTTTTACCCAGGACATAAACCGGTTATCAAGTCCCAGAAACCAAAAAGTAGGCGGCCGTTACCCTTAGCAACCGGCTGCCCAGCCACCAGTCCACTTTAAACCCACACAGGTTTTTTGTAATATAGCAATATTCAGCAGCACCTGCTCCAGCGATCAAACAGGCTTCTGTTCCTTTAAGTTCGCACCCAGCAACAACACTGCCGTATCCAGCTTTTCTGAGGTGTCGCTGCCGGCATCCGACACCAACTGTGGTGGTCTGTTGCCCAGCTCCCCTTTCCAGGGGTGAACAGGCAGGGGGATTAGTCAGATATCTACCGCAAGGAGACCACAGGAGCCCGAAGTGCAGTTACACTGGCATCCTGCCAGTTTTATTTCACAGGTTGAACAAAACACAAATCATAAACAGAACACCTAGCCTTGTCCAGGCTCTAACTAAACAATAGTTCCCTCTCTAGGACGTGGCTGTGCTAACCTCAGCCCACGCAAAACAATGACACAGTCTGAACAGCAACCTGTGATACTTGCAGTTTTTTTTGGCTCTGGACCTTCAGAGGTTCCTCAGTGAGATGTGGCTTCTCCAGATCCTGGGGAGTTCTGAGCAAACCTTTTTGCCAGCCCAGTTATCTAGCAACCCCCCATGTGCAGCTCATCAGGACCCAGGCTTAGGTTTTTAACCCTTTCCCTAAATAGCTTTCTTCAGCCCATGCTAGGAACCTGGGAGACACATATACACCCTCAATTACCTCACCCTGTGAGACACCACAATATATATATATATATATATATATATATATATATATCCGCTAAAGCAATCCGCACCGTTGCATTTACAATCACGAAATTTGGCACATAGGTACATCAGGTGCCCGGGAAGGTTTTAGACCAGGTCTCAGCTCCTCTGGGACGTACCGTTCCCGAGATATTCCCTAAAAATGCATTAGCCAATAGAAACCTGGTTACATGACCCTTATCAGCCAAAAGAAGCTCACTGTCAGTTTGTCTCCACACACACAGCTTTACACCATGTAACCATATCAACCCAGCCATGTTTCTTCACTGCTCTAGATGAGCTTTAAAGGAACTCTGTCACCAGGATAATCGCTATTGAAGTAAAGCCATGGCCTAACAGCACTTACTACCTTATTTCCTGAGGTTTCTATAACAACTCTGTGGATGACACTGTTAAGGGAGCAGAGTGCTATGGAGGTCACAGTTCAGGGGGCATGTAGGGTGGCCATTCAAGTCACCCTTAAAAGTCCGCCCCCAGGTCCAGCTAAGCCACACCTCAATCCAGTAAGGTCACACCCTCTCCCACTTCTCAGCCGACGGGGATTAAAAAAATGAAGTTAAAAATCAAATTCTGTCAGCTCAAGAGATGGGAAGGACGGTGACTTTATCCCTGCAGCTCACATTCAGACAGCACAGTACTGCTGTCTTAGAGTGAGCTGTTTAAAAGGACTTGCCCCAGGGTCGGTTAGGTCACGCCCCCTCCCACTCAGCCAACAGAGATTGAAAAAATTAAGTTAAAAATTAACTTCTAGGTCCCGCTAAGCCACAATCCTGACCTGGTTAGGCCATGCCAACCCCCCTAAGCAGCTGACGGATGTTAAAAATCAACTTCTGTCAGCTGCAGGGGTGGAAGTGAGGGTGACTTTCTCCTTGCAGCTCATGCTCAGACAGCACTGTACTGCTGTCTACGAGTGAGCTGTTCAAAAGGACATCCCTGTGTCCGTCCAGGCCCTGCGCCAGTTGGAGGACATGAGGTCTGAAAGCCGGACTGTCCAGCCTAAAACTGGACCTCTGGCCACCCTAGGGGCACGCTGCTGTGGAGGTCACAGTTAAAGGAATGGTCTGCTGTTGTCAGTGTTAAGGGGCAGTTTGCTATAAAAGCCACTGTTAAGGGGGGCGCCTGTGGAGGTCATTGTCAAGCTGGTGGTGTGCTTTGAAACTCACTGTTAAAGGGAAAGGCTGCTGTAAAGGTCAAAGTTAAGGGAGTGGTCTGCTGTGGAGGTCCCATCTTAAGGGACGGGGTCAGTGTTAAGGGGTGGGGGGCTGTGGGGGTCACTGTTAAGGCGAGGGGTGCTGTAGATGTCGCTATTTTAGTGGATACTGTCGATATCTTTTAACGACACGCAGAAACATTAAATGAAAAAGATTAAATATACCCGGGCAAAGCTGGGTCCTTCAGCTAGTACTATACACTCACCTAAAGAATTATTAGGAACACCATACTAATACGGTGTTGGACCCCCTTTTGCCTTCAGAACTGCCTTAATTCTATGTGGCATTGATTCAACAAGGTGCTGATAGCATTCTTTAGAAATGTTGGCCCATATTGATAGGATAGCATCTTGCAGTTGATGGACATTTGAGGGATGCACATCCAGGGCACGAAGCTCCCGTTCCACCACATCCCAAAGATGCTCTATTGGGTTGAGATCTGGTGACTATGGGGGCTATTATAGTACAGTGAACTCATTGTCATGTTCAAGAAACCAATTTGAAATGATTCGAGCTTTGTGACATGGTGCATTATCCTGCTGGAAGTAGCCATCAGAGGATGGGTACATGGTGGTCATGAAGGGATGGACATGGTCAGAAACAATGCTCAGCTAGCCCATGGCATTTAAACGATGGCCAATTGGCACTAAGGGGCCTAAAGTGTGCCCAGAAAACATCCCCCACACCATCACCACCAGTCTGCACAGTGGTAACAAGGCATGATGCATACATGTTCTCATTCTGTTTACACCAAATTCGGACTCTATCATTTGAATGTCTCAACAGAAATCGAGACTCATCAGACCAAGCAACATTTTTCCAGTCTTCAACAGTCCAATTTTGGTGAGCTCGTTCAAATTGTAACCTCTTTTTCCTATTTGTAGTGGAGATGAGTGGTACCGGGTGGGGTCTTCTGCTGTTGTAGCCCATCCACCTCAAGGTTGTGCGTGTTCTGGCTTCACAAATGCTTTGCTGCCTACCTCAGTTGTAAAGAGTGGTTATTTCAGTCAACGATGCTCTTCTATAAGCTTGAATCAGTCGGCCCATTCTCCTCTTACCTCCTGCATCAACAAGGCATTTTCGCCCACAGGACTGCCGCATACTGGATGTTTTTCCCTTTTCACACCACTCTTTGTAAACCCTAGAAATGGTTGTGCGTGAAAATCCCAGTAACTGAGCAGATTGTGAAATGCTTCGATCGGCCCGTCTGGCACCAAAAACCATGCCACGCTCAAAATTGCTTAAATCACCTTTCTTTCCCATTCTGACATTCAGTTTGGAGTTCAGGAGATTGTCTTGACCAGGACCACACCCCTAAATGCATTGAAGCAACTGCCAGGTGATTGGTTGACTAGATAATTGCATTAATGAGAAATAGAAAAGGTGTTCCTAATAATTATTTAGGTGAGTGTATGTGTGTATATATATATATATATATATATATATATATATATATTGTAGAGGACGCCAAGGTTGGGTCCTCAATGGCAGATATATATCGCCACTGTTTGGGTTGTGGTGCCTTTAAGAAAGTACTGACTATCTGGGATCCTGTACCCACAGGGTTAACTCTCCTTATAAGAGAAAAAGGAAGGGAGAGAGGGGGTGGAGTGTGGACACACTGCTGTTGGTGTGAGCAGAGCTGGAAGCTGAGGGTGCGTGAGAAGTTTGGCTGGAAAGCTGACTGCAAGCTACCACGGTCTAAAGCCCCTGGGTAGAGATGAGCGAACTTTAAAAAAAAGTCCGGTGTTCGGCGTTCGGGTTGTGGTAAGTCACGCATCCCGTTATGGATTCCACAATAGCGGCATATGGAATCCATAAGGGGCGGCTGCCACCAACCCGAACTGTTGAACAGCCGAAGGACCTGGGGTGACGTCACTGTCATGTGATCAGTGCAGGGGGCGTGGCTCAGCATGGGATCAAATCCAGTGCTGAGCCACGCCCCCTGCACTGATCACATGACAGTGACGTCACCCCAGGTCCTTTGGCTGTTCAACAGTTCGGGTTGGTGGCAGCCGCCTATTATGGATTCCATTTGCCGCTATAGTGGAATCCATAACGGGATGCGCGACTTACCACAACCCGAACGCCGGACTTTTTTTTAAAGTTCGCTCATCTCTACCCCTGGGTAAAACAGTAATATCTTTATTTGGAATGGACTGTTCTACTGTTTATGTTGTACTGAACCAAGCAGACTTTAAGTTGGTTTCTTATGTCCTTGGCTGCTGGAAGCTGTTCCTATTTTTTCGTTTTGGAAAATAAACACCTGTTTTCGTTAACCCTGGCCCGGCTCATGCACCTGGTTATTGAAGCGGTCTTTCCCCATATTACAATTTGGTGGAGGATGCGGGCATGGTGCATGAAAGCCGCAAAAGCCGTTTAATCATAAAAAGTGACATTTAAAGAGACAGTACCTTGTTTGGCATGTCTTGGGTGAAATCTCTGTAAGCTGCAGGAAAAGACATGGAGGAAGTTATGAAAGGAAAGCCTTGCTGCAAGCCACTGCAACTCAGCAGCAAGCTTCGGTGGCTCAGCAGCAGGCCAGTCGAGGCAACCCGCCGCCATGAGGAAGCAATGGCGGCGCAGCAAGAGACAAACCGTGTGCTGATTGCTCAGCTTACTGCACACCAGGAAGCTACACAAGCCCAGGTAACTGCCTTAAAGCAGGCTGTACAACAGTTGGCTCAAGCACAATCAACCACTGCCGCTGGGCCCCAAGTTGCTGTAAGGGCCAGCCACCTGTTACAAAAACTGACATCTGGTGATGATGTCGAGGCTTTCCTATTGACTTTTGAGAGAGTAGCAGAGAGAGAGAGGGGTGGCCACAGGACCAATGAGCCAGCATAATCGCACCCTTTCTTACGGGAGACCCTCAACAAGCCTATTTCGACTTACCAGTCGAACTCGTTAAAGACTATGAGCAGCTAAAGGCGGAGATCTTGGCTTGACTGGGGGTAACTATGGCCGTTCGGGCCCAAAGAGTGCACCGCTGGGTTTACCAGGCTAGCCATCCACCAAGAGCCCAAATGCATGACCTGGTGCAGTTAGTAAAAAAGTGGCTGCAGCCCGAGAAATTGACGGGCCCGCAAATTGTGGAACGGGTGGCCATGGACCGGTACCTGAGATCACTGCCGCATGACCTGCAGCGCTGGGTAAGCCATGGGGACCCAGCAACGGCAAACCAGTTGGTGGAACTGGTAGAGCGGTACACCGTAGTCGAGGACTTGCTCGGACCCACCAAGCACCGGGAACCCACGACGAGAGCTGTACGACCAGTTAACCGCATCCAGGAGGGGAACCATTCCGGTTTCTGGACCAGATGTCCCTACAACAGTGCCCTCCGAGCCGTGGAGGCTAACCCCTGTAAGAAGAATGGGGGACATACAGTGTTGGCGGTGTCGAGCCTATGGCCATACCCGGACCCAATGCCCTCTTCAGGACGAGCCCATGGAGTGCAGGACAGGACAGAGAGTCTCCCTGTATGCACAGCGAGCATGCGTCACCCATCTTGACTTTATCGCCGGTCAGTTTGAGTGTGAAATTTTGGTGAACCCCCTCCTGGCCAAAGCCCTCTAGGACTCCGGCAGCATGGTGACGCTAGTCCACGCCAGACTGATCGGGAGACTCAGCCCTGTAAGTAAGACTCTTCGGGTTGTTTGTATTCATGGGGATACTAGGGAATACCCCTTAATACCAGTGACTGTTGCCCATGGCTGTACCTCCGTGACCCAGGAGGTTGGGATAGTGAACAGCCTGGTCCATGATGTTATTGTAGGGCGAGACTGTCCGCTATTTCTAGACCTGTGGAAACAGGCGCAAAGTGGGTTCCTTGAATAGTCAAAGAGACTAGAGACTTTGACCTCTGACAGGTCAAATCATGAAGATAGTGGTCCCGAACTATCCAGGACACTTCCCACCAATATGGACGTGCCTAGTGGCAACATGAATGGTAATGGTAACATTTGTGATGTGGAAAATGTTCAGGATGTGCATGATTTAGGGTCCGGAGCTGAACTGACCACTGAGGGGGCAGAAGACTCTCTGTTGCAAGTGATGTTGGAGGACGAGGGGGAGACCCCACCCGAACCAACGTACCCAGGCTTAGACTTACCCAAGAGTGCGTTTGGATCCGCCCAGTTACAGGACCCCTCCTTAATACATGCTAGAGAGCAGGTGGTGGTTATTAATGGAGTCTCACAGGTTCCCGGGGCAGAACTCGGGTTCCCTCATTTTGCGCTAAATGGGGACTTGCTATACCACGTGACGGAAATCCGAGGGGAAGTTATTGAACAGCTGCTGGTACCCCACTCGTATCGGAGACAGCTCCTCGATTTGGCGCATAATGATGCATTAGGCGGACATTTGGGGGCAGAGAAGACAGAGGCCAGGATAACAAACAGGTTCTACTGGCCTGGGGTAAAGGCAGAGGTATTGTACGTCCTGTCCCACGTGCCAGTTAACAGCCCCAGTGTCACACTATCGGAACCCCCTGGTACCTTTACCTATAATCGAGGTACCATTTGAGCAGATTGCCATGGACCTGGTGGGGCTGTTGGTAAAATCAGCACGGGGACATCAGCACATACTAGTCGTGGTAGATTACGCAACCAGGTACCCAGAGGCAGTTCCATTAAGGAACACCTCCTCTAAGGCCATAGCTCGGGAATTATTCCAGATGTTCTCCCGTACAGGGCTGCCCAAGGAGATCCTAATGGACCAGGGCACCCCGTTTATGTCGAAAGTCATGGCGGACCTCTGCAAGCTGTTTCAGATCCGACAGTTGCGGTCATCCGTCTATCACCCGCAAACGGATGGCCTTGTGGAGAGGTTCAACAAAACATTAAAGCTTATGTTAAAAAGAGTAGTCCAGAAGGACGGAAAAGATTGGGACATGTTACTACCAGCCTTGTTGTTCGCCATACGGGAGGTCCCACAGGCCTCTACGGGGTTCTCGCCATTTGAACTTTTGTATGGGCGAAGACCCCGTGGACTCCTGGATTTGGTGAAGGAAAACTGGGAAGGTGAGTCCTCACCGCACCAGACTCTGGTGGAACATATCTCACAAATAAGAAAGAGAGTAGCTAAGGTGATGCCACTGGTTAAGGAACACCTCCAGAGGGCCAAGGATGCCCAGAGGCGGGTATATAACCGGTCAGCCAAATTAAGACAATTCTCAGTAGGGGATCGGGTAGCAGTCCTAATCCCCACTGTAGAAAGGAAGTTCTTAGCCAGGTGGCAGGGTCCATTTGAGGTGGTAGAAAGGGTAGGTGAGGTGAATTATAAGGTACACCAGCCTGGGAAGAGGAAACCTTACCAGATCTACCACGTAAACCTGTTGAAACCCTGGAAAGATCGGGAACAAATGACTGCTGTCGCACAGGTCATGGTAGAGGACTCTGTAGGAGCTGACCAGGTATTTGTTGCTGATACACTGTCCAAGTCCCAAAGGCAACAAGTAAAGGAGTTTCTACAGAGAAACAAAGATAAATTCTCAGGTTTGCCAGGGCTCACCTATGTCATTGAACATGACATTGTTACAGAGCCTAATGTGACAATCCGGCTAAAGCCATACCGAGTTCCAGAGGCCCAGAGGAAAGCGGTATCTGAAGAAGTCAAGAGAATGCTCGAATTGGACATCATTGAAGAATCGCAGAGCGAATGGTCAAGTCCGATTGTGTTGGTACCGAAACCCAACGGCACACTGCGATTCTGCAATGACTTCAGAAAACTAAATGAGGTTTCAAAATTTGATGCCTACCCAATGCCCCGGGTAGATGAATTAATCGAAAAATTAGGACCTGCCCGCTAAATCACTATGCTGGATCTCACGAAAGGGTACTGGCAAATTCCTCTCACCCGGGAAGCCAGAGAAAAGACGGCATTCTCCACTCCGGAGGGCCATTGGCAGTATAAAAGGATGCCCTTCGGGTTACACTCTGCCCCTGACACGTTTCAAAGAGCTATGGACAGGATATTGCGGCCCCATGGACGGTATGCATCAGTAGACCTGGATGACATTGTCATTTTCAGTACCGATTGGGAATCCCATATCCCTCGGGTCCAGGCAGTCCTAGACTCTTTGAAAAGGGCAGGGTTTACAGTGAACCCGGAAAAGTCCGCCATTGGGATGGAGGAAGCAAAGTACCTGAAATACACCGTAGGCAGAGGGCTAGTAAAGCCGCAGATGAGCAAGGTAGAAGCCATACTAAACTGGCCTTGCACTCTTACCAAGAAGCAGGTTCGGGCATTCCTGGGGATAGTGGGCTACTACTGGAGATTTATCCCCAACTTTGCCACAGTTGCGGCCCCTTTGACGGACTTAACAAAAGGAAAGAAATCAGTCATGATCAAATGGAATATGGAGACTGAGGAGGCTTTTCAGAAACTTAAAAGGGCCTTATGCGAGTCTCCTGTGCTTGTCGCACCGGACTTCTCAAAAAAATGTGTGGTCCAGACGGACGCTTCAAGTGCAGGGCTGGGTGCCGTCCTGTCTCAGGTGGTCAATGGGGAGGAACACCCCGTGATCTTTCTCAGCAGGAAACTGACAGCGGCAGAGAGGAATTATGCTGTGGTAGAGTGAGAGTGCCTGGCCATCAAGTGGGCTCTGGATTCTCTGCGATATTTCCTGCTGGGTAGGAAATTCCGCCTGGTGTCCAACCACGCCCCATTGACCTGAATGAGACAGCACAAACAGACCAATGCCAGGGTCACAAGATTTTTCCTCTCTCTCCAGGATTTCAACTTTGTGGTCAAACAAGGGTCAGGGAGTAAACATCAGAATGCGGATGCTCTCTCCCGAGTACATTGCATGTTATCCACTAGTGCCTCCGCCACCCCCGCGTCGGGGCAGAGGGGGGGATATGTAGAGGATGCCAAGGTTGGGTCCTCAATGGCAGATATATATCGCCACTGTTTGGGTTGTGGTGCCTTTAAGAATGTACTGACTATCTGGGATCCTGTACCCACAGGGTTAACTCTCCTTATAAGAGGAAAAGGAAGGGAGAGAGGGGGTGGAGTGTGGACACACTGCTGTTGGTGTGAGCAGAGCTGGAAGCTGAGGGTGCGTGAGAAGTTTGGCTGGAAAGCTGACTGCAAGCTACCATGGTCTAAAGCCCCTGGGTAAAACAGTAATACCTTTATTTGGAATGGACTGTTCTACTGTTTATGTTGTACTGAACCAAGCAGGCTTTAAGTTGGTATCTTCTCTTATATATATAGAAATGAGTTTCTGTCTGTCTAGACATTCTTTATGCGCGACTGGACCGATCGTCACCAAATTTGGCACACAGGCACGTCAGGTGTCCGGGAAGGTTTTAGAACGGTTCTCAGCTCTCTAGGACATTCCGTTCCTGAGATATTACCAAAAAATGACCTGCATTAGCCAATACAAGCCAGTAAGCCTTTCACCAAGTTAAATCCTAACTGTCATACGCACTGTCACATGCACACTGATTTATTCCAGGTAGGTTTGTATAACAACCCAGCCATTTCTCTTCACTGCTGTAGGTCAGCTTTGGGCTAGGGCAGGTGTAGGCAACCTTTGGCTCCCAGCTGTTGTGAAACTACAACTCCCAGCATGGGAATTGTAGTTTCACAACAGCTGGGAGCCGAAGGTTGCTGATGCCTGGGTTAGGGCTACACGACGACAATAAGTTGCACGACACATAGGGCACAACTACACTGCTACATGCATCCATCTTGGATGGATCTTTTGAGACTGTCGTGTCGCAGTGTGTTACATGTCACAGTGTGACATCATAGCCTATCACAGTGATGGGCAACGTGCGGCTCTCCAGCTGTTGCTAAACTACAACTCCCACCATGCCCTGCAGTAGGCTGATAGCTATAGACAGGCTTTGCATGCTGGGAGTTGTAGTTCTACAACAGCTGGAGAGCCGCACGTTGCCCATAACTGGCCTATCATTATAAAATGTGTTGCACGACATTGGTACGACAAAATGTCGTGTGACATATGTCATCATGTAGCCCTAGCCTTAAAGGGGGGGAACTGTGGAGGTCACGGTAATTAAAGGGGCTGGCATTGTGGAGGTCACGGTTATTAAAGGGGCGGTCACTGTGGAGGTCAATGTTTAACCACCTCAGCCCCCCTAGCTTAAACACCCTTAATGACCAGGCCACTTTTTACAATTCTGCACTACGCTACTTTCACCGATTATTGCTCGGTCATACAATCCTTTTCTTCTCACTAATAGAGCTTTCATTTGGTGGTATTTGATTGCTGCTGACATTTTTACTTTTTTTAGATATTAATCAAAAATGACCGAAATTTTTGCAAAAAAATGACATTTTTCACTTTGTTGTAAATTTGTTTTTAAAAAACTACATTTCTATACAAAAATGTCTCTACATTTCTTGTTCTACATGTTTTTGATAAAAAAAAATCCAATAAGTGCATATTTATTGGTTTGGGTAAAAGTTATAGCGTTTACAAACTATGGTGCAAAAAAGTGAATTTCCCCATTTTGAAGCAGCTCTGACTTTCTGAGCACCTGTCATGTTTCTTCAGGTGCTAGAATGCCAGGATAGTATAAATACCCCCCAAATAACACTATTTTAGAAAGAAGACACCCCAAAGTATTCGCGGAGGGGCATGATGAGTTCATGTATCATTTCATTTTTTTTCACCAGTTAACGGAAAATGACACTTTCTGAGGGAAAAAAAAAATAATAAAGTTTCCATTTCTGCTAAATCTCCCACGGACTCACTATGCCCCTGTCACTACCAGAGTTTTGAGGAGTTCTCACAGCTCTGTTTCTCCGCCCCTGTGATGAGGTCTTTACTTTAATTTTCACTCCTTTCCCTCTTCCCAGCTGTTCCTTCTCTGATTGATTCCTCTTCCTTTAAATCACCCCTCTTCCTGCTTCACCTTGCGGGTCATATTTCTCATCTTGAGTTGTGTCAGCCGCTGGAGTATCTACACTGCTGTGGTCTCTATTCACTGGACGTCTGTTTTGCTGAAGCAAGCAACATCGGATATTGTCTGCTGAGATTGGATCTGTCTTCACTGCTGCTGCAGCCCCTACAGATAAGTTTGCAGACATTGTTGTTTTCTGTTTATTTGCTGACTCGATCCGAGGCGACCCCAGTTCCGTCCGTATACTGAGCAAAATGCCAGTGGCCGTGCCCCCCCCCTTTATCATAGGGGTTTCAGGTGTGACTTAGCCTTAGATACGCGGGCATGCTTCGACCCACCATCAGGGTCTGGGCATGTGCATAAGCAGCGCAGGGAGAGCTCTTAGGGTCTGACAGGGGTTACCTTTTATGCTCCCCTAGTTTGGGTCCGCTCAGTAGCTTGTGCACTGATTGTACTCCTGTTGTTCGCATATACACGTGACAGCCCCTCAGTAAATACCCTGGGGTGTCTACTTTCCGAAATGGGGTCATTTGTGGGGTGTGTTTACTGTTCTGGCATTTTGGGCGGGGCTAAATTGTGAGCAACCTTGTAAAACCTAAAGGTACTCGTTGGAATTTGGGCCCCTTTGCGCACCGAGGCTGCAAAAAAGTGTCACACATGTGGTATCGCCGTACTCAGGAGAAGTAGGGCAATGTGATTTGGGGTGTATTTTTATATATACCCATGTTGGGTGAGAGAAATATCTCTGTAAACTGACAACTTTGCATAAAAAAAAATTTAAAAGTTGTCATTTACAGAGATATTTCTAACACCCACCATGGGTATATGTAAAAATACTCCCCAAAACACATTGCCCTACTTCTCCTGAGTACGGCGATACCACATGTGTGACACTTTTTTGCAGCCTGGGTGTGCAAAAGGGCCCAAATTCCAATGAGTACCTTTAGGATTTCACAGAGCATTTTTACGCATTTAGATTCCAGACTTCTTCTCACGCTTTAGTGGCCCCTAAAATGCCAGGACAGTATAAATACCCCACGTGACCCCATTTTAGAAAGAAGACACCCCAAGGTATTCTGTGAGGTATTCCGAGACTTTGTGAAAAAATAAAATAAAATATCAATTTCCGCTAACTTGTGCCCAAAAAAAAAAAAATTCTGTGAACTCGACACGCCCCTCACGGAATACCTTGGGGTGTCTTCTTTCCAAAATGGGGTCACGTGTGGGGTATTTATACTGCCCTGGCATTTTAGGGGCCCTAAAGCGTGAGAAGAAAAATGCGTAAAAATGCCCTGTGAAATCCTAAAGGTACTCATTGGAATTAGGGCCCCTTTGAGCATCTTGGCTGCAAAAAAGTGTCACACCTGGTATCGCCGTACTCAGGAGAGGTAGGGCAATGTGCTTCGGGGTGTATTTCTACATATACCCATATTGTGAGTGAGAAATATCTCTGTAAATGACAACTTTTAAAAAAAAATTATACAAAGTTGTCAATTTACAGAGATATTTCTCTCACCCAGCATGGGTATATGTAAAAATACACCCCAAAACACATTGCCCAATTTTTCCGGAGTACGGCGATACCACATGTGTGACACTTTGTTGCAGCCAAGATGCGCAAAGGGGCCCTAAAACCAATGAGTACCTTTTAGGAGGGCATTTTTACGCATTTTTCTTCTCACGCTTTAGGCCCCTAAAATGCCAGGGCAGTATAAATACCCCACATGTGACCCCATTTTGGAAAGAAGACACCCCAAGGTATTCCGTGAGGGGCATGGCGAGTTCATAGAAGATTTTTTTTTGGCACAAGCTAGCGGAACAAAGTCTCCCTTTTCGCTAACCTGTGACAAAAAGTTCAATTTTTCATGGACTCACTATGCCCCTCAGCGAATAACTTGGGGTGTCTTCTTTCCAAAATGGGGTCATTTGAGGGGTGTTTGTACTGTTCTGGCATTTTGGGTGGGGCTAAATTGTGAGCAGCCCTGTAAAACCAAAAGGTACTCGTTGGAATTTGGGCCTCTTTGCGCACCGAGGCTGCAAAAAAGTGTCACTCATGTGGTATCGCCGTACTCAGGAGAAGTAGGGCAATGTGTTTTGGGGTGTATTTTTACATATACCCATGTTGGGTGAGAAAAATAACTCTGTAAATTGACAACTTTGCATACAAAAACCTCACATGTGACCCCATTTTGGAAAGAAGACACCCCAAGGTATTCCGTGAGGGGCATGGCGAGTTCACAGGAAAAAAAACATTTTTGGTACAAGTTCGCGGAAATTGATTATTTTTTTTTTTTTACAAAGTCTTATATTCCACTAACTTGTGACAAAAAATTTTACATGAACTCACCATACCCCTCACGGAATACCTTGGGGTGTCTTCTTTCTAAAATGGGGTCACATGTGAGGTTTTTGTACTGCTCTGGCATTTGAGGGTCTCCGCAATCATTACACGTATGGCCAGCATTAGGAGTTTCTGCTATTCTCCTTATATTGAGCATACGGGTAATGAGTTTTTTTTCCGTTCAGCCTCTGGGCTGAAAAAAGGAAAAATAAACAGCACAGATTTTTTTCATTCGCATCGATCAATGTGGATGAAAAAATCTCTGCAAAAATCAGTGACTGCGGTGCGGTGGGCTGGGCGCTAACTACCCAACAAGTAGCTAACTACCTGGCGGTGATAAGGGACCCTTATGCCCCATTCACACGTCCGCAATTCTGTTTGCGGAACGGAATTGCGGACCCATTAATTTCTATGGGGACAGACTTTGTCCTGCTCGGATCCAGAATTGCGGATCCGCAATTCCAGGTCTGCACTTCCGTTCCGCAAAAATAAAGAACATGTCCTATTCTTGTCCGCAATTGCGGACAAGAAAAGGCAGTTTCTATATAGTTCTGGCAATGTGCGGATCTGCAAAATGCGGAAAGCACATTGCCGGTGTCCATGTTTTGCGGATCCGCAGATCCGCAAAACACATATAGACATGTGAATGGAGTCTTACAGGGGGGTGATCAGTGACAGTGGGGTGATCAGGGAGTCTAGATGGGGTGATCAGTGGTTAACAAGGGGGTTAATAAGTGACAGGGGGGGGGGGTGTAGTGTGGTGCTTGGTGCTACTTTACATAGCTACCTGGTCCTCTGGTGGTCGATCCCAGCAAATAGGACCACCAGAGGACCAGGTAGCAGGTATATCAGACGCTGTTAACAAAACAGCGTCTAATATACCTGTTTGATGCCTTTTATTTTAGATCTACAGCCTGCCAGCGATTGATCATCGCTGGCAGGCTGTAGTATAACTTCTGAGACGCGATTAGCTGTGAACGTGAGCGCGCGTTCACAGCAAATCTCGCCTCTCGCGAGATGACGCGCCGCCGCGTCAAAGAGGAACAGACCTGCCGCCGCCTGGACGCATCCCTGCGTTAGGCGGTCGGCAGGCGTTAAGGGACAGGCACTGTGAAGGTCACTGTTAAAGAAGCAGCCACTATAAAAGTCAATGTTAAAGGGGCGGCCACTGTGGAGGTCATTTTTAAAAGGGGCAAACACTGTGGAGGTCATTGTTAAATGGGTGGACATTGTGGAGGTCACAGTTAAAGGGACGGACATTGTGGAGTTCGCTGTTAACGGGCGGGTACTGTGGAGATCACTGTTAAAGGGGCGAGCACTGTGGAGGTCCCTGTTAAAGGGGCGGGTACTGTGGAGGTTACTGTTATGGAGGATACTGTTGATATTTTTTTACGACACACGGAAACATGAAATTAAATAGATGAAATATACGCGAGTATATATATAAAAATGAGTTTCTGTCTCTCTGTCTAGACGTTCTTTATGCGTGACCAAGCGACTGGACCGATCTTCACCAAATTTGGCACACAGTTACATTAGGTGTCCGGGAAGGTTTTAGACCGCTACTCAGCTCTCTAGGACCGTTCCTGAGATATTCCCAAAAAATTACCTGCATTACCAATACAAGCCTGCAAGGCTTTCTATTGATATCCAAACTGCCATCCACACGGTCACATGTCCCTTATCAGTCAATAGAAGCTCGCAAGTCCTTCTTCAGGTTGCCATAACAACCGTTCACAGGTTTTAATAGTTCGCAGGTCCTTAAATATTCTGTCATATAATGTATGACAATCAATAGTATAGCCGGCACTCGGTCCAGTCTACGTTGCACGGAAAGGAGTTGCCTCTGCCGTAAAAGAAGAAATATCCCAGCAAACGTATATCTTCATATGCTATTTCTTTATTTCATATGCAGAAAGTGGTATTACCCAGTAGCGTTTTGGCAAGTTAGCCTTCCTCAACAGGTGACCTGTTGAGGAAGGCAAACTTGCCGAAAAGCGTCCGGGTAATACCACTTTCTGCATATGAAATAAAGAAATAGCATATGAAGATATACGTTTGCTGGGATATTTCTTCTTTTACGGCAGAGGCAACTCCTTTCCATGCAATGTAGACTGGACCGAGTGCCGGCTATACTATTGATTGTCATACAACATATGACAGAATATTTAAGGACCTGCGAACTATTAAAACCTGTGATGCCAGGGCAGTATAAATACCCCACATGTGACCCCATTTTGGAAAGAAGACACCCCAAGGTATTCCTTGAGGGGCATGGCGAGTTCATAAAAGATTGTTTTTTTGGCACCAGTTAGCGGAAATTGATTTTTTTGTTTTTTTCTTACAAAGTCTCATATTCCACTAACTTGTGACAAAAAAATTAAAAATTTACATGAACTCACCATACATGAACTCACCATACCCCAAAATGGGGTAACATGTGGGGTATTTATACTGCCCTGGCATTTTAGGGGCCCTAAAGCGTGAGAAGAAAAATGCGTAAAAATGCCCTCCTAAAAGGTTCTCATTGGAATTTTGGCCCCTTTGTGCAACTAGGCTGCAAAAAAGTGTCACACATGTGGTATCGCCGTACTCAGGAGAAGTAGGGCAATGTGTTTTGGGGTGTATTTTTACATATACCCATGCTGGGTGAGAGAAATATCTCTGTAAATTGACAACTTTAAAAAAAAAAAATTATACAGAGTTGACAATTTACAGAGATATTTCTCTCACCCAACATGGGTATATGTAAAAATACACCCCAAAAGACATTGCCCTACTTCTCCTGAGTACGGTGATACCACATGAGTGACACTTTTTTGCAGCCTGGGTGCGCAAAGGGGCCCAAATTCCAACGAGTACCTTTAGGTTTTACAGGGATGCTCACAATTTAGCCCCGCCCAAAATGCAAGAACAGTAAACACAGCCCACAAATGACCCCATTTTGGAAAGTAAACACCCCAAGGTATTCACTGAGGTGCATAGTGAGTCCGTGGGAGATTTTTTTTTTTTTTGCCAGAAGTTAGCAGAAATGGAAACTATAATTTTTTTTTTCCTCAGAAAGTGTCATTTTCCACTAACTTGTGAAAAAAAAATGAAATCATACATGAACTCACTATGCCCCTCCGCGAACAGTTTGGGGTGACTTCTTTCTAAAATGGTGTCATTTGAGGGGTATTTATACTATTCTGGCATTCTAGCACCTGAAGAAACATGACAGGTGCTCAGAAAGTCAGAGCTGCTTCAAAATGCGGAAATTCACTTTTTTGCATCATAGTTTTTAAAAATGTCAGCAGCAATGAAATACCACCAAATGAAAGCTCTATTAATGAGAAGAAAAAGAGGTAAAATTAATTTGGGTGGTAAGTTGTATGACGGAGCAATAATTGGTGAAAGTAGAGTAGCGCAAAATTGTAAAAAGTGTCCTGGTCATTAAGGGTGTTTAAGCTAGGGGGGCTGATGTGGTTAAGGGAGTTTAAGCTAGGGGGGCTGAAGTGGTTAAAGGGGTGGGCATTGTGGAGTTTACTATTAAAGGGGCGGGCACTGTGGAGGTCACTGTTAAAGGGACGGGTACTGAAGTTCACTGTTAACCCCTTAAGGACACCGCCAGATTTCACCTTAACCCCTTAAGGACTTAGGGTTTTTTCATTTTTGCGTTTTCGTTTTGCGCTCGCTGCCTTCCGAGAGCCATAACTTTTTTATTTTTACGTACACATGGCCATATGAGGGCTTTTTTTTTGCAGGACAAGTTGTACTTTCAACGCCACCATTTAATATTGCATACGATGTAGTGGGAAGCGGGAAAAAAAATTCCAAATGGGGTGAATTTGCTAAGAAAAAAGCAATTCCACCAGTTTTACGGGTTTTTAAATTACGACGTTTGAGGTGCGATAAAACTGAACATTTAGTGTTATTCTACAGGTCAGTACGAATTCGGCGATACCCAATATGTATAGTTTTTCTTGCGTTTTGATAGTGTAAAAAAAATTCAAAAGTGGGAAATTTTTCATTTATTTTGTCGCCATATTTTGATCCCTATAACTTTTTTGTAATTAAGTGTATGGCGTTGTATGGGGGCTTATTTTTTGCGGGGCGATCTTAACTTTTAGTTGATACCATTGTGGGGTGTGTAGGACTTTTTGATCTCTTTTTATTTAATTTTTTTTTTTAGGAAATGAAGCGTCCAAAAACGGCGAATCGGCCATTTGGGCGCTTTTTTCTGTTTACCGTATGGGGAATAAATTTAATATTTTTATACTACAGGCATTTTCACACATTGCGACACCCATGATGTGTATTTTTTTAATTTTTTTATTTTATTTTTGGGGAAAGGTGGGTGATTGGAATTTTTAGTTTTTTTTATTTATTTATTTATTTTTTTTAATTTTTCTTTTACACTTTTATATAGGTCCCATATGGTCATCTGATTGCTTGTAACAAACTCCAATACACTTGTATTGGAGCTTATGAGGATTTTACTACTTTCCTATGAAGCCCTATTGCTAACAAGGGCTGCATAGGAAATAGTAAGTAGTAACCTCGAATAATTCATTGAGTTCGAGGCTATTACATCCAGCGCTGCGATTCCCACGATCACCAATAGGGGGAGCCGATGCGCTGACGAAAGTTTTACTTTCGGTTTTAGCGTGTGCAGATGCCGTGGTCAGGATTGACCAAGGCATCTGTGGGGTTAAATGATTGTGATCGGCATTGCTGCCGACCGCGATCATTAGCCGCGGGGGTCAGCTACAGGAAACAGTCGGACCCCCGCAGTGATCGTGCCCGCAGCGGGCAGGAGCGGGCGCCATGCTTAGGGACTGGACCCATGAAGTACCCATACGTCATGGGTCCTTAAGGGGTTAAGGACCAGGCCATTTTTTGCAAATCTGACCAGTGTCACTTTATGTGGTGATCATTTTAAAACACTTTTACTTATCTAGGCCATTCTGAGATTGTTTTTTCGTCACATATTGTACTTCATAACACTGGTAAAATGGAGTAAAAAAATGTCATTTTTATTTATAAAAAAATAAATAAAAATTTACCAAAATTTTGGAAAAATTTGCAAATTTCCAAGTCTCAATTTCTCTACTTCTATAATACATAGTAATACCTCCAAACAAAAGTTATAAATTTACATTCCCCATATGTCTACTTCATGTTTGGATCATTTTGGGAATGCCATTTTATTTTTTGGGGACGTTACAAGGCTTAGAAGTTTAGAAGCAAATCTTGAAAATTTTCAGAAATTTACAAAACAACACTTTCTAGGGAACAGTTCTAGTCTGAAGTAACTTTTTGAGGCTTACATAATAGAAACCACCCAAAAATGACCCTATTCTAGAAACTACACCCCTCAAGGTATTAAAAACTGATTTTACAAATGTCGTTAACCATTTAGGTTTTCCACAAGAGTTAATGGCAAATGGAGATAAAATTTCAGAATTTCACTTTTTTGGAAGATTTCCCATTTTAATAATTTTTTTCCCAGTAACAAAGCAAGGGTTAACAGCCAAACAAAACTCAATATTTATTGCCCTAATTCTGTAGTTTACAAAAACACCCCATACGTGGTGTAAACTACTGTTTGGCCAAAACAGCAGGGCGCACAAGTAAGGGAACGCCATATGGGTTTTGGAAGGCGGATTTTGCTTGACTGTTTTTTTGACACCATGTCCCATTTGAAGCCAACCTGATGCACCCCTAGAGTAGAAACTCCCAAAAAGTGATCCCATTTTGGAAACTATAGATTAAGATGACAGTTTTTGTTGGTACTATTTTAGGGTACGTATGCTTTTTAGTTGCTCTATATTAGGGTTGTTTCGGGTATCGAACTTTCGATACCCAATCGATACTTTTCTCTGGTATCGCACTCGATACCAGGAAAAGTATTTTATCGATACTGGGCTGCGCTACTGCACAGCCCAGTATAAGAGAGCATGGCTGCGCTGCTCTCAGCGCGGCCATGTTCTCTTCGGCAGCACAGGGAGAAGGAGGCAGTCTCTCCCTCCCCCTGTGCTGCCGCTGCAACCAATAGAGGGAGAGGAGGGCGGAGCGGGGGCGGGCGCACTGGCCAGCAATGCCGAGTACAGTTTCATATATAACTGCAGGCAGAAGACACAGGCTGCCGGCACCTGCCTGTGACCCAGCACTGCAATCAGAGGCAATTAACCCCTCAGGTGCGGCACCTGAGGGTTAATAGCCTCTGATCGCAGCGCTCGGTCACAGGCAGGTGCCGGCAGCCTGTGTCTTCTGCCTGCAGTTATATGAGCGTTATTAGGCTGGCCAGTGCTCTGCCCCCTCCCTAGTATTAAAACATTGGTGGGCAGTGTGCCCCCCTCCCAAGTATTAAAACATTGGTGGGCAGTGTGCCCCCCTGTCACCCCCTTCCCCCAGTAATAAAATCATTGGTGGCAGTGGCCACAGGGTCCCCTCACCTCCTCCTCATTGGTGGCAGTGGCAGTGACCCCGATCGGTTACCATGGTAACCAGGACGCTTCTGAAGTCCTGGCTGCCATAGTCTGCTCCCTGCTGCTGTGTGCACAGAGCACAGGGCAGCAGGGAGAGGGTGAGATCCTATTCACCCTGATAGAGCTCTATTAGGGTGAATAGGATAAGAATATCCCAGGTTCTAGCCCCTAAGGGGGGAAATAGTTAATAAATAAGCTGTAAAAAAAAAAAAAAAAAGTTCCCAATTTTACATATAAAATATATAAACAATACATAAATAAAATATTACATATCGCCACGTCTCAAAAGTCCAAACTATTAAAAAATCCACTTTTATGCGGTGAACGCCGTAAAAGAAAAAAAAAGAAAAAGAAAAAATGCACGATTCGCCATTTTCTTTTCGTCGCCTTGTCCCCACAAAAAAGTAGGATAGGACTGTTGTATTATGAGCCGGCGGTTTCATAAAATGTGGAATGCACGCAGGTTTTTTTGTAGTTTTTTATTTTTTTCGCGTGGTATCGAATGGTATCGAGTATCGCAATACTTTTTTATGGTATCGATACCGAATCAAAATTTTGGTACCGAAACAAATCTACTCTATATTACACTTTTCGTGAAGCAAAGTAACCAAAAATAGAAATTCTGAAATTTCATCTCCATTTGTCATTAACTCTTGTGGAACACATAAACGGTTAACAACGTTTGTAAAATCTGTTTTGAATACCTTGAGGGGTGTAGTTTCCTAAATGGGGTCCCTTTTTGGAGTTTCTACTCTAAGGGTGCATCAGGGGGGCTTCAAATGGGACAAGGTGTCAAAAAAACAGTCCAGGCTTCCAAAAACCATATGGCGTTCCACTCTAATTGTGCACTGCCGTGGGACCATACAGTAATTTACGACCACATATGGGGTGTTTCTGTAAGCTAAAGAATCAGGGTAATAAATATTGTTTCGTTTGGCTGTTTACCCTTGCTTTGTTACGGGAAAAAATGGATTAAAATGGAAAATTTGCCCAAAAATACCTGTTTTGACCCCGTTTTTATTTTTTATTATTTACAACGTTTATCTGACAGATTAGATCATGTGCTATTTTTATAGAGCAGGTTGTTACGGACGCAGGGATAATTAATATGTATACTTTTTTTTTAGATATTTAGGTTTTACACAATATCATTTTTGAAACAAAAACAATGTTTTAGTGTCTCTATAATCTGAGAGCCACAGTTTTTTCAGCTTTTGGGCAATTGTCTCCGGTAGGGTATCATTTTTGCGGGATGAGATGACGGTTAGATTGGCACTATTTTGGAGGGCATACGCCTTTTTGATCGCTTGCTATTACACTTTTTGTGATGTAAGGTGACAAAAAAATAGCTTTTTTTAAACAGTTTTTATTTTATTTTTTTGACAGTGTTCACATGAGGGGTTAGGTCATATGATAATTTTATAGAGCCGATCGTTACGGACGTGGGGATACTTAATATGTATAATATATACTGGAGAGTGAATCCAGTATGCTTTTGATATAACGACTGTCTCAGCATAATTACGTGGCATATCCGCCCAATTTGTAATATATTGTATGCTGTGCATAAGAGGCATTAGTTTACAGTTTGATCAAAGAGCATAAGCCCACATTACATCAACAGCATAGTGTTGAGGATGTGCGATCCAGATTCACTCTCCAGTATATATCCTAATTACTTATTCGTTTTTTCTTTTCTGGTATCAGCACTCCTCCCCATTTGGACTAGGTGTTTTTAATTAGCCTTAGCTGCAAGGGGTTTATAAACTCCCACTATCTCTCAGATGCATTTCCTGAGGGTCGTGACTGGGTGAGCTCTTTGCACTCGTTCACATGGTGCAGTACTGCGTGTCTGCCATTGCTGCCTCAGCGCTGTGCTGGCGGGGCGGTGGGTCCCAGAGCCAAGGAGCCTTTGCTGCACAGTGGGGTTGCTGTGTGGCTCCTGGGTCCCGCTGTCTGCTGCTGGTGCGGTGCTGGGGTGCCGGTGGTTGCCGCGCACGTCTGCGCCATTTATAGGTTAGAGTAGTTTCCCACTTGCAGAGGCTTCCTTGTCGTGGAAAGTGGGCTTATGCTCTTTGATCAAACTGTAAACTAATGCCTCTTATGCACAGCATACAATGTATTACAAATTGTGCGGATACGCCACGTAATTATGCTGAGACAGTCATTACATCAAAAGCATAGTGTTGAGGATGTGCGATCCAGATTCACTCTCCAGTATATATACTTAATATGTATACTTTCTTTTATTTTTTTTTAAATTTTACACAATAATATTATTTTTGAAACAAAAAAAACAAACAAACATGTTTTAGTGTCTCCATAGTCTGAGAGTCAGTTTTTTTTTTTGGGGGGGCCATTGTCTCATGTAGAGGCTTATTTTTTTGCGGGATTAGGCGCCGGTTTGAATGGTACTATTTTGGCGTACATACGACTTTTTTGATCACTTTTATTACCTTTTTTGGGAAGTAAAGTGGACAAAATTTCAATTTCATCATAGTTTTTATTTTTTATGGCGTTCACCGTGCGGGGAATATAACATGACCATTTATAGATCAGGTCGTTACGGACGCAGTGATATATAACATGTGTAGGGAATTTTTTTTTTTTAATCAGTGATAAATGCGTTTTTTTATTTTTACTTTTTTTCACTTTTTTTTGGACCCAGACCCACTTGGTTCTTGAAGATTCAGTGGATCTGATGTCTGTATAATACAGTACAGTACACTATATAGTGTACTGTACTGTATTTCACTTACACTTCTGTCTGAACAGATCTCTGCCTTTAGCAAGATCTGTTCAGCACCATGGACAGCAGGATGCCTGAGAAGGCGTCCTGTTGCCATGGGAACCTTCCCAGTCTGCCACAACTGAGCAGAGGGGGAAGCGGAAGGAGGGGGCTCCCTCCCTCTGTGCTTCCTTTCAAGAATCGGTGGCTCCCTCCCTGTTAACCCCTACCATACAGCGGTCCCTACGGACCGCGGTATGGAAGGGGTTAAAACGGCTGACATCTGCACAGATGTCAGCCGTTTGAATCAGAGTGTCAGCAATGAGCTGACACTCTGATTCAACCGCTCGGCCATCCTGAGAATAAACGGGGGGCGGGCGGATGATCGCGCACCCGCCCCCCACACCGCCGCACGCCTCCAGCATCCTGAAGAGGTTAAAGGGGCGGTCACTATGAAGGTCACTGTCAAAGGGGTGGTCAATGTTAAAGGGGCGGTCACTGTGGAGTTCACTGATAAAGGGGCCGGCACTGTGGAAGTCACTGTTAAAGGGGCGGCCACAATGAAGTTCACTGTTAAAGGGGTGGTCAATGTTAAAGCAGCGGCCACTGTGGAGGTCACTGCTAAAGGGGCAGTCACTGTTAAAGGGGCGGGCACTGTGGAGGTCACTGCTATGGGGGATACTGTTATCTTTTTATGACACATGGAATCATGAAAGAAATTAGATGAAATATACCCGTGCGAAATAAATAAATAAATACATACACACACACTATATACATATATATATATATATATATATATATATATATGAATGAAGCTGAGTCATATCCGGGTAAATTTAAAAAAGTGCTGCCCTTTAGTGATGTTTCAGTCTTACTTGAAGATAATCTGCTTAGTCCCAGTAAAAGGACTGAAACATCGCAACTTGGGTGAATAAAGGACGCCACTTTTTTTCACTTTATCTGGATGTGACACTGCTTTTTTTCTCTTTTATACAGCAGATAATTGGCAAGGCATACCATTTATTCCTACACTGAGTGCTGCCCTAATTTTGGATATATACCGTATTTTTCGCCCTATAAGACGCACCCTAGTTTTTACAGGAGAACAATAAGAAAAATATATTTTTCATTAGAACTCAGGTCAGACCAGCAGTCAGAACCCCAATGTTAATCAAACCTCAGCTCACAGCCCTTATCAGACCACCCAATGTAAATAAGACCCCAGTAAGACCGCAGATCAGACCCCAATGTGAATGACCCCCAATCAGACCTCAGATAATAGCCTCATGCCTCTTATCATCCCCCATATGTGCCCCCATGACTCTTAGCAGCCCACATATGAGCCCCCATACCTCTTAGCAGCCCCCATGCCTATGTGCAGCCACCATATCTTCTCCTATGCCTCTTAGTAACCTCCATATGTGCCCCCATGCCTCTTAGTAGACTCTATATTGGCCGACATGCCTCTTAGTAACCTCCATATGTGCCCCCATGCCTCTCAGTAGTCCCCATATGAGCACCCATGCCACAGAAAACGTAAAATAAAAAATAAAAAATCACTTACCTCTCCTCCTTCGGGCGTCGCCGCTCCTCACCTACATCGCGATCCTCCTCTTCCTGCTCTCAGTTCTGCTGTGAAGGCTGTGCACAGTGTGAGATCACAGAGCGCATTCACGCTGTGCGCAGCCCTGCAGAGCCGACAGCCGAGGACCAGGATGCAGTGAGTACAAAGCCTTCACCGCTTCCCGGTCCTCCGATACTAATGAGCACTTCCATAATGTAAGTGCTTCATTAGTATTTGCCCCATAAGACGCAGGGGCATTTTTCCCCCACTTTTGCGGGGGGAAAATGCGTCTTATGGGGCGAAAATGAGTCACATAAGCGTTTTGATTTCCATATAACATGGTTATAATGGAAAATAACGGAATTGAAGTAACGGAAACCAAAAGGAACACTTTCTGTTATAATCTGTCCTAATATAGTTGAATGGAGAATAAATTATAGTGTGTTCGCTGATAGTTACCGTATTTTTCGCCCTATAAGACACACCGGCCCATAAGATGCACCTAGGTTTTTGAGGAGGAAAATAAGAAAAAAAATATTTTTAACCAAAAGGTATGCCTTTTGGTGGGTTTTAAACTAATGGTGGTCTGTGGCTGACACTGTTATGGGGGCATCTGTGGATGGCACTGTTATGGGGACATCTGTGGATGGCACTGTTATGGGGACATCTGTGGATGGCATGACACTGCTATGGGGGGGATCTGTGGATGACACATATATAGCATCTTACGCTATGTGTCATCCACAGATCCCCCCCCCATAACAGTGTCACTGTGTAGTAAATGACCCCCAATACAGTGGGTAGGGGTCAGCATCTGGTTTTGTAATGGCAGTGGGGCCCGGTGTAGTCACTGTATTCTATTACACCAGGCCCCACTCACTGTAGTAATCATATCTAAGTGTAGGCATTGTTTAACTATGGAAATCATCTTCAGTCCAGCAGCCTGTAGTACTTACTGGTAACTTCCTTAGCAGGCAGGAGGCCGGGCGGGCAGATGCAGCGTAACTCACTAGGTCACACGCCTGTTTCAATCTTAAAGTGGGAGGAGCAGGCGTGTGACGTAGTGAATTACGCTGCAGCCGCCCGCCAGTCCAATTTACACACTATTCATGGTTCTGACTGCTCTCACAGATTTCTGTGTATGCAAGCTATATTGTGTGCACCTTACTGTGTATATATTTTACTGTGTATACTTCTTACTTATGATTCCAGTGTATTCACCATGTATGCACTTTGGCATTATAGCTTTTGCTTGTTTTTGCCCATTATGAATTGCGGCATTTATTATATATTATATACATGATCTATTTATTCATTTATATATTGTATGTATTTATTTTAATGTCTATTTATTTATTAGTATGTATATACAATTATTTATTTAATGGTTGTCGCTATAATTAACTCAATATAATCATGGATTATTTTCCTATGCACTGGCACTTTCACTTGGTTTTTCACAATCACTATTTCACTGTTTGTTGTGCATGTTTTTGCATACACCATTTTATATTTTTTATTTTTATTTTTTATTATTTTTTCAATCATCTTTCACTGTCAGGTTATTTAATGTGCGCGTATCTATCAGGCTTATATACAGTTGTGTTCAAAATTATTTAATCCTCACTGAAATTGGGTGTTTTGGCCAGTTTGACATTGATTTTGATCATTTCAGTCATCTTATTTACAATTAAATCAAAGAGGCACTTGTAAGTCAGACAAATATAACATAATATTTATAATGAAATAACCACAAATGTATTTTCTGTGCTTACATCATTATCAGTTTTATTCAACCCACAAGTGACATTCAATCTTAGTACAACATCCTTTTCCAGTTATAACAGCTTTTAAACGTGAAGCATAGCTTGACACAAGTGTCTTACAGCGATCTACAGGTATCTTCGCCCATTCTTCATGGGCAAAAGCCTCCAGTTCAGTCACACTCTTAGGCTTGCGCGCTGCAACTGCTTTCTTCAAGTCCCACCAGAGGTTCTAAATCGGATTTAAGTCTGGTGACTGCGATGGCCACTTCAAAATGTTCCAGCCTTTAATCTGCAACCATGCTCTAGTGCAGGCATGCTCAACCTGCGGCCCTACAGCTGTTGCGAAACTACAACTCCCAGCATGCCTGAACAGCCTACAGCAGGGCATTGTGGGAGTTGTAGTTTTACAACAGCTGGAGGGCCGCAGGTTGAGCATGCCTGCTCTAGTGGACTTGGAGGTATGCTTGGGATCATTGTCCTGTTGAAAGGTCCAACGTCTCCCAAGCCTCAGGTTTGTGACGGACTGCATCACATTTTCATCCAATATCTCCTGGTACTGAAGAGAATTCATGGTACCTTGCACACGCTGAATCTTCCCTGTACCTGTAGAAGAAAAACAGCCCCAAAGCATGATTGACCCCCCGCCATGCTTCACAGTAGGAAAGGTGTTCTTTTCTTCATAGGCCTTGTTCTCCCTCCTCCAAACATAGCGTTGATCCATGGGCCCAAACAGTTCTAATTTTGTTTCATCAGTCCACAGAACACTATCCCAAAACTTTTGTGGTTTGTCCACATGGCATACTGCAAGTCGACTGTTCTTATTCTTTGGAGACAGCAAGGGGGTGCGCCTGGGAGTTCTGGCATGAAGGCCTTCATTACGCAGTGTGCGCCTTATTGTCTGAACTGAAACTTCAGTACCCGCATCTGACAAATCTTTTTTCAGTTCCTCAGTAGTCACACGGGGACTTTTTTCCACTTTGCGCTTCAGGTAGCGCACAGCAGTCGAAGTCAGCATCTTCTTTCTGCCACGACCAGGTAGCGTTTCAACAGTGCCCTTTGCCTTGAATTTGCGAATGATGCTTCCTATGGTGTCTCTTGGTATGTTTAACATCTTTGCAATCTTCTTATAGCCATTGCCCTTCCTGTGAAGAGAAATCACCTCTTCTCTTGACTTCACCATGTTTGTAAACACACCAGTAAATGTCTAGAAGGAGCTGAGTATCAGTCATTTTTAATCTGCCTAATTGGTGCTTATTATGCTTGATTGCTGCTCCTTGACATCCACAGGTGTTTTCAATACCTGATCGAAAACACTTGAATGAACCTCTGTTCTTAAGAGTGGTAGTCTTTAAGGGGTTGAATAATTGTGTCAATGAAGAAATCACAAAAAAAAAAAAATTAATACTGTATTACAAAAACAATTGATGTCATTTTAGTTTCATTTGGTTCTTTAAAAAGTCCTTGCAAGATTTCATTCTGAACACAATTACAAATGTACACTAAATTCCCTAAAACCCTTTACAGCATTGGGGTTGAATAATTTTGAACACAACTGTATGTCATCTCTCTATCTGAACCTAAATCTTCCTTTCAAAAACTGAACTTCTTGTGTTCTCTCCATCTACTAACCTACCCAAACCCGATATCTCCCTCTCAGTGTGCTACACCATCATCACTCCAAGGCAGCACGCTCGCTATCTCGGTGTTACTTTTGACACTGATCTTTCCTTCACCCCCTATATTCAGTCTTTCACCCGCATATATATCAACTGCACCTCAAAAACATCTCTAGAATCTCTAAAATGGTGCTTTAGGGCCCAAACTTTCTTTTTCACAAAAGATAACAGGAGAATATCCCCCCCAATTTGCTGCCCATTTTCTCCTGAATACAGTAACACCACAATTGTGGTCGGAAACGGTTATTTGAGGATACGCCAGAGCTCAGAAGGAAAGGAGCGGCATCTGGATTTTCTAACATGGAATTTTCTGTCATGATTTATAAGCGCAATAACTTTTTATTTTTTTGTTTGCGGAGCTGTGTAAGGGCTTAGTATTTTGTGGGACAAGCTGTAATTTTTATTGGCACCATTTTGGGGTACATTTGGCTTTCTGGTAGCTTCTTATCTAATTTTTTTGGAGGTGAACTCACAAAAAAGCTGTTTGGTGTACATTTTTCTATATTTTTTTTTTACACCGTTCACTTGATAGGGTAGATCATGTGATATTTTTGTAGATCCAGTCGTTACAGATGCAACGATACCAAATATGTTTTTATTTTTACCTTTTACACAAGAGTTGTTTTAGAAAAAAAAACATGTTTTTGTGTTGCCATTTTCTTAGAGACATTTTTATTTATTTTTCTGGCTATGGTCTTGTTGGAGGGCTTGTTTTTTGCGGGATGGGGCGACATTTCTATTGCTACCATACTTTTTTTTTTGTTAATACAACACTATTATTTTTATTATTTTACACACAGTTTTAGACGCTCCCTAAAAACACATCTTTTTAGGGTGGCCTATCACATTACCTGATTTAACCCCTCTCCACATAGCCCATTTATCATTTCCTGAAACTGATCCTCCATCGTTGGCATTAGTAGATCAGAGATGGCTTGGGCAGTCGTCTTTGAAGTATGCATAATAGGGTCTGAGGGCATATGTACCGGAGAGGATGGAGTTTGACTGCGAGTCAGGGTTCGAGATCCCTTAGTGAGAGCTGTACTTTTTCCCATAAACTTATCCATGGAGTCGCAGAATAGTGGATATTCGCTGTATAGGTCGAGCTTCAATGTAAATAAACCACCAGAGTCACATTAGCAATTGTATTACATAAGGAATCAAACAAAAGTACCTAAAGAAAAGTACTGGGGTGCTGGATAGATGACGCTTATAGCAGATGCAGAGTCCCTCAGTATGAAGATCCAATGGTGGGCAATGTAATGAGGCTACGCAGACTTAGGTATAATTGATAGACCAGCAATATGCAAGTATATATGCCCAAATATACAATCAGAGGGATTCCATGCAGCCCCTCCAGTCCAGTGGGAGACAGTAATAGTGCAGACTCTGCAAATATATTGCCAGTAAGGTGTGGGCAACAAGCCACCTGTGGCTGTGAATCATAAAATACAATACAGAGACCCACTTTACAGCTCTGGTGTACAATCAGCCCTCCTTGACCATGCTCTGATGTCAATGGTGCAAAACTGAAGGTACGTTTGCAAGCATGTTTATCCAGTGAGTGGGAAGGGGGGGGGGTTATGTGCCCCTTTAACACCCTTTAAGCTCACCCTGAACTGTGGTACAGCCGGAGGGAAGCAGCAGCCTTGTATTTGCACAGGAACAGCAGCAGTGGGTGCCAAGTGTTTTGAGTAGCTGCTGATGATCATTACCGCCACAAGGAAATGGCGGGCGGGTCAGTGAGGGCCGCAATAGTAAGAGTGGTCTCTGGCGCTTCCAGGGATGTACAAGAGCCAGGCTAGGAGTATCACACCCTTGTCCAATCCCTATCCGGACCGTGGCTGCCTTCAGTACCAGACAGGGAGATTGTGAGGCAGCTTTCTTGGATCGGTGGGTCCGGAGCTCGCTTAAGATGTGGCCATTGCGGTGCACAGCCTCCCCGAAGTCCCATGCGGTATATCTTAAGGTTACATACACAAGCTTTCCAGCCAACTTGAAGACAGGATATGATTAGACAAAGAAATGACATTTCATATTTTTGCCAATTCTTGCTAATGTTAGGGTGGAAATATCTCATATGTGTAATATCTTTATTTTTTTTTATTAATCTCTTCTAAAAGAGAATGTTTTTTGCTACAAAAATCACCCTGTTTTATCTTTGACCTCGCCTTATGTTGGCAAGAACTAAGCTCACAAGAATGTACCTATTTTGCATGCGTGCATGAACTTCACTACAAGGAGACATTTTTGATGGCCTCCTGTCTGACACATTATAAGATGATTATAAGCACTACATAAGATTATTTAGTGCTGCTGAGCTTGATATCCTAATATAACTTTTAGATATATTTCCATACACATATTCTAATTAATTGTGGGTTGCCATTTTAAATTGGCACATTTATCATCAATCTTGCATTGGATAACTCAGCTACTGCCAATTCAACAGAATTATTGCCATTGCCAAAGAGCAATTTCCAACAACCAGAGAAGATACCAGCCATGGGTGTCCAAGTTTTATTGAAGAAATATGTATATGGAACTATAGCCAAAAGTTATATTAGGATAAGAAGCTCAGCAGCACTACACAATCTTATGTTTCTGGCTTACCAGCCTGTCAGACAGGAGGCCACCAAAAATATCTACTTGTAGTAAAGTTCACGAACGCATGCAAAATAAGTACATTCTTGTGAGCTTAGTTCTGGCCAAAATAAGGCCGGGTCAAGGATAAAATGGTGACTTTTAGATGAGATTAATAAAAAAAAGATTAAAAATTATATATTTGAGATATATTACCACCCCAATAGTAGCAAAAAACATGAAATGTCATTTCTTTGTCTAATCATATCTTGTCTTCAAGTTGGTTGGAAAGCTTGTGTATGTGACCTTAAGATATATCGCATGGGCCATAACTCCTGGCAAAATTACAGCCTGAACGGACATGCATGTCAGGAGCAGTGGGCAGTCAAAGTAGGCCCTTAACGGTCATTCGTCAATTTTTTGGCCTATTTTGATGGCATGTAAAAATGGAGTAGAGCCTTCTTAAGGCAGCAAACTTTGCAAGAGACTTAGCCTAAGTAGTTTTACTAACTTGCAAAATTTCAGCCTCCTAGCTAAACTACTTAAGATACTGTGCATTGACAAAAGTTGCCGCTTTGGGTTATGCAGCAAGCAGCACATTACAGCTGGTCCATCATCAACTGCCTGAAACTCTGGAACCAACAGAGGTCCAGATGAAAAATCTTATTCAATTTGGAGAGGGTCGGATTTCTAGGCTGGTTCACGTGACATGGAATGACATGGGTGCCAATGGGAGACAGAAGGAGCTTGCTCCCTCTTTAATCATTTAACATGCAATGAGCACCATTGCCTGTGGCATGTAAGGGGTTAAACAGCTTGGATTGGCGCTCCTGCCAGTCCGGGCTGTTAGAGCAAGAGCATGTCTCTCATGGGAGAGGCAGGCCCCCGCTCTCCCGCTGAATGGGAGACTCGTTAAGTGCTTAAACTGGGAAGCCGTAAAAAGGCCAAAGGCCTAGTGACCACCGTAAAATGGAGTATTTGCGGTCACTAAGGGGTTAATAATAATGCAAACTCCATACTGCAATGGGTGTTCAATAAGTTATCTACCTGAATATGAAAACATTTTCTGAGAAATTGAACTTACTACTTTTCAATGTAATCCCCCTTGACTTTAACATACTTATTCCAGTTTGCCTCCAGTGATCGGATGGCCTCAGGATAGGAGAGTTCTTGCTGCTGCATGAACTCTGTTAATGCCTCTTTGCCTGTATTATCATTAGGAAACCATTACCCATGCAGAAATTTCTTCAGGTTTCGAAAGAGAAAGTAATCACTGGAAGCCAGATCTGGACGATAGGGTGGGAGGTTAAGCTCCATGAAGCCGCATTCCCTGATAGCAGCGACACTTGTGAGCTTGCGCACTGTCGTGAAGCAGCAACACACCTGACAACAACTTCCCACCGTGTTTCTTTGATTGCCTCACATAATTCCTTCATTGTTGAAGCATAGATGTCTCCAGTGATGTCTTATGTGGCATGACATCTAGCATCCCCAAAAACTGTTGCCATGATCTTTCGAGCTGACAGCTGCACAAGAAATGTCTTTGGAGTTGTTGATCCCTTGTGCTTCAATTATGTGGATTCCTGTTTCTCAGGATCATTGTGGTGGACCTATGTTTCCTCACGGGTAATAAACGAGAATAGAAGTATCCTGGATTTTCTCTACGCATGTCTAAATTCTCTTGGCTAAATTGCTGGTGGCACCCACCAGGAACTGACTTTTGACATCTTTACTTTAAGACATCATGAATGATACTAGAAACTGTGCCAACTGAAATACCTAATTCATGAGCTATAACACTGACTTTAACCTGACGACCTTCCCAAATCATGTCCTCCACTTTACAACACATTTCCTTTTAAGATTAAAGGAGATTAAACTGCTTGGCCCAAAACTTTACTTGGTAGTAGGAAGATGCATCATCACGATATACAGCAATCATCCTTTCATGGATTTTTTTAGGCTTCTTTTCTTCCTTTGTAAGAAATTTTATCACAAAACAAAGCTCCAAATCCCGCACTTTCTTTGTAGACCCTCACTGCAGTACACTTGCCATCCTGTCACTTTCAGTGCTTCGATCAGACTGAACTGCTACTGTGTGTGTTGCATGTTCAGACATTTTTACATTTTGGGACTTCCCAATAAAATTCCTTCTCTTGACAGTAACCCATCACTTGTTAAAATTTAACTTGTATTATATAATTATTAATAATATACAAAACTGAAAATCAAAGTCCCTATTAAAATCTAATAGGCTATTTCTGCGGTAGGGGACTCTTCAAATGTGACAATGTATTGTATTTATACTGGCTATTTCACACTGCTGGTTGCGCAATCCAGCACTCACAGCTAATCACCACAATTCCTGAGTGTATAATAAAGTCTTAGGTCCATATACCAATAATAGCCTACAATAGATTAAAAACTATCCGGCACTCTCCCCAGACATGTTTCCCCAAACACTTGGCGTCCTCAGGGGTACGGGCAGTGTGCACGCTGATAGAAACTTGCGGGGGCTTTTAAAGCTTTCTGTTCCCTCCCTTCTGACTACGTAATGCAAAATCATCCAATCACGCTAAGTTTTGTTTTTCCTTTTGATTTTCTATAAAGAGACGGGGGATCCTATTTGCAGTTGGTTACGGGCTTCCTCTGATGTCATCTAATTTATTCAGTGCTCCTTACATTCCTCGCATGTCCACCCACTTAGTAAAAATCTATCACAATCTTACTACTTTGCCACACAAGATCCAGCTGGATGTTCGCACTGCACATGACATCCAACTTAGTCTCCGGAGTTGCTACTGATCACCTCCACTGTGCATGACAGTGGACTTAGTCACCAGGATCCCCACTGAATGTCTTCACTGCGTCTGACATAGAGCTCTATCTCTGCACTGACGGATCTCTCTGCACCAATAGCTGCATCCTATATCATCTTTCCTTCATGTTGGTATATTTAATGATCATTACCTAGTGCAATGTCCTAACGCAGTGTCCTATGGCGAGTCAGAAACTTTTTAACTTATCCTATTGCCCTGCCATATATAAGTTTTTCCTTCATATCTTTTTATCATGAAATTTAAATTCCCTTGTAGTATTCTGATTAGATTTTTTTTATTTTTTAACAGTTTGTTAATCACTACTGTTTTTTAGATGGAATTCCTTATATCAATATATGCTTACCTTAGTTATTATTACTTAGCTTTATCTTTATATCTATTTTGCATGGTCATTCAGGGTAGGTTGGCTTTTATGAGTTTCATTTTTGATTTATGATTCAATGTTTATTGTTGGTCATTTTTCCTTTTGGATCTTTTCAAGTCTCCCCGCTTTTAAATTGTGAAATTATTTTTCGGACCTTTTGATCATCCTTCCTTAGTTTCCATTTATACTTAGTAACTCTTAATTCTTTTTATGCCGCTGAGACAAAAATGGTGCAAATGTAAAACCTTCATTCAAGCAAGCCGGGGCCAGGCTTCTAAATCGATAAATCCACTTAGCCTCTTCTTGCTGTAATTTTTTTATCAATATTCCCTTTTAAAAATTCTTTAAATTGCCTCCATGTTGTTCATTCAAAGTTGTATCTACTCCTTTATTTATGTCACTCAGGTATTTCGATATCCTCCTCAATTCTTGTACAGTTTTCCCTATGTATATTTTAGGGCAACTGCATCTTTCTGCATATACAATGCCACTTGTCCTACAAGTAGTCTCTTATTTCATAATGACAATTGTCCACAGAGTTCTGAAACTTAGTTTGTGAAACAATTTTTTTAACAAAATGTACAGGGGTAAGACCCTTTACATGGCAAGCACGTTTCTGAACTTCCAGCTTTTGTTTTTTTTTGGAAGTGACTATGTACTAGATACTGTTTTAAATTTTTCCCCCTTCTAATCGAGGGGTACGATGGTAATACTGATTTTAGGTCCTCATCTAGTCGTAGGATATTCCAGTACTTAGCCAAAATTTGTCTTACTTTTTGATGTTGCACATCATAAGTGCCAATACATCTAATTATAGTTTCCTTTTTATTTTTATTATTTTTCAAAAGATCTTCTCTTTTTAGATTTTTTTGCTTTTTTATAAGCTTTATGTAACACTTTTTTCGGATACCCTCGGTCTATGAATCTGATATAAAATTCCACTTTCCTGTTCAAAAGCTTCATCAGTAGAGGAGTTTCTTTTTGCCCGAATGTATTGTCCCACTGGAATACCCTTCTTTTGTGGGACAGGATGGTAACTTTGCCAGGTTAACAAATTATTTGTTGATGTAGGTTTTCTAAACACTTCAGTTGTTACTTTTCCATTAGGTTCTAAGTTTATTGTCAAATCCAGGAAGTGTAGTCGTTTCGGGTTTACCTCTTCTGTGAATTTTATTCCCAGTGTATTATTATTATTAAGTGTGCAAACAAATTGGTGAAAAGTGTCCAAAGTGCCCTCCCAAAAAAATCAAAATATCATCCATGTACCTCCCCCAAAAAGATATGTGCTCAGTAAATTTAGAATTGGCATCCGTGAAAAATACCCTTTCTTCCCACCACCCAAGAAATTAATTTGCATAATACGGTGTACAAAGCGTCCCCATCGCGGTGCCAATGGTATGTAAAAAATATTTGCTGTCAGACAAAGTAATTATGAGAAAGTAAAAATTGTAATAGTGTCAGAATGAATTCATTGTGTTTCTTAAAGTGATTTCCTTTGGTGCTCAAATAATAAAAATAATTGATAGCTGTCAAACCCAGGTGATGTTGGATACTTGTGTAGAGGGCCTCTACATCTAAACTTGCAATTAATGCCCCCTCTTTGAACTGTACTTCTTGTAACTTCATAAGGACATCTTTTGTGTCCTTCAAATGGGATGTCAAAGTTGGTAAAAAAAAACATATTATCTGATCAATGTAATTGCTGATGCCCTCACTTAAACTTTGATTCCCCAAGACAATTGTCCTTCCTGGAATAGGGCTATGTCCTTCACGGATTTTAGGAATTGCGTAAAATGTTGCAATTGTTGGAATGGGATTAAACAACACTTTGTATTGGTCCTTTGTTATTAAATTCTCAAGAAGAGCTGATTGTAATATTGTTTTTAATTCCTTAGCAAATTAATCTGTAGGGTCATTTGGTAAGATTTTATATGTTTTTTTATCTTTCAGAAAATTCATCACCATCTCCTTATAGTCATCCTTATTCATCACCACATTTCCTCCCTTATCAGAAGGTTTTATTTCCAAGTTTTCATCTGAGGTAAGTTTTTTTTTTTAATGCTATAGTCTCTGCCTTAGTTAGATTTTCATTTACGCCAAATTTTTTGTTTTAATTTTTTGTAAATCTGCAGTGACCAAATTAAGTTTGGATGTTGTTATACTTAGTAAATGGAGGAGTAAAGGTGGATTGTGGTGATAATGAACTAAACAGAGGTATAGGTTGGTTTATTTTTCCCTGATTTTCTTCTAATAAATCTTCCAAAATTTGTGCTGCCTGTTTCTCTTTCTCTTTGATTATTTGTGGGTCATTTTCTTTACTTTTAAATTCCTTCTGCAAAGCTAATCTTCTTGCGAATAGGTTTACATCTTTGACCCAGGAAAAACAGTCAAAAAATGGTGCTGGTACAAATGACAAACTTCTCTGAATCAGTCTTTCATGTTCTGAATTGAGAATAGTTATGGATAAATTTATAATTTGCAACCCTGTGTTTACACTTTGGGTGGCTGATAACCCCATTTGTCGCGATCTCTCAATTGAATCCCTGGGACTTAAAAAGAAGAATGAGCTGGAGTAATCGCCGTTGTTGTCATAGTTGACATTTGTGGCATAATTGATTGAGGCATTACAGCAGAGGAGAATGATATTGAGTGTAAAGGCAAAGTTGCCTCTCCTCCTGTTCCCCCTTGTTGCATTTTTGTGGTATTGTTCGACGTACATTTTACACTATTTGGGTTAAACCTTCTCTGAAAGGGACCAGATTTATTTTTGGCTTTCCTTTTAGTTCCTGCTTTCTGACTACTTGTGTCTGACTCAGAGTTCTGATTCTGAAATATCAGTGTACAGGGTACGTCTTCCAGCAAAATTTATATTCCTTTTATTTCTGGTGTTCTTTATATAATTTTTTCCCATTTCAAAATCCTTATCATGATTATATTTCCTACGTTTCCTCTCCTTTATTTCACTCTGTAAACTCTCTATATTTCTTTGGGCGAATTTCTAGACTATTAAATTCTGGGTGGGTTTGGAAACTTTTAAATTCCGTAATTTCTTTGTCCAGTTGCTGAGTGATTTTTTTGTAGTGATTTTTCTCGGATTCGAGAAGATAAGCTTGCATTCGCAATGAATTTTCAGTGAGTACTGTCTCCCACCCTTTTATGAATTCTTGATCCTCCTGGTGCGAATTAGGTGTAATATTAATTCGCATACCCCTGTATACAATTTTTTTGCTGCAAATATGTTTCCAAACTTGTTATTTCCCAAACTGCTCTAATGTATTGTTTACAAGTTTTATTAAGTCCCTTAAAAGCAAGAATTATATCTCTTGACACTAACCTATCACTTTTTAAAATGTAACGTTTATTATATAATTATTAATAGATTTTAATAGGGACTTTGATTTTCAGTTTTGAATACTAATAGGCTATTCCTGTGGTAGGGGACTGTTCAAATGTGCCAATGTATTGCATTTATACTGGCTATTTCACACTGCTGGTTGCGATTTTAGATTTTAATAGGGACTTTGATCTTCACTTTTGAATACTATTGACAATTATATAACAAAAGTTACATTTTAACAAGTAATAGGTTAGTGTCAAGAGAAGGCAATTTATTGGGAATTCCCAAAATGTAAAAATGTGTTAATGCCTCTACACTAACCCAAGGGTATAAAAATAGGTTTAAGTTGCATGTCCAGACATGTCTCAACCTGCATAGACAAGCTCAGCTCCAACTGTGAAAGAACATGCTGGAGTAGATAAGTTAGTTAACACCCCTCACATATTCATAGTTGTTGTTGCATAAATGGTTTAATACCATTTATGTACCAGTTCAAACCCCCTCATCTCCATGAGCTGATCCTTTCGCCTGACATTTCATATTTTTTATTTTAACTCTGACAACCCTCTTAAGGTATGTCCAAGTCATGCACTAATGCTGTCCAGATATCCTGAAGTGTTCTATAAGGTGGTTAAAGGGTTATCCCAGTACAATAACTTTAAATAAAAATGGGATCAGAGACGGCAAAAAAACAAAACTGTGAATAATCACTTTACAGATTCCTTGCTACTGCTGTTTGCCCACAATAGACCAGTCCTATACTTGTCCGTGATATGGACAAGAATAGGACATGTTCTATTTTTTCCAAAGGCCCATTGAAGTGTTGCGGCTTCCATGCGGACCCAAAAAACTTTGAGTGCATGAGTTTTTAGGCGGAGCTATCTCAAACTATCATATTATTCTATAATAATAAACTCCCCAAATTAACCCCCCAATTTACTACCCTCTATACTATAAGATATCTTAAAAGGGTTGTCTGGCTCAGGATCGGTCATTAATATCAGATCATTGGGACAGTCT
The DNA here is from genome assembly GCA_033119425.1 of Bufotes viridis. Taxonomy (NCBI): domain Eukaryota; kingdom Metazoa; phylum Chordata; class Amphibia; order Anura; family Bufonidae; genus Bufotes; species Bufotes viridis. Next base: position 353,118,665 of record CM065590.1, read on the forward strand.
GACTCATGGCACCCCCACGGATCAGCTGTCTGAAAAGAACCCAGTGCTGCATTCTCTTCACTGTTTATCTGCTCAGCGTCAACATTGCAGCAGTGAGCAGTGCAATTACTGCTCTTTCTTCTCATTATACATCAAATGAATGGGACAGATGAGCTGTAATTACACTGCTCGTGGCTGTAATGTCAATGGCGATCAGGTAAACAAAGAATAAGCATTAAATAAAATACTGCAGTCTCTTCAAACAGCTGATCATTGGCGATGTCGGGAGTCAAACCACCAACTTGAGGATAGGTCATCAATATTGGAAACGAGACAACCCATTTAATAGAAGACATTTATTGGTCTTGCATAACTGTGCTCCCAAACAACAAAAAGGATCCATTTTGGTTCCTAAAACAGCCCCAATATACTTCTAAACCTTTGTTGAAGGAAATAGTAGAAAAAGAGGAACTACTGGGTTTCAAAATAAATAGTGCTAAATCGTGGGGTGGCGGGGGGGGGGAGGGGTGTCCAACAACAGTGGGGCTCCTAATAAAATAACTACAAATGGGGCCTGCATTCATGTCCGCCACGCTATTCAGCTCTATGGAGTAGCTGGAGATAGCCGAGATCGTATACAGAGTTCTCTCAAGGAGCTCCATAGAATTAAATGGAGCAGTGGACAAGAATGTGTGTCTGCCGCTCAAGTCAAATGGGGAATACATGGAAAAGTTTTCGGATGACACTGGAATATTAAATAGCTGATTGTTTTGTAAATCCACCACTATAGTAGATTTTAGACAAGGGTTCATTTGGCAAGAGAACCCAGGCCTGGGTGTAACATCTCACACTTTTTACTGACATGAGACAAATACTGTCAAGCTCTTATTCCTGCAATAAAAAATCCCCTGGACAGTATAAAAGAGGCCTACTCTCATTATAACATTTACCATCTAGATACCTGATATGTAGAGCAATGTTCTTTATCATTTCACCTAAGATAAAGAAAGCTAGGGAGAATAATGATGGCTCTGTAGTGATTGGCATTTAAAGGGGCTGTCTCTGATCAGTGAGGGTCTGACCACTGGAGCCCCTTTGGTAAGCATGCCAGTGACTGACCCTTCCATTCCCCCTTGTATAAACAACTTCTTTAGTACATATTTGCAACTGCTTGTTAGACCATCTTATACACCTGATTGCCAACTACACCTAATAGACATACCCTTCACTTATTCTTAGAAAAGCATTCTACTCAGAATGGATGGGTAAACGCATCCTTTCAAAAAGAAACCAGAGTCAAAACATTTTTTTGAAACACATCAATTGAATATCAAAGAATCCATGACTGCTTTTATTCAAGCACCTAGTATACTGAGCAAGATCCCCGCCTCCCACATGGCCAGACATACTTTCCACCTTCACACCTGATCATGATCGTCAAAGAACCGATTAATGAAACTCTGAAATAATATAATAAAAATATCAATGACACTATCCTCATGCACAAACGCTATGAGAAACTGCTTTAATCCCTTCTACCCCGGGCCAGTTTCACCCTTCTGCCCTGGTCATTTTTTGTAGTAATACATTTGGAACACTTTTACTTATCCAAGCCATTCTGAGAATGTTTTCTCGTGACACACTGTACTTCACGATAGTCATACATTTGAGTCAATATATTTCACCTTTATTTATGATCATGTGATATTTTTATAGAGCTGGTAGTTACAGACACAGCAATACCCAATATGTGTGTTTTTCCTTTTTTTATTCTATTTTTTATCATGAAATCTTGGGAAAGGGGCGTTTTTTTTCTTTTTTTTACTTGATTTTTTTTTTTTATTAAAAACACTTCTTTTTAAACTTTTTCTGTCCCAGTCTGGGACTTCAACTTTTGGGGGTCTGATCCCCTCTGCAATGCTTTATAATACATCTGTATTGTAATGCATTGCCTGTTAGTGTATGACACTGAGTCATACACTAACAGGTTGCCTAGGAGGCCCAGCCTGAGGCTGGATCTCCTGGGCACCTGTAGAAGGCAGGTCCCGATGCCATGCAAGGCATGGGGAAACCTCTGCACGGCATCAGGCTGCCTTGTCACGCAACGGGTCTCCGCCACTGCAGCACGGGGACTCGATGCACTCCTTCACCTACCGCAAACGACTACTATGTCGTGGTCAGCGCTGCCGACGGCATAGAAGCGGTTAATCCGCCGGCATCGCTATAAAAAGCGATGGCGGCGGATACAGCAGGGGCCCGGCTACCAGGGACTGTCGGAACCCTGCAGTGATAGGGCACGCACCGCTCAGGAGCCCGCCCGATCACCATGATGTACCATTATGTCAAAATGCGGGAAGTCACTGACTTCCATGACGTAATAGTACGTCACATATCGGGAAGTGGTTAAGGCCCCTTTACACAAGTAGAAAAGCATATTAAAAAAATTGTAAAATTGAGTTAATGTGATGAATTATTGAGTAGTATAAAAGTACTGAATGATAGAACGACAAGCGGTGATTATTTAGTTTGTCGTTTTTGTGTTTGCTGATGTGGACTCCTAAATCATCTCTTGTCGTCCAGAGTTCCACAAGTGTAAATAATTTAGAGGACAGACGATTCAACAGTGGGTCTGAAATACAACAGTTTACCTGACAAATTATTTATTAAATGATCACAATAATACATTTCTGGGCATCTAAAGGATTGTGTTCGAACGTCTCAAATAACGACTCTTTCTTTGCTCGATAGAATCAGTTATCTATTTATGTAAAGGGGCCTTTACTGTACTGTCCTTATCAAACAAGGTAATGGATATTATTATAACTCTTCTGCCCTATAACCCTTATCTAAGAGCATTCTTGCAAACTGCTATAACTGGCTAACAACTCTTGGACCACATATCCTCCCTCCCTTCCATGTCTTGCTTGTTGATATCTAAAACCTATTGAAAATTTTTTAGATGCAAAAAAAAGGTTGCTCAAGGTGCACCTCAACTGCGTCTACAGAAAGTACTCACACATTATTATCCCTTCTGCTGTTTAGGTGTCCCTAGTCACACTTCTGCAGTTTTGTTAAGACCTACAGTAGAGTGACACCCTCTCTCAAAAACAATTCACAGTCATTTTCAAATATAATCACCTCTGTTGGCTGTAAAAGCATACAAAAATAATGATTTGGCTCCACTTACAAAATGTAATACACTTTACAATTTTACTATCAAAAGTTATTTTCAAAGACATAAATAGGCACAGAATATAATACAGAAGGGTAGACAATGAGTTAATAGAAAGTAGTAAAAAGAAGTAATAAAATAAAACTGGACTAAGGTTAAGACTTGGCTAAGAAGGAAAAGCCACAGACTAGGAATGTTTGGCCTCTGGATGATTTCTGTAAAGGGATTTTAGAACAGCTGGTTTAAGGGAAGATGAGATAACCCGAAATTCCTTATTGCAAAGCACTTCTTACAGGAGTCCATGTTTAAGTTTTTTCTTCTGTTTTATAGATATTGTTTCATTTAATTTTCTCAGACTATCCATTTTAAATAGGTTATCCAAGAAAATATGTTAATGGATCTGCATGGGTCCAACGCCCGGGAACTCCGGTGATTAGCTGTTTGGCCTTCTTAGCCGTTGCGTCACTGTACATGATGGCCTAGTCAAGTCAATGGAGCTGAGCTGCAATACCAAGCACAGTCGCTATACAGTGAACGGAGCTGTGTTTGGAAATCTGCTGGGAGCCCGCAGCTACTACTACTACCCATAGATAGCCGATCTACTGCATTGTATTTTCCATGCTATGCTGCTTCTACTGCTGCTACTATTGTGGCCATGGTCTAATACCCTATCATTTCCACATCAACATTGTACTGCAGCGGCTCCTAATTAAAAGGGAGACTTTTTATAGCCTTGTTCACAAAGAGCCACTTTTTCTTCTGACAATTAACACTTGCCATGCATTCTGCCCCCGCTAAAGCATAATTTTTGGATTCTTGGTTCCAACAATCCATCCTTTCTTCTGACAAGTAGCACTTGTGTGTGTTGTATGGGCAGACAACCTTACCCCTTCAAGGCAAAATTTTGGGATGCTTGATCCCCCAGCACTTTTTTTGGAGCCAAACTTTTCCAAAAATCTCTAGGTTTTTACTCCTTTTGAACAAAAAAGGGAGTCTTTTGTAACAATAACAGTTGCAGCTCTTGGAATGCAACTGTATAAAAAAAAAAAACATTTTTCCGCAGCCATATGTGGCTTCTTTTGGCAGGACGAGATGCAGATTTCATTTATACGATTTTGAGGCACATGGGACCGATTAACATTTCTTTCTTTTAATCCCCTGGATTGTGGGCAGTAGGGACGGAACATACTCTACACACGCTTTCATGGCAATATATGTGGGCACTATTAATTACCTTGATTCCTCTGTAGGTATAATTTGAATGTACTGTTTCATTCTGTTTTTATATACTTGCATAATACTGTGAGCATTATTTTGTTCTTGCAAGTGTATTAGGCTTCGTTCACATCACCGCTCAGCCTTTCAGTTCTCCTGCTCCATTTAGGAGCAGGAGAACGGAAAGGACGGAGAAGGCACATAACTGACACCAAACTGAGCCGAACAGAGCCCAAGTACCCCATAGAATATAATGGGGTCTATTAGGTGTCCACTCAGAAAAGGATTTTTAAGCTGAGACAAAAGTTGTGCGTGCAGGACAAAAAGAACAGAACCGTATCAATGAAGTGAATGGCATGGAGGAGCTGTAATTACACCTGCTCGCTGCTGCAGTGTTTATGGAGACTAGAAAAACAGTGAAGAGAACACAGCACTCATCCAAGCGCTGAATTCTTCTCATATAGCTAATCTGATATTGATGGCTTATTCTGAGTAGAACCCCTTTAAGGAGCTTATGCTGTTATGTAGCTTGCTATTTCTGCGAAAAGCACTATCTTGTATGTCCTACTTCAAATGGTCAATGTTCAAACTGTTGTGTTTAAATTGAGTTTAACATGTATTTACGTGTATGTGTAGTTTATATTACCTGCAAACTTTAGCCTATTAACCTATACAAAACCAAAGATTAATAGATCCATCTGAATAAATTGAAGAGGAAGATATATAACATACACACACACACACACTCACCTAAAGAATTATTAGGAACACCATACTAATACGGTGTTGGACCCCCTTTTGCCTTCAGAACTGCCTTAATTCTATGTGGCACTGATTCAACAAGGTGCTGATAGCATTCTTTAGAAATGTTGGCCCATATTGATAGGATAGCATCTTGCAGTTGTTGGAGATTTGAGGGATGCACATCCAGAGCACGAAGCTCCCGTTCCACCACATCCCAAAGATGCTCTATTGGGTTGAGATCTGGTGACTGTGGGGGCCATTTTAGTACAGTGAACTCATTGTCATGTTCAAGAAACCAATTTGAAATGATTCGAGCTTTGTGACATGGTGCATTATCCTGCTGGAAGTAGCCATCAGAGGATGGGTACATGGTGGTCATGAAGGGATGGACATGGTCAGAAACAATGCTCAGGTAGCCCGTGGCATTTAAACAATGCCCAATTGGCACTAAGGGGCCTAAAGTGTGCCCAGAAAACATCCCCCACACCATTAATCCACCACCACCAGCCTGCACAGTGGTAACAAGGCATGATGGATACATGTTCTCATTCTGTTTACGCCAAATTCGGACTCTACCATTTGAATTTTCTCAACAGAAATCGAGACTTATCAGACCAGGGAACATTTTTCCAGTCTTCAACAGTCCAATTTTGTTAAGCTCGTTCAAATTGTAGCCTCTTTTTCCTATTTGTAGTGGAGATGAGTGGTACCCGGTGGGGTCTTCTGCTGTTGTAGCCCATCCGCCTCAAGGTTGTGCATGTTGTGGCTTCACAAATGCTTTGCTGCATACCTCGGTTGTAACGAGTGGTTATTTCAGTCAATGTTGCTCTTCTTAAGCTTGAATCAGTCGACCCATTCTCCTCTGACCTCCAGCATCAACAAGGCATTTTCGCCCACAGGATTTCCGCATACTGGATGTTTTTCCCTTTTTTACAACATTCTTTGTAAACCCTAGAAATGGTTGTGCGTGAAAATCCCAGTAACTGAGCAGATTGTGAAATACTCAGACCGGCCCGTCTGGCACCAACAACCATGCCACGCTCAAAATTGCTTAAATCACCTCTCTTTCCCATTCGGACATTCAATTTGGAGTTCAGGAGATTGCCTCGATCAGGACCACACCCTTAAATGCATTGAAGCAACTGCCATGTGATTGGTTGACTAGATAATTGCATTAATGAGAAATAGAACAGGCGTTGCTAATAATTCTTTAGGTGAGTGTATATGTGTATATATATTAGTGCAGGGGTAGGCAACCTCCGGCACTCCAGCTGTTGAGAAACTACAACTCCCAGCATGCATACTTGCTCTGCTCTTTTAAGAACTCACATAGAAATGAATGGAGCATGCTGAGAATTGTAGTTTTACAACAGCTGGACTGCCGAAGGTTGCTGATCCCTGTAATAGTGTTTGCAGGTCGGTACTGCTGCTGAAATCGCGGTGCACGTGTCTGTGGGATGGCGTTTCCGATGAAATACTGAAGAAAAGACCGGCACTCGCTGTAGATGATTATTCTTCTGCTTTAGGCCTCTTTCACACGGGCGTCACGTTTGACGCTCGGATAAGTGCAAAGCGCTTTAATGTGTTTTGCAAGCGCGTGGGAAAAATCGGCATGTTTGGTACCCAGACCCGAACTGAAGTCCGGTTTCGGGTTGAGTATTCTGTATATTTTATTATTTTCCCTTATAACATGGTTATATGGGAAAATTATAGCATTCTAAATACAGAATGCTATGTTAGCAGGGCAATAGAGGGTTAAAAAATAAAATAAAAATTTAACTCACCTCCTGCCATTGATCGCGTAGGTGCAAGGAACATCTTCTATCTTCATATCTGTTGGTTGAAGGACCTTCGGTGACGCCACTGGATCACATGGTCCAATCATGGAAGCTTTTGATTGGACCATGTGACCCAGTGATGTCACGGAAGGTCCTTTACCCAGGAGAATGAAGAATGATCCCGGCACCTACGCGATCAAGAGGAGGAGGTGAGTTAAAGTTTTTTTAATTTTTAGCCCTCTCTTCCCCTTTTAACATAACATTCTGCAATTAGAATGCTATTATTTTCCCTTTTAACCATGTTATGAGGAAAAATAATAAAGATCGGGTCCCCATCCCGATCGTCTCCTAGCAGCCATGCGGAGAAATCGCACCGCATCCGCACTTGCTTGCGGATGCTTGCGATTTTCCCGCAACCCCATTCACTTCTATGGGGCCTGCGTTGCGTGAAAAATCGCACAATATAGAGCATGCTGCGATTTTCACGCAACTCAAGTGATGCAGGAAAATCACTGCTCATGTACACAGTCCCATAGAAAAGAATGGGTCCAGATTCAGTGCAGGGTGCAATGCGTTCACCTCACGCATTGCACCCGCGCAGAAATCACGCCCGTGTGAAAGAGGCCTTATTATCACATATACAGTTAGTAGTGATAACGTGGCTTTTCAGCGCTATCACACCTTCATAAGACTGAGCATACATAAATGAATCATGTTTAAATAGACTGCAAAAGCACAGGGAAATGACATCAAATAACCACACCCACCAATCAAAATTAAATCAAAAGTGAAAAAACAAAATCAAGCATTACTGCTGCAATCATTATGAACTTTAAGCAAAAATGGAACAGTATTCATTTTTCCTTCCTTATTGTGCTCTGTTTTTTTCTTTTTAGTTGCGCTATAAAGAATTAAAAAAAAAATTATTTTTTTTTAAAAATAACATTTTTTGTTGTTGAAACAATACTGATTAAGGTAATCAATCATAGGAAGCTCTGTATATTATATTCACGGTTGAGCCCACGTGGCTCCAACATTTGCAATCGGTGTATCCAATAAGCCTCCCTCTTGAGTAATAATCTGTTTCTATCACCTCCATGCCGGGGTAAGGGTACAGCTTCAATAATTTGGTAGCGTAATTGTGCTATTGTGTGCCTTTGAGCATGAAAATGAAATGGTACTGGGAACAAAAGGTTTTGTTTTCTAATAGTGGATTTGTGATTGCTCAAGCTATCCTTCATCCTTGTGGAAGTTTCTACCAAGTACAATAAACCGCAAAGGCACTTCAACAAATCGGCTTTCACATGTGAATAAGCCTTTAATTGGTATATTTTCACCTGATTGTGGATGTGTGAAATGTGTACCCCTTATCACACTGGAACAGTGCACACAATTCAAATAGGGGAAGTTCCCATTTTGGGAGTGGACAACACCCTTTGTATAGGTCCAATTTTATTACTGCCAATATCAGCCGGCACTATCCTGTCACGTATATTGTTAGCCCTTTTGAAACACATCATAGGTGGTTGTTGAAATTCAACAACTTGGGGATAGGATTTAGATACTACATGCCAATGTTTATTTACTATTCCCCTCAATCTATGGGATATTTCACCACAAGTGGAATCCACGGTTGTTTCATAGGATTATCTTGTTGTGTAATCTCAACCTTATTCCCTTGCTCCTGCAATAAATGATCAGGATAGCCTCTCTCCATGAGTCATCTCATCAAGTCTAACCTTGCATGTCTCAGTATCACCCACCATGTGTTTAACCCCTTGGAATTGTGAAAAAGGGAGAGATTTTTTTGTAGCTGCTGGGTGGTTACTAGTAAAAGCAAGAAAACTATTCCTGTCAGTACTTTTTGTAAATAGATCCATGTGTATACCCCCTGTCTCGTGCTTAATGACCCAGGTGTCTAAAAATGAAATTTTATGGGTGTCAAATGCAAAGTAAATTTCAACTCAGACTAGACAGAATTGAGGTGCGATGCAAATTGTTAAAGGGATCGAACGCCGCCACGCCATACGCAAAAAATGTCGTCGATAAAACGCCAAAAATTGCAGTGTTCTATATAAAGATAGTTAGTGTAGACCAATTCCATCTCAAATTGCGCCATATAACAATTTGCGTATGGCGGTGCAACGTTCAATCCCATCACGGTCCCGTGCCGCTGCTGATAGAAGGAATCCTGAAATAGGAAATCATTTTGTTCAAGCACGATCCTCAATAATGTAAAAAAAAAATTCTCTTTCTGTATGTTTATAATGGCTCGATGCTAAAAGCATCTGTGCTTCTTTTATACCTTTTTCATGTGGTATAGACGTATACAAGTTACATACATCAAAGGTATACACAAGTATATCATCTGTATTTAATTTCCTGTAAAAAATGTTCAGTATCACGTAAGTACGAGGGGGACATCTTAGTAAATGGTGTCAATACCTTCTGAAGAAAAACTGCCAAAGGTGAGAGGATCGAGTCTATTGATGCCACAATGGGACGGCTAGGTGGATGAGTGTTAGGTTTATGTATTTTCGGAAACGTGTAAAACACAGGAGTGATAGGATGTTGATTAACCAAAAAGCCACCCAGTGTGGCATCAAGAGTTAGATTTGGTTGTAAATGCATGTTACGAGTCTTACATTGTTGCAACAATGTTTCCACGTCACGTTGAACCAGATGAATGGAAGTTTCAATAGGATGGTGTGAATGTGCCCCTGATCTTCAAATTAAATATTTTTGCACTTAAAGAGTCAGATTGAACAACAGGCTGAGAAATACCAAGGTATGCGGAAAAATGGGCTTTTAAATGTATATTCCGGAAAAAAGGTTGTAAATCGGTATCTAGATTGAAGGTGTTGAGGCTCCCAGTAGGGCTAAATGATAAACCCTTTTGTAATAAGTTCATCTGGGCAGGACCTAAATTTGTAGATGACAGATTGAATACTAAGTTTTTGTCCTTACCTGGGACCTCGTGATCCTCGGGGCATCTGCCTCGCCTATGATGATGCCCGGCTCTCCTTGTTTTGGTTTGTGTGGTCGGCTTCAGCCTAAAAAAAGCGCCCGATATCCTGTAGAGGCATTGCTTCCAGAGCATGAGGATGCTGAGTCCGTTCGCCGGTCTCTTGTAAGAGAAAATGGGAGTGCGATATTTTTGGCATCCTGCCATCTGTACGGATGGGGCAGGTAATCCTCTGTATCTCGGAGATATTTGGATCGCTTTGTAGCCTCGATCATGGTACGCAAATCGTTGCATTGTTTGTCCAATTTTTCCTGTAACGCAGTCAGTTCTTCCGGCTTCAGGCAATTATCCAGCTGCTCTCAATGCTCTTCTGGCATTCATCAATGGCGAGAGTAAGATGCTCCAAGGTAAGCACAATGAGTGTTCCTTGGATCTCATTGTGCTTACCTTGGAGCAGGAAGTTTATTGTACGTGGTAGAAACTTCCACAAGGATGAAGGATAGCTTGAGCAATCACAAATCCACCATTAGAAAACAAAACCTTTTATTCCCCGTACCATTTCAAAGGCACACAATAGCACAATTACGCTACCAAATTATTGAAGGTGTACCCTTACCCCAGCGTGGAGGTGATAGAAACAGAGGCTTATTGGATACACCGATTGCAAACGGTGGAGCCACGTAGGCTCAACCGTGAATATAATGTACAGAGCTTCCTATGATTGATTACCTTCATCAGTATTGTTTCAACAAAAAATAATTTTTATATACAATGTATTATTTTTTTTTTGAGCGGAACTAAAAAGAAAAAAACAGAACACAATAAGGAAGGAAAAATGAATACTGTTCCATTTTTGCTTAAAGTTCATAATGATTGCAGCAGTAATGCTTGATTTTGTTTTTTCACTTTTGATTTAATTTTGATTGGTGGGTGTGGTTATTTGTGTGATGTCATTTCCCTGTGCTTTGGCAGTCTAATTAAACATGATTCATTTATGTATGCTCACAGTCCACAGTCTGATGAAGGTCTAATAGCACCGAAACGCTGCGTCACTACTAACTGAATACGAGACAATCACAATAAAGCAGAAGAATAATCATCTACTGCGAGTGCCGGTCTATTCTTCAGTATGTGTATATAGAGATTATATATATATATATATATATATATATATATATATATATATATATATATATATATATTTTCACATACATACACATAGTACATAAACAACTAAAACTTCGTTATAAGCTTTTGCTGAATAATAAAAAGTTTACCAAGAAAATTAAAAATACAACTTTATATTTAATCTATTAATAATCAGTAACCTGGGGGGCGTGGCCCGAGACCGAGATGAACGGACGTGTGTAGCTGAGCTCCGCTGTCATTGCTCCAACTTCGCTATTATCCTGAACTTACCAACCGCAATCATAACCTCCACGGTGGAGAGAGGGACGGGACGCTCCCGGAGATCCAAAATGGCACCAAGCAAGCCGTTATCGGCCGCTGAAAAGCTCAAAGAGTTTGCCCGGCCAGACCTCCAAGATGGCACCGGCTCTGAACAGCGCGCCCAGGCCCCAGCATCCCGGAGTGCCTCTCCTGCTCCCAGTGAGGAATCTGCTCCGGACTCCGAACCCTCCCTCAAACAAGTGACTGATCAACTGCTACAGGCTATATCTATATGCCGATCCTCTTTGTCTGGGAAGATGGAGGAGGTAAAAGGTAGACATCGGCCTCTTGAGGCATGACATGCAAAACATGAGAGAACGCATTAAGGAGGTGGAAACCCGGGTATCTACAATGGAGGATCACTTAAACCCTTTACCAGCCCGCATGGCTGAGCTGGAGAAGAAAGTGGACTATTGGCAGCAAAAATGTGACGACTATGAGAATCGCACACGCCGCAATAACCTGCGCATAGTGGGCCTCCCTGAGCGTGCAGAGGGGAGTAACCCATGTGAATTTGTGTATACATGGCTACGTGCTACTTTTCCAGACGCCACCTTTTCATCAGCCTTTATTGTTGAAAGAGCGCATCGGGTGCCGGCCAGGCCTTTGCCGCCTGGCGCACCCCCGCGACCATTATTGGCACGACTGCTTGCCTCTGCAGACCGTGACCTCATACTACAAATGGCGCGCCGCAAGCAAGAACTGCGCTTTGAGAATGCAACTATTATGCTTTTCCCGGATTTCTCAGCGGAACTCCAGAAGAGGAGGGCGACTTTCACGGCGGTGAAAAGGCGTCTTCGAGATTTGAACTTTCCGTATTCCATGGCCTATCCAGCTAGGCTAAGGGTGGTAGATGGCGATTCCACCAGATTTTTCACCACTCCTGCTGAGGCTGCGGCCTGGCTGGAGGGTAAACCGAGACCTGCGGGATCCCCGAGATGAACACTCGCTGCAAGACCTCAAAGTTGAACATGGCTGGGATCTTATCGGGACCCCGAGAAAAGGCAGACTGTTGGGCGAATAACATTTAACCTGACACGCTCGACTGTCTCTACCTCCCGGTATCTCCTTTACACTATCCTTTCTTTTCCTTCCCTTTTTCCCAACCACCTTTCCCTCTTCCTTCTCTCACTTGCTATCCTTCCTCTGCCTCCTTATAACCCGGGAGATCTACCTTCCTATTCTTACACTGTCTCGATATCCACCATGCTTTACATGTCCATGTTTTGATACTCATTGCACCATGCCAACTTATGCCTTCAAGACATATGACCTTATATAGTACTGTTGGTTGTGTTGAAAGTTACTATACAGCGTTATGGTCAGATCACCTTACGACATGTTGATGTATATTGTGAGGCAATGTTATAGTTAGTGGCATGATGGGAAAATCTATTCTCATTGTTATGGTGTTCTCGCATGCGAAGTTGGAGCGCCAGTTCTCCATGTATCTATTAAGTCCGTTTAGTGCGAAAGGTTAAGTTAACCACTTGCACACCCCGTGTACTATTTTGCCACATTGGTTCTATCACCCTGTGTTCTGCTGGGTATACTCTGACCGGGATACAGGGTGCTGGATCCACTTGTTGGATGACCTTTGACAAGCTTATGTTTACTGTTGGTTTTTTTATGTTTTTCAATTACCATTGCATATCTACCTTTGTACTGTCACACCGCGAGTGGGGTCTGAATATGAGTCACCGACGATGGGCGACCAATCTGGGAGGAAGGGTGTGGTACTTCTCTCTTAAACTGCTATGATGGCGGATATAAGGATAATGTGTTGGAATGTCAGGGGCCTTGGGAGTATCAGAAAACGTGCCATGGTGTTTTCCATAATCAGACAATTTAACCCTCATATCTTGTGTCTGCAGGAGACTCACCTCCTCCCTGAAAGGACGGGGAGAGTAACCAAACCATGGGCTCAATGGGCCCAACATTCTTGTTACTCTAACTTAGCTAGGGGAGTCTCCCTGATAGTACATAGGTCTCTGAGATGGGAGGTGGAGAAATTACAGATAGACGCTGCGGGCAGGTATATCTTTGTGGCGGCGTATATCAATTGTGTTTTACATGTTCTACTGGGGATTTATATTCCTCCCCCATCTTCCCTTCAATTAATCCATCAAGCAATTAGCTTCGCTGCTTCTTTTCCAACTGCGAGGATTATTTGTATGGGAGATCTTAATATGACCTATGACCCTTCCCTTGACAGATTTCATGATGACGACCGACCGAGTGGAAGTACTCAGTCCGATTCACCATTATCTAAACTGATGACGGAGGTGGGGTGGACGGACTTATGGCGTCTTAAGCATCCAGATGAAAGGTCCTTCTCATGTCAATCAGCTAGCCATAATTCTCTGTCCCGCATTGACTATGTGTTTGGCAACTCTAGTATGAGTACACTTCCTTATCAAGTGACTTATGGACCTAGGGGTGTTTCGGATCATAGTCCCATACTGCTGACCCTGATGGCTAATGTTAGGGATATGAGGCACTCCATGAGAGTTCACCCCTTTTGGCTAACATTGTTCCCGCCCTCAGATAGAATTCCAGACCAACTATCTGTGTTTTTGACGGACCATGCCTCCCATGGGGACAAGTCATTGGTGTGGGAAACGTTAAAAGCATACTTGAGAGGATGTTTGAGATCTTCTATCTCATTCATCAAACGTAACTCGGCCAAACAGGAAAGGGATATGGCTGCGGAATGCGCTAGGAAGGAGGGGATATATGTTAGGGATCCGACGACTCAGAATAGGGATGATTGGCTACAAACAGGAAGACGATACCTCCTATTGCTACAGGAAAAAGCACAGCGCAAAATGTTTTTCACCAAACAGTCTTATTTTGAACTGGGCAACCAATCTAGCAAACTGCTGGCACATATCGTTCGTCAGAATCAGGCCTCCCCTGCTATATTGCGTATTAAGGATAGGTCGGGCATTGTGGTTGTGGAACCGGAGGCTATAGCTCACCGATTCCGAGAGTTTTATCAGGATCTATATGATGCCCAGGTGGATTACACTACAGGGGAAGTTGCTGCATACTTACAGGAGTTAGAATACCCCATGCTGTCTCCTGAGTTGGCTCAATCTTTGGAAAACCCAATAACAGATAAAGAAATATTAGAAGCTATTAAATTGTTGGCAAATGGAAAATCTCCTAGTCCAGATGGGTTACCTTTGGAGGTGTACTCCAGATACGCTGACCAATTAGTTCCTCCCTTATTGCAAATGTACCATGACGCCTTTTCGAAGGGTGTCTTACCCCCCTCCTTGAGTGACGCTACCATTGTGATACTCCTTAAACCAGGCAAGGATCCAGTTGAATGTGGATCATATAGACCCATATCTTTGTTGAACCTTGATTACAAAATCTTGGCCAAAGTCTTGGCACAGCGGCTGAACAGGATCATCTCAGGCCTTGTCCACCCGGATCAATCTGGATTCCTGCCTGGCAGATCCACGACAGATAATATACGAAGGGTGCAGGTGATTACCCAAGTAGGCCTTCAGAGAGGGAGTAGATGGGCCTTGGCGTCTCTAGACACTGCCAAGGCTTTTGATTCGGTTGAATGGCCATATTTACTAACCGCTCTGGAATGCTATGGGATTGGACCAGTGTTCATAAAATGGATATCCATACTGTATAGCCGTCCGAAAGCTGATATTCTGGTGAATGGTATGTGCTCTGCACAGTTCAATTTAGGTCGTGGAACTAGGCAAGGGTGCCCATTGTCACCTCTGCTATTCGCCTTGGCGATTGAACCTTTAGCCATCCGCATTAGATCCGATGCACACTTTAAAGGAATACTTATAGGTCAGTAGGACAGGGTGGGACTGTATGCGGATGACATGATACTTTTTATGTCAGATATGGAAAATACGCTACCTCGAGCCACTGATCTTATTGAGACATTTGGACAATTCTCCGGTTTAAGGATAAATTGGTCCAAATCAGTCTTATTTCCGCTGTACTCCCTGTCCCCCTCCGCTATTACCACTGAACTTCCTATTGTTAATGAATTTAAATATCTGGGGATTCATATCGCTAAAAATGCGGCCTCTTTCCACGCACTGAATATTCAACCTCTCCTGACTTATAGTGCAGACAAGTTCAGGGTGTGGGGAAGTCTTCCGCTGTCTGTGTCAGGACGCATAAATTTGATCAAGCTGATTATATTGCCAAAATGGCTATATGTGTTAGAACATGCACCTTTCATTGTTCCCAAGGCGACTTTCCAACGTTACAGATCATTAATATCCCCATTTGTATGGGGAAACAACAGACACAAGCTGTCCGTAGATATATTATGTCGCCCCAGAGGACAAGGAGGCATGTCTCTTCCAGACTTGCATGTATATTATCTAGCAGGACAGTTGAGACATCTACGTTCATGGATCTCTTCTGGAGACAAGCTGGATAGAGCAGAGAGACTACTAGCTACATACCTGAACCTCTCCTCCCTGTGGCCAATATTGGAAAGCCCGCGACTTTTTCCCAGAGTGCTATTACCCATACACAAATTAGTTATACAGGTGTGGGATGCTTGTAAACGTATATATGACTATGACGGGCTGATCCCCAATATACCATTATGGGACAATCCCATGTATCCCTCTCTACAGATTGGGACGGATAGGTTATTTTGGACGGAACACGGGATCGTCGTTATAGCTGACCTGTTTACCAACGATGTGTTTAACACTTTTGAACAGCTGAGGGACCGACATGACTTGCCCAGGACTGCCTTTTATAAGTACTTACAGCTCCGACATATGGTAGACGCACACTTTAGGGGTACTCCAGTAGTACTCTCTAACTATGCCTTGATTGGTGTGATACGCTCCCAAGGCCCCAGAGGATTTATCTCCACTCTTTACACCCATTTATTGAGCACCAAGATGCATAAAGCTCCCCTCTCAGCACTCTCCAAATGGAAATCTTTGATTCCTGAGCTCACGGACGATGAAGTGTGTGACGTTCTGGAATCTTCTTTCTGGAATCTTCTATATTTAGGTTATCACACTCTAGATGCCACAGATGTGACTCGGAGGGAGCGGATTTCTGGCATCTCATATGGGATTGCTCGGACATTCGATTCTTCTGGTCTACTGTCACCGGTTTCCTATCTGAGATTGTACATCTCCAGGTACCTCTAACCCCATTATTGTGTCTGTTTGGTATAGCCGATGAAGAAATATACCCTCACCATACCAGAATTTTTCTTAGAGAAACGTTGTTTCTTGCTAGGAAAGCAATTGCGATCCGATGGATGGGTGAGAGAATCCCTACCCTTAATCAATGGAGAACTTTAGTAAATACTGTTGTATCTTATGAAAACATTGTGGTTAAAAATCGGGGGTGTCCTCAGAAATTTTGTAAAGTATGGGGAAATTGGTGCTCATCCACTCAAACCATGTACTCAGCTTCCAGATTATCCACGGAACTCGATGCAGCGAGGGGCTAACCTGGTCAGGAGCCCACTACTTTTATGTGATGTGACACGTAGATTTGACCCTACTAATGTGCAAGAAATAAATGTGACTTGTCATTTATTATTTATAAGAAGATAAGTATGTATATGGTAATGTTCATGTTCAAGGATATTTTTACCTCATTGTATAATGATGTACTTTGAACTTTGTGACTATTCGTTCAATAAAACGAGTTTAAAAAAAAATAATCAGTAACCTACCACTCTGGCGTGTATAATTGTTCTGAATTGAAATAGATTTTTTGACAGCCGATCTACGATAGACAATATGGGTTCGACCACCATCTTCATCTTCTTTATCCTTTTCCAGTGGTTCTATGAAAAACTCATCATTCTCTGTACGAATCATACCAGCCTAAAAACACAAATTGGAAAAAGAATTAGCACTTACGGTATTTTATACATTGTGTGTATGCAGTGATTTTATGCCTGAATTGCTGGAGTCCATTGATTAATGCTCTAGATACGTAGACTTTTTTCCACTTTGGCATTAACAAATGTTCATATTCCAGTTATTGGGCTAAACTACATTAATGCAGCATTACTGCATACTGCAATTTGGCGACTAGGGATTTACTTTAGATTAGTAATAAAAGAATAATAATAATAATATTGGTTGATTATAATTAGTGTTGAGCGAAGCATTTGAAGAGGAAATCGGTCCAAAGTTTAAGAAAACATTGGTTTGCAACAATTCCTAATGTCCTCGTGCTTCATGGTTATCAATCCGTTTTTCATAAAATGAAGGCTGCATAAGTTACAAAGCGAAACTAAGTGTAGAGGAGACAAACACAGAAATGCCGTGCAGCCAGCCAATCCACAGATAGCCATCCCTTGTGATGTCAAAACCTTTATCCTGCATCGTCTCCACCATTGTCCTGTGAGCTGAGCATAATGAGAGACGTGACAAGTGCTCATGCGCTAGGGACAGTATTGTTGAAAATGATTAATAGAAGAATATTGGAGAGGGAGAGTGCAGGGATACTTATGCTGCATCAGTGTAATTTATTTATTCCTACATTTACTTATTCCTACATCAGCCGTAAATGAAGATATCTAATTCAATACCAATAAGATGGAAGACTTTATTATTCCACTGCCAGTGTACTAACCAATACCATCCAGTCTGCACCAAATAGGGGGGCCAGGTCTTAATGATGACCATCTTTTGCTGGCTTTACTTCTTCCACCCCCCTAAAAAGCCAAACCCCATACCCATAAAGGTGGTGCACACCCATAAACAATGAACGACTATACAGTGCGGTCTTCATTATTAAATGAAAGGCAGCTGTGGGCTATTTGGCAAAGCAGTTCTTCACTGTGTGTGGCTGTAAGGCAGGGTGGCCTGGATATACCTAATTTATAACGATTCAGGACAATATTATTTTGTAGTGATTCAAATTTCTTGGGGAACTTCAGAGAAGCGGGCAAATCGAATTGTTCTAAACTTCGCACATCTGTAATCATAATGCACGAATGCCAGGGAGCAGGGCAAGTATAACCAGTATGAGGGGCCTGGACATTTTGGGAGGCATTATAGGGGTTGGATAACTCCTATAAACATTACTTTATTGTAAACATATTCCCAATTACCTTTTATTATTTATAATGTCTCGTTTTGTCTAGGAAGCAATCACTAGGAGAAATACAATGGCTGCTGTCCTATTAGTGCACACAAAAAAACAGTCCTAATCACACAGCAGAACAAGTTACTTCACAACTCTGAGCTATAGAGCTGCCTTATTGGCTTCTGCCTCACAGGGTTTTTTTGCCTTCCTCTGGATCAACTTGTAGAAAACATATATTTATATATACTTATATACTATGTTACTATGTACTTATCCTCCTCTCTGCTCTATTCAGGGATTATAATCCTGGATAAAGCTGATCTCTGAAGGAATGGAGTTCATGAGAATATATGAAGTACAGACAGGATAGACAGAACAGACTGTGGTAATGCAGACTCCATACAAGTGCTGCTGCTCATTTGCCACTCCCTCCCCCTCACATGGTCCTTTAACTTTTTCCAGTCTCCACATATTTACAATTGGTTAAAAATGAAAAAAATAAATAAATACACTACACGCTTGGTATCGTCGCGACCATAACGACCTGATCTAAAAAATGATCAAAAATCATATGTACCCCAAAATAGTATAAATAAAACTGTCACCTTATCATGTGGTTTGCAAAATGGAGTCCCTTTTTGTATGTTTCTACTGTAGGGGGCATTAGGGAGGCTTCTAATGGGACATGATGTCTAAATACCAGTCCAGCAAAATCTGCCCTCCAAAAACCATATGGTGCCCCTTTCCTTATGAACCCTGTGGTGTGCCCATACAGAAGTTTACGACCACATATGGGGTGTTTCTGAAAACTGCAGAATCAGGGTAATATATATTGAGTTTTGTTTGGCCGTTAACCCTTGCTGTGTTACAGGAAATAATGGATTAAAATGGAAAATATGCACAAAAAAAGTAAATTTAGACATTTTATCTAGATTTTATCTCCAAAAATTTAGCCTGGTCCTTAAGGTAAAAAATGGCTCAGTATTGAAGGGGTTAAAACCCATATAGACATGCCAATTATCAGAAATGAATGTTCATACAAAAGCTCATTCTGTGTAAATGTGCCACTGATCACCTGATATACAAGAAAAATACTAATTGGTCGGATGATATCTGACAAAAAGAAATTGTTGGCAGGACATTTTCATGTGTAAGCCAAAAATGAATCTACTCATATTGGCCGTCTAAATAGGCCTTAACCCCTTCAAGATCAAGCCAGTTTTTTCCTTCAGGTCCAAGCCCAGTTTTTCAAATCTGACATGTTTCATTTATGTGGTTCTAAGGGTCCTTTCACACTTGCGTTCTGAGGATCCGGCAGGCACTTCCGTCCCGCTGGATCCGTCAGAACGCAAGTCGCCTGAAGCATTAGAAAACTGATCAGAATCCTGATCAGTCTTCGAATTGCTTTCAGGTTACTATGGCAGCCAGGACGCTATTAAAGTCCTGGTTGCCATAGTAGGTGCGGGGGAGCGGTATACTTACAGTCCGTGCGGCTCCCGGGGCGCTCCTGAATGACGTCAGAGCGCCCCATGCCCATGGATCACGTGATCCATGCGTGTGGGGCGCCCTGACGTCACTCTGGAGCGCCCCGGGAGCCGCACGGATGGTAAGTATACTGCTCCCCCGCTCCCCAATACATTTTACCATGGTAACCAGGACTTTAGCGTCCTGGCTGCCATGGTAACAATTGAGAAAAAGCTAAACGTCGGATCTGGCGATGCGCCGGAAAGACGTTTAGCTTAAGGACGGATCCGGATTAATGCCTTTCAATGGGCATTAATTCCGGATCCGGCCTTGTGGCAAGTGTTCTGGATTTTTGGACAGAACAAAAAGCGCAGCATGCTGCGGTATTTGCTGCGTCCAAAAAACGTTCTGGTCCTGAACTGAAGACATCCTGAACGGATTTCTCTCCATTCAGAATGCATGGGGATGATCCTGATCAGGGTTTTTCCGGCATAGAGACCCGACGACGGATCTCTATGCAGGAAAACAAAAACGCCAGTGTGAAAGGGCCCCAACTCTAGAATGCTTTTACTTTTCCGAGTGATTCGGAGATTATTTTCTCATGATATATTGTACATCATGTTAGTGGTAAATATGAGTCAATACATTTTACCTTTATTTATAGAAAAAAAAGAATCCCAAATTTAAAAAAAATATGAAAAATTCACTATTTTAATTTCTCTGCTTTTAACCACCTCAGCTCCCCTAGCTTAAACACCCTTAATGACCAGGCCACTTTTTACAATTCTGCACTACGCTACTTTCACCGTTTATTGCTCCGTCATACAACTTACCACCCAAATGAATTTTACCTCCTTTTCTTCTCACTAATAGAGCTTTCATTTGGTGCTATTTCATTCTTGCTGACAAAAAAATTACATTTTTCACCTTCTATTGGAAAATTTGTCAAATAAAACTACATTTCTCTATAAATTTTTCTCTAAATTTATTGTTCTACATGTCTTTGATAAAAAAATGCAATAAGTGTATATTTATTGGTTTGGGTAAAAGTTATAGTGTTTACAAACTATGGTGCAAAAAAGTGAATTTGCGCACTTTGAGTTTCTGAGCACCTGTCCTGTTACCTGACGTACTACAATGCCCAGACAGTAGAAAAACCCCACATATGACCCCATTTCGGAAAGTAGACACCCTAAGGTATTCGGTGATGGGCATAGTGAGTTCATGGAAGTTTTTATTTTTTGTCACAAGTTAGCGGAAATTTATTTTTAATTTTTTTCCTTACAAAGTCTCATATTCCACTAACTTGTGACAAAAAATTAAATTTTACATGAACTCACCATACGCCTCACGGAATACCTTGGGGTGTCTACTTTCTAAAATGGGGTCACTTGTGTGGTATTTTTACTGCCCTGGCATTTTAGGGGCCCCTAAACGTGAGAAGTGGTTTGGAATCAAAATGCGTAAAAATGTCCTGTGAAATCCTAAAGGTACTCATTGGATTTAGGGCCCCTTTGCGCATCTTGGCTGCAAAAAAGTGTCACACATGTGGTATCGCCGTACTCAGGAGAAGTAGGGCAATGTGTTTTGGGGTGTATTTTTATATATACCCATGCTGGGTGTGAAAAATATCTCTGTAAATGACAACTTTTTCCATTTTTTTTTTATACAAAGTTGTCAATTTACAGAGATATTTCTCTCACCCAGCATAGGACAATGTGTAAAGTGTAAATCACACAGAGATGGTGCGAAGTACATTATGCACTTTATCCCAAGTGAAAGGAGACGTTTCTACCGTTTCACATTTCTGCTGTAGCACACCAGCACCCCTATGTGTTGGGGTCTCTCAAAACCTAGTATCCTGAGAGACCCTAGAGCCTGATTGTAAAAACTACCTGTGTCCTGCAATCCCTACGTCCCTAAGTGTACCTGAGTGTGGTACTTTCGGAAACACTCCCCTAGGCATAGGGCAGGGTGGTCAGGACAGTCAGAACAGAAATAACGGGTGTCACGCCTTATTCCACTCCTGCTACAGACACGACATCTTTTTCGGGTGGCGGTTGGGTTGAGGTACCAGCAACGACATTGGGGAAATGTCGCTCGTGTAGACGGCTCACTACACTGGTGGTTGGGGCCACGGAACCTCCTGGATACAGGAGGTTCTCAATGATCTCTTCCTGAAATTTGAGGAAGGATCCTGTTCTCCCAGCCTTACTGTAGAGAACAAAACTATTGTACATAGCCAATTGAAATAAATATAGAGACACCTTCTTATACCAGCGTCTGGTGCGTCGGAAAATCAAATACGGGGCCAACATCTGGTCATTGAAGTCCACCCCTCCCATGAGCAAATTATAGTCATGGACCGAGAGGGGCTTTTCAATGACACTGGTTGCCCATTCAATTTGGACTGTCGTGTCTGCGTGAATGGAGGAGAGCATGTAAACGTCAAGCTTGTCTCTCCATTTCACCGCGAGCAGTTCTTGGTTACACAAGGCAGCCCTCTCCCCCCTTGCGAGACGGGTGGTAACGAGCCGTTGGGGGAAGCCCCGGTGACTAGGTCGCACGGTGCCAAAGCAGCCAATCTGTTCTAAGAACAAATGCCTGAAGAGGGCCACACGTGTGTAGAAATTGTCCACATAAAGATGGTACCCCTTGCCGAATAAGGGTGACACCAAGTCCCAGACTATCTTCCCACTGCTCCCCAGGTAGTCAGGGCAACCAACCGGCTCCAGGGTCTGATCTTTTCCCTCATAGATCCGAAATTTGTGTGTATAGCCTGTGGCTCTTTCACAGATCTTATACAATTTGACCCCATACCGGGCACGCTTGCTTGGGATGTACTGTTTGAAGCCAAGGCGCCCGGTAAAATGTATCAGGGACTCGTCTACGCAGATGTTTGTGCGGGGGTATACAAATCTACAAATTTCAGGTTGAAGTGGTCTATGAGGGGCCGAATTTTGTGGAGCCGGTCAAAAGCTGGGTGGCCTCTGGGACGGGAGGTGGTGTTGTCGCTAAAGTGCAGGAAACGCAGGATGGTCTCAAAACGTGTCCTGGACATGGCAGCAGAGTACATGGGCATGTGATGAATTGGGTTCGTGGACCAATATGACCGCAATTCATGTTTTTTTGTCAGCCCATGTTGAGGAGAAGGCCCAGAAAAGTTTTACATTCGGAAACTTGGACTGGTTTCCACCGGAAAGGCTGGGCATAGAAGCTTTCCTGGTTGGCGGTTATAAATTGAGTGGCATACCGATTTGTTTCTGCCACGACTAAGTCATAGAGCTCCGCAGTGAAGAACAGCTAAAAAACCCCAGTGCCGATCCGATCTGAGCTGTCTCCACCCGAACTCCTGACTGGGCGGTGAAAGGGGGAACTAATGGTGCGACTGAAGATGGGGGCTGCCAATCAGGGTTTGCCAGCACCTCAGGGATTCTAGGGGCTCTACTGGCCTGTCTGCGCGGTGGCTGCGACGGGGGAATTACTGCACGTGCCACAGTACCAGCTTCAACTGCCCTTCTGGTGCTCGCCACTTCACCATGTTGTACGGCAGTGCTGGTAGTAGGTCAAGGATGGGCTGCGCTGCTGGTGTATGCCTCACCACGTAATCAAGCAGCGCCAGCCCCACTCTGCTGCCTTTGAAACGGATCCTGCGCTACCTGTGGTCTAGCGACACGGGGCCGGGTACGCCTGGTGGTATCAGGGACCTCAACCTCCTTGTCCGAACTTTGGGTCAGACTGCCACTGCTTTCTACAGGTTCATATTCTGACCCGCTAGATTCGTCAGATGAGGGTTCCCATTCCTCATCCGACTGGGTCAGAATCCTGTAGGCCTCTTCAGGAGAATACCCCTTATTTGACATTTGGACGACTAAATTTAGGGGGTATTCCCTGAGACTACCCAAGAAAAAGAGCAAGCCTGTCTTACAAATGGGAGGGTAGCAAAGTACAGAAGCCGCTGCGATTGATAAAAAAGATCAAAATTGATTTTTTTTTTTATCGCTGCAGCGCTTGTGAAGTGATTGTGCAGTGATAAAAAAATAAATACATTTTGGTCACAGCGGCGGGGTGGGCGTGGGTGAACGCACGTGTGGGCGACCGATCAGGCCTGATCGGGCAAACACTGCGTTTTGGGTGGGGGGGCGAACTAAGGTGACACTAATACTATTATAGATCTGACTGTGATCAGTTCTAATCACTTACAGATACTATAAAAGTACAAATGCTGATTAGCGCTACACTAATCAGCGAATCAGTGACTGCGGTGCGGTGGGCTGGGCGCTAACGCTAACTACTTACCAAAGGGGGGCCTAAACTAATCTAAACCTAAAAGTCAATCCTGGTGAAAAAAAAAAAGTGACAGTTTACACTGATCACTTTTTTCACTAGATGATTGACAGGTGACTGAGAGGGGTTATCAAGGGGTTAATCGGGGTGATGGGGGGTGATCAGGGCCTGAAGTGTGGTGCTTGGTGTACTCACTGTAGAGATGTTCTCTCTCCTGGGTCCAACCGACGAAAAGGACCCAGGAGAGGGCACAGAAGCCATTTAATGCATTATATTTAAAAATATAATGCATTTCATGGCTCTCGATTTGTTTTTTTAAAAATCACCAGCCTGCCAGCGCAGATCATTGGCTGGCAGGCTGGTGACAAACTTCCCCTGTGCCGATCCCGACAGTCTATGCGCCCGTTCAGGCGCGCAGATCGTGTCATCTCACCTCTCGCGAGATGACGCGCCCACGCGTCAACGAGGAACAGAAGGACCGCCGAGATCACGCGTACCTGCATGCGGCGGTCCTAAAGAGATTAAGACAGATAGTGATACCTCATAAAATAGTTATTACTTAACGTTCCCCATATGTCTACTTTATGTTGCCATTATTTTGTAAATGTCATTTTATTTTTTAGGACGTTAGAAGGCTTAGATTTTTAGATGCAATTTTTAAATTTTAAAGAAAATTTCCAAACCCACTTTAAGTACTAATTCAGTTTCACTTACATAGTGGAAATCACCCATGGACTCCATTTTAGAAACTATCCCCCTCAAGTTATTCAATACTGATTTTACAAACTTTGTTAACTCTTTAGGAGTTCCATAAGAATTAAAGGGTTTCTGTCATCACGTTTTGACATTATAAGCTGTCTGACATTAGCTATGTATTCGGCGCAGGCGCGGTGAGCAGAGGACAGCAGGCACCAGCGTCCTC
The DNA here is from genome assembly GCA_033119425.1 of Bufotes viridis. NCBI lineage: Eukaryota > Metazoa > Chordata > Amphibia > Anura > Bufonidae > Bufotes > Bufotes viridis. The sequence continues at coordinate 353,143,711 of CM065590.1, forward strand.
TGCTCACCGCGCCTGCGCCGAATACAGAACGGCCGTGCCTTTCATAAGGAGACAGTGCCGGAGGATCGCTGCCCGGCACTGTCACTCAAAGTAAGAAGGGGCGTGCCAGCAGGTTGCCGCACGGAGCTTCTAGGAGCAGGGCAACGCCCCCCCTGCTCCTAGAGGCTAATTTACCTATTATTAAAGTACGTTTTTTAGCCTGAATATAAATCGGACAATGGAACATTGCTGACACTCTGATAGAAACGGCTGGCATCTGTGCTTGATCAGATGCCAGCCGTTTAACCCCTTCCGTACCGGGGTCCGTACGGACCGCGGTATGGAAGGGTTAACAGGGAGGGATCTCCCTCCCTCTCCCATCGGTGGGCTGCTGTGCCTTTGCAGCCCCCCAACAGTATGGGATCACAGAGGGAGGGAGCTCCACTCTCTCCCCATCACCCCCTGCTCAGTTATGGCAGCGGGTGATGGTTGCCATGGAGACAGGACGCTTTCAGAAGCGTCCTGCTCTCCATGGTGCTGAAAGTCTGAATAGACCTGCTAAAGGTCTATTCAGACTTTCTAAAGTACAAAATACAGTACAGTGCACTATATAGTGTACTGTATTATACAGACACCAGATCCACTGGATCTTTCAGAACCAAGTGGGTCTGGGTCAAAAAAAAAAATGTAAAAAAGTGAAAAAAATATAAAAATGAAAAAAACACATCACTGAATAAAAATTTAAAAAAATAAAATACACTACACATATTATGTATCGCCGCGTCCGTAAAAACCTGCTCTATAAAAATATCACATGACTGAACTCCTCAGGTGAACGCCATAAAAACCCCAAAAAATGGTGTAAATAAGCCATTTTTGGCACCTTACATCACTAAAAGTGTAATACAAAGCGATCAAAAGGCGTTTGCCTCCCAAAATAGTACCAATCAAACCGCCATCTCATCCCACAAAAACGAGCCCCTACCTAAAACAATTGGCCAAAAATAAAAAACTATGCCTCTCAGACTAAAACATGATTTTTTTGTTTCAAAAATGCTTTTAGTGTTAAATGTAAAAAAAAATAAAAGTAGACATATTGGGTATCTCCACGTCCGTAAGAATCTGCTCTATAAAAATATCACATGACCTAACCCCTCAAGTAAACACTGTAAAAAAAATAATAAAAACTTTGTCAAAAAGCCATTTTTTTGCCACCTTACATCACAAAAAGTGTAATAGCAAGCGATCAAAAAGTCATATGACCCCCCAAATAGTGCCAATCTAACCGTCACCTCATCCCGCAAAAATGATATCCAACCTGAGACAATTGCCTAAAAACTGAAAAATATATGGCTCTCAGACTATGGAGATACTAAAACATGTTTTTTTTTCATTCAAAAAGGATATTATTGTGTAAAACCAAAATAAATAAAAAAAAGGTATACATATTATGTATCGCCGCGTCCGTAAGGACCTGCTCTATAAAAATATAACATGACCTAACCCCTCATATGAACGCCGTAAACATAAAAAATAAAAACGTTGTCAAACAAGCCATTATTTTTGTCACCTTACATCACAAAAAGTGTAATAGTAAGCGATCAAAAAGTCATATGCACCCCAAGATAGTACCATTCGAACCGCCATCTCATCGTGCAAAAAAATGAGCCCCTACATAGGACAATCGCCCAAAAAAAATATATATATATGGCTCTCAAACTATGGAGACACTAAAACATGATTTTTTTTTGTTTTAAAAAATGATATTATTGTGTAAAACTTATTTAAGTAAATAAAAAGTATACATATTATGTATCGCCGCGTCCGTCACAACCTGATCTATAAAAATAACACATGACCTAACCCCTCAGCTGAACACAGAAAAAAAAATAATAAATACGGTGTCAAAAGCCATTTTTGTCACCTTACATCACAAAAAGCGTAATAGCAAGCGACCAAAATGTCATATGCACCCCAAGATAGTGCCAATCAAACCGCCATCTCATCCCGCAAAAAATGAGCCCCTACATAAGACAGTCGCCCAAAAAAATAAAATAAAACTATGGCTTTCAGAATGTGGAGACACTAAAAAAAAAATTATTTTCAAAAATGCTTTATTATGTAAAACTGAAACAAAAAACCCCAAAAAGTAGTCATATCTAACAACCTGCTCTATAGAAATAGCACACAATCTAACCTGTCAGTTCAACTATGTAAATAACAAAAAATAAAAACAGTCCCAAAACAGCTATTTTTTTGCAAATTTTCCATTTTAATCCATTTTTCCAGTAACAAAGCAAGGGTTAACAGCCAAACAAAACTCAATATTTATTGCCCTGATTCTCTTGTTTGCAAAAACACCCCATATGTGGTCATAAACTACTGTATGGCCAAACGGCAGGGCACAGAAGGAAGGGAACGCCATATGGTTTTTGGAAGGCAGATTTTGCTGGACTGTTTTTTGACACTATGTCCCATTTGAAGCCCCCTGATGCACCCCTACAGTAGAAACTCCAAAAAGTGACCCCATTTTGGAAACTACGGGATAAGGTGTCAGTTTTGTTGGTACTATTCTAGGGTAAACATGATTTTTGGTTGCTCTATATTACACTTTTTTTGAGACAAGGTAACAAAAAATAGAAATTCGGAAATTTCATCTCCATTTGCCAATAACTCTTGAGAAACACCTAAAGGGTTAACAAAGTTTGTAAAACTGGTTTTGAATACCTTGAGGGGTGTAGTTTCTTAGATGGAGTCACTTTTATGGAGTTTCTACTCTAGGGGTGCATCGGGGCGCTTCAAATGTGAAATGGTGTCAAAAATCCAGTCCAGCAAAATCTGCCTTCCAAAAACCATATGGCGCTCCTTTCCTTCTGTGCCCTGCAGTTTGGCCATACAGCAGTTTACGACCACATATGGGGTGTTTGTGCAAACAAGAGAATCAGGGCAATAAAAATTGAGTTTTGATTGGCTGTTAAGCCTTGCTTTGTTACTGGAAAAAATGGATTCAAAGGGAAAAATTTTCAAAAAAAATCGAAATTCTGAAATTTTATCTCCATTTGCCATTAACTCTTGTGGAAAACCTAAAGGGTTAATGACGTTTGTAAAATCAGTTTTGAATACCTTGAGGGGTGTAGTTTCTAGAATGGGGTAATTTTTGGGTGGTTTCTATTATGTAAGCCTCACAAAGTGACTTCAGACCTGAACTGGTCCCTAAAAAGTGGGTTTTTGAAAATTTCAGAAAAATTTCAAGATTTGCTTCTAAACTTCTAAGCCTTGTAACGTCCCCAAAAAATAAAATGGCATTCCCAAAATGATCGATACATGAAGTAGACATATGGGGAATGTAAATCAATAACTTTTTTTGGCAGTATTACTATGTATTATAGAAGTAGAGTAATTGAAACTTGCAAATTTTTCAAAATTTTTGGTAAATTTGGTATTTTTTTTATAAATAAAAATGAAATTTTTCGACTTCATTTTACCACTGTCATGAAGTACAATATGTGACGAAAAAACAATCTAAGAATGGCCTGGATAAGAAAAAGCGTTTTAAAGTTATCACCACAAAGCGACAATGGTCAGATTTTGAAAAAATGGCCTGGTCCTTAAGGTGAAATAGGGCCGTGTCCTTAAGGGGTTAAAACAAATAATATTGTTACATAAAAAAAATAAATAAATACTACTCCATATTATAGCCTAAACTGTGCCTTTTTGGACTGGGTTAATGCGGTAGTAGCAACCACTGTTGTGCCGTAATTATCTAGCTATCTATTTATCTATCTATCTAGAAAAAAAAAAGACAAATTTTACAAAAAACTAATATAGCACTAGCGAATATAGTCGTTTTTTTTATATTTGTATACAAAGATTCGCGTACCCCAGTATTTAAAAAGACTAATTTCAGCAATGAAGTTGCAGAGACTATATTACCAGACTAAGGATCGGAGAGATTCATACTCTTGCTCATTGGAGAAATTTACAACTATTTACAGGGATTGAGGATATATACCGGGACATACAGATTGAATATAGGGCTGTGATTACATATAGCAAAGTGTATTGTGTAATTACCTACTTTAGATTAACACTGCCATCTACTGGCTTTGTTATGTATTGCAGCTGCAGTGGTTGTTTCGTTCATAGTTAAGGATGAGAACTCGCGCTTCAGTAGTAACGTTATGCGAAAAAAGGAGCGTTAGCGATGATACAACTGTAATAAAGCATTTTTGGGGAAAAAAATCATGTTTTTGTGTCTTCAATTCTTAAAGCTACATTTCTTTTATATTTCTGCCCATTCATTTTTTGCAGGAAGAGCGGACGTTTTTTTAATTGCTACCATTTTTGGGTACATATGATATTTTGATCATTCAATATTACACTTTTTTGGGGGCAAGGTGACAAAAAATGGCTATTTTGGGAGTTTTTTGTTAAATATAGAGCCGGTCATTATGCATGCAGCAATATCTACAGTAATGTCTTTTTTTTTAATTTCAGTTTTATACAATAAAAGCATTTTTGAAAAAAAAAAAATCATGTTTTTGTCTCTCCATATTCTGAAAGCTATATTTATTTTATTTTTCTGACGATCATTTTGTTGCAGGAAGACCTGATGTTTTTATTGATACAATTTTTCTGTACATATGATTTTTGATCATTCAATATTACACTTTTTTGGGTCAAGGTGACAAAAAAATGGCTATTTTGGCACAGTTTTTTTTTTGTATTTTATTTTTTTAACAGTGTTCACCTGAGGGGGTAGATCATGAAAACAGGTCATATTACAGATGTACCAATACCTAATATGTCTATTTTTTTGTTTATTTCAGTTTTATACAATAAAAGAATATTTGAAAAAAAAAAAAAAAACATCTTTTTTGCATTTCCATTCTCTGAAAGCTATAATTATTTTATTTTTCTGCCAATCGTCTTGTGTAGGGGCTCGTGTTTTGCAGGGAGAGCTGACATTTTTATTGGTACTATTTTTTTATTTTTTTTATTGTTCACCTGACATAGAAGATCATGTGAGATGTTCATAGAGCGATTCGTTATGGATGCAGTGATACCTAATATGTGTATTTTTTATTTTTACAGTAAAAGCATTTTTGAAAAATCTTGTTTTTGAATTGCCATTTTCTGAAAGCCTTTTTTTTTTTGGCGACTGTCTTATGTGGGGGCTCATTATTTGCGGAATGTGGTGATGGCTTCATTGGTACCATTTTGGGGTGCATAAGACTTTTTTGATCTCTCACTATTATGCTTTTTGTGAGGCAAGGTGATGGCTATTTTGGCAAACTTTTTATTTTTTTAACGGCATTTATCTGACGGGGTAAGGTTATGTGTCATCTTTTTATACAGCTGTTCATTACAGACACGCGATAACTAATATGTCTGTTTTTAATTTTTATTTTGTTATTGCACATGATTTCATAAGGTGTATAAAAAAACAACTTTTTTTACCTTTTATTTTCGTCCCAATGCGGGACTTCAACTTCAACCCTGGGTTCACACCTGAGCGTTTCTGAGACGCACGTTTTACGCGCGTTTTTGTCACGCGTTTTTGCAAATAGGAAACACGCGTCATACGCGCGTTCATGACTCTGGAGACCAATTGAAAAAGGCATATCTACACTTTAACGCGTGTTAAACGCGCGTTTTACGCGCGTTCCCATTGAAGTCTATGGGTGCAAACGCGCGACAAAACGCCCCAAAGAAGCTCAAGAACTTCTTTGAGCGTAGGGCGTTTTACAGCGCGTTCAAACGCGCTGTAAAATGCTCAGGTGAGAACCATGCCCATAGGAAAACATGAGTTTTCTCCTGTTGAGCGTTTTACAGCGCGTTCGAATGCGCTGTAAAACGCGCAAGTGTGAACTGAGGGTTAAGGGTTTGATCCCTGTTTAAATGCAGTACAATACATGCTGTATTGTGCTGCGTTGAACTGTCAATGTAGTACAGTGTAAGACACTGACAGTTGCCTAGGATGCCCAGCCTGTGGGCCGGATCTACTATGCGTTCGTAGATGGCAGGCTCTGATGCCTGTGTAAGCAACCATCAACCCCCTGTCACCATAGAACGAGGGGCCGATGGGGTCAGAGAGGGAGCCCCCTCCCTCTGTAAATCTCACATGTGCCGTGGTCAATCCACGAGCATTGGCTATTTCATTGATGCCAGCTGATACAGCAGGGACCCGTCTGTCATTAACAAATGGGCCCATGCCGCTGATCAGGCAAGCAGCTCACCCAATCAGAACACATACATGTTCGAGGAGATGCGGCAAAAGACCACAGTCCCCCACATACGTAAAAATGTGTGAAGAGGTTGTCTCACTTCAGCAAATGGCATTTAGCATGTAGAGAAAGTTAATACAAGCAACTTAGTAAAGTTTTAGTAAGAGTGACCATAAGGCTATATGCACACGACAGTTGTTTTTTGCTGTCCGCAAATCGGGATCCGCAAAAAAACTGATGATCCATCAGTTTTTTTGGAGGATTCCTTTGTTTTCACAGATCCCCTGTAATAAATGCCTATCCTCGTCCGCAAATGAGAAAAAAGTAGGACATGCACTACTTTTTTTGCTGAAGGGAAACATGGACAACGGACGCGGAACACAAACGGATGAACGGTCAGCATTTTTTTGCTGACCGATTGAAATGAATGGGTTCCTGTCCTATCCGCAAAAAAAACTGAAACGGAAGCTGAGAAAAACAAATGTCATGTGCATTTAGCATAAAGCAATAATCTTCCAATTGTCATTCAAAAGAGTGTTTCTTCAGGGAGGAACAAAAATACGAAACTTCAAAAAAAGCTAAATTTACTAACTGGGACAAAGTCCTCAAAAATAAAAATATTTTTAAAAGCCTCCTAAAATCTATTTGTGAGAGGTACATACCTTATGGGAATAAAAGGTTAAAGAACAAGAAAAAAACAATGTGGATAAATAGATATGTTAAGAAAGCAATAAATGACAAAAAGGAAGCATTTAAATCACTAAAACAGAAGGGTAACGAGGAAGCATTGAAAAACCATAAGAAAAAAATAGAATATGTAACAGACAAATAAAAGCAGCCAAACTAGAGACAGAGATTAATCTCCAAAGAGAGCAAAACTAACCCTAAAATGTTCTTCAATTATATAAATCGTAAAAAAGGATAAATCTGAAGGGGTCAGCCCTTAGCAACTCCTCCCTCATTACTCTGTAGAGAGCGATGAGGAGAAGGCAAAGATATAAAATATTTTTTTTCTCCACTGTATTCACTGAAGAAAATAAACTGCCAGATGAAATGAGGAATGTAAAAAGTAAATTCCCCATGGAACCCAGGAAGAAGTACAGCAGCGCCTTAAATTAAAATTGACAAATCGCTCGGACCAGATAGAATACATCCCTGTATCCTAAGAGAATTAAGTAATGTCATAGACAGATCCTTTCTGATATTAAACCCCTAAAGGACCCGCGCCGTACATGTATGGCACTGGTGGACGTGACTTAACGAACAGCGCTGTACATGTACAGAGCGCTGATTGGGCATGTGCAGGAGCTGTGCCGGCACATTAACCCTCGCACTGCCGCAGTCAGCGCTGACCGCGGCACGTGCGCGATCCAGCCAGGTACAGGGTGGCCATCGGGACCCCGCGCTGCTGTGACGCGGACCCGATGGCAGGGAAGGCAGCCCGATGCCTTCCTTAGGCATCGTAGCTGCCTTCCATGACAGCCTGTAAGATCCAGCCGCCTGGTTCTCATAAGCAAGCAGGCTGAAGTGTATTATGAGGTGTAATACACTTACAGCCAATGCATTACAATACAGAAGTATTGTAATGAATTGTAAAGGGGACCACACTCCCAAAAGTTGAAATCTCAGAGTGGGACAAAGAATAAAGTGAAAAAAAATAAAGTTTTATAAAAAAAAAATTAGAAGTTTCAAGTAAAAAAAAAAAAAAAAAAAGTGTCCTTTTCCCAAAATAAAGTAAAAAAATTTATAAAAAAATAGAGAAAAGAAGAAAAGTAGATATATTAGGTATTGCCGCGTCAGTATCAACCGGTTCTATAAAAATATCACATGACGTAACCCCTTAGGTGAACACCATAAAAAAAAATAAGTGCTAACTTTTTCTTTTTGCCACCTTACATCACTAAAAGTGCAACACCAGGCTATCAAAAAGGCAGATGCCCCCCAAAATAGTACCAATCTAACAGTCACCTCATCCCACAAAAAATGTGCCTCTGCCTAAGAGATTGGCCAAAAAAAAAAAAACTATGGCTCTCAGTCCATGGAGACACTAAAACATGAATTGTTTTGTTTCAAACATGTTTTTATTGTCTAAAATGTAAAAACAAATATAAAAAAAGTAGACATATTATGTATCGCCGCATCCGTAACAACCTGCCCTATAAAAATACCATGTGAACCCCTGTGAACAACGTAAAAAGGAAAAAATAAAAATGGGGTAAAAAAAGCTATTTTTTGTCACCTTCAACACAAAAAGTGTAATAGCAAACGATCAAACCGTCATCTCGTCCCGCAAAAATGATACCCTACCTGAGACAATCATCCATAAAATAAAAAAAAAACAACGGCTCTCAAAATATGGAGACACTAAAACATTATTTTTTTGTTTAAAAAAAAAATATGCCAAAAAAGTGAAATTCTGAAATTTCATCTTCATTTTCCTTTAATTTTTGTGGAACACCTAAAGGGTTACCAAAGTTTGTAAAATCAGTTTTGAATACCGTAAGGGATGTATTTTCCAAAATGGAGTCACTTTTTGGAGTTTCTACTCTGGGGGTGAATCAAAGCGGCTTCAAATGTGACATGGCAACTTAAAATTTTCCACAGTGAAATCTGCCTTCCAAAATCCATATGGCGTTACTTTCCTTCTGTAAACCACAGAATCAGGGCAATAAATATTGAGTTTTGTTTGGCTGTTAATCCTTGCTTTGTTAGCGGAAAAATGTCAAGATTTTATTCTAAACTTCTAAGCTTTATAACGTCCCAAAAAAAGAAAAAGTAATTTACAAAATGATTCAAACATGAAGTAGACATATGGGAAATGTAAAGTAATAACTATTTTAGGAGGTATCACTATCTGTTTTGAAAGCAGAGAAATTTAAATTTTGAAAATTGCAAATATTATATTATATTTTGACTCAAATTTACCACTGTCATGAAGTACAATATGTGACGAGAAAACAACCTCAGAATAGCTGGGATAAGCTAAAGTGTTATCACCACATAAAGTGAAACATGTCAGATTTGCAAAAAATGGCCTGGTCCTTAAGGTGAAAAATGGCAGGGTCCTTAAGTGGATAAGGACTCTATACTAACAGGATTGCCCATGTGTGAGAGGCCGCAGGCCCACAGACTGTACTGTGTGCACACCACTCATATAGGGTGGCACAGTACCTTGCAGATAAAAAAGTCATTTCATTTTTACCCTTTAATATAATTGCAGTTGCCTGCCAGTGTGTGTCAGGCCCACAGACTGTACTGTGCCCAATGCATTGCAAAACATAGCGCACGCGCAGTGACCTAAAATTTAAACGAAGCGGACCGAGCATGGGTCTTTTTCCATCTCCCGGTTCCAAAAAATCTATGCACTACACCGGCCCTGGCCCTAATAAGGGACAAAACAGAGATTAAACTAATAGGAATAGTACTTAGTTAACACTAGTCGCATTGGTGGCAAACTCCATTGCAAGTGCACAAAATTAGAAGGAAGCGGACAGAGCAAGCTTTTGTCTCTATCTCCCCATGCAAGGATTCAATTCAATACACGTCCCCTGATAGGGGACTTAAAGATTAAAATAGTAAGAATAGTAGTTTACACCATTTGTATTGGTGGCACAGTATATTGCGCGGCGCACGCGCAGTGCCCCAAGTTGGAAGTAAGAGGACCGACCAATCATCTTTTTCCATCTCCCGGACCCGATTCCTAAAATCTAATCCATACACCGGCCCCTGTGAGGGGACAAAACAAAGATTAAACTGGTAAGAACAGACAGCCTCTGTGGAGCTGGGTATTTTTTGGCCGCGTTACTGAACGCTCATGCGTCCTTTTGCGGAGGTGACAAACCTGGTCAGTCAAACCCAAGGCAACATCATCGACCTCATCCCATATGCGTTTTTTCTGGAGCGTGCTAGATCAGGCCGCAGATGAGCATGAAGAGGAAGAGTTGTGGTCATCATCACCACCAGAAGCAGCTTTGTCGTCGTCGATTGCTGGACCTGCGGCAACGCAGAGAGGAGTCTGAAGAAGAGGAGTCAGAGGAGGAAGGTGGCTTTGAGGAGGTGGAAGACTTTGTTGTACGTGGCTGGGTGGAGGAAGAGACCTTCAATGACGTCAGTGAGGACAAGGAACGGGACATGGCTAGCTTGGTATCCAACCTTGTGCAAATGGACTGTTTGCTGTGCGTTAAACGGGGAGTTTGGTCTGTCACTGTGAAGTGGGCGTAACCCTCACACTACCTGATCGATACAACATCATACCTGATCGTATACACACACTGGATGTTTTAAAGCACGTTATTCCAAACAATTTAGGAATGTTAGGTGATTTATGCCCTTTATGGATTAAAACCCAACTCTGCGTCAACTACGTAATTTTCCATGGGAGTTTTTCCATGGATCCCCCTCCGGCATGCCACAGTCCAGGTATAAGTCCCCTTGAAACAACTTTTCCATCACTATTGTGGCCAGAAAGAGTCCCTGTGGGTTTTAAAATTCGCCTGCCTATAGAAGTCTATGGCGGTTCGCCCAGTTCGCGAACATTTGAGGAAATTCGCGTTCGCAGTTTGCCAACAGAAAATTTTATATTCGCGACATCTCTAGCTGTGACTTGTAGCTGAGGAAGCTGGCACTGACTGGTGGCTATGGCTGAGGTTGAGACTGCTGACTGCAGCTGGCTGTGGCCGAGACTGCTGACTGCAGCTGGTGTATGACTGCTGGCTGTGGTTGGTGGCTGTGACTGCTGACTGTGGCTTGTAGCCGAGACCGCTGGCACTGACCGGTGGCTGAGACTGTTAGCTGTGGCTGAGACAGTTGGCTGTGGCGCAGACTGTTGGTACTGATTGCTGGCTGTGGCTGAGACTGGTGACTGCTGACTGTGTCTGGTAGCTGTGACTGCAGGCTGTGGCTTGTAGCTGAGACTGCTGGCACTGACTGGTGGCTGTGACTGCTGACTGCGGCTTGTAGCTGAGACTGCTGGCACTGACTGGTGGCTGTGACTGCTGACTGCGGCTTGTAGCTGAGACTGCTGGCACTGACTGGTGGCTGTGACTGCTGACTGCGGCTTGTAGCTGAGACTGCAGGCACTGACTGCTGGCTGAGACTGCAGGCACTGACTGGTGGCTGAGACTGCAGGCACTGACTGCTGGCTGAGACTGCAGGCACTGACTGCTGGCTGAGACTGCAGGCACTGACTGCTGGCTGAGACTGCAGGCACTGACTGCTGGCTGAGACTGCAGGCACTGACTGCTGGCTGAGACTGCAGGCACTGACTGCTGGCTGAGACTGCAGGCACTGACTGCTGGCTGAGACTGCAGGCACTGACTGCTGGCTGAGACTGCAGGCACTGACTGCTGGCTGAGACTGCAGGCACTGACTGCTGGCTGAGACTGCAGGCACTGACTGCTGGCTGAGACTGCAGGCACTGACTGCTGGCTGAGACTGCAGGCACTGACTGCTGGCTGAGACTGCAGGCACTGACTGCTGGCTGAGACTGCAGGCACTGACTGCTGGCTGAGACTGCAGGCACTGACTGCTGGCTGAGACTATTGGCTTTTGCCCAGACTGTTGGTACTGACTGCTGGTTGTTGCTGAAACCGTGGCTGGTGCCTGTGACTTGTAGCTGAGACCGCTGGCACTGACTGCTGGCTATGCCTGAGATTGCCGACTGCAACTGGCTGTACCTGAGACTGCTGACAGCGGCTTGTAGCCGAGACAGCTGGCACTGACCGGTAGCTACGGCTGAGGCTGCTGACTGCGGCTGGCTGTGGCTGAGACTGCTGACTGCGATTGTCAGCTGTGACTGCTGGCTGTGGCTGGTGGCTGTAGCTTATAGATTAGACCGCTGGCACTGACCGTGGCTATGACTGAGTCTACTGGCTATGTCTGGTGGCTGACACTGGTAGCTGTGGATGACACTGTTGGCTGTGGCGCAGACTGTTGGTCTGTGGTTGAGACTGCGGCTGAGTCTTGTAGCTGAGACAGCTGGCACTGACCGGTGGCTATGGCTGAGACTGCTGACTGCGGCTAGTAGCTGTGACTGCTGGCTTTGGTTGTAGCCGAGACCGCTGCCACTGACCGGTGGCTATGACTGAGACTGCTGACTGCGGCTGGCTGTGGCTGAGACTGCTGACAGCGGCTGGTGGCTGTGGCTTATAGATGAGACCGCTGGCTATGACTGAAACTACTGTCTATATCTAGTGGCTGAGACTGCAGGCACTGACTGGTGGCTAACACGAATAGAAATGGCTGCCGACAGGGAAATAAAAGGCTGTTGACACAGGCTCCTATAAACAACTGTAATGGCCCACTTCTTACAGGCGCTCCTCTCACCAATGGCTCTAAAATGGTGGCAATCCGACCTACGCCATCTGTGGGCAGTGAGCACAATGTGTTGGAGGTACAGGCGGCTTCTTCTGCACGCGTTGTGGGCGATGCAGGCGCGCTTTACTACTTCTCATGTGCGCGTCTGCTACACGGCCGCTCATCTAGACTTCAATTCCCAGAAGTCCGTGTGGCGAAGACGGCGCAGTGTAACGATGTCAGCGATGACATTCTAGAAGCAGAGGGGGGATGATGCGGGAGCTATGGCCAGCAGTCGACGAGTGTAGTAAAACTTGAGATGCTCTGTGTCCGTGTGCAGTGCAGCGATGTGTCCTGATTGGACGCAGCGCCGTGCATGCCCAGTAGAGAAAACTGGTGACACAAACACAGACACAGCGCACTTACACAGGGATTTTATTATATAGGATTACTTTTAACGGTCTGAAATTTGTGGTCAGGACTACATGACACGTAACAGTCTACCTGCCTACCTAACTAGGCTAAGCGGCTTGAGTTGTGCCGTAACCGCTGCATAGGAGGAATGCCTGAAGGGGGGCATGCCCTGCAAGGTGTTTATGAAAAAGAAGGGTGGGTTGGGAGGGTACACAGCAGCCGTCTTCACGCCCAAGGGAGGCGCCTGCCTGGTATAAATGTGCTACTTACGCCCCTCCCACAAATACAGGCCAATAAACTGGCCTTCTAACTTGTGGTCGGGGCTACATGACACGTAACAGTCTACCTGCCTATCTAACTAGGCTAAGCGGCTTGAGTTGTGCCGTAACCGCTGCGTAGGAGGAATGCCTGAAGGGGGCCAAAAAGCCAACAACTAAATGATACACAATAGTACGTAACAACAACACTAACATGAACAATCTCTGGAATGCAAGAACATCTCTCAACTAGGCTGAGGTATGAACCTATTGAACATGCAGAGCGCCTAATTTCTGGATAACATGGAGCCAGAACTATTGTTCCCAGAGGCAGCACATGCTGCACCTGACCTGAAGGAAAGGCCGGATAGCTGTTGGTTTGGACCCTAAAATTGGACACCGGGATAGGACATGCCGCATAACTGAGAAGTGGTGAGGGGTGCTGTGAGGACCGCAACAGAGTACTCTTAGGTCTTGGTCTGTTACTGCTGCCAGTAATTTCTAAAAGACACGAAGCCGGGCACTCTGAAAGGAATGTCGGGAAAAGAATGATTATATTGGGGCCAGAATGGCAACGAAACCAGTGCCAGCAACAACACCAACATGACCAAACTTTTGGAATGCAAGAACATCTCTCGACTAGATTGAGGTATGAACCTAATAAACATGCAAAGAGCCACTGACCTAGCTTCCGGATAAAATGGGCCGGAACTATCGTACATAGAGTCAGCATATGCCGCACCTCACCTGAAGGAAAGGCTGATAGATGTAGGTTTCAACCCTAATTTAGACATAGGCATGCGGTCATGCCGCACGACAGAGGTGTAAGTAGAGATGAGCGCAAAGACCCACATTCGACATTGCGACATCAGACGAACAACCTGCATCACATTCGTCGCGCATTCGCGATATAGCAATATTCGTTATTTCGCATGCAATATCATGACTAGCGACTAATTCGAGTAATATTTGCGTGCGCATAAATTGTTCATTATTAATCATGTTTAAATGTATAGAAAGCTTGAAATGGCGGGAGTCATTTGAGTGAATGGAAGGGGGGAAAAGACATGTACGGATTTCCACAATACACTCAGCGTACTGGAGTTTGACACGACCTGTTAACGCTAGGTAGGTAAGGGAATACAAACCGCGAATAGATTAATGCGATTATTCAAGTGACGAACATTATTAAATCTCTATTGTTTAATCTCTACTGTGACAGGAATTGTGGGAACTGTGAAAGAAGCAACTAAGGTTGGGGAAATTATGTCTGAATATAATTTTTTTTTTCCCAGATACAGTTTCCCTATCACTCACTATCCATCTCAAGAACGAATATACGTAATTGCGAATACCTCGAAATCACAATATTTGAGATCAAACTCGCCTTGCGAATACTCGCTCCCAACACCAGTGGCGAGTGGGCCGTGGGAACCGCAACAGAGTACTCGCAAGGCCTTGGTTTGTTACTGCTGCCAGTAATTGCTGATAGACACGAACCAGGCACCCTGAATGGAAAGTCGGAAAGAAAATGATTATATTGGGGGGCCAAGAAATGGTAACAAAACCAGTGCCAGCGAAAGCATCAGAAGAAAAAATAAAATAAAAATGGTTGAAACCGCCGTGACCTGGGCGACGTGTACAGTTTGACGTTGCGATACTGCAACCTGACGAAAACGTGACTTGCCCAACACTGAACCTATAGCAGTCTTTGAAGAAACATCAAGTAGCGAGTTTGTAAGCTGATAAAGTTTCACACATACTTTATTTTCCATTTAATTTAATTTTTATTTTATTTTTATTTTTTTAACGCCCTTTTTTTTTTCCCGCTACTTTAGCAACAGATGTAATTGACCTCACCAACTAAGAATGGAGAGCTGTTACGTGACCTGAAGAAGCAAATGACATGCAAAGATGCTCCTGGCTGTGGTAGTATGCCGACACTGACGTGTTGTCTGTAGGCATCAGAACCAACTAAATGGTTGACACCGCCGAGGCCCGAGTGACGGGTCAGGTCTGATGTTGTGACACCGCAAACTGATGAGAAATGACTTACCCAACATTCTGGACCTATAACAACCTAAAAATAAAACGTCAAGTAGCAAAGCCCGCAACCTAATGGGAAATCCACCAGTGATGTGATTTTTTATTTTTTTTCCTACTACCTTAGCAACAGATGTAATTGACCACACCAACTGAGAATGGCGAGCTGTGACATGACCTGAAAAGCAAAATTACATGCAATGAATGAAGCTGGCTGTGGTAGTATGTCAACACTCACATGAGGCATCCATTCGGAACCAACAAAATGGTTGAAACTGCCGAGGCCTGAGTGACGGGTCAGGTCTGATGTTGCGAGATCGCAAAATGATGAAATGTGACTAACCCAACATTCAGAACCTATAACAACCTAAAATAAAAGTCAAGTAGCAAAGCCCGTAACCTAATGTGAAATCCGCCCATAATGTGACATTTTTTTTTTTCTACTACCCAAGCACAAGAAGTAATTGACCACACCAACTGAGAATGGCGAGCTGTGACGTGACCTGAAAAGCAACGAATGACATGTAAAGACAGTCCTCACTGTGGTAGTATGCTGACACCGACGTGAGGCATGCAGTAATATAAACCACCTGCACCACACCACTCCGCTATAGGCGAGTACATGCAAACGTCGCCACCATCAGCACATGCGCCCAGTAGAGATGTGGGCGTATATGCCGTAAAAACAAACTAAACTCAGTTCTCGGCAAAAGCCACGCTTCTATCTATTTTTAGCACAAATAAAGCAACAAAACGAGGCAAAAATAACAAAATAAAAGGTCCTCATGGGTCTCTGCAATTACCTTTGAAGCAAGCAGCTCCCCCAGTGTCCAGCTAACACTCTGAACTGAAGATGGATCCCCAGCACCTTCCACAGGTGCTTAGCTTATTAAGTACACAAACTCAGGTTCACAATCTTAAAGTGGCACACACACATTTTACATTTCCAAAACAAATGAAACAAGACAAATGAAATATACCTCAACACAGAGGAGCTTACCGTCTACTCAATATACATATCGCAAAATAGCATTTATACTAAAGAAACAATAACACTATGAAAACAGCAACTCTGCTCCACCTGGATTAATCAGCTGCCTCACCCTCTATAATGCGAGTAAGGGGATAAATAATAGCGGATAGTGAGAGAGGTTTGCTGGAAGATACCTCAGCACAGAGGAGCTTACCGTCTACTTCAACACGCATCATAAAATAGCATTTATACTAAAGAAACAATAACACTTTGTAAACAGCAACTCTGCTCCACCTGGAGTAATCAGCTGCCTGAACAAATCCCTCTATAATGAAAATAAGGGGATAACGCTGGATATCAGTATGAACAATGCTTTAGTCTGTCTTCAGAAATAAAAGCGGATGGCGAGAGAGGTTTGCTGGCAAGCAGCGAAGTGAAAAGCAGACAAGAAAGACATGCAGATATACACGGACAGACTAAGCAAGGTGACCTGTGCAAGACATGGAAGCCTGCGAGAAAGCAAGACGGAGTCACGCTGACCCCTGCTGCCTAGATGTGCCGCCACGTGGACGCCAAGCGTGGGCTGTCAGGCGCGAGAAAACAAGACGGAGTCACGCTGACCCCTGCTACCTAACCGCACTGCCACGTGGGCACCAAACGTGGGGGTGCCAGGCAGGATCGCTCCGATGCAGTGCTGCTCCTACTCACCAAAGAAGCCGACAGACCGCCAGCCGGACTAATCGTGCTGCCGCGTGGGAGCAAAATGAGGTCTGCCAGGCAGAATCGCTCCGGTGCAATGCCGCTCCTCCTCACCCAAGGAGCCGACGCATCGCCGGCCGGACTGTAACGGGACGATGCTGCACGAGCTGGTTGCAAACCCTCACCCGACCGGAACGACCTCAACTGGGATCCTGGACGCTGACTGGGTATGGAAGCTGCAGATTCAGCCCATGTGCTGCAACAGGTGGCTCTGACTGCACACAACTACGCAGCAGCCGTCGACACGCCCAAGGGAGGCGTCTGCCTGGAATAAATGTGCTACTTACACCCCTCCCACAAATACAGGCCAATAAACTGGCCTTCTAACATGTTGGCCTAAAACCTAAAGGGAGCTTTGTAGAAATAGGGAATACCTTTTGGGTATTTAGTGAATAATTTTAATGCACTACAAGTATGTACTGAATACTGACAAATTGTCTTGGTGTCAGCTAGTGCAAAATACTCACAAAAAGGGAGACAAAGTGGATTTAAATAGTTAAATAAATACACAGTATAACTCAAGGGCTTGAATAAGCATTTCACATTAATATGTCCACCAAATGAACCAGAACCTTTTCAGATTTGCTTCAGGCAAATCCATTAAAAAAAACAGCACGCAGTAGAAGGACGCTCAATGATCCTGAGAGGAAGTGCGATGGAGGGCTTGCCCTGATTGGCTGACAGACAGCCTGGATCAGCCAATCAGTGGGGCAACAGGCAGGGAGATCCCTACGCAGAACGTCATTCTGTGTTGAGCTGTTAATAAGGGTGGAAGGGTAGATGCAGTGTCTGACCAAATCGATCTTAGACAGTATACAGCCACATAAAAGCATTTCTTCTAGTGTAAAAGTGACAGGGTAAGGCCTCTTTCACACAAGCGAGTTTTCAGTCAGGGTGTGATGCGTGGAGCAAATGAACAGCATCTGGACTGATTCTGCATTTTTTATGCAGCCCTTGCTTTAAAGAAGTGAATGGGGATGGCGTGAAATACAGTTTGCTTCCAAGTCATGTAGACCTTCTATTTCCTCTTCTCCTCCTAGTGACCCAGACCGCCATGACAAATTCTTTCAGCCGCAACTCGTCTCTACAAAGTTTGTTACACAGACACGTTAAATTTATCATAATTGGGGACATTGTTTAAACTGGTATAAAGTAGAACTGGCTTAGTTGCCCATAGCAACCAATCAGATTCCACCTTTCATTTTCCAAAAGAAAATGAAAGGTGGAATCTGTTGCTATGGGCTACTAAGCCAGGTCTATTTTACACCAGTTTGATAAATTATCCCAAAGGTCCTTACTGTGACCTGCATTGTCACACACAGGAAAAAAAAAAAAAAAACTAAAACTAAAAGCTAATACTTACTGTACCTGTGTCCAGGATGGTGCGCAATCTTCATTGTCCTGCGTCCCAGCGCAGGCACGCGATGATGTCATCACGCACCCCTGTGCCGGGATTATACTACCACATAGGCCTCAGGCCCACTAGGCCCGAAGCCTGATCGGCGGCGGGTCAGGGAACTGTGCTTTCATGGCCTGCCGCAGTATGCGGGTGTTCGGGTGGGCAGCCCCCGGCCCGGCATCGCTGGGGGGCCCAACGCCGACCCGAACACCCGCCGCATAATGTTAATCCGCCACTGTCTGCCCAAGCCTCCAATCTGTGCAGATCCATCTATAGCGGTTTAGTGTCATCTTCAAAAATTCCTATTTTACAGTGCAAGCCTTCTATAAGATCATTAATAAATATATTAAAGAGAACAGGGCCCAATACTGACCCCTGTGGTATCCCACTAGTGACAGTGACCCAATCTCAGTGTGTACCATTAATAACCACCCTCTTTTTTCTATTACTGAGCAGTCAAAGCATTCTCATTTTATATACTAACCTTTTATGTGGCACAGTATCAAATGCTTTGGAAAAGTCAAGCTATATGACATCCATTGACTCACCATGGTCAAGTCAAGAAACTGATTAGTTTGACATTATTGAGGTACTCCAAGATAGCTTCTCTTAGAAAATCTTCAAACAGTTTACCCACAACAGATGTTAAACCTACTGGCCTATAGTTTCCCAGCTATGTTATTGACCCCTTTTTGAATATTGGCACCACATTTGCCAAGTGCTAATCCTGTGGAACACTTCCTGTCAATATAGAATCTTTAAATATCAGAAATAAGGGTCTGTCTATGACATTACATAATTCTTCAAGGGTATGGGAGTGTATGCCATCTGGTCCCGACGATCTGTCTATTTTAATATTTTTAAGACGCCGCTGCATTTCTTCCTGGACAGAGAGGGCACTTTTATTTACATTTACGTTCTGCATTTCACCTTGTCGCGGATATTAAGCGCAAAATGCTTTATATACAAAAAAAAAACAAAAGAAAGGATCAAAGGAAAAAATATCAAAGTTATTGATCCTATTGAGGAGAGGGCGACATAATAACCTCTCAGCTTGTTGACGAGAACCTTAATTATTTTGTGCAACTATAAAGAAAACCAGGTACCATCATCTATGCAAAACTATATGAGAGTTTATTATACATAAGTGCTAAATACAAAATCGACGATACTACCTGTTCAATTATAGACAATGCAATATAATACCACTACTTTCAATCAATACTGAATATCGCCAATCAATGCAATGATATGCAACAATCCAATTTAAAGAAAAGTACCCCTTTCTATCACCTTTTAACCAATTGAGGTATATGGCGGCACTATAAATTTTACCAGCTCGGTATCAGGCTAGGGAATAACAAAGTTCCCAAGGACTAGGTATCAATGTCTGATGCTCAATTAGCAATATGCATCTTTGCTAAGGGAATGATCAGACTTGATCAGGAGCCTTATCAATTACAGATCCACAATTGGGGGATCTTTGACTATATACCGGGCTAAGTAACTTATCAATACCGCAAGCAATAAGCAAGATATACGTTACCAAGGGTCAAAAGGTGAGTAGGGCTCCGGAGGGACGGTCAGCTCTCCAGAGGGTTCCCCGTGATCCAGGATAAAATCCACGTGTCCCTTTAATCTTTTGTTTGTAGTTTTTTCTTTCGCTTGGAATCCTTCTCTCAACCCGTCTATGATTAATATTCACAAACTTATCAAAAGCATACACCCCTTTAGATAACGGTCTTCCAACCAAACCAGAGGGTGTGCACATATGGTAATGGTACTGTCAGATCATACATTACCCAAAATGCTTTGTGGTGAACAGGTTATGCTACCTGCCGATACCTAGGCGACAATGTTGTATAAGCTATAAATGTGAAGCTTTTAGGAGTTAAATTTATATAATGTGACTTCATGTTAAGTGGTAAAACATCCACCACCTGGGACGTACATCAAAAAGGGAGGCATACCCCCTGACACTTGAAGCAATTAAAACTTAAATTCCCAGAAACTAGTAACTGTTCTCACGTCATAAAGCTAAAATGTAGACAACAAATGTGTGGGTTTAGGATTTCACAGGTGCCTTGTCTTATGAAAATAACAACTTTTCCGTCAGTAACTTCTCATTAAGAGAAATCCCACTGAGCATGCTTCCCCACATACCTCAGGAATACACGCTTCTGGTGATACACACACAGGATATATATATGTTAATATAAGATTATCTCAAATAAAAAGTTTTTGAACTGGCACTCTAAATCTGGATATATAGAAATTATTTATTCTTTAAAAATATTAAAAGACAATATTCATCAAATATGTTGCCACTATTTCATTGCTATAGATTAATACCACACACAAAAAAAAACAAAAAAAAAAACGATAAATTACAATTAGATCTACTGCAGTAACAATGATATCATCTCATAGATTAAAACTGCATAAAATATATGTATAATACTGAGTTCCTCAAAGGATGGGGGAAATAAGTTGCTGGTTCCTTATGGTTCTGTTCAGATTATGCGTTTTTTACAGAGTCCTTTCTCATACAGAGATTTGAAAATGGGATCCCATTGAATTCAATGTATATTCTTCCTCTTAATTTTGGACTTTTCCCTTGTTAGTTTGCTATTGTTGGGAACACCAGTTGCAACTTTTATATGTTTGTGCCCCCGCAGTTTACCATAGCAAAATGCACTTTATGGGCACCAGTTAGTTGTTCCAACAAAACAATCTCCAGCACAGTTGTCTGCCCACTATATTAAAAAACACTTGCTGCTTTCTGCTTAATAGTTATTGTCTCTTTGTTTCATATGTTGTTCGTAACTTACAGTTTGTTGCTGAAGGGATCGCAGTATCCCGCCGTCCGTGGCGTCCCACGTGGTAGCCGGCGTGCGCGATCTCCCTTCAGAGTATCAGCGCAGATAAGCAGTCGGTCTCCCTGATGTGCGGAGATCACTTGCATCAATAGCGAGGTACAAAACAGAAGATCCGTATAGTTTACTGTCTGTAGTCGCTAGCTCCGGAGCTCTTGATCTTGGGAGGAAAGACACTGGTATAGCCCATACGCGTTTCGGGACTTAGACTTGTCCCTTCTTCAGTGGTACCGTGTCTCCTCCATTCCTTCTCCCTAAATAACTGCAGTTTGATGATTATAGTAAAACATGGATCTGGATTCTAGTGTCTCTTCATTAATGATCCAATGATCCCTTAATGAAGAGACACTAGAATCCAGATCCATGTTTTACTATAATCATCAAACCGCAGTTATTTAGGGAGAAGGAATGGAGGAGACACGGTACCACTGAAGAAGGGACAAGTCTAAGTCCCGAAACGCGTATGGGCTATACCAGTGTCTTTCCTCCCAAGATCAAGAGCTCCGGAGCTAGCGACTACAGACAGTAAACTATACGGATCTTCTGTTTTGTACCTCGCTATTGATGCAAGTGATCTCCGCACATCAGGGAGACCGACTGCTTATCTGCGCTGATACTCTGAAGGGAGATCGCGCACGCCGGCTACCACGTGGGACGCCACGGACGGCGGGATACTGCGATCCCTTCAGCAACAAACTGTAGTTACGAACAACATATGAAACAAAGAGACAATAACTATTAAGCAGAAAGCAGCAAGTGGTTTTTTAATATAGTGGGCAGACAACTGTGCTGGAGATTGTTTTGTTGGAACAACTAACTGGTGCCCATAAAGTGCATTTTGCTATGGTAAACTGCGGGCACAAACATATAAAAGTTGCAACTGGTGTTCTAACAATAGCAAACTAACAAGGAAAAGTCCAAAATAAGAGGAAGAATATACATTGAATTCAATGGGATCCCATTTTCAAATCTCTGTATGAGAAAGGACTCTGTAAAACGCATAATCTGAACAGAACCATAAGGAACCAGCAACTTATTTCCCCCATCCTTTGAGGAACTCAGTATTATACATATATTTTATGCAGTTTTAATCTATGAGATGATATCATTGTTACTGCAGTAGATCTAATTGTAATTTATCGTTTTTTTTTTGGTTTTTTTTTGTGTGTGGTATTAATCTATAGCAATGAAATAGTGGCAACATATTTGATGAATATTGTCTTTTAATATTTTTAAAGAATAAATAATTTCTATATATCCAGATTTAGAGTGCCAGTTCAAAAACTTTTTATTTGAGATATTTTTTACAAGTTGGGTGTAATTGTACGATCTGTGCACCTGTTCCATATTGCCAAAAGAAGTGAGCCACCTAACTTTCCCTTTTATAATATAAGATTATAACATGTAACAAAATAAAACCAATATATGAAATATAAAACACATGTGATATATTGATTAACTTGTGTCAAGACTAAATACTATACTATATGAACAAACAGACATTATATGTATGTCTCATTAATATATCTCATTATGAAAGAATGCCAGACGAGCGCCAGGAAGAACCTCATGTCGGCTCCTAGCCTAGTGATAAGGTAAAATTACTCCCTTAGATAGGCCCACATCTGCCAGGAAGAATCTTTCCTTGAACCCATATTTTTTCTTTTACACAATGAAGGTTCATACAGAAGAGTGAATATAAGTACAACATGGCTGCTTATAGGCCAAGAATACATGTTATAACAATAATAAATGTATAAATGTTTATATACTTATGAAAAGGCATGACAACCTGACAGTTTATTTTCCTCAATGAATACAGTGGGGAACAAAAATATTTAATAGCTTTGCTTTCTCGTCATCACTCTGCAACATGCCCTTCACTCTGTAGAGAGCAGACACCATTAGATTTATACTTTTTACCATTTATATAATTCAAGAACATTTTAGGGTTAGTTTTACTCTTTATGACAATAAATCTCTCTATTTCCAGTTTGGCGGCTTAGTCTTTTACATATTATATTTTTCCTTATAGTTTTTGAATGCTTCCTTGCTACCCTGCTGTTGTAGTGATGTAAATGCTCTCTTTTTGTCATTTATTGCTTCCCTTACATTTCTATTTATCTTTTTCTTGCTTCTTAACCTTTTCTTCCCATAAGGTATGTACCTCTCATAATTAAAGTTTAGGATGCTTTAAAAAATATCCCATTTTGCTGCTGCATTTTTATTTTTTTTAGCTGGTCAAATTTAGCTTTTTTGAAGTTTGATATTTTTTTACCTCCCTGAACAAACACTCTTTTGAGTGACAATCGGAAGGTTATTATTTTATGGTCACTATTTCACAGGTGTCCCTCAACCTGCACATCTGTTGTTCTGTAAGGTCTATTGGTTAGTACTATGGCCGTCCCTCTAGTCGGGTCCAGAACCAGTTGGGAAAGGTCTTTGGTTATTGCCAAGAACCTGTTTCCTTTATGAGATCTACAACTTTCAGTTTCCCAGTCTACTGTATATCTGGGTAGTTGAAGTCCCCCATAATAACAACCTCATTATGATTTGCTGCCTTATCTATTTCCCTTAGTAGTAGATTTACTGTGGATTCTGGTATATTAGGTAAACTCCTATTAGTAGTTTATGCCTCTATTTCTACCCACAGTGAATCCACATGGTTATTTCCTTCACTTATATCTTCCCAGTGTGGGCTTTACACAGGACATAAAAGGCAAATCCCTCCCCCTCTCCGGTTTTGACAAACTTTCCTAAACAGACTGTAACCCTGTATGTTAACTGCCTAGTCATAGCTATCATCCAGCCATGTCTCAGATATTCAAACTATGTCATAGTTCTCCTCAGTCATTACTAATTGCAATTCACCAGTTGTATAAGGCCTCTTTCACACGGGCGTCATGTTTGACGCCCGGATAGGATGCAGGGGCATTGCGGGAATATGCGCGATTTTTCCGCGCATGTAAAAAATTTTGTAATGCGTTTTGGACTTCATCACTGAAGTTCGGTTTCGGGTTGAGTATTCTGGAGATTTTATTATTTTCCCTTATAACATGGTTATAAGGGAAAATAATAGCATTCTTAGTAAAGAATGCTTTGTATAATGTTGATTAAGGGGTTAAAAATAAAAAACTTCACTTACCTTAGCCACTTGATCACGTAGTTGGCGATCTGTCTTCTCTCTTCAAGCTTTAGCTACCAGCTAAAGGACCTGTGATGACGTCACATCACATGGTCCAATCAAATGGTCCATGATGGACCATGTGATTGGACCATGTGATGTGATGTAATCAGAGGTCCTTTAGAATACAGCTAAAGCTTGAAGAGAGATCGCCAACTACGCGATCAAGCGGCTAAGGCAAGTTAAGTTTTTTATTTTTAACCCCTTAATCCTCATTTTACAAAGCATTCTTTATTAAGAATGCTATTATTTTCCCTTATAACCATGTTATAAGGGAAAATAATAAAGATCTGGTACCGTCGCTTAGCAACCATGAGGGAAAAAATCGCACTGCATCCGCACTTGCTTGCGGATGCTTGCGATTTTCCCGCAGCCCCATACACTTCTATGAGGCCTGCGTTGCGTGAAAAACGCAAAATATAGAGCATGCTGCGATTTTCACGCAACGCAGAAGTGATGCGTGAAAATCACCACTCATGTGCACAGCCCCATAGAAATGAATGGCTCCGGATTCAGTGCGGGTGCAATGCGTCCACCTCACGCATTGCACCTGCATGGAAAACTTGTCCGTGTGAAAGGGGCCTTAAAAGGTTTTTGTATATTTTTTACCCTATACCTTTCCTTGCAAACTGGTCTAGTCACTCCTCCCTATCATTACCTTGCCACAGGTCTCTATCTGCACTTCTCCTTCTATGATGTAATTACCCTCCCTCCCAGTCCCTAGTTTAAACACTCCTCCATCCTTCTAGCCATCTTCACCCCCAAAACAGCTGCATCTTCCCCACGGAGGTGCAGCCCATCCCTACGATAGAGCCTGTAGCTGACAAAGATGTCGACCCAGTTCTCCAGGAACCAAAACACTTTCTTCCTACACCAGTTCTAAGCCACTTGTTAGTCGCTGTCTTTCTGGTATGGCTCGTGGTAGAGGTAGTATTTTGGAAAATACTCCTTTTGAAGTTCTTGCCCTAAAATCATTTTTAAGGACACTCCGTCTACCTCTATTTTTGTCATTGGTTCCAATGTGGACTATGACCGCTGGATCTTCACCAGCCTCTCCCAGTAATTAGGGGTGAGCGAACTTCAGGTCAAAGATTGGGTTCGGGAACCGAACTTGACCTCGAACCCGGACCCTATTAAAGTCAATGGGGACCCAAACTTCACTTTATTATTTTACATTAGAACGGAAAATAATAGCATTCTTAAGACAGAATGCTAAATAAAATGGCCATTGAGCCAGTATCATTTATTAAAGAAGTCTGGGTTCGGGTCCGGGTCCCCGAACTCACAAAGATCGGTATGAACCCTAGATTCTGGAACACCTATAAACCAAATCATCCAATATTTCCCATCAAGTGGGAGTATCGCCTTTGAAGGGAAGTAGTTAGTGTGGCAATAGTTGCTACTCTGGTTTCCAGAGTTTCAGCAGGAGTTTATCTGATCATTTCTGGGCATTAGATGTTTTTTGGGGGGCCACACTGGATTGGATTGAAATGTGCAGAACTTTAAGGTGGTTGCGGTGCTTATTTGACTTATTTTTCATGTGATTTTTTTTCACTGGTAGGGAGGATGGTTTGATTGAAGGCTGGTCTGATCCAGTTTAAGTTAAGTCCTTTAAATCTTGCAAAATCTTTGTCCATAACCTAGGAAGGGTTGGGGTTAAAAGATTCATCAGAGGGTGGTTACCCACTTTGAAAATAATATGCAGGGAAGAGACTATCTCCTCTAAAAGACTAACACGGGTGGTCCATAACTAGTCTTTTCAGAATTTTTTCAGGTATTTCAATATAATGAGTGCTTTCAAATAGTTGCAAAAAAGTGCTAATCTTGGCAACTGCGATTAAAAGGGTATTCCGGTTATTTAACTTTTTTTTCAACTCCTGCAGCGTTTGTGTGTGTGTGTGTGTGATACATATCAGCCTCTGAAGCACAATGAAGTGCAAATCCTTTGTCATGTGAGGTTGGTGAGAAAGACAGAACATTACATACAGAGATATGAAAAATAATGAGAGATACAGCGTGAAAAACATACAGACACACTCTAAGATTTGCCGGCTTAGACAGATTGACAGACACATAGAAACATACAAATGCAGACAGACAACTATGTAAAAGGGGGAAACATACCAGCATCAAGACACAGGCACTGAAAGCAGTTTGAAACAGCAAGCAACAGATGAAGTAGATTGGGAAAGACCATATCAGTACACTGCTGTATATACTATATATCTGTACACATTGCATCTATTTTATACCTCGTACCTCATATCAGTACACTGCTGTGTATATTAAATATCTGTACACCCTGCATCAATTATACCTCGTACCTTACAGATATAGTATACACAGCAGTGAACTGATATATGAATACTGCAAAGTATTATAAAAGTATAATAGAAGCAGTAGGAAAAGATATATAGTATACACAGCAGTGTACTGATATGTGAGTTTAGAGGTTTAATAGATGTACTATGTACAGATATATAGTATATACAGCAGTGTACTGATATTTGAATTACAAGGTGTAATTATTACCTAGTACCGCACATATTAGCACACTGCTGTATATACTATATACACCCACTACATCTATTATACAGTTGTGTTCAAAATTATTCAAGGGTTTTAGGGAATTTAGTGTACATTTGTAATTGTGTTCAGAATGAAATCTTACAAGGACTTTTTAAAGAACCAAATGCAACTAAAATGACATCAATTGTTTTTGTAATACAGTATTAAATGTTTTTTTGTGATTTCTTCATTGACACAATTATTCAACCCCTTAAAGACTACCACTCTTAAGAACAGAGGTTCATTCAAGTGTTTTCGATCAGGTAATGAAAAAACCTATTGGATGTCAAGGAGCAGCAATCAAGCATAATAAGCACCAATTAGGCAGATTTACAATGACTGTGATACTCAGCTCCTTCTAGACATTTACTGGTGTGTTTACAAACATGGTGAAGTCAAGAGAATGGTCCAGGAAGACAAGAGAAGAGGTGATTTCTCTTCACAGGAAGGGCAATGGCTATAATAAGATTGCAAAGATGTTAAACATACCAAGAGACACCATAGGAAGCATCATTCGCAAATTCAAGGCAAACCGCACTGTTGAAACGCTACCTGGTCGTGGCAGAAAGAAGATGCTGACTTCGACTGCTGTGCGCTACCTGAAGCGCAAAGTGGAGAAAAGTCCCCGTGTGACTGCTGAGGAACTGAAAAAAGATTTGTCAGATGCAGGTACTGAAGTTTCAGCTCAGACAATAAGGCGCACACTGCGTAATGAAGGCCTCCATGCCAGAACTCCCAGGCGCACCCCCTTGCTGTCTCCAAAGAATAAGAAGAGTCGACTGCAGTATGCTAAAAGTCATGTGGACAAACCACAAAAGTTTTGGGATAGTGTTCTGTGGACTGATGAAACAAAATTAGAACTGTTTGGGCCCATGGATCAACGCTATGTTTGGAGGAGGAAGAACAAGGTCTATGAAGAAAAGAACACCTTGCCTACTGTGAAGCATGGCCGGGGGGGGGTGTCAATCATGCTTTGGGGCTGTTTTGCTTCTACAGTTACAGGGAAGCTTCAGCGTGTGCAAGGTACCATGAATTCTCTTCAGTACCAGGAGATATTGGATGAAAATGTGATGCAGTCCGTCACAAACCTGAGGCTTGGGAGACGTTGGACCTTTCAACAGGACAATGATCCCAAGCATACCTCCAAGTCCACTAGAGCATGGTTGCAGATCAAAGGCTGGAACATTTTGAAGTGGCCATCGCAGTCACCAGAATTAAATCCGAATAAGAACCTCTGGTGGGACTTAAAGAAAGCAGTTGCAGCGCGCAAGCCTAAGAATGTGACTGAACTGGAGGCTTTTGCCCATGAAGAATGGGCGAAGATACCTGTAGATCGCTGCAAGACACTTGTGTCAAGCTATGATTCACGTTTAAAAGCTGTTATAACTGGAAAAGGATGTTGTACTAAGTACTAAGATTAAATGTCACTTGGGGGTTGAATAAAACTGATAATGATGTGAGCACAGAAAAGACGTTTGTGGTTATTTCCTTATAAATGTTATGTTATATTTGTCTGACTTACAAGTGCCTCTTTGATTTAATTGTAAACAAGATGACTGAAATGATCAAAATCAATGTCAAACTGGCCAAAACACCCAATTTCAGTGGGGGTTGAATAATTTTGAACACAACTGTACCTCTTACCACATGACCATCAGCAACATGTGACCTGTGATGTTACAACTTCTATTATCCACTCCATTCTAGCTTCTACCGAGTAATATAATACAGTGTGTGTACACTGTATTCAGGGGGCACAGCAAAGAGGCACTATTCATAAAGGAGGCACATATAAGATGCAATATACATTAAGGGGGCATATATGAGAGGCGTATACATATAGGGGGCACATACAAGAGCCACTATTCATGTAAGAGGCACTATACATAAAGGGGGTATATATAAGGGGCACTATACATAAAGGGGGCACATATAAGAGGTGCAACACATAATAGGGGCACAAAAGAGGTGGTATGCACTATTTATAAAGGGCGCCAAGCATGTGGCACTATTATACAGGGGGAACAGAGTATGTGGCACTAGTATTTGGGGCATTGTGGCACTATAAACAGGGTGCACATGGCATATGACACTATATAAAAGAGGACAAAGAGCATGTGGCACCATATACAGAGGGCACATGGCACTATATACAGAGGGCACAGAGTATGCGGCACTACCATCGGGCTCCTGTGTGTAGCACTAATGCTGTTATTATATTCAGGGCACAGCATATGGCACTAAGATGATTTTGACTTAGTATGCAGGATGCCAATGTGTTGGTAAAGCAAGAAGCTGAAGACATCTCGGCAAAATCTGCACAGCCAAATTCTGGCCGGAAGATGTCATCATGGTGGCCTGAACCACATGGAGTAGAATTCAGGAGGAGATATCACCAGTAAGTCACTAAATGGAAAAGATCATTCTACCACTGAATGTGTATGATGAGTTCTGTGGTCACCTGGATGATCTATAGCTGATGAGCTGATGATGGGTGGTAGCACAGACTACTCAAATGGTATCAGTACTGAACTTTTAAAATCTGGTGATCTATACAGTGGTGTAGCATGGGGGGGGGGGGGGCGCAGGAGGGCACGGTGATGTGTTACTGACCGCCTTTGCCGGGACGCTTGAAGACAGGCCACAAGTGGTGACTGAGTGAGGAAGAGAGGTGAGTATTATTTTTTTTTTAAAGGCAGGCCATGCTGGGGGCACTATGGGGTTGGGGGACATTATACAAAGGAGGCATTCATATATAGAAAGAATGGGGCCATGGACTGGGGTGGAGGACATTATACAAAGGAGGCAATTAAATAAAGAAAGAATGGGGGCCATAATAATAATAATAATTATACACAGGGGGACATCATAATATTAATAAGAATAAAAAAGAAAATAATGATACAGGAGTCATTATGTATTTTAATAATACAAAGGGCATTATACATATGGGGGGAGGGGAGATCTTTTATCTAGTGGCACTACAGAGGGTCATTTTAACTACAAAAGGGGCACTGCAGTGGGTCTTTATAAATACTTGGAACACTATAGGAGGCATTAGAACTACTGTAGACACTATAGGCAACTTTATTACTACTGCTCTTATAGGGGTATCCTATAGAGGGGCCTTGTTACTGCTGGGGGCATTAATATTGAGCATATATTAATGGGGATGCTATTGGAGGTACTGTAGGGCAGAGTTTCTCAACTCCAGTCCACAGGGCCCACCTACCTGTCATGATTTGAGAGTATCCCACAGAATGAATACCTGTGGTAAGTCCTGATGGATGGACACTAATTGTATCATCTGCTCAATACTAAGGAAATCCTGACAACATGACTGGCAGGTGGGCCCTGAGGACTGGAGTTGAGGAACCCTGCTGTAGGGAACACTATGACCACTGAGGACAGTTTGGGAGCATGTTATTATGGGGGACTATCTGTATGGTACTTGCTCAGTATTGGAGGTAGCAGCCGGATGACAGTGTTGAGACACCGGAAGGAGAGGATGATGGTAAAGTGAGGAATCTAAACATTTTTTCTGTGAAACTCTGCAGAGACAAGACACAGCTGAAATAAGGTGTCATGGCGGTCTTACCTCCGAATGAAGACACCGAGGAAAGTCTACATCAAAGGAGATGTCACTAGGTGTAAGAGGTATGCGCTGCTGTGTTCTACTGTATATTTTGTAGCAATGTATGCAATGTCCATCCATATATCTGTTTCACGGTAGGGTTGAGGGGAGGGTGGATATAGAATTTGGCCCACACTGCCGCAGCCCGGCCCCAGATTTCAGGTCACATTGTATGTGTTCTGAATTCTGGGGGCTCATACCCATCTACTACATTATCTGTACTCAGAGAGTTATCACTGTGCTATCTGTGCCCCGGGTGCTGGCAACCCACGGTATGCCACTGGATGTATATCTGTACTGCACATGGTTCTGGTGCTGAATTTACAGTAAATTGACCCTAGATTCTCCTCACTATCCACAAACTTATTATTGTGAACTAAAAAGCATTCCACAGTGCAGCACTGCCTTATAATGTATCACCTCCCTCATCACTGTGAAGGGCTGGAGCAGTATGGTGGTAGACAGACTGAGGCATAACTGACCCTCTTGAATTCATTTTTCATTCATGTCCTTTTTCATTTCAAGAAAGATCCCTGCACCGATGCAGGAACAGGAATTGGTGATACACAGGCATTTAGAAAAGTGCCGCTATAAATACCATTCCTCAACACTGAAATTACAACACCAAGGAGGACAAGCCATAAAGTTATGCAAATCAAGGAAGTAGCAGATGTCACTAAGATCTGCAGTTATCACTTTTTAAAGCACCTAGCTCCAATATGTGGCACATGGGAGGGGCATAAAAGCCAGATTGAAAGCAAAGTTTTTAAGCCACATGAAACCTCAAAATTGGATCAAGACGTGTGCTGTGAGAATTCTTGAACTGAAAGAGCAAGGTTGATCACTACTTGCCTAGGCCGAGATGTTAGCATTGTTCAACACTACGTGTACAGATGGTTGGGAGAACAATGACAAACTGGAATGACAGCAAAAGATGCACAAAGCATCTGCACAGACGGATCATCTCTCCTATTCCCTATTGCTACGACGTACTACTTGGAAGGTAAACCCATTTTGGCTGCGACTTATTCCCCGCAATCTGTTGAGTGCCTCATAGCAGGAATTTTGTTATTATAAATTTTGGATGTGCTTCAACCCCTATGGCATGGGATTCCATGAAGGAGTTCTTGTGAGGGGGTGATTATGAAGGGTATAGCGAGTATTAAGTCTAAAACTAGGGAAAAAGAGCAATCTTTGAAGAGGGCGAATGAGGAGGCTGAAGCTTCCTATATTACTAATCCATTAGATGCTAATTTAGCAATCTGGAAGGTCGCACAGAACTCTTTCAATAAGTATTTGTTAGTGATAGCTGATAATAAGCATTTTTTGTCAAGCAGGTACAGTTTGGAGCTGGGGAGGGCACCGGACGGTTACTGGCCCGTAATGTGCAGGCTCAGAAGGGCCAGACGCATACAGCCTGTATCAAGGGGGAATCAGGTCAAGAGGTCACTGATTCAGTGGGGATTTTAGAGGTCCTTAACCTCTCACGGACACAGGGCCTACAGGTACGCCCTGGCATCCTGGTACTTAAGGCCTACCTGTACGCCCTGAGAATTTCCGATCACCACTGCGCAGGTGGCGGTAATCGGAACAAGATGCCTGTGACCCCCTTTATGTTGGCAATCGCAGCAAACCACAGGTCAATTCAGACCTGCGGTTTGCAGCGCTCTCTGTAGTCTCTGATCCCTGCGGTCAGATCAGAGACTTAAAAAATTCCCCAAATATATAATTTTTAACCCCCCCCCTGCACCCCGCAATATTACTGTCCCCGCAGGCAGTGCAGTGCGGGAGGAGGGCGGTGCGGCAGGCAGGATCACGATCCCTCGCCTGCCTTCTTTCTAATGCTTCACTGGTGTCTAGTGGTTATAGCAGGGGGTCAGCACATTGCTGACCCTCTGCTATAAACTGCTGACCTCTGTGCCATACATATGTCAGCAGTTTAACCCCTTCCATACTGCGGCCCTTGCAGCCCCCGATTCTTCATGGGATCACAGAGGGAGGGAGCCCCCCTCCCTCCCCATCACCCGCTGCTCTGTTCTGGCAGCAGGACACCTTCAGAGGCATCCTGCTTGCCATGGTGATGCAAGTCTAATCAGACTTCTGCTAAAGGCAGAAGTCTGATCAGACAATGTAAAGTAAAAAATACAGTACAGTACACTATATAGTGTACTGTACTGTATTATACTGACATCAGACCCACTGGATCTTCAAGAACCAAGTGGGTCTGGGTAAAAAAAAGAAGTATAAAAAAGTGAAAAAAAAGTAAAAATAAAAAACACATATCACTGAATAAAAAACAAATTAAAAAAATACACTACACATATTAGGTATCTCCATGTCTGTAAAAATCTGCTCTATAAAAATATCACATGACCTAACTCCTCACGCAAATACCGTAAAAAACAAAAACAAAAATGGTGTAAAAAAAGCCATTTTTTTTCACCTTAAATCACAACAAGTGTAATACCAAGTGATCAAAAAGGCGTATGCCTCCCAAAATAGTACCAATTAAACCGCTATCTGATCCCACAAAAAATGAGCCTCTACATAGGACAATCGCCTCAAAAAAATAAAAAATATAGCTCTCAGACTATGGACACACTAAAACAGAAATTTTTTTTTCTAAAATGCTGTTATTGTGTTAAAGTAAAATAAATTTAAAAAAAGTATACATATTAGTTATCGCCGCATCTGTAAAAACCTGCTCTGTAAAAATATCACATGATCTAACCCCTCAGGTAAATACTGTAAAAAAAATAAAATAAGAACAATGTAAACAAAATACATTTTTGTCACCTCACATCTCAAAAACTGTAATAGCGAGCGATCAAAAAGTTATATGCACCCAAAAATAGTGCCAATAAAACTGTCATCTCATCCCGCAAAAAATGATACCCCACATAGAACAATCGCCCCAAAAAATTAAAAAAATATGGCTCTCAGACTATGGAGACATTAAAACATATTTTTTTTGTTTCAAAAATGATATTATCGTGTAAAACTTAAATAAATAGATAAATAAATAAAAAGTATACATATCGAAGCGTCCGTAACAACCTGCTCTATACAAATAACACATTAACTAACCACTCAGGTGAACACAGAAAAAAAGAAAAGGATATAAATACAGTGTCAAAAGTCATTTTTGTCACCTTACATCACAAAACATGTAATAGTAAGCAACCACAATGTCATATGCACCCCAAGATAGTGCCAATCAAACCGTCATCTCATCCCGCAAAAAATGAGCCCCTACATAAGACAGTCGCCCAAAAAATATAAATTAAAATTTGGCTTTCAGAATGTGGAGACACTAAAAAATATTTTTTTTCAAAAATGCTTTGTTATGAAAAACTGAAATAAAACCTCCCAAAAAGTTGTCATATTTGGTATTGTCGCATCCGTAACAACCTGCTCTATAGAAATAGCATGCAATCTAACCTGTCAGATAAACTATGTAAATAGCAAAAAATAAAAATGGTCCCAAAACAGCTATTTTTTTTTTTGCAAATTTTCCATTTTAATAAATTTTTCCAGTAACAAAGCAAGGGTTAACAGCCAAACAAAACTTAATATTTATTGCCATGATTCTGTAGTTTGCATAAACACCCCATATGTGGTCGTAAACTGCTGTACGGCCAAACGGCAGGGCATAGATGGAAGGGAACGCCATATGGTTTTTGGAAGGCAGATTTTGCTGGACTGGTTTTTTGACACTATGTCCCATTTGAAGCCCCCCTGATGCACCACTACAGTACTACCATATGAATTTATATACCTCACGTCTTATGGCTACTACAGAAGAAATAGAAACTAACCTAGAGGGGATATCTCTGTCTGCTTTACCTTTAGAGCATCAGGTACAGTTAGACTCCACTCTTCGCTTAGAGCAGGGGTAGGGAACCTCAGGCTCTCCAGCTGTTGTGAAACTACAATTCCCAGCATGCATACTTACGCTGCTCTTCTCTAAACTCCCATAGAAATTAATGGAGCATGTTGGGAATTGTAGTTTCACAGGAGATGGAGAGCCGGAGGTTCTCTACCCACCTAGAAGCAGCAGTTCGAAGTATGCCCAATGAAAAGGCCCCAGGCAAGGATGGGTTTCCGACAGAGATCTCTAAGTTATATGGGTCAGTTATTTTATCACAATTGCTAGATGTTTTTAATGATGCTTACGATTGAGGTGAACTTCTGCCCACTATGTGTCTCCTGCTACAATAGTAGTCTTTCCTTGACCTAGTAAGGACCCTAAATCCCCTGATTCATATAGACCCATCTCACTTCTGCCCGCAGACGTTAAAATTCTGGCAAAAGTATTATCGAATCGGCTAGCCACAGTTTTTTCTACCATTATTCATCCAGACCAAACGGGCTTTATGCCAAATAAATCTACTGCTATAAATCTTAGACAACTTCTTCTCAACCTCCAGGTAGTCTCGAAACAATGCGGGAGGCCGGGTGGTATTGCAAATAGATGCCACTAAGGCATTTGACAGCATTGAATGGGGCTTTGTATGGGCAATCATGAAAAAGATGGGGTTTGGCCCTAAGTATATTAGATAGGTGCAGTTGTTATATTCACTACCACAGGCATGTATGCAAGTTAATGGTTCCACTTCTGAACACTTTAGGCTGGGTAGGGGAACGCGACAAGGCTGTCCGCTTTCCCCCTTACTCATTGCCATAGCTATTGAGCCACTAACGGCCTAGATTCGAGGGAGTATGGCTATAGAGGGCTTTAGGCACGGACATAGGGAGGAAAAAATAGCTATTTATGCCGATGATATGTTACTATTTCTTGCAAATTCTGCTGATTCACTTGTGCACACTATATCCACTATGTGTACTTTTGGAGCCTACTCAGGGCTGCACATTAACTGGTAAAAGTCGATTCTTATGCCAGTAGACCCTTGGCATCAGAATGGGGTCACCGTAATGGAGGAATTAGTGTGTCACCTCATTTAAGTATTTAGGAGTAGTGGTATCCATGAAGCCTAAAGAGTATATCCCTTTAAATGTACAACCTCAAATCAAGCTAAACTCACTGCATGGGGGGGCCCATGCTCGCAGCTTACCGGAAGGTCATGCTTCTGTTAGCTCCGCAACACCCGCCGGATTAATCCCGCTTTAGCGCCAATCCAAAGGCTCCACCAGCATCATATACTTATGCTAGGGTCCCAGAGAATGACACGCAGCAAGTACAAGACAAAAGTTGCCAGTACACCAAACCCATCGCAAATGCTGCCAGGGTTATTCAGACTCACCTAGCAATCCATCATGGTGGACATGGTGGTGTCCCCTGCTAGCCCTGCCTCGTCCACAGACAGTGGTCCACCAACTGTCCATGCGACTCCAGATCAAGGCCAGGGGTACCTCTACAAGAATATCACCTCACTGTTCCGCTCCGAGCTCTTGCAGGCGGTAGCAGAATTTGTTTGGACCTTGAAACCTGAGCTGACGAGATATCTGATGCCCTAGGCGCAGACAGGGAAGACAAACTACCATGCAGCCCAGCTGGCTGCACTCAAGCTCAAAATCGAGGACCTAGAAAACAAGTTGCGGAGGGGAAATCTGAGAGTACGTGGCCTGCCAGAATCTTTTTCGCTTTTAACCCGCGCAGCCATTCATGATCAGCTACACACTGATCTGCGGAATTTCTTCATTGAGAACACCACTCCAGAGACCAACCCTATGTTATTATGGCTCACTCACAAAACTTTCATTAGGGGCAAGCTAGTGGGAGTGGCTTCTCAGTTGAAAAAAGAAAGGGACTCCACATAACTTGCACTAGAAGCTAAGCCAAGTAGATTAATTAGAGCTCATCAAAGACACCCCTCTCTATATCTGCTTAAAGCAATGAAAGATACCAAGCTACAATTGAATATGATACTGTCTAACAACACAGAGAAAGCTCTCCGTTGGACTGCCTCGTACTACTAGAATATTCTAATAAACCCGATGGGATTCTGCCCCGCCAACTGAAAGCCAGTCAGAAGATTAATCAGGTTTACCAAATCCGCACCCGAAATGGCTGCACTACTTCCAATCCCGATACCATTTATGATGCCTTTCAGACGTATTATCAACAGGTCCAATGGGTCCTGGGGCCACGGAGGATGATTTCCTAACAGCAACCCCTCTCCCTAGGATTTCTAATGAGGCATTAACTGACTTATGTGGTGACATGACTCCGGTGGAGGTGGAGTACACCATCAAAACATTAAAACTGGGAAAACCTCAGGGTCAGATGGGTTCTCAGCACTTTATTACAAAAAATGTGCCTCTTTGTTGATCCCACGTATTACTCAGTATTGTAATTATTTACTACAAGGTTCCGCACCCCCTTCGGAGTTCCTCTCTGCTAGAATTACTGTCATACCTAAACCGAACAAAGACCTCTTACTGCGCTCTAATTACAGGCCTCTCTCCCTACTTAACTTAGATAATAGAATCTTTACTTCTGTTCTAGCTCGTCGCCTTAATAGGTTATTACCTGACATCATCCATAAAGACCAAATGGGATTTATCCCAGGCAGGGAAGCCCCGAATAATATTCTAAAAATTCTAAATATAATCCACGAGGCTAACAAGACCCATACACCCTTAGCCATTTTAGCTCTGGATATAGAAAAAGTTTTTGATACTCAAAATTGGGATTATCTCTCCAGAGTTATGACTGCCATGGGTATTGGGGGCCCATTCCTGCGGGCCATTAGTTCCTTATATTCTACCCCTGAAGCCTATCTAAAACGTCCTAGGTCCCATTTTTTACCCATCAAGATTCAAAGGGAAACACGCCAGGGGTGCCCTTTGTCACCGGCACTATTTGCTCTTGCTATGGAACCCCTAGCTATCCACATCAGATCACATCCCGATATAACAGGACTTCGTATAGGTGGCCTTGAACACAAACTAAGCCTATTTGCCGATTACCTTATCCTTACCATTACCAATCCTGTAATTTCCTTCCTGTTCCTGATGAAGGTGTTGGGTATCGCGGCCTCAGGACTGTCTATCAACCACTCTAAATCCGAGCTTCACCCAATGTAATTTATCACCCCAGATCTGATCCCTTTCATTTAGTTTCAAAACTTCCCATTGTAAATTAGTCATAACTTTATTCCCTATCTGGGAATATCCCTACCTAACAGGGTTGATATGGTCTTCAAAACTAATTATCCCACTCTTTATCGTAAAATTAAAGAGGACCTTAGAGGCTGGCGATCTCTTCCAGTCTCTTGGGTGGATAGAATTCATATCAGGATCATGGTTCTCCCCAGACTGTTGTACCTGTTTAGAACCCTCCCTGTGCCGGTGCACACTTCAGATTTAAAACAGCTACAAACTGATATTCAAAAATTTATATGGGCAGATAAATGCCCGCACATAGCTATGCGCACAATGTGTCGCCATAAATGCAAGGGAGGCCTTTCAGTTCCTGACCTTTATAAATACTATAAAGCTGCTAGACTAGCACAAATGTTTCTAACGCATCTTAATCCCAGGGAGCAACCGTTGTGGATTGCATTGGAGCAAACCTTATTTGCTCCATATTCGTGGAAGGCCCTGATCTGGTCAAACCTTCCGTTGCAGTCTACTGTTCAGCCCAACTCTGTTATCCCACTACTCGTTGTAGCTCTGGAAGTCGGTCAGGTTTTAATCATCTCTACAGTCCACTATCTAACCATTGGTGCATATTTTAGGAAATCCTTTTTTTCTGCCTGGCCTTCAGGACCATGCATTTGATTGATGGAAATCCAATAAATTCTGCACCCTGCACAGGTTTCTAGTGAGAGGCAAACTCGTTTCCTTGGCTGACTTCAGGGAAAGGTTTAACCCTCCAGTGAAAGAATTATACAATGCTAACCAGATGTTTCTACATCCTATTCAGACGTCTACTGGCACTTTTGACTATACTCCCTTTGAACGTTCTATAGCCTACTCTTTATACAAACGAGGTCTATTGTCAAGGATATATGGAACACTTAATGGCGTAGCTAAGGGATCCAAGTTAGCATATATGAATGCATGGGAGGAGGATTTGGTGGTAGAATATTCGACTTCTAGATGGTTCCAGCACTCCCAGAATCTCACTAAGGGCTCTTGGCAAACCACCTTAGCTGAAACATCCATAAAAATACTTTACAAGACCTACATGGTTCCAGCTAGACTACACCGTATAAACCCTGAAGTTTCTCCCAGATGCTTCCACGGTTGCACTACTGAGGGCACTATGTTAAACATATGGTGGACCTGTCCACTTGTTAAGAGCTTCTGGGGAAGAATCTGCTCCCTTGTGTAAACTATACTGTGTTGCCGATATCCAGTCTCCTTAATTATTTGCCTCCTAGGGGACAAACCATCCTGGTTAACGTTTGCTAAATTTAAGCTGGCCCAATTCATTATTTTGGCTGCCATTTTCATATAGCCTTTAAATGGCGCTCGGCTTCACTTCGTTTTCAGGCTGTATTAGATAGGATCAATAAAATACTTTTTTTTTGAACGGCTTAACGCCATACATACTGACACCTACACAGCTCTGGAAGCCCTGGCTATCCTCTCCTCATTCTACCGATCTCTGCTACTGTTACTTTATAGCACACTCCCACTGTCACCATGTCATCTTATTCTATGCTTTCAAGGAGTTTAATTGATGACCTGTAATCCCCATTGCACTTTAGTGTTCATTTTTCTGTACCATTTTTTAAATGTTACTGGGTCTTTTCCTTTACTTGTTTATGTTCTTGTACAATGCTTTTTTGTTATTTTATATAATGACAAGTGTACTATGTTTTCTTACTCAGTCATTTACTTTATGATGCAAAAACCGCAATAAATGACTTTTGAAACTAAAATCACTGCATGGAATAAAAACTCGTGGGTACGACTAACCTTATAAAAATTATACTTATGCCACAGATATTATATTCTTTATACAACTCCCCACTTTGGGTCCCAGGTCACATCTACCAAAAGATAAATAGATTGTTTTGTTCATAATAATTATTATGCAAGACTGGCACACCTAGAATTAAGCTAGAAAAACTGCAACTATCAATTGGGGATGGAGGTCTAGCGCTGCCTAATATGTGGCTATATTTTCTAGCCTCCCAGATGCAACATTTTGCTGAGTGGGGCTTATCCAATTCTGTAGATTCTAATGTCAATATTATTCAGAAGGTGCTAGGTCATGGTCCCATTTTCTAAAACTTGAGACAGATGCTTTTCAACAGGCAGGAATAGGGTGGCCAATTTTTCAGTTCATGTACAGAGTTTGGGATAGGGGCAAACAGGATCTGGGAATAGAGGGCAGTACATATTGTACGCCTCTTTGGAATAACGGCAGATTGCCGGAGGTGTGTAAACTTTCACAACTTGATACTTGGCAATCACACGGCATTGTATTGGTTAGCCATATGTATAGGTATGGGGTACTTAATTCATTCACCCAATTACAGGAGGAGGTCCAGATACCCCACACCATATTACCATACTACCTTCAGGTTGGGTATGCCTTGCAGGCCCAGAATAAACTCAGATCTATTCTACCAACTAAATGTGTTATATATGACTTATTGAAAACTGCTCTCTCCACAAAAGGGCTAATTTCTGCGGTGTACAGACATTTAATGAGAAAACAAGCTTCATGTCTGCAGGAAGTCAGGAACTGATGGATAAAGGATTTTGGGGAGATATCTGTCGGTGTTTGGGAATGGGTGTTACAACAAACTAAGTATCTGTCCATCAGTCCTGCACACTGTCTATCTTAACAGCTGTCCAAAAGAGTTTACCAGGGCTCTATACCACAGAATACCTTAACATGTGTGTTGGGATATGTGCACAAACTATCCCTGCAGGACGGTGAAAAATGGCAATAGCAAAGGTGTTATACCAGGCTAGAAAACTAATAGCATATCTGTCGAAAGACCCGGAGGCCCCTACTCTCTGCGCCCTCAAGAAAAGAATCTCGAGTCTACTAAAGGAATTTTCATTAAAAGGGGAACACAAAAAAAGATATATTGATCAATAGCACACATGGATAACAATGGCACGCATGTCTGCCCCTAGAATCTGAAGCACACAAACTTAGTGTATTTATGACCTATTCTCTATTTTTTTTTTTCTCATTTGAAATTTCGATATTATTTTGTATTCTGGAATACCATGCTTTGGCACAGGGTTGTTGCTGTTATTTTTGTATGTTATAAAAACTCAATAAAAATTATCTGATATAAAAAATAAAATAAAAAAGATCTGATTAGAAGAATGGTGCATATTAATCCATTCTGTACTGCAAGTGAAACTGGATGTCATATTCCAAGCTTTAAAGTGTCTACACAAACCATCAGATGGTATTTGCACAACATTGGCCTACAAGCCAGACATCCAGGTGTTACACTGACCTCACGCCACTGCTTTTAAAGGCTATCCTGATGCACAGCAAAGTGATAATGGAGCGTGGAAAGGAGGTCATGGACGCAATGATAACAGGAGACTAGTTTGGAGACCACATGGGTAACCCAAGAAGAGGCTTTCACAAGGGAACATTACATGGTCCTATTTCCCGGATTATGGTGTGTATGGACCCTCTAGTCTTCATTGCAGGAACATTACCAGCTTGGCGTTACATTGCTTTGGTTGTGGAACACTGGTCATTACGCCAAAGTATCCCAGCAGCCGTTTTCAACAGTACAACACCAGGCTGCATGTTGATCATGCTACTGTTAGCAGCCTGCATGTTCTAAACATGTTACATGGTCTGCAGTGTCTCCAGACTCCCATAGAGCTTATCTGGGACATCATCAGCAATTGCAAAGGGAACGTAACAGGCACTGTGACAACTACCCGGTTTGGCTTTGGGTTATCCCTAAAGGCGATATCTTGGTGGTCCCCCGGTTTCACACTTTAACCCCCTGTCAGAGGAGGGCTGGCAGGGGCTGACCTCTGGCCAGCATCACAAGGGTAAATGACGGGGCGCCCATTCCTGCCCCAGATAGTGGGCTGGCAGAGTGCCACCATGACAGTGATCTGCCAGCAGTAAATCATGATGATTTGTGTGCCCAAGTCAGCGTGTCAGACCATTCCTTAAATAATTATTAATTGAGAGAAGAACAAGGAGTCTAAGTGTGTGCATTTTTGAACTCATACTTGATACTGAATAAATTGAGATGTTTTGAATATTTTGTTTCCACCTCTTTATCATTTGCATTTCATTAACATGTCTATCAATCCTGTGATTTCCATAATTCCAAGACTTTTCCTTCTTGGTGTTGCAATTTCAATGTTGAGGGGAGTATATAAAGATTATTATAATACACTCTGACAAAAATAAAGAAATACATCCAAATAGGAATGTTGGATTGATGCAAAACTCTGCATTCAGTTCGGTCTCTGGTAGCTATGTAAATTATTACAGGTGTGGTCTGATTAGAAACTGGGTCTTGCAACAAGGGGGCATAAAACGGTTTTGCTTCTTCCCTATGAAAAGGTTCTAAGAGGCTACTTTAGAGTACATTTTGGAGTGAGAACGCTGACTGCTAGACATGCCTCTACGACGCAAGATATTCTGCCCAGTTTACAGACTTTGACTAAGAGAAGCAGGATGATGGTTTCAACAAACTGCAATCCTTCTAGGCCGTTTTGACCTAGCTGTCAGGAGCAGCGGTTAGATGAGAGCACACACGGCGAACAGGCCCCGAATAGCTGAGACATAACAGTAGAGAGACTTGTTTGATCCAATGAAAGGCACAAGCAGCTCCCACCATGCAGACACAGGTGGTACAGTCATTACATATCCCTGTCTCTGCCCTGAGCATTTTCAGGTGCTTAGCAGAAGGAAATTTGATGTTACAGTGCCCATTCCATATACTCCCATAGACAGCCAACCACTGTCTACTTCATTTTCAGTGTTATTAACAACAAACCTTGACTGCTATGGATTGGGACCGTATGATGTTTAGTAACAAATCCAGGATCTGTTTGGGATTAGACGATGGTCAGGTTAGAGTATGGAGGGCTAGTGACGAGCACTTCAATACAACCTTAGCTATGGAGTGGCAAACTGCCCCAACTGTTGGTTTGATGACCTGGAGAGCCATCACATATGAAAGCCAGTCACCTCTTGTAGTGATAAGAGGGACATCAACAACTCTGTGATAGGTGCAGGGCATTATGCAGCAACCTGTGTTGCCTCTCATGGAAAGGCTACCAACTGGCATTTTTCGGCAGGATAATGCTCGTCCACACACAGCAAGGGTTTTACAGGAATGTCTTTGCAAGATTACAACATTTCCTTGACCTTACTGGTCACCGTAATGACTGCCAACTGAGCATTTATGGGACCAGCTGGGATGCCAGCTTTGGCAACCTATGAGTGTGCAGGATATACAGGTCCAGATGCCACATGTGTGGGCAAATGTGCCACAAAATAACATATGGAACCTGTATCCCTTCATTCCCATTCATTTTGTATCTAGGCTAGAGGTGACCCAACAGGGAACTAGAGCCTCCTTTCAATTGTACTGTTTGTACCAGTAAACCTTTGCTCTAATACTGTAATCACTTACCTAATATCATCATTACAATCCGACATATAATGTTTCATTCAATTCCAACAACTCCTTCTTGGTGCATTTTTTATTTTGTCAATGAGTGTCCTTATTATTAATTCATTAATGGTGTTGTCCAGTTTCCTATATTGATGGGCTATGGGGACAGAGGAGCTGTAATTACACCTGCTTTCTGCTGCAATGTCCAGCAGGTAAACCGTGTAGAGAATGTAGCGCTCGCAATCCTGAAGATAGGTCATCAACATAGGAAAATTGACCAATTGCTTTAATGACCCTAATGGCCTCTCAATGATCAGGAAACTTTTATTGTGATGGTGGTTTATCAGCTCTAATTTTATTTGTTGGGCTGCCAAAATGATTGTTAAGATACAAGACTGAAGCACTTAATTTTATAAATCTGCAAATAGGCACACAAAATATTTATTAGAATGTGTTCCCCAATTGTGTTCATTTTTATTCCTAATATATCTCAGATAATTGGGGCAGCTATGGCAAGGGTTCGAATTGGCATGGGTATTTTTGATAATTTGTTTTATTTTTATTTTATTTTTTACTTAAG
Organism: Bufotes viridis; assembly: GCA_033119425.1. Lineage (NCBI taxonomy): Eukaryota > Metazoa > Chordata > Amphibia > Anura > Bufonidae > Bufotes > Bufotes viridis. The sequence goes on from CM065590.1 coordinate 353,187,446, forward strand.
GATATGTTTTGGTACATACTGCGTCTTCTAAGAGGTCATAAAAGACCTATGTGGAACCATTTACACTTTTTCATTATAGAATGGTTAGTAGACTGCAAACAAAAAGCCAGAAAAACTGCCTCTATTGTCTCCTCTAGGTCCCAAATGTCTACTAAATTGCAGGACTGTTAGGCTAGTTCAATAGGAGAAACACAATGCACGTGGAAGCGTGATTTCCCCGTTCTGATCTTTGCTCCTCTGACAGGATGCCATGCCATTATAATAATTCATAATGCCATGTGACCTTCCTAGATCTAAATCTACTGAATTACACTGACGGCATTATGTCAGAACAATTCAGTAGATTCCAGGTAGCAGGGACACTCAGCACTATATATCATTATTATGCCCTGTAATCCTATCAAAGGAACAGAGGTCAGAAAGGGAAATCATTCTGACAAACACATGGTGTTTCTTGTATTGAATGTGCTTGTCTGTAACTATCCTAGCAGTCCTGCAGTCTAGACCAGTTGGGTTCCAGAGCAACCTGCAGGCAGCAGGTTATGGAGCAGAAGGAGCTGAGGAGTTTGACAGATAGCTTTGTGGGAAAATATTCTGCAACACTTGTAATTTGTACATGTAAATATCTGCTTGTGCTGTACTTAAAGGGAATCTGTCACCAGATACATCATTATGACTCCAACTTACATGTACACACTTATCAGTACTCTGCAATGGTCTTGGTCCTATTTCAATATGTGGCTAAATTGTGTAGAAATCTGCATTTTAATTTTGTGGTAATTAGACTATGGGTGCAATGGGGGCACCTATTCCACCACTTTATTTGACAGGGAATGCAGTGAAGATATACTTACAGCTGGCCCTGAGGTCCCACCACAAAGCATTCTGCGCACACGCTATACAGGAGACATAAGGGCCAGGTATGTGTACACCTTCACTGCCTACTCCTGTCAGTAAAAATAGTGGGGACGCGGCAGGAAATGGAAAGAAGCTGCGCCTCAGGTGCAAAGGCAGTATAAAATAAAGACACTGATTTCTACATAATGGAGTCACATATTGAGATAGGACCAAGACCATTACAAAGTACTGACCTCGTGTGCACCTCGCATGCAAGTTGGATTCATAATGATGCATCTGGTGGCAGATTCCCTTTAAGAAGGCCAACGATCAACTATCAGTGACTGACAGCTACCTCTGTGTACAAGTTGTACTAAATCTTTACCCACAAAATTATACATCATTTCGCTTAGCTCCTTCTGCTGCATAACATGCTGCCTGTAGATCGATCTGCATTGTATAGTGACAGGTTCTCTGTAAGGGTTTAAATAGATAACAAAAAATAACCAGTATTAATAGTTAGACATTCACTTTAGCTGTAGTTTAATTCATTTATATATTACCAACATATTCCACAGAGCTAATATAGAGATTTCCATCATCATGTCGGTCCCTCGCACTATTGGGGCTAACTATCTAAATTCCAAATACACTATATCAGTATGATTTTTTGCTATGTGGGAGAAAACCTGATCACCCAGAGAAACCCCACACAAACATAGGAAAAATATTCAAACTCCTAGTGACCCAACATGCTGGATATGTGGATATGGTTTATTTACAACTTACCAGCTCTTTCTCTAATGCTTACACACTTAAATGTAGATAGCTGTATGTAAGCACATCCACCATCCTTTGAATTCCATGAAGAAAGCAGTGGCCATTCATTGCAAACCAGGGTAGGTCAGTAGGTCAGAGTCCTGCGGATATGGCTTAAATGCCCATGATGGATAAAACTCACTTGAAAGAATATTTTAAACAAAATACTTCCCTGCAGTGATTATGTACACATGCTATAATCATTGCTGATGTCAGTAAGTGGCTGCAGAAGTCATCTGCATGTACAGCACCTCACCATTGCAGGGAAATAAACAGAGACCAGTATAATGGCAATGCTTGGGGTGGTGGGTAGTTAACAGGTATTGGCTAATTATTTTAATCAACTGTCTGGGTGTTAAAGAGGACCTTTCACTGGTCCACAGTTTATGAGGCAAAGGTATGTACATGGAGAGCGGCACCCAGGGATGACCCTGCACTTACTTGTATCCCTGGGTGCCGCTCCGTTCGCCTGCTGTAGCCCCCGGTACCGGCGCTCCTGCTTCTCCAATTTTGCCTGGGGTGGAGACTTCTTCTTTTGCCCTGGGCGTCTCCTTCTCCCAGGGCTGGAGCGCTGGCCAATCGCAGCGCTCAGCTCATATTCAGGATATGAGCTAAGCGCTGCGATTGGCCAGCGCTCCAGCCCTGGGAGAAGGAGACGCCTAGGGCAGAAGAAGAAGATATGAGCTGAGTGCTGCGATTGGCCAGCGCTCCAGCCCTGGGAGAAGGAGACGCCCAGGGCAAAAGAAGAAGTCTCCGCCCCAGGCAAAATTGGAGAAGCACGATCGCCGCTACCGAGGACAAACGGATTGGCACCCAGGGATACAAGTAAGTGCAGGGTCATCCCTGGGTGCCGCTCTCCATGTACATAGCTTTACCTCATAAACTGTGGACCAGTGAAAGGTCCTCTTTAAAGGGAATATGTCACCATGCAAACATGAAGAAATCTACAGGCAGCATGTTATAGAGCAGCAGGAGCTGACCAGATTGATATATACATTCCCTTTAATCAATATAGTTTTAATCCCTGAAAACCACATTTACCCAACTCAATGCCAAGAACTTACATGTTCTCGCAGGTGGTACCTGAGTAGCCAACAACCTAGGAGATACGGGTAGATTCTTGCTACTAATGGCTCGATCTCAGGTTACAATGCAGCTAGAAATATAAACCAGATCTTGGTTTAAAGTGGCTCTGTTACCAGGATCAACCCTATTAAACCAGACATAGGGCTCATGCATATGACCGTTGTTGTTTTGCGTTCCACAAATTGTGAATTCGCAAAACACATATACAAGCCGTGTGCATTCCGCATTTTGTGGAACGGAATGAATGGCCCCTAGTAGAACAGTCCTATCCTTGTCTGTAATGCGGACAAGATTAGGACAGGTTTTATTTTTTTAAGGAACTGACATGTGGACATTCAGACATCGGAACAGACAATGAGAAATTAAAAAAAAACGGAAAGGACACGTATATGAGCACATACTGCCTAGTAGGGCTCATCATGCTAATTAAAACAATACCTTTCTTTTATCTGGATGCTAAACAGCTGTAGAAAAATCTGTGTACTACAGCTTCACCATACTTAATTTATTGATGCCACTATCTAGACATTTACCAGCGACTAGATAATGCTATCAAAGCTATTAAATAAGTCGCACAAAACACTTGCACCTCACACACAAACATGAATCTAAAAGAGAACTTCATTGTCAGTTTACATTGGGCTTAGCAGTTTAATTAGGATTACAGTATATTATGTAACTATTAAGACTTTTCAAATAAACACATCTTTGTAACAATGTACCACTGAAATTCACCTCTTTGTACCAACAAAACTGAGATTCAGCCACACAATGTAGTTTGTTCCATTACACAGACATGCTTAGAACTAGTGTTTTTCTCCTGATGGACTAACAGATAGATTTAATGATTGGTGTAACCTCTAACCCCAATACAAGATCAGTACACCCTTCAGAGAAAAATCATTGACACACAGCAAATCCGCTTTGATCACCATGGAAACTGTTTCAGGGAAAAATAATAAACTAATTGATAGAAAGCATGCATCTGGAGATACTGCTATCCTTACCCATGAGAAGAAAAAGGTCAAACAACAATAAAAAGCTAAACAATTCAGGGCTTCCCCTCAAGAAGAAAGCCGGTTTTAAAATACATCAAAATGATAACAAAAAAGCTATCCCTTTGCTTTACCATTATCACTGCACACAGTATTGCATATTATTAACTCTATACAGTAAAACTGACCCATTACCTTCATTCTATGGGTCAGTACGATAACAGCGATGCCATGTTTATATAGTTTTTCTTGTGTTTTAATACTTACATTTTTTTTTGTTTAAAATGACTTTCTTTGGATCGCCATATTCGGATGCTCATAACTTATTTCATAGTTACATCTACAGAGCAGTGTGGTGCCTCATTTTTTGTGGAGCGCTACATAGTTTTTATTGATGCCATTTTGAAATGTGTATGACTTTTTGATCACTTTGTATTCAATTATTTTGAAAGGTGAAGTGCAGAAAAAATGGTGAATCGACCATTTTGATCTTATTTTTTCGTTATGGCCTTCACCATATGGGAAACATACATTTATATTTTACTAGTTTGCACATTTTGGAATGCAGCAATCCCAATAATGTTTATTTTGTTTATTTTCATTTTATATTTTTTAAACTTTTTTCCTCACTTATAAGTGCTCTATGGGATCATTTGTCCCATAGACTGCAATAAAAGACCATAGCAACCTACAGGAGATATAAAACAGCAGAAACCTGGTAGCCATAACAACCCACTCAGCTTCCATCATACATGTACAGTGGTAATCCTATCGGGCTTAAAGATACAGTACACAATATACAAATATAAAACCATTAATTACATACAAAATTCACACAACTCTCACAATGTATTCTTCAAAAAGAATAACACTTTTTTTCCATTTAAACCATAGGGATCCAAAGCTTCAGCTGGAATAATCCATCAGCCTCACAGTGCACATAATCTTTACACATATGGGAAATACTCAGAGATTGTGTGACTACATGATTGACCCCCATCAAATATTTGCTAACAGAATTTTTTTCTATTTCAACTCAGAATATTATATCTAAATACAGGGCACCCTCATTGTAGCCAGAATCTCCCAGTCACTAGAAAACGTATCTTTGTCATGGTGAAAGGAGGTGGTTATATACTCTTCACGCATGCACTAAACACATACAATGGTACGGGATGCTACATTGATAATATTTTGTGTGGTGTGGCAATGTAGCATACGTCCCTTAACCTATAGAGGAACCCAGCTGTACATGTACAGTGCTGGGATCCCTGACTTAAAGGGGATGTCTTCACTTCAGTAAGTGGAATTTACCATGTAGAGAAAGTCAATACAAGCCACTTACTAATGTATTGTTATTATCCATATTGCTTCCTTTGCTGGCTGGATTTATTTTTCCATCACATTATACACTGCTCGTTTCCATGGTTACGACAGCCCTAAAATCCATCAGTGGTGGTCATGCTTGCACACTATAGGAAATTGAAGGGTGGGTATCCAACCATGGAAACGAGCAGTGTATAATGTGATGGAAAAATGAATTCAGCCAGCAAAGGAAGCAATATGGATAATAACAATGCATTAGTAAGTTGCTTATATTAACTTTCTCTACATGATAAATGCCACTTACTGAAGTGAGACAACCCCTTTAAGGACCAGTGCTGTACAGTTACGGCTTGCTGATCAGGCGGGTGCACGAGCTGAGGCCGCCCGATCAGCGGCACAGACCCAGCAAGCACTGACAGCATGTAAACCCAACTGTGACTTAATAACTGAACCGTTCCTTAAAGGATAACTGTCATATTTTTTTTCCATATTTTGATAAAGATCATTAGTATAACCTTAGTGGCTAGCTTCAAATTTTATATTAATTCTTCCTAAACCCTTAAAATCATTCAATTTGTAACCCATAGCGCCTATTCTCACCTTACACTAAAACTGCGTTGCTAGGAGAGGTCCGTCTATCTGTTGGCTGCGCTGGAGGATGGAAGACGCACAAGCAGGCTTCCCTGCTACGTGTGTGCGCGCTCACATCAGTTCCCGGAAGGGAGAGCATTCTGTGACTTACAGCTGACACTCTGCTGCTACACGCCAGATCGGTGCTGACACCGATCTGGGGCGTTTAACCCCATAGATGCCGCGGTCAGCAGCCGCCCGTGGCATCCATGGGGTTAAGAGGGAGGGAGCTCCCTCTCTCTTCCATAACGCTGCTGCTGCGATTGCAGCGTTGCGATGGTTGCCATGTCAACAGGACGCCTTACAAAGTCCTCAAATTGCGCATGTGTAAGTTTTCTTTATATCCTTTAAGAAAACAACCCACAAAACAAGCATATTAACAGTTGCCTATACAAAAAGAAAACAGCTAGCCATACAAATTGACACTCATCGGGCTGTTATCCGAAACATTCTGTAGTATCTATTCCTGCAGGGAACCTAACAAGTACAAAACAAGCTATTTCTGACTTATCACACAGTCCAAAGTAGTACAGGTCAGACTCAGAAATAGGGGATTATCCTAAATTGGTCTAGAAGGGCTTATGCCATAATTGATGTAAAAATTCAAAATTAGACATCATATAGTACACAAGAATCTCTCTCTAATAAAGCTAGAACCAGCCCTGTGCCACCCATGGATCCAGAGATCTCCCCATTCATTGCTCCTATTGCTCTACAGGCTGGCAGCTCAGGTCCATTCTTAGCATGTTTGTCCTTTCTGCTACAACTCTCTCCCTGTAAATGTCACAGCTTAAGGGTCCATTCACACGTCCGCAACTTGGGTCTGGATCCGTTCCACAATTCTGTAGAACGGGTGCGGACCCGTTCATTTTCACTATGTGCTGTCCGCATCCGCATTTCAGGATCCGCAGTTCCGTTCCTGAAAAAAATAGAAAATGCCTTTTTTTGTCCACAGTTGCGGACAAGAATAGGACATGTTCTATTATAGTGCCGGCGATGTGCAGTCTACTAAATGCGGAACGCACATTGCCGATGTCCGCGTTTTGCGGATCCGCAATTTGAGGACCGCAAAACACCTACAGACGTCTGAATTGACCCTTAAACAGTAGATCTGCCTGTTGGCAGTTAAAGGATGGAGCTTGTGCGACCACTGCATAGGTGGATATGCATATTCCTATACAAATCAAGGGTTCATTCACACGCAACTAAACCAGCTTTCCATTGCACCAGTTTTGATAAATCTCTCCCAAAGTTATATTAACTAATCTTCCATATATGAATATTAAAATAATATTTAATGGTGACACAACCAGCCTAAGTAGAGCCTCTAATATTGTTAAAACTTTAACACAGAAAGAGCTGTTACAAAAATATACCAACAAAAATAATCCGTCCATTTCTACATCACAGCCTTTGATTAACGTTCATCACACAATATAGCTGTGAATACAAATAGGTTGCTGATATACTAAAGAAAAACTTGCCCTTTTATATCTAGAAGTTTTGCATGACGTTCTCAAACACAGATGCAGAGTTGTGGACAAAAAAGGTAACACACTGGGCAGAGAATAGTCCCCAAGTTTATTCAACATAACCATTAGGGACACTTGGATTCCGCATTAAGGTTTAATAATGGTACACACTCAGATTGGGTCAGTCACTAGTGGGGTACCACAGGGGTCAGTATTGGACCCTATTCTCTTCAATATATTTATTAATGATCTTGTAGAAGGCCTGCACAGTAAAATATCTATTTTTGCAGATGACACTAAACTGTAAAGTAATTAACACTGAAGAGGACAGTTTTCTCCTACAGAGGGATCTGGATAGATTGGAGGCTTGGGCAGAGAAATGGCAGATGAGGTTTAACACTGACAAATGTAAAGTTATGCACATCGGAAGGAAAATACATGTCGCCTGTACAAACTAAATGGGAAGATGATATGGAAATGAGCTAGTAACAAGCTCCTCTAATGCTACCAGATGTAAGGTACCTATCCTATAAGTCAATGCTTGAACTTTTTCTCCTACTATAAGGAAAACTGGCTTCTACCTCATGGGGTTTCTTTCCTTCCTCTAGATCAAGTTTGAGGGATAACAGGCTGAACTGGATGGATGGATATCTTTTTAAGCCTTAGGGCTCATGCACACGACCGTATTTTGTTTCCTTGTCCGTTCCGCTTTTTTGCTGATAGGATGCAGATCCATTAATTTCAATGGATCTGCAAAAAATGCAGACAGCACACCATGTGCTGTCCGCATCAGTATGTCCATTCCGTAGCCCCGCCCAAAAATAGAGCATGACCTATTTTTTTCTAGTTTGCGGACAAGGATAGGCATTATTACAATGGATCCTAAAAATAATGGATCCGCAAAAAAAACTAGTGCTATACGGACGTCATGCTTTTTTTTGCGGATCCGTAGTTTGCGGACTGCAAAACACATATGGTCGTGTGCATAAGGTCTTAGGCTCATACACACAAACTTATTTTTTTTTCAGGTTTTTTTTGAGGCCCGTATTCTGATCCATTCACTTCTATTAGTCCGTATAAAAAACAGAATATACTCCGTGTGCATTCCTTTTCCGTATGTCTGCATGGTCGATCCGCAAAACAGGCAACGGTCATGTGCATAAGCCCCAACTATGTTACTATCTAGATACAACATATCCAATTGCATAAACTGTGAAAGTCAACATGGTAGTATATGTCATTATGTGCATTGAATGCAACCTTAAACCTGTAGTGAGTGGTGTAAAAATTTAAAACGTGACCGTAGAATGTTAACCCCTTAAGGACACGGCCCTATTTCACCTTAAGGACCAGGCCATTTTTTAAAAATCTGACCAGTGTCACTTTATGTGGTGATAACTTTAAAACACTTTTTCTTATCCAGGCCATTCTGAGATTGTTTTTTCGTCACATATTGTACTTCATGACAGTGGTAAAATGAAGTCGAAAAATTTCATTTTTATTTATAAAAAATACCAAATTTACCAAAAATTTTGAAAAATTTGCAATTTTCCAAGTTTCAATTACTCTACTTCTATAATACATAGTAATACTGCCAAAAAAAGTTATTGATTTACATTCCCCATATGTCTACTTCGTGTATTGATAATTTTGGGAATGCCATTTTATTTTTTGGGGACGTTACAAGGCTTAGAAGTTTAGAAGCAAATCTTGAAATTTTTCAGAAATTTTCAAAAACCAACTTTTTAGGGACCAGTTCAGGTCTGAAGTCACTTTGTGAGGCTTACATAATAAAACCACGCAAAAATGACCCCATTCTAGAAACTAAACCCTTCAAGGTATTCAAAACTGATTTTACAAAAGTCATTAACCCTTTAGGTTTTCCACAAGAGTTAATGGCAAATGAAGATAAAATTTCAGAATTTCAATTTTTTGTAAAATTTTCCATTTTAATCCATTTTTTCCAGTAACAAAGCAAGGGTTAATAGCCAAACAAAACTTAATATTTATTCCCCCGATTCTGCAGTTTGCACGAACACCCTATATGTGGTTGTAAACTGCTGTATGGCCAAACTGCAGGGCGCAGAAGGAAAGGAGCGCCATATGGTTTTTGGAACGCGGATTTTGCTGGGCTGGTTTTTTTACACCATGTCCCATTTGAAGCCCCCCGATGCACCTCTAGAGTAGAAACTCCATAAAAGTGACTCCATCTAAGAAACTATACCCCTCAAGGTATTCAAAACCAGTTTTACAAACTTTGTTAACCCTTTAGGTGTTCCACAAGAGTTATTGGCAAATGGAGATGAAATTTACGAATTTCTATTTTTTGTTACCTTGTCTCAAAAAAAGTGTAATATAGAGCAACCAAAAATCATGTTTACCCTAGAATAGTACAAACAAAACTGACACCTTATCCGTAGTTTCCAAAATGGGGTCACTTTATTGGAGTTTCTACTGTAGGGGTGCATCAGGGGGGCTTCAAATGGGACATAGTGTCAAAAAACCAGTCCAGCAAAATCTGCCTTCCAAAAACCATATGGCGTTCCCTTCCTTCTGTGCCCTGCCGTTTGGCCATACAGTAGTTTACGACCACATATGGGGTGTTTGTGCAAACAAGAGAATCAGGGCAATAAATATTGAGTTTTGTTTGGCTGTTAACCCTTGCTTTGTTACTGGAAAAATGGATTAAAATGGAAAATTTGCAAAAAAATAGCTGTTTTGGGACTGTTTTTATTTTTTGTTATTTACATAGTTGAACTGACAGGTTAGATTGTGTGCTATTTTTATAGAGCAGGTTGTTACGGACGCGACAATACCAAATATGACTACTTTTTGGTTTTTTTTTGTTTGTTTTACATAATAAAGCATTTTTGAAAAAAAAATTTTTTTAGTGTCTCCACATTCTGAAAGCCATAGTTTTATTTTATTTTTTTGGGCGACTGTCTTATGTAGGGGCTCATTTTTTGCGGGATGAGATGGCGGTTTGATTGGCACTATCTTGGGGTGCATATGACATTTTGGTCACTTGCTATTACACTTTTTGTGATGTAAGGTGACAAAAATGGCTTTTGACACCGTATTTTTTTTTTTTTTTTTGCCGTGTTCAGCTGAGGGGTTAGGTCATGTGTTAATTTTATAGATCAGGTTGTGACAGACGCGGCGATACATAATATGTATACTTTTTATTTATTTATATAAAAGTTTTACACAATAATATAATTTTTTAAAACAAAAAAAAAATCATGTTTTAGTGTCTCCATAGTTTGAGAGCCATATTTATTTATTTTTTTGAGCGATTGTCCTATGTAGGGGCTCATTTTTTGCGGGATGAGATGGCGGTTCGAATGGTACTATCTTGGGGTGCATATGACTTTTTGATCGCTTACTATTACACTTTTTGTGATGTAAGGTGACAAAAAAATGGCTTGTTTGACAACGTTTTTATTTTTTATGTTTACGGCGTTCATCTGAGCGGTTAGGTCATGTTATATTTTTATAGAGCAGGTCCTTACGGGCGCGGCGATACATAATATGTATACCTTTTTTTTACTTATTTTGGTTTTACACAATAATATCCTTTTTGAATGAAAAAAAAAACATGTTTTAGTATCTCCACAGTCTGAGAGCCATATATTTTTCAGTTTTTAGGCAATTGTCTCAGGTTGGGTATCATTTTTGCGGGATGAGGTGACGGTTAGATTGGCACTATTTGGGGGGTCATATGACTTTTTGATCGCTTGCTATTACACTTTTTGTGATGTAAGGTGGCAAAAAAATGGCTTTTTGACAAAGTTTTTATTAATTTTTTTTACAGTGTTTACTTGAGGGGTTAGGTCATGTGATATTTTTATAGAGCAGATTCTTACGGACGTGGAGATACCCAATATGTATACGTTTTAATATTATTTTTTACATTTAACACTAAAAAGCATTTTTGAAACAAAAAAAATCATGTTTTAGTCTGAGAGGCATAGTTTTTTTATTTTTTGGCCAATTGATTTAGGTAGGGGCTCGTTTTTTTGCGGGATGAGATGGCGGTTTGATTGGTACTATTTTGGGAGGCAAACACCTTTTTGATCGCTTTGTATTACACTTTTAGTGATGTAAGGTGCCAAAAAATGGCTTATTTACACCATTTTTTTTTTTTTTTTTTATGGCGTTCACCTGAGGAGTTCAGTCATGAGATATTTTTATAGAGCAGGTTTTTACGGACGCGGCGATACCTAATATGTGTAGTGTATTTTTTTTTTTTTTTTTTTATTCAGTGATGTGTTTTTTTCATTTTTACTTTTTTTCACTTTTTTACATTTTTTTTTTGACCCAGACCCACTTGGTTCTGAAAGATCCAGTGGATCTGGTGTCTGTATAATACAGTACAGTACACTATATAGTGCACTGTACTGTATTTTGTACTTTAGAAAGTCTGAATAGACCTTTAGCAGGTCTATTCAGCGTCCTGTCTCCATGGCAACCATCACCCGCTGCCATAACTGAGCAGTGGGTGATGGGGAGGGAGTGGAGCTCCCTCCCTCTGTGATCCCATACTGTTGGGGGGCTGCAAAGGCACAGCAGCCCCCCCGATGGGAGAGGGAGGGAGCTCCCTCCCTGTTAACCCTTCCATACCACGGTCCATACGGACCGCGGTACGGAAGGGGTTAAACGGCTGGCATCTGATCAAGCACAGATGCCAGCCGTTTCTATTAGAGTGTCAGCAATGTGCTGTCACTCTGATAGACCCACTAGACACCAGGGAAAGGAGGCGGGCAGGGGATCGCACCGCCCGCCTCCCGCAGCCCGCAACCACCCCCCTGCACCCCCGCAGCCACAATATGATTGGGGGCTGCAGGGGGGGTTAAAAATAAACAGTTTGGGGGCATTAACCCTCAGAAGCGCTGCAAACTGCAGGTCTGAATTGACCTGCGATTTGCAGCGATCGCCCATATTGGGGGGGTCACAGGACCCCACTGGGCATTGTAGCAAGGTACCTGCTGAATGATTTCAGCAGGTACCTTGTTCCGATCACTGCCAGCTGAGCAGCAGTGATCGGAACAACTCATGACGTACCGGTACGTCATGTGTCCTTAAGGACTCGGGAAACATGCCGTACCGGTACGTCATGTGTCCTAAAGGGGTTAAAAAAGCCCTATTTCGGAACTTTTTTAAGACAGGATTCCTGTAGTGCAGGACATGATACATTCCCCCATTTGGGATTGTCATCCTCATGCATATTGGCATTCATTTTCATTGGGATTCAAAAATAATAAAACACAGAGGTGGTGACTCTACAATATTGTAGGATTAAATGTGTTTGCTGCGCTGTATCTGATCTCTGTTCTCTGATACAACATACATGATCTTGTTGGTTATTAAACATTTTGAAACATTCATATGAATTTACCATTAGTCGCCTGCGTTTTAATGCTTACTATGCCTCAGCTATGAGTAAGCCCATGTGGCTTGAAACAGGTCCGCTGACTGTATGGACTATGGTTTATGTGTTTACTTGAAGATGTAAGGCTAGTATTACACTAGCGTTATTAGCTCCCACAGGCTGTTCCAGCAGAGAAGAACGGCAGTCTTCGAAACAAAAAGATCATGGCTAGCAGAATTCTGAGAGGCAACGCATGGTTGGCCAGATTACCGCCAGATCTCATTATAGGCAAGGGGTCCGGCAGTGCCGGATCTGGAGAACTCCAGCAGGCTGCTCTTCTGCTGGAATAGCATGCCAGATCAGTTAAAAGTCAAAGTGAATGAGCCCTAAAGGGGTTGTCTGCTTTGGAAACCCTATTATTTAATGGCCTCATTCAGAATCTCCATTATTCAGAGCAGAAATCGCTAAGAAGAGCATCTTTTTCTCTCTGGGGGACTTTGCATGCTGATCTCTTATACAGACAAGTGATATAAGTGGCACCACTTTTTACCAATTTTCCCATTAGCTTACAGAGATTTGCTTGTGAAAAGAAGCCCAAGTGATTAGCTTCAGGTAGTCTGGCTTGCCTACTTCCCATAATGCATAATGGTGCCAGGCTTTCAGTTGAAACAGGCATCAAGGTGGATGCCATCCAAGTGGTCTTCCTCACATTTGTTACTTTACATTATATATTGACCATGGTGCTCCATGAGGGCTTAGGTCTCTTCCTAGAGCAGTGGTGGCGAACCTATGGCACGGATGCCAGAGGCGGTACTTAGAGCCCTCTCTGTGGGCACCAGCACCCTGGAAAAAGTCAATGGTGCACCAATATCCTTAGACTTTTCCAGCCATTCATCAGCAGACAGCGCATTGAAGGCAGGCTACTATAGCTAAATGATAAAGTACATGGAAGATATACTATACTGGACTGTAGTATTGAGGTTAAACTGCCGTGTTGGCACTTTGCGATAAATAAGTGGGTTTTGTGTTGTAGTTTGGGCACTCGGTCTCTAAAAAATTCGCCATCACTGTCCTAGAGCATGTGGTCTCTAATATGGTCATTGGTCACATTGCCGCCTTAGAGGATCTGATGAATATGAAGAACAATAGAAGTAGCATATGGACGGCACCAACTATAAATAAAAGGCATTTTCCTGGCTCCCGATATTAATTACACATCCTCAGATTAGGTCATCAATATCCGATCAGTGAAGATCCGACACCATGCAACCCCACATATCAGCTGTTCCCTGCAGCCTCTGGTGCTGGTACTAGCAATATAAATGGAGAGGGAACCACAGGTCTCTTCAAAGTGTAGTCATCATGCTGGGTTGCGGTAACTCAGCTCCGATTGAAATGATTGGGAACAACCACTACACTTTGAACAAAGCTATGCTTCCTGTTCCATTCTCATTGCTAGTTCCAGTGCCAGAGGGAACAGCTGATCAGTAGGGATGCGGGATGTCGGACTGTCACTGATCGGATATTAATAGGTCATCAATATTAGAGCCTGGAAAACCCCTTTAATGTGACCACTAATATATTGATAAGTTGAAGGGGTATATCTATCTCTCGAATCCAATTGTTTCTATACAAGCATATTAGCAAATATAATGCCCATTTTCCAGATATTTCTTCATTTTATCTGTGGTAACTTGCTGGTTTCTGTCCTGGGTTATGAACATCACTGCTTTTCTATTGCGGTGGCTGCACTTTGTCTACAGACTCTGATCTTAGCGTGTATTGCTTGAGCAGTAGCAATGTGATAAATGAATAGGACAGTTTTTGGGAATTGGAAATTTAAATGTACACACATCAGCGTAAGTCAAAGGGATGGTATTAGAACCAGGAGATAATGAACACATGGACTTACAAGCTCGTACAAATTATTGAGCAGACTACACTTTTTTTTTTTTTTTTTTTTTTTTTTTTTAGAGTGGGCCTCATTTCTCGGGATTGGTAACACTAGAGATAGAGGGTAGCTTGTTCAAATGCTGACAATCTAAGATTTAAAACAAGACCAGAATCACATCATTATCTCTTCTTCAGGAGTTATAGCTGTTAAAAATTGGGTCAGGATCTATCTCCCAATGTTGAGGAGATAATGCTATGATTCTGATCTTTTTTAGGCTCATATCTCTGGCTGCTACCTAGCCTGAGATATATAGAATTAAAGTAGCCCTCAGCAGGCTGTGATCTCAGCCTGCCTGGAGGAGGAGAGGGGGCCAGTGTGGGAGATGGGAGAGAAAAAAAAATTAGACATCACATTCGTAATGACCAACAGAATAAAGTTATCATGCTATTTATACTAGTGAACACCGTAAAAAATAGACTTAAATTTCCTTTTTTTGAATCTCCCCCAGCCTAAAAAGAAAATAATAAAAGTTATTTAATACATCTGAATGCCAAAACACAGAACTGGAAAAATGCTACTGGACCTTAGGGCTAAAGGAGTATTAAACTCACCGGTAATCTGGCTTCCTGGAAGTCTCCTCGGGAAATGATTTTTTACAGTAGAAATCAATTTCTGAAGTTATTACATTTTAATACTGTACGGAGGGCATGCTCTGTACAGTACTGAAACAAAATTTTATGCGAATCGACTTCGGATGTTTCATCCGAAGTCAATTCGCTCATCACTACTGGTAATACTAATTTCCCCAGTTGTCCACATCCAAGAATTATATTAGGGAGGGACAATAGCACGCAGGACTTTACGTCTAAAGGCCATGTCTTCACTAGAAAAAAACGTCTAAAATGCTTGATGAAAGTATGAACTCTTTTCCAAGTCGCCACTCTACAGATTTTGTCTAGAGAGGCTAAAGATATTTCTGCCCATGTATTTGATGACCGCACGCCTAACATCTAAGCTGTGAAAGATGGACTCCTGGTAATTTTTGGGCTTGGCCCAAGGGCTCCCCAGGAGAGACGGAATCCCAGTAAACAATGAAAGCGCTGCTTCAGCACTGTCTGCAGCACTAGAGTGATTACCGGCTAAGTAAGTTCACATAGGGTGGGGGCGGAGGCAGAGCGTGTGTGCGTGCAGGCGCAGCCAGGAGAGGGAGTGGTCCTGCTCCTGTCGTTAGTGTATGGCAGAGTTGTAAGCCAGATGTGGAAGTGAAGCTGCGCGCGCCTGCTGCAGGAAGTGAGTGAGGTAAGGCGGCATGATGAGCAGAGCTCTACAGACCGATGGTGCCAGGTGGGTAGGAATGGGGACTGACTGGGAGATAGCAGCACAGCAGCCAAAATGCGCTTAAAGGTCTCCGGCGCAGCGGAGGCCTGACTGATATGGAAGGGCACGGCCACTCCTGCTGCAGGTTGGTAGGCAGGCAGGGCCAGGGGCTCAGGACCCAGTTGCTAGTAGTCTGTGTATAAAAGTGGCCAGTTTCTACTAGCTTCCCCATATTGTGCTGGCCTGGGATGGGTCTGGGTTCTACTGGCACTGGGGGCCACTAGGATCAATGTACACTTCTCCCTCCAAATTTTTTTAAGGATCCTAGTAATCAATGGAATGCATATACTATATGAGATGTCCAATCCTGATTAAAGGCATCCCTGAGGTTGATGGAAAAGAACGGATCTACTTGCCAATTTTTCCAAGAGGCAAAGACATCTATTAGTGGACTGTCCCATTGCTCCGTTATCATATGAAATACTTCCAGACATAGTGGCCATTTCCCAGGATCTAGAGCAGCGATGCCCAACCTACGGCCTGCGGGCCAAATCCGGCCTGTGAAGCAGTGTAATAGGGGCCCGTGCGACTCCCTGGAAAAAGTCTAAGGAGTAACAATAGCGGTGCTGCCTGTGCCTGAAATAATTAATAACAAAGCTTATAGCAAGGAGCTTTGTTATTGGTTGGTATAAGTGCGCCAGAGCAACATACGTCGGGTCAGGCAGGGAAAGCCGGCAGGAGCAGGAAGGAGGAGGGGCCGGCTCCAGGGGTGGCTGTAGTAAGGAGAGCGGAGCACACTGCCGGAGGACCATGGGCAACATGATAGGGCTGCTGGAGAGGTAAGGAGGGTGGACTCATGTGACTGGTCCCCGGTGACCCTGCTCCCCACTCCTACTATCACCCCACTAGTGACCCTGCTCCCCCCTCCTGCTGTCACCCCACTAGTGACCCTGCTTCACCCTCCTCCTGTCACCCGACTAGTGACCCTGCTCCCCCCCCCCATCACCCCACTAGTTATCCTGCTTCCCTCTCCTCCTGTCACCCAACTAGTGACCCTGCTCCCCCCTCCTCCTGTCACCCCACTAGTGACCCTGCTTCCCCCTCCTCCTGTCACCCCACTAGTGACCCTGCTTCCCCCTCCTCCTGTCCACCCACTAGTGACCCTGCTTCCCCCTCCTCCTGTTACCCCACTAGTGACCCTGCTTCCCCCTCCTCCTGTCCACACACTAGTGACCCTGCTTCCCCCTCCTCCTGTCACCCCACTAGTGACCCTGCTCCCCTCTCATCCTGTCATCCCACAGGGAAGAAGATGAACACACTCCACCGACTATGATGGGATCAGTTCAGGCCAGTTCAGTTTCCGTTCGTGATCCTGTCTTTTTACCGGTCACAAAAGTGCTGCATACAAGACTTCTTTGTCTGGTCTTTCGACAGAATCTGCAACAGAAACTCCAAACACAGCCCCCAACGCAGATTTGAAGGCCTACGTATTATGTATTTTAGTAATGCTCACACATGCCCCCTCACAGTGATTGCATTTCTTTCTGGCAAAGCTACCTGGTTCTGGCCCGCAAAATTTATACCATGTCTAGTGCGGCCCTCAGATGAAAAATGGTTGGGCACCACTGATCTAGAGTATGATGGTTTTCATAATCCGCTTTTGCATGATCCCGTCAGATGTCGTAATTGTGGTGATTATCATAATTGAGGGAATATATTCTTGATTCCAATAAACGCCTTTCTCTAGGTTGCTTTTTAAGAGAATCCTTCACCTTCTGGTTTAGGATGATATGACTGTCCAGCGTTGTTTGGATAAGCAGTTTGGTTAGAATAAGCAGTTTAAGGGCCTCAGATGAAACTGGGGCCAGTACATGATGAAAGGCTGCTTAGTATTTTCATTGCTGCCGTGATAGAACAGAAAGTTATTTTCCTGAACTCCCTCACCTGGGACTGTAAATTTTGGAACTTGTGGGATGGAAGAAATGACCTCTGGGAGTTGGAATCCAGTAAAATCCCAAGGAAAGTCTTTCAGCTGTTTGGAGTCAAACTGGATTTTTCCTAGTTGATGATCCATCCCAGGGACTGGAGATGGGCCAGGGCTATCTGCAGATGGCATAACAGTTGATTTTGGTTGTCCGGCACTACCATCGAGATAAGGGATAACCAGGATTGCATCCTATCTGAGCGCTGCCACAACTTCTGCCGTGATTTTGGTAAAAATTCTTGACGCAGAGGAGATACCGAAGGGAATGTATAGAAACGGATAATGTTGGATGTGATCTCACATCTGAATTGTAAATCTCAGAAACTTCCTTGAACTTTTGTGGATAGGGACATGATAATACACATCCCTCAGATCAATGGAAGACATTACTACTCATCTTATTATCAATTTCATTAAGAAATGTATTTGCTTAGGGGTTTTAAATTTATAATACTTCTCAAATTCCCATATTTTTTTTTGCATTAATGGCATTGGCCTTTCTGTTTCTTTGGAACCGGTTCTATTGCCCCTAATTTTAACAAGTCTCTTATGCCCTTGTTTAAGGTATTTTGTTGAGAGAGAAAAGAGATTGTGAATTTTTGGGGAGGGGAGACTTTATACAATATCCCTCCTTTATTATATTCAGGATCCTTTTTGAATCCAGAGGAAAAAAAAACAGGCTGGTGTATTTGAGTTTCATTTACAGTATACTTATATAAGTAGATATATATATAAAGCGAGGTTGGTCGCGACGCGTGGTTGATTAAGTGTGTGGTTGTGAAAGTGTGACTTAAGATTAAGTGACTTCAGATTCAGGGACTTCAGTGGGGGACTGAAATTCGTCAGTTCTTGTTACTACATTATATTGTATTTTTTTTGTTTTTGTGGTGTAATCCCCATTAGTATGTCTTGCACAATTGACAATGCCGTCCAGTGCACATCTTGCATGATGTATGCAGTCCTGGAACAGCCGTTTGAGGGTGCATATCTTTGTTCAAAATGTGAGCAAATTACCCATTTGGAATCGCACATCGAGTCTCTAAACGGGCATATTGCAACACTGAGAGCCACTGACAATTTGCAAAAAAGTTTGCTGCTCACCGAGCAAGCAGTCTTTGGGGTAGTTCAGGGGAAGGGTGACAGTAAGGAGGCTGAGGAAAGTGAGGTAGCTAGCTGGGTGACAGTAAGTAAGGGGGGTAGAGGGAAGAGTGCCAGGGAGGCTAGCCCTGATCTGACACACCCCAACAAGTTTGCACGTTTGGCAGCTGAGGGGGGTGGCAGCTCAGGGACAGCACTGCTGCAGCCAGACACTTCCTCTGCCAGTCAGGGGAATGTCAGCTCCAGTAAGCAGGGGACCAGGAGAGCAGGGCAGGCCAGACAGGTGCTGGTAGTGGGAGACTCAATTATTAGGGGAACAGATAGGGCGATCTGTCACAAAGATCGTGATCGCCGAACAGTGTGCTGTCTTCCTGGCGCTAGAGTTCGACACATCGCAGATCGGGTTGACAGATTACTGGGAGGGGCTGGAGAAGATCCAGCAGTCATGGTCCATATCGGAACCAATGACAAAGTTAAAGGTAGGTGGAGAGTCCTTAAGAATGATTTCAGGGATTTAGGTGAAAAGCTTAGGGCAAGGACCTTAAAGGTAGTATTTTCCGAAATACTGCCTGTACCACGGGCCACACAAGAAAGGCAGAGGGAGATTAGAGAGGTTAACAACTGGCTCAAGAACTGGTGTAGGAAGCAGGGTTTTGGGTTCATGGAGAACTGGGCCGACGTTGCTATCGGCTACAGGCTCTATCGTAGGGACGGGCTGCACCTCAATGGGGAAGAGGCAGCCGTGTTGGGGAGAAAGATGGCTAGAAGGTTGCAGGAGTGTTTAAACTAGGGACTGGGGGGGAGGGAAATTGCATTATAGGAGGGGAAGATAGTGCAGATAGAGACCGGGGGCAAGGTAGTGGACTGGGGGAGGAAAGGAAGGAGGGACTAGAAAAGTTCAGAAGGAAAGGTGTAGGGCAAAAAATATGCATAAACCTCTCAAATGTATGTATACTAATGCCAGAAGCCTGACTAATAAAACTGGGGAACTGGAATTAGTGATGTGTGAGGAGGATTATGACATAGTGGGAATAACTGAGACATGGCTGGACGATAGCTATTACTGGGCTGTTAATGTACAAGGTTACAATCTGTTCAGAAAGGATCGTCAAAACCGGAGAGGGGGAGGGGTCTGCCTTTACATAAAGTCCTGTCTAAAGCCCACACTCCGGGAAGACATCTGTGAGGGACACGAAAATGTGGAGTCATTGTGGGTAGATATAAATGGAGCCAAAAACAATAATAAATTACTAATAGGAGTTTACTATAAACCACCTAATATACCAGAGTCCGCAGAAAATATATTACTAAACGAGATAAACAAGACGGCAAACCATAATGAGGTGGTTATTATGGGGGACTTCAACTACCCAGATATAGACTGGGAAACTGAAACCTGTACATCCCATAAAGGAAACAGGTTCTTGGCAATAGCCAAAGACAATTACCTTTCCCAAATGGTTCAGGACCCAACTAGAGGGACGGCCATACTGGGCTTAGTATTAACCAATAGACCTGATAGAACAACAGACGTGCAGGTCGGGGGACACCTGGGAAATAGTGACCATAAAGTAATAACCTTCCAATTATCCTTCAAACGAGAGTTTCTACAGGGAGGAACAAGAATACCGGACTTCAAAAAAGCTAAATTTAGCCAACTAAGAGAGGCCATAGGCCCAATTAACTGGGACAAAGTCCTCAAAAATAAAAATACAACCACAAAATGGGAGATTTTTAAAAGCATCGTAACATCTAATTGTGATCGATGCATACCTTATAGAAATAAAAGGCTAAGAAATAAGAAGAAACCAATGTGGATAAATAGAACCGTAAACATAGCAATAAATGACAAAAAGAAAGCATATAAATCACTAAAACAGGAGGAGAGCATGGAAGCTCTGATAAACTATAAGGAAAAAAAATAGAATATGTAAAAAACTAATAAAAACTGCCAAACTAGAGACCGAGAGATGAATTGCCAAAGAGAGCAAAACTAACCCTAAAATGTTTTTCAATTATATAAATGGTAAAAAATATAAATCTGAAGGAGTCGGCCCTCTACATAGCAATGAGGGGGGAGTTGCAGAAAGCAAAAAGGATAAAGCTAAGCTATTAAATATTTTCTTCTGAGACCCTTCCTGTATGCCGTGACTCACTGTAGATCTGATTATTACTGTCTAATCTTTTGTTACTTGTTTTGCTTACTTTACTCTGATTATTGAACTTCTTTACTTTGCTGTGTCAGGTAGGCAGCATCCGTGCGGATGCCCTGACGCATTACAACTATGTATGTATGTATGTTTTTTTTTTTTTCTAATGTTTTACTGCAAAATACTGCTTGGTAGTGGCTGCGACCACGAACATTTGCTCGCTTTCTTCATTCTAAATAATCTTAATAAAAATTATTGAATCTAAATATTTTCTTCTGTCCACTGTTTTCACTGAGGAAAATAAACTGTCAGATGAAATGCAAAATGTAAAAGTAAATTCCCCTTTAAAAGTGCCCTGTCTGACCCAGGAAGAAGTACAGCAGCAACCTAAAAAGATTAAAATAGACAAATCGCCAGGACTGGATGGCATACACCCCCGTCTCCTAAGGGAATTAAGTGATGTCCTAGCCAGACCCTTATTTTTGATATTCACGGACTCCATACTGACAGGGAATGTTCCACCAGACTGGCGTATAGCAAATGTGGTGCCAATATTCAAAAAGGGCCAAAAAACAGAGCCTGGAAATGATAGGCCGGTAAGTTTAACATCTGTTGTGGGTAAACTGTTTGAAGGTTTTGTAAGAGATGCTATCTTGGAGTATCTCAATGAAAATAAGCAAATTACACCATATCAGCATGGCTTCATGAGGGATCGGTCATGCCAAACTAATTTAATCAGTTTCTATGAGGAGGTAAGTTCTAGACTTGACCGGGGTGAATCAGTGGATGTCATATATCTGGACTTCTCCAAAGCATTTGACACTGTACCACACAAAAGGTTAGTATATAAAATGAGAACACTTGGACTAGGAGAAAATATCTGTATGTGGGTAAGTAACTGGCTCAGTAATAGAAAACAGAGGGTGGTTATTAACGGTAGATACTCAGATTGGGTCACTGTCACTAGTGGGGTACCTCAGGGGTCAGTATTGGGCCCTATTCTCTTCAATATATTTATTAATGATCTTGTAGAAGGCTTGCACAGTAAAATATCAATTTTTGCAGATGACACTAAACTGTGTAAAGTAATTAACACTGAAGGGGACAGTTTTCTGCTACAGAGGGATCTGGATAGATTGGGGGCTTGGGCAGAGAAATGGCAGATGAGGTTTAACACTGACAAATGTAAAGTTATGCACATGGGAAGGAATAATGCAAGTCACCCATACATACTAAATGGTAAAACACTCAGTAACACTGACATGGAAAAGGATCTAGGAATTTTAATAAATAACAAACTAAGCTGTAAAAACCAGTGTCAGGCAGCTGCTGCTAAGGCCAATAAGATAATGGGTTGCATCAAAAGGGGCATAGATGCCCGTGATGAAAATATAGTCTTACCACTTTATAAATCACTAGTCAGACCACACATGGAGTACTGTGTACAGTTCTGGGCTCCTGTAAACAAGGCAGACATAGCAGAGCTAGAGAGGGTTCAGAGGAGGGCAACTAAAGTAATAACTGGAATGGGGCAACTACAGTACCCGGAAAGGGTATCAAAATTAGGGTTATTCACTTTAGAAAGAAAACGACTGAGGGGAGATCTAATAACTATGTATAAATATATCAGGGGTCAGTACAGAGATCTCTCCCATCATCTATTTATCCCCAGGACTGTGACTGTGACGAGGGGACATCCTCTGCGTCTAGAGGAAAGAAGGTTTGTACACAAACATAGAAAAGGGTTCTTCACGGTAAGAGCAGTGAGACTATGGAACTCTCTGCCTGAGGAGGTGGTGATGGTGAGTACAATAAAGGAATTCAAGAGGGGCCTGGATGTATTTCTGGAGCATAATAATATTTCAGGCTATAGCTACTAGAGATAGGTCGTTGATCCAGGGAGTTGTTCTGACTGCCTGATTGGAGTCGGGAAGGAATTTTTTCCCCTTAAGTGGGGAAAATTGGCTCTACCTCACAGGGGTTTTTTGCCTTCGTCTGGATCAACTTGCAGGAAACAGGTCGAACTGGATGGACAAATGTCTTTTTTCGGCCTTATATACGATGTTACTATGATCCAAGAGTTTGATGTTACTTGCTCCCAGGTGCTTAGAAAGGAGCTGAGTCTTGCACATACCTGGATGGCGTCATTGTTTTGAAGTGGAGAAAGAAGCTTCTGGGGTTGAGAAGGAAATTTCTTTCTTTTCCAAAATTTGCCATAACTACACCTTCCTGTTTTACCTTTGTCTTTTTTCTTTTCTGATTGGAACTGACGGCCACAAAAATTTTGTCTCCTGGATCTGACTCTACCTTCTGGTAAACCTTTTTTTTACAGTCAGTAGCATTCTCTAGGATTTTATCCAGGTCAGGTCCAAATACGTACTGGCCATGAAAGGGTACGTATGCCTTAAAGGGGTATTCCGATAAAGTAACTTAATTTTTGAAAATCATTAAGGCTGCAAGCTTTGACCCAACTAGAACCCATACCTATACATATAACCAGAGTTTTAATTTACCTTGCAATCCATTTGTCTAGTTCCTGTGTAACCCTTCAACACACAGAGTATCATGGTGCCTGATCTTCGCTCGCAAAACTACAATCCCCACAATCCCTAGCTTTCCTGCTGTGAGTGTTCATGTTTATTGATTGGCTGCCTGATATACAGTCAAGATGCAGTCAAGGATAGCCAGCACTCGATCTCCGGGTCACGCTGCGCGGGAAGGAGCGTTCTTCACGATTCATTAACAGGATAAATCCCAGCAGCCGTGCTCTTTTTCTAATGCTCTTTTATTTTATTTTACAGTTTGCAAATACAATAAAGTTCTGGACGCATTTCGGCAATAAGCCTTTTTCAGCAAGTCTTGCTGAAAAAGGCTTATTGCCGAAACACGTCCAGGACTTTGCAAATACAATAAACTGTAAAATAAAATAAAAGAGCATTGGAAAAAGAGCACGGCTGCTGGGATTTATCCTGTTAATGATATACAGTCAAGTCATGCCCCCTCTACTCAGTAATCACCAGCACACTAACACTCCGTTTGTTTCACAAGACATTTAGCTAGAGAATTAATAGCAACACAATGAGCATGCTCGACCTAACAAAGGCTCAGAACCACAGGTCGATGCCATGGTAATTTATGAGGAAACACAGTGGGTAGCAGAGAAAGAAAACAACTTTTATAACTACTGAACAGTAAATATGTGAAATTTACATTATATTAGGTAATTATTTATGATGAATTAGTCTAAAATACAAGTTATATTTATGGTAACCGGAATACCCCTTTAAGCACAAAACACGTCTAGTTGTATTAGATAACACCGCTGAAGGTGCTGAGAACTTTGTAAAATTTGATCTCTAGGGATCTCTACCTAACTGTTCCAATCAGACATTGAGTGTTGTGGTTACACAAGTTGCCGCTACACCTGGTTTAAGAAGAGTAGCCGTGGCTTCCCATGTCTCCCTTAATAAGTTCTCTGCTACACAGCCAATAAACGTGCCTGGAATGCCGTAGCCATGTTAGTTACTGGCATTATAGTGATTGGCTGGCCAGAACGCGTCATCGGGTGCTATAAAGCACCTGATGACACATGGTTTGGCTCAGTCTTAGTCAGGGAGAGCAGTGCTGTAGAAGGGACAGATAGTGTAGGGAATTGAATTTTATTTTTTTGTTAGGCAGGGTTGGTGTTAGAAACCCAAAAGTGCTTTTAAGGACTATTGTTGTATCTGGCAGCAATATATATTATTAGCACAGCCTGCGCTAAATAGAGTTCAATTGTTTGGCCGCTGCAGACAGTGACATTATCTGTGCTACATCTCCTGTATAACGTTTGCGCATCCTAAAAATATCTGTGACATCCAGTGTACTTTTTCCGTAGACGCTGCGTACAATGACAATACCGGTGGTACATCTCCCGTATAACGTTTACGCATCCCAAATATCTGTGACATTGACTGTCATTTATTTGCGCATACACTTAAAAAAAACTGCACTACTGTACGTGTGACATACTTGCAAGCATATATACCATTTAATATGATGAAGGCGAGCAGTAGGGGACAAGGAAGTGTGCAATAAATGGTGTATTGTAGTGCTGGTTCCTTGTAATTTTTTGCAGCCCTTTCACTTAGTGCATAGGCTTTATGAGTGTAGGAGTCCCACTACCTGAACAATTGTACCACAACGTGAATGAGGAATTATGTGATATACAGGTTGTATCGGAGTGCCTCTTCCTTGTAATTTATGGCAGCACATGCACTTTATATACAAGTAAATATACAGGAAAGAATGGTTCCTAACAATTTTTCCTCTAAAATCGAATTAATCTTTGGTTTTGTGCGTATTATTGTCAGTCTGTAAAAGTGGCGTACTACTAGGAGAACATCGTTCCAAGCAGCGACCTGGGAGTCCAATATGCATCCAGACATCCTCCCCATGCCGTTCCCAAACCATTTCAGTAGTGTTTCCATTAATTTCTGACCTTTTCCTATGAACCTGACAACCTCCCCTCTTCAGAGCAGGGGGTGCCTGGTTTAATGCTCGGGTTCTCCCATTGACTTCCATTGTGCTCAGGTGCTCGGTACAGCACCCGAGCATCCTGAGGTGTTCTACTCGAGAACCAAGGCACTTTGGTGCTCGATCAACACTAATCCTTACCTCACTGATAAGAATGTGGCTTAAATAAGTGTTTATGACCTCTTAGTAGTTTGGAGATAAGGGAAAGTACTAGTCAAACAGTTATAAAAACAGTTAACCCTTTGTGACAGAATGAGAATCACAGAAATAAACGTGGCCTAAATGGGTGGGACTGCTCCAAACCCCAAACACTGTGGCGTGTTTCTAACTGGGGGGGCAGTTCCCCCAGTTAGAAACACGCCACAGTGTTTGGGGTTTGGAGCAGTCCCACCCATTTAGGCCACGTTTATTTCTGTGATTCTTGTTTTATATGTATTGAATGTGCCATTGCATATGGCTGGTAAACATTCTGTTGCACCTGGAAGCCGGTGTCACATGGTCTGTTGTAGGTGTAGCTTGCGGCCTCATTTGTTCCCCATTGCATTGTTGGTCCTGCAATGCAGGTGAGTGGGAGGGGGCTGTAGGCTGCTTAATACCTGTTCAGACCTTGTTCACACACCATAGGTAGTCTAGTGGTAGGACCCCATGTCATGCTGAGATACTGTGAAGTGGTGCTTAAAGGGGCTCCGATATGTTCCTGATTGGAAATATTGGCGAATCTCTCAGCTTTTAACACCAGAGTGAGGGATTAGCCAGTGTTGTCAGTTGCTTATTCATGTGGTGCATCTTTTTTCTGTGAGTTTTGTGACAGAATGGCTCAATATTTTTAATAAAGGACAATAATAAACAAAAAATTGCTTCCAAAGGTGTACATAGCTTTTAAGCTTAGCCGAATCCTCCAAAGGCTGGGAAGTTTGTTTCGCCACTTTACAACAAGGAAAAAAAGCATTAACAAATAAGGCTGTCTCTCCGGAGTTCCCTACTAAACATTCACTCATTATTAAAGGGCATCTGTCAACAGATTTGTACCTATGTAACAGGCTTAGGCTACTTGAACACTGGCGTTTTGGTTTTCCTTTGTGAGATCCGTTCAGGGATATCACACGCAGTCCAAAACGGATCGGTTTTGCCCTTAATGCATTCTGAATGGATAAGGATCCGCTCAGAATGCTTCAGTTTGGCTCAGTTTGGCTCTGTTCCGCCTCCATTCCGCCTCCATTCCGCTTTGGAGGCACACACCAAAACGCTACTTGTGTGATCTGTTTTCACTGACACAATATGGCACAATAAAAACAGATCCGTACCCCATTGACTTTAAGTGGTGTTCAAGATGGATCCGTTTTGGCCATGTTAAAGATAATATAAACGGATCCGTTCTGAACAGATGCATGTGGTTGTATTATCTGAACGGATGTGTTTGTGCAGATCCATGATGGATCCGCACCAAACGAGAGTGTGAAAGTAGCCTTACCTGTTATGTCTTCAGCTGCCAAGTGCACATATCTTTGTTGGTGCCATGTTTATATGTGCTCGTATTACTGAGAACAATGAAGTTTAAATATATGTAAATGAGCCTCTAAGAGCAACAGGGGTGTTGGGGTTACACCTAGAGGCTCTTCTCTCTCTGAAATTGCCACGTCCTCTCCACTTTGACAGGGTCAGGCAGTGAAAACAAGATCAAGACTGGTCCTCTCAAAGCAGAGAGAGTGTAGCGTTTGCAGAGAGAGAGCAGAGCCTCAAGGTGTAATGGCAATGCACCAATTGCACCTAGAGGCTCATTTGCCTATATTAAAACATTTTTTCTCAGCAATGCGGGTATAACATGGGACAAACACTGATGCCTTCAGCTGCCAAGTGCGCGTGCAACAGGTCAGCCAGTTTCATGGATAAAAATCTACTGACAGATGCCCTTTAAATTTAGCTTGAAATAAGAAAATATATACTATAAACCTCATCAAAGTGCATTGATAATACACTACATAAAGGTTTCAGTTTAGCGTTAAAAGTATAACCCCTTACCAGCCCGTTGACTACATCTGTCCAGGCGGTGAGCATATATCTTTGCACAGACATCTTAAAACGTTAATGCAGCAATTGCAGCTGCATGCCAACTATGAGGAGTGGGGACCCAGCTGACAGTGACAGCTGTGCTCCCCATAGAGAAGGCACGGACGGTTTTTCACTATGCCTGCCTTCTGCACCACTCACTGCTGCTCCGATCTCAGCAATCATGTGAATTCCTGGGGCTCGGAATCTCCCGAGCTGGCTGGATCTTAGCAGACCCAGTTCAGCTCTGCAGTGAGCTTGTACAAGCATGTACAAACTCTGGGGGGCTGTATTTCCATTGTAACTGAGGCTACAATATCAGCTCAAGTTAATGAAGAAATCAGCAAAAATGTCACCATATAGGGGCACAAAGTGTAAAATAAAGAAGAAAAAAAAAAGAAAAATTAAAAATGACGCCCCACAGCTTCTAGCCCCTCTCTCACCCACCATAACCCATATATCCTATGTATCAAAATGACCTTTATGGAAAGGGGAAATAATAAAACTATTTTAGTTACACATTGTGCTTTAAAATGTGTAAAGATATGAAAATCAAAAAACAGTAAAATAATAAAATGACAAAAATAAAGCCCCATTTGTCACTGAAAAAAGGTGCAAATACTATTTACATAGCTGAACGGGGAAAAAAAAATGTACTAAAACAAAAATGAAAAATGCACCTGGTAATGATGGGTGGTAAATTTCCTGGTCAGGAACCGGTTAAATAGAAGCTACCTTAACAAAGGTCATTCCTATGTGCTACAACTGATGTCAAAAGAAGGCAATAACATACTTTCCACCCAGGTGTCAAAAGCCACGTGAAATGCAAAGAGCAACCTGAAAAAAAATGTGGCAAGAGTAACCCCTAGTGGAGACAACAAGACGTTCACCATGCTACAAACTTTTCTAAAAAGTGCAGATCTTACTTACAGCACCTGCAAATGTAATAAGATATAATGTGTAAGATAAGATATACTCTGAATATACTTATTTTACTCTTTCCAGTTTAAATGTAAAAGGTCAGAAACATCACTCATTTAAAGCTTTATCAAATGGAATCTATCCCCAGTTGTATGCTGTACTAAATTAGAGACAGTCCCCATAGCAATTCCCTTGGTCACTTTTTTTTAATTGACCCACTGTTTTGCTAAAATCTTGTATTTTCACATGGCCGTGAAGATGAAAAATTACAATTTTTCCAATAAAATGTCTTTAGCTCCACATTTTTTTATTTTCACAGGAGGTAATAGGAAAAAAAAGCACCCCACAATTTGTTACACATTTTCTTTTGAACACGGCAACACCCCATATGTGATCATAAACTGCTGTATGGGCACACAGCAGGGCTCAGATGAGCAGGATTACCATATGGCTTTTGGAAGATTTCACTAGAATAATTTTCAGGCACAATGCTGTATGTATTTAAAGGGGTTGTCTGGGTTCAGAGCTGAACCCGGACATACCCATAATTTCACCCAGGCAGCACCCCTGATGTTAGCATCGGAGCATGAAGCTTCCGCCCGGCAGTGTGTTCGGTGGGCTAAAGCCCGCCCATCTTTGCCAGTGACATCACCGGGCTTCCTGTCAGCCCCATGGAGAGCCCACTTCGCAGGGCAAAGGAGGCATCGGAGCATGAACTGCTCCGATGCTCAAGTTAGGGGGGCTGCCTAGGTGAAAATGGATGCATGTCCGGGTTCAGCTCTGAACCCGGACAACCCTTTTAAGACCCTCTGAGGTACCCCTACAGTAGAAACCCACAAAAAGTAACCCCATTTGGGAAACTACACCCCCATGGAATTATTAAAGGGGTGTATTGAGCACTTTGATCCCACAGGTGTTTCACAGAATTTAGAAACACTTGGCCATGAAAATTAAAAAATTACACATTTTACAAGAAAATGTTGATTTAGGCCCAAATTTTTCTAAAGGAGTAAAAGGAGAAATGCACCACACAAAAACATTTGTGGTAAAAAACTGCTGTATGGGCACACGGCAGGGCTCAGAAGGGAAGGAGCACCACATGGCATTTGGAATAATTTTCAGGTGCCATGCCACATTTGTAGAGACTCAGGTACCCCTACAGTGGAGACACCCAAAAGGTTGTCGTGAGCACCGTGACCCATTTCATAGAGTTTAGAACCGCTGGCTGTGAAAATGGAAAATTATTATTATTTTTTTTACAAGAAAGTTTTTCATTTTTACAAAGGTTAACAAGGGAAAATGCGCCCCACAATTTGTTACCCATTTTGTTACCCAATACCCCATATGTGGTCGTAATCGTAAAGTGCTGTATGAGCACACCTCAGGTCTGCCTAGAGGGAAGGAGCACCCCTCACAGAATTAATTCACAGCAGATGGTGCAAAGTGAAAAATTAAAGATTTTCTACAGAGATGCCCACTATATTGTGTCCAGTGTAGGCTAGTGTGAAAAGCAAGCCTTCTTATTATGCCATGCTTCCTGGTTTTATAACCTTTTGCCTGGACATAGCACAGGGCTCAGGAGTAAAAGAGCACAATGTTAATTTGAGGCTCAATGTGGTGATTTATGCATCTTGTGCTGAAAACTGCAGAGACTCTGGGGTGAAATAATAAATGGATCCCTGAGAAGTGACCCTATATTGGAAACTACAACTTCAAGGTATTTATCAATGGGTGTGAGCGATTTGACACCACAGGTTTTCGGTTGAGACCAATGAGCATGTGACTGTGCGAAATTAAAGTTGCAAGTTTTTCACAGATATGGCATTTCAGTGCCCAATATATTGTGCCCAGTTTGTGCCATCTGAGACACACAACACCCTTTAAATTATGAGGCGGATTCTACTGGGTACAGAAATGCCATAAATTTTGACATAAAAACCACCTTTTGAATCTTGCAGCGCAGATTTTGATGGATTGATTTATGGGTGCCATGTTGCTATTGAACAGCTTCCATTTTCTGAGAACCATACATTTATTTCACATCATATCAGCTTGGTGAAGACTCTCGGTGCTTGTGACACACCGAAGGGAAGAGCTTTGTACTGTAGATTTAATAACTCCCCCTGAACCTATACCGCAGTTCTTAAAAACCTTTGGGAGGCAAGATGAATTGGGACATGATAGTATGCGTCCTTTAGGTCCAGCCTTGCCATCCAGCAACCCTGGAAGAGAAGACTCACCGTAGCTTTGATTGTCTCGATCCTGAACTTTTTGTACACTAAGGATTTGTTCAGTTTTTTTTAGATTTAGTATAACCATGAATGATCCATTCGGTTTTTTTACCAGAAACAAAGAGGAATAGAACCCCTTGCCTCTTTCTGCTAAGGGAACTGGACAAACTACTCCCTTGTGAAAAAGGGAAAAAACCTCTGACTGCAATGCCTCCCTTTTTTCCAGATTTTTGGGGCAGACCGTCTGGACAAAGATCTTCTAGACAAGAAAGGAACTCCGGCCGGAATCCGTTTTCTCTTACGTTTAAAATCCATTTGTTTTGGGACACAGATTTCCAGAACAGAAAACAGAAAACCCCCAGACTTCCAAGAGAATCTTTCTTTCTCATTTCTATCACTCTGTTTGTTCTTCTGACTTTTAAAACCGGCCTGACGTTTGCGAAAAAAAGGATTTTTCTGGGGAACCGGAAACTTCTTTTTGTTGTCCGAAACCTTCTCTAATATTTCATCAAGAGAAGAGCCAAAAAGTCTATAATCTTCACATGGGAGAGAGCAAAGTCTAGACTTTGAGCCCTGATCCCCTCTCCAAGACCTAAGCCAGACAGCCTGCCTAGCTGCATTTGACATGGCCGCAGCTCTGTCAGAAAAACGGACTACATCAGTGGAGGCATCTGCCAAAAAAATCTGCCACCTTGTGGAAAGTTGGTATTGAAGCAAGTAAATCTTCCCTTGGAGTATTGTCGCTGATATGGGATTCTAACTGCCCAAACCATAACCTTAAAGACCTAGACACCCAAGAGGCAGAGATGGCTGGTCTGAGACTTGTCGATGCACATTCCCATGATTGCCTAAGATAAACATCCGCATTTTTGTCTACGGGATCTCGTAAAACAGCCCAAGTCTGATCTTTTGGTGATCTTGGCTCCCGGAGAATCTACGGAAGGCGCTTTATCCCATACACTAGACATTGGAATAAAAAAATATTCTGTCCGGATTTTTCCACTCGTTTTTATTTAATGCTTCAATGTTCTTGTGAATGGGAAAAGCTCTATGGCGCTTTGGAACCAGACCCCCAAACACCTGGTCAGCTATAGTTTTAGGCTCTTTAACATCTTCTAATTGCATAGTAGTCTTTACTGCTTTTAATAAGGGCTCTACATCTTCTGGTGGAAAAAGAGATTTTCAAGCAGTATCTTCATCAGAAGACATATAAATCAGAGGACAACTCCTGACCTGATTCTAGGTCTTCATCATCCGCGGAAAGCAGTTAATGGCCTGTCTCTCTGACAACTTATGCCAGCCTCGTCTGAAAGAGTTTGAGGAGGATTTAACTTCCGACCACACTAAGGCTGTAATAGATTTTGATAAACTATGGGATTCTTTCATCACCAGCATATCAATACATGATTAACATAGTGGCTTCACATAAGTAGAGGATAGAGGCACTTTACACCCCCCACATTCTCCATGCTTGGTTTTCCCGGAGGCTTTTTTAGGAACTTTAGCAACCTACAAAAAAGCATATAACACCAAGGCATAAAGGAGGGTTAGTAGATAATCAATCTCACCCAAGTGTAGTGTCAATCTTCCCCTCCCTCCTCAGGTCCAGGACCGGGCTTGTGGGCCTCGAGGGTTCCATGGGGTCGGCACGTCCGGTATCACCTGACTCCGACATGATACGCAGCTACTCCAGATTCTGCACAGCACAGTGTGCGTTCACGGCTGGCTGCCTTCTCCTGCTGCGTGATTTCTAACGCGTCTCGGCTCCTTCCAATGTCCTGATTAATACAGGATTGCCTAATCCATGCTTAGCCGTACTTCTGGCTTCCGGCCACGCCACCAGAAATGACATCTATGGGCTGGAAGCCGCCTCAATTCTGCGCATCCCTGAGCTCCGATCCGCCATCTTGGAAATGGGATGCCAGCGCAGCCACAGCCATGGACCGGGAGCCACTTGAACACGGCCACAGCGGCTCCCCAAAGAGGCCTGGGATGGTGCAGGATGAAGGGCAGACTTAGGCGACTGTTCCAACAGGCGGTGATTTAAGCCCCCAGGGATGGGTCCCGTTACGGTATGGTAGACCCGGACCTTCCCCAGCCATCCGAGGTGAGAACCATAACTAGAGAGAACTCCTCAGGTACCTCCAATCTGGAGGATAGGTAACCTGAACTGAGGTGTGGTGGGGGTGTGAACCTTTTTATCTTGTCAGGTTTCCTGTCCTGGATGGGAGGTCCCGGTCGCATGGGTGCCGTCATGGGTAAGGGGAAAAGTCATGGTTATTCATTATCTCCTACACACTTGCCAAGGATTTCAGTTTTCTCCCTGGAGAGAACTGTTAATTACCAGAAGCTGGGTGGGGAGAGCAGGAGCTCATGAGTAACCTTGCTGCAATGGGTATAAAGCTGGTTCTTGGCAACCACTCCTTTTTTAGCTCATGTGTGACACACCACCGAAATCAGATCAGCTTCCAGTACTTTATGCTCCCATTGAGTGTCAGCCCTTGTGCCTAGAGCCTAAAAGTTACATTCATTCTAGGGGCCCATTGTATAACTGCATGCACATTATTGTTGGTTCACATTATGGCAGGCAACAGCAAGACAATACAGGATGATTATGGGGGTCCCTGCAATGACTTTAAGAGGGCAGGTCTCTGATGAAAGATGAGGCTGACTGGCCTGCCTATTTACCTGCAAGTCATCTCACCAACTGATGCATCCAAAGAATAAACTGGGTAATTTGTTACATAATCTACCCAGTTTAGGATGCTGTATGTTGCATATCTACAGTATATGTAGAGCAGTCAGTCTATTGTGCCATATGCCACTAGTGCAGGATATGGGGTCTAAGGGCCCACCAAAGGATTCACCTGTTTCCCTGTGGAGCAGCCCACACATACTCCCAGTAGTGACGGCAGCTTAAAATTCAATACAGGTTCCCTATAAAGCCGGCATAGCAGCACTGGAGCAATACAAAGATGCAATTCCCTCGGACACAGATAAGGTGCAACAATACAGAATAGCCATCAATAATTTACAGCTACAGTATGTTGACTCAAAACTATACACTAAATATTTTCTGCTACTTCAGGTAACATGCCATGAAACAGCTTGCCGTATTTTTTGCCCTATAAGACGCACCTGCCCATAAGACGCCTCTAGGTTTTTGAGGAGGAAAATAAGAAAAAAACAATTTTGAACCAAAAGGTGTACTTTTGGTAGGTTTTGAACTATTGGTGTTCTGTGCATGACACTATTATGACGCACTGTTATGGGGGCATCTGTGGGTGACGCACTGTTATGGGGGCATCTGTGGGTGACGCACTGTTATGGGGGCATCTGGGGGTGAAGCACTGTTATGGGGGCATCTGGGGGTGAAGCACTGTTATGGGGGCATCTGGGGGTGAAGCACTGTTATGGGGGCATCTGGGGGTGACGCACTGTTATGGGGGCATCTGGGGGTGACGCACTGTTATGGGGGCATCTGGGGGTGACGCACTGTTATGGGGGCATCTGGGGGTGACGCACTGTTATGGGGGCATCTGGGGTGACGCACTGTTATGGGGGCATCTGGGGTGACGCACTGTTATGGGGGCATCTGGGGTGACGCACTGTTATGGGGGCATCTGGGGGTGACGCACTGTTATGGGGGCTGTGACAACCACCCGCCAATCCCGTCGTACTATGCCACAGTTGCCATACAGGTCTCCACTAGAGACTTCTGGAGGCGAATCCACTGTGAGCACAGTAGACGTTTAAGATTGGTTGGTGGGCCCAGAAATGATACAATCGCGATTGCATATACAATCAGTAAAAATAAAATTATCAATTTCACACTGGAAATTGATTTAATTTGCTGCCACCACTCTTCGTATTGAATCGGAGCGAAGAGACCCCGGCTAGCTATTCCTAAATGGAAGAACGGTTATTTGTAACCTAGCTAGTAGATTAACAATTTATAAAAATAAAACAATTTGGTAGTATGTCTCCTGAGGACAGAGTTCTTAGCATAGATCAGATGATCAAGTAACAAGGGCAAAACTGGAACGATGAAATCGTTCGTTTTTATTCTAAACTATACACAAAAAATATATACATTAAAACCGACAGATAAATAGACCTGTCAGTTGAACAGATTGGTTTAGATAGAAATAGAAGAGATGGAAGGGAATAAAATGTCTGTAAGTTCAAAATTACCGTAGTAAAGTCCAGTAAAAGGCAAAGTCTCTGTAAGCTATAATCCAATATGGTGGTGTGCCCGTGTCCAGCGGGCAGTCGGGATGTTGTTCGACGTCAGAAGAAGAAGAAGGACTCCGGGCTGGATGTGTCGCAGGGTTTTACCCACCCTGTAGTGGGGAGGGGTTGTGACCCGCACAAGTCCGGCCTTGGGTAATTGAAAGAGGGGCAGTTCCTGCCCTGGACAGAGAAAATCTGGCTGAATCTTTGTCATGCCAGTTTCTCCGTATCCGTGGGTCAAATTAGGACATAGAGGCCATATTGATGATCAGCACAATTTTACAAATCCTCTGATACCAAACAGGATCGAATTACCATTTGGATTCCCTGAGAGCTTTGATATCTGAGAGAGAGAATCTCTGATTGACTGGCTGATTCCCTGAAAGGTGTATTATTGGGGCCGGAATAATGCCTGAAGAGATGGTTCAGTGCATTGGTTCCGAACCCAGGAAATATGAGGAAATATGGATGCAAATATGAGAGCTATGTATTAGGGGAGGCTGGCCAGTGACCTCTTCTTGTGTCTCAAACAGCTGCCTGATAAGAATCTGTCCTGCTCTCTTTGAAGCGCACTGGCAGGACTGAAGGGGTGAGGACCCTGCTGGTATTGGAGACACTACGGCTGCAGAAAGACCAGGTTTATGAGCTTCTGTCACTAGAGAACTAGATTGATGGCTACTCAACTTGGCATGGGGCAGGAAAGGTTTGTCACAAGGAGGTGATAATGGCACCTCTGCTCTGTGAATTACTCCTTTAGTGAAAAGAGAAGTTTTTTAGTTAAGGCTCTGGTATCTCTGTGATTGTGAAATATGGCGCATTTGCGATTTCCTAGTATCGCTGTGGATCGCTGTGGATCGCAAAGCGTCACACCTCCCCCCTTTGGAAGATTGGGGAAGGAGTGGTCAGCAAGACTGGGACTGAAGCAATCCCCACTCCCTATTTGAGTTCGTTACAGCGGGAAAGTCCGTCAGCATTCTGATGGCGACTTCCCGGTTTGTGCTGAATCATGAAATCGTACTGTTGGAGCGCTAAGCTCCAGCGGAGGAGTTTTCCGTTGGTACCAGCAGTACGTTTCAGCCAGCTGAGAGGGTTGTGATCTGTGATGACCATGAAGGATCGTCCATATAGGTACGATTGTAATTTCTGTAAGGCCCACACGATCACTAGGCACTCTTTCTCAGTGGTGGAGTACGCGGCTTCCCGCGGAAGTAATTTTCGGCTTAAGTAGAGGACAGGGTGCTCATTCCCGGTTGGGTCCACCTGACTAAGGACGGCTCCCAGACCGTGGTTTGAGGCGTCAGTTTGTACTAGGAACTGACGGGAGAAGTCGGGAGCTTGAAGGACAGGAGCGCTAGCTAGCGCTTCCTTCAGGGCCCGAAATGCCTGTTCTAGTTCCGAGTTCCATGTGACCGAGTTGGGTTGTTTTTTGCCCGTTGCATCGGTCAGTGGTTTAGCCAGAGTACTATAGGACGGAACAAACTTCCTATAGTACCCTGCCGTTCCCAGAAACGTCTGTATTTGCTTTTTGGTGGTAGGCCGTGGCCATGCTACAATGGCATCGACCTTCCCTATCTGAGGTTTCAGGGTCTGGCTGCCTACTCTGTGTCCTAGGTACTGCACCTCTGTCATGGCAATCTGACATTTGTTGGGCTTAACGGTCAGATTGGCAGCAGACAGTCTTCCCAATACCTGTGACAGATGGTCAAGGTGATCTTCCCAGGTTGGACTATATATGGCTATATCGTCCAGATATGCTAGGGCATAACCTTGCATTCCTTCCAACAGTTCATTCATGGCCCGCTGAAAGGTGGCGGGCGCATTCTTCATTCCAAAGGGCATACGAGTAAACTCATAGAGGCCAAAAGGGGTGATGAATGCGGATTTCGCTCTCGCCTCTGGCGCAAGCGGAATCTGCCAGTATCCACGGCTCAAGTCCATGATTGTTAGATAGCTGACGGCCGCCAGCTGATCCAGCAATTCATCAATTCGAGGCATGGGATACGCATCGGTTATGGTGATGTCATTCAGTCTCCGATAGTCGACACAGAACCGGGTTGTCTTGTCCTTTTTGGGGACTAAAACAACCGGGGCGGCCCATGGACTAGAGGATTTCTGGATGACCCCTAACTGTAGCATCTCATCAATCTCTCGTTTGATCTCAGCCTGTACTTCGGGTGAGGTGCGATAGGGGCCCTGCCGTAAGGGCTTGTGGGTCCCTGTGTCAACTCGGTGAGCTGCTAGGTTGGTTTGGCCAGGGATTCCTGAGAATGTGGCGCTGTGCGCACGCAGGAGTGTGGTGAGCTGAAGTTGCTGTGGGTACGAGAGGTGGGGGTTGATGTTCCAATCATCTTCCACGTCTCGTAGCTCTGCTAGCAAGTCTATCAGGAGATCTGGCTCTTCGGGTTCTAGCTGGCTACACACTGCTAATACATACTGCTCCCTTTCCTCGTGTGCTTTTAACATGTTCACATGGAACAGTTTCTGTCGCTTACCCCCAAGACTCACTAGGTAAGTGACTGGGTTCACCTGTTTTAGGATGGTGTATGGCCCGTCCCAGGCAGCCTGCAATTTGTTCTGCCTGACAGGGAGTAGGGCGTATACCTTCTGACCTGCTTGGTATGACCGCTCTCTGGCGTGCTGATCATACCAAGCCTTCTGTTTGGCCTGTGCCTTTGTGAGGTTTTCCGTCACTATGGTCATGAGGGATTCCATCTTGTCCCGAAATTTTAGGACATATTCAACCACGGAGACTTCTGAGGGGTCACCTTTTCCCTCCCAGGTCTCCCGAATCAGTTTTAAGGGCCCTCGGACGTCTCGTCCATATAGGAGTTCAAAGGGGGAGAACCCAGTGGACTCCTGTGGCACTTCTCTGTAAGCGAACAGCAAATGAGGCAGGTGCCGCTCCCAGTCCTTCCCATGCGATTCCACGAACGTGGCCAGCATTTGTTTTAACGTTCCGTTGAAACGTTCGCAAAGGCCGTTGGTTTGTGGGTGATATGCACTGGAAGTGGTGTGCTTGATTTGCATCCTCTCACAGAGGGCTTCCATTAGCTCCGACATGAAGCAAGAGCCCTGATCAGAGATCATCTCGGCGGGAAAACCTACACACGAGAAAATCCCGATCAAGGCGTCCGCTACCGTGGCAGACCTAAGGGAAGACAGTGCTACCGCCTCTGGATAACGGGTGGCATAGTCCACGACCGTTAAGATGTAGCGCTTGCCAGAACTGCTAGGAATGGGAAGGGGACCAATTATATCCACTGCCACTCTCTGGAAGGGCTCTGTGATCACTGGCAGTGGCTGCAAAGGAGCTTTGCGGGGTCCTCCAGCCTTCTTAACCCTCTGGCAAGTGGTACACGATCGGCAGTACTTAGTTATGTCCGTTCCCATCGTGGGCCAGAAAAAATGGTTCTGAACACGTTTGTGGGTCTTTCTGATACCCAAATGTCCTGCAAGTGGAATGTCGTGGGCTGCTTTGAGCACCTGTGCCCGAAATTCCCTAGGGACTACCAGCTGTCTCGTGTTCTCACCTGCGCCACCTTTTGTAGGCTGTACAGCTTCACAGTACAGTCGGTTGTTCTCCCAATAGATTTTATGTGGAGCGCCCTCGCCTGGAGGCTGGTCGGCTCGGGCCCTAAGGGCCTCCAGACTAGGGTCACCCTTCAAGGCCTGCACGAATGCAGCGCCACAGGTCTCCTCCAGCTGACCAGTGACATATGCAGTCAGCTGTGGAGAGTGACCTTCAATGCTGGGGTCTGATGTGGGTGGAGGGACGGCTGGTTCTGTCCCCACAGCCCCATCGGAGCCCAGGTTACTGGCGACACTGGAAGTGTCTGCCAGCGCAGCGACACAATCATCATCATCACATGAAAAGGTCTTTCTCGCATTGTCATCCACCTGAAGGTCAGAATCGCCCGAGGGGGTCCCTTCAGTCGGTTCTGAGTTCAGGCGGCTGGCCATAGCACGTGTAATGGCCAGAACAGGTACAGCATCATTTATATCACCATTGCTAACACTAACACATGCATGTGGATCAACAATGACAGGTGCAGAAGTAGGCAAATGACATTCGGTTGCTTGTACATTTAAATCTGATACTTCCCTAGATGCGTTAGAGACAGTGGAAATAGCAGGTAAAGTGTCCCTGTCTCCCTGTTTCACCAAAGGGTTGTACAGTGCCTGGTTTTGGTCAGGGAGTCCTGAAACAAGGGTGTCCAAATCAGTGCCAAGCACTGTGGCAACAGGAATATCATCTAGGACCCCAACAACCCTCTTTTTACATCC
This sequence comes from Bufotes viridis, assembly GCA_033119425.1. Classification (NCBI taxonomy): domain Eukaryota; kingdom Metazoa; phylum Chordata; class Amphibia; order Anura; family Bufonidae; genus Bufotes; species Bufotes viridis. The sequence continues at coordinate 353,226,655 of CM065590.1, forward strand.
CATTCCCCAATCAATGGTGACTTGGGCTTGGGCCACATGAGTGCGAGTGCCCCCAACTCCAGTCAGAGTGAGGTACTTTCCTGGAAGGATATCCACCTCCGTAACAAGATGTGAACGGACCAAGGTGGCATCTGCACCAGTATCTCGGAATCCGATGACAGTCTGGCCATTCACAGTGACAGGCTGGTGATTCTGGGATCCGCCTTGCACTTCGGATCCTCCAACCAGCAATACAGCAGACGAGGTAGGTGTGGGAGCGTTGGCCCCCTTAGGGCTTGGCGTCGTCGCGGTGCTAGCAGATTGGGCTGGCTTCCCTGCGTAACAGGTTTGCTTGGTGTGACCGGGCCTGCGACACAGCTCACACCAGGGCCTGGTTGTCTCACGGTTTACTGGGCCAGCGGGCCTGCCTTCTCTCCAGTTCTGGGACATGGCTCTGTCCTGGTTGGGTACTGGAGTTTTGCGGCTGTCAGGTACCAGGGGTTTGCGGATGTCTGATACCACAGGCCTGCGGATGTCCGTCATAACAGGTTTGCGAATGTCCGGTACCCGGGTTGCGACAAACATGTCTGCCAGCTCAGCAGCTTCTTTCGCAGACTGGGGCTTGCGCTCCAGCACAAACTGTCTCACGTCTGTAGGGCATACAGCGAGGAGTTGGTCATGGATCATCAAATCCTCAAGGTTAGCATAAGTCTTTTCTTTAAGAGTTCTGGTCCATTGGCGGAATGTGGTGCATAGGCGGCTAGCCACATCCGCATAAGAGTCTGCAGATCCTTTCTGGATGGCACGGAACTTTTTCCGGTAAACCTCAGGGGTTAACTGGAACTTAGCGATTATGGCGTCCTTGATGGTCTGATAATCGCAATCTTGGTCTGTGGGTAGTTCCGCAAAAGCATCCAGCGCTTTACCAGTCAGCTGAGGCGTCAGGTGTAGAGCCCACTGATCCTCAGGGATACAGAACTGGCGGCATGCTCTCTCAAACGAGCGTAAATATAAATCAATGTCCCCGTTTTTCTCCATAACTGGAAACCTTGCTTTGGGGACCACGGGTAGAGGTATGCCTCCTGCAGCAGGAGTGTTAGGAGAGGAAGACCGCTCGGCCTGTCTCACTTGGGCCAGTTCTAGTGCACGCTGGTGCTGCAGCGCTTCTCTCTGAAGCTGGAACTGCTGCTGTCGCTCCTCTCTTTGCTGCTGTCGCTCCTCTCTCTCGAGCTGCATCTCCAGATATAAACGTAGATCCGCGCCAGTCAGGCCGGGTAACAACTGCTGGCTCATAGGGCCCAAAGCAGTGAAGTTTAGTCCAGAGCTGCTTGTTCCTTGCTGAGGGTTAGCAGGAGCTGTGGACATGGTGTTATCTGCATCACCCGGAGCTGAAGTAGCAACATCAGCACTCCCATAACTGGCGGTGCTGGGTGACGTTGAACGAAGGGGCAGCGAAGCCTCCCTCATGGGATTGGAATCCTCCATCGCTTGGCTGTCTCTCTCCGTCAAAGCCTTGATCAACTGTGATCGATTTTTGCTCAGAATAGCTATGCCTTGCGACTCACACACGGCTTGTAAGTCGGAGACAGACCCACTTTGGTAATTTGGAACTGAATCAGACATTTAGAAAAGAAGAGTAAAAGAATAGGATATAGCGAAGAAAAGGTGAGAAAATGTATACCAGTCTATTCCTATCAATGTGTACCGTTTTGCACCCGGAACTCAAGTTCCGCAGGACAGGATACTAAGTAACCACTGTCCTATTGTTCTGATTGCATAAAAAGCTGCACTTGCCAGTTCTTTGTGCTCTGATCTCCCAAAAGCTGACTTCTGCCTGGTTTTGGGTTCTGCTATCCCACTAGCTGCCAACCAATGTGACAACCACCCGCCAATCCCGTCGTACTATGCCACAGTTGCCATACAGGTCTCCACTAGAGACTTCTGGAGGCGAATCCACTGTGAGCACAGTAGACGCTTAAGATTGGTTGGTGGGCCCAGAAATGATACAATCGCGATTGCATATACAATCAGTAAAAATAAAATTATCAATTTCACACTGGAAATTGATTTAATTTGCTGCCACCACTCTTCGTATTGAATCGGAGCGAAGAGACCCCGGCTAGCTATTCCTAAATGGAAGAACGGTTATTTGTAACCTAGCTAGTAGATTAACAATTTATAAAAATAAAACAATTTGGTAGTATGTCTCCTGAGGACAGAGTTCTTAGCATAGATCAGATGATCAAGTAACAAGGGCAAAACTGGAACGATGAAATCGTTCGTTTTTATTCTAAACTATACACAAAAAATATATACATTAAAACCGACAGATAAATAGACCTGTCAGTTGAACAGATTGGTTTAGATAGAAATAGAAGAGATGGAAGGGAATAAAATGTCTGTAAGTTCAAAATTACCGTAGTAAAGTCCAGTAAAAGGCAAAGTCTCTGTAAGCTATAATCCAATATGGTGGTGTGCCCGTGTCCAGCGGGCAGTCGGGATGTTGTTCGACGTCAGAAGAAGAAGAAGGACTCCGGGCTGGATGTGTCGCAGGGTTTTACCCACCCTGTAGTGGGGAGGGGTTGTGACCCGCACAAGTCCGGCCTTGGGTATTGGAAGAGGGGCAGTTCCTGCCCTGGACAGAGAAAATCTGGCTGAATCTTTGTCGTGCCAGTTTCTCCGTATCCGTGGGTCAAATTAGGACATAGAGGCCATATTGATGATCAGCACAATTTTACAAATCCTCTGATACCAAACAGGATCGAATTACCATTTGGATTCCCTGAGAGCTTTGATATCTGAGAGAGAGAATCTCTGATTGACTGGCTGATTCCCTGAAAGGTGTATTATTGGGGCCGGAATAATGCCTGAAGAGATGGTTCAGTGCATTGGTTCCGAACCCAGGAAATATGAGGAAATATGGATGCAAATATGAGAGCTATGTATTAGGGGAGGCTGGCCAGTGACCTCTTCTTGTGTCTCAAACAGCTGCCTGATAAGAATCTGTCCTGCTCTCTTTGAAGCGCACTGGCAGGACTGAAGGGGTGAGGACCCTGCTGGTATTGGAGACACTACGGCTGCAGAAAGACCAGGTTTATGAGCTTCTGTCACTAGAGAACTAGATTGATGGCTACTCAACTTGGCATGGGGCAGGAAAGGTTTGTCACAAGGAGGTGATAATGGCACCTCTGCTCTGTGAATTACTCCTTTAGTGAAAAGAGAAGTTTTTTAGTTAAGGCTCTGGTATCTCTGTGATTGTGAAATATGGCGCATTTGCGATTTCCTAGTATCGCTGTGGATCGCAAAGCGTCACAGGGGCATCTGGGGGTGACGCACTGTTATGGGGGCATCTGGGGGTGACGCACTGTTATGGGGGCATCTGGGGTGGCACTGTTATGGGGGCATCTGGGGATGGCACTGTTATGGGGGCATCTGGGGATGGCACTGTTATGGGGGCATCTGGGGATGGCACTGTTATGGGGGCATCTGGGGATGACACTGTCACAGATCCCCCCCTATAACAGTGGGTGTGATGACCCCCAATAGAGGGGGTGGGGGTCGGCATCTTGTTTTCTAATGGCAGCGGGGCCCGGTGCAGTCACTGTATTCTACTACACCGGGCCCGCTGTAGTAATCATCTAGGCAATGTTAACTATAATCTTGTCTCCAATGCAGGCTGTTTTACCGTACTTACTATAACCTACGATAGCAGGAATGATGCATGAGGCCGGGCGTGCGGCGGCAGCGTAACTTACTATGTCACCCGCCTGCTTCATTCGTAAAGTGGGCGGAGCAGGCACGTGACGTTACGCTGCCACCTCCCACCCACCCAGTCTCCTGCCTCATGCCTGCTATCGTAGATTATAGTAAGTACGGTAATACAGCCTGCATTCGAGACAAGATTATAGTTTTTAATATTGCCTATATGATTACTACAGCGGGCCCGGTGTAGTAAAATACAGTGACTGCACCGGGCCCCACTGCCATTAAAAAACAAGACTGCCACCCCCAGCCCCTCCTCATGATACACACACCGGCCACGCTGTTCAGCAGCACGGTGGTATATCAGTGTTTGCAGCATTCGCCCCATAAGAAAAAGTGCATCTTATAGGGCGAAAAATATGTCTGAATGACACATAGCTTTCTAAAAAAGATTCATTATAAAATGGAAATCAAACCTCAATGACCCCTACTCATTGAACGACAATTACACCTGAATGCACACAGGAAGGCAGCAATTATCAAATAAGACCAATAAATGGACCCATAAGCCTTAGGCCAGTTTCACATTAGCCTGTTGGGTCTGGGAAACACATTTCATGTGATGGCTAAATTTCCAGAGCTGAATATGGCTCCTTTGACTGAACTCATAGCACCATCATGATTTAGCGTAGGATGCTATGAATTCCTGCCTGACGGCAGTCTTCTGGACTGTACTTGTGGCAGGTTTCAGCTGCTTTCACTCCCGACCTGATTTCTAAAGGCTGTATCTCCCAATGTAGAGGAGCCGGTGTCGCTTTACAGCTTAAATTGTCAGCAGAGACCAAGACATAAAGGCTTAAAGCAGCACTCCCCCCTTTAGCTGGCTATGATCTCAGCCAGCATGGAGAAGGTGAGAGTGCTGTGGGAAAGCTGACAGCCCACATTAGGCGAGAAAAAAAAATATCCTCTCTCATGACCCCAGGGGGAAGATTACATTGATTTCTGATGAGGTTACCTATCCTCCTCTCTTCCATCAATCAGACAGCATACTTGCTCGCTGATTATCACAAGGAAGTTTTTTTTCCAGGAAAGGAGTGAGAAGATAAGCTAATTATCCCACTTCACCATATTAGGCCATTTATTGATGCCATGACCCAAATGTTTACCAGCGTCCGGATCACGGTGTCAAATAAGTCACACCAAACGCTTGTATCTCACACACACACAAACACCAATTGTCGAGGATGGAGAACAGTTAGCAGGAACTGATAAATAACGACAGACTGGCTTGATCCCAAACTAAGGAAAACATAGGAGGGCCCTATAAATCCCTAAGAACTCTCCCTAAGTGCTATGCACATGTACAGGTCCCGGTGGTAGACAAATACATGGCCTCGTACCTATAACTGAGTGACACCTGAATTCCCTATAGTATTAAGGGGAACGGCCACCGGCTCCCTGCACAGAAAACGGAGGGAGTCAGGGTCACCTAGAATCAAGCCAGCAAACACAAGGTAAACGGAATGCACTTATCTTAGAGCAGAACAACTCCAGCCTCCAGCAGCACACACTTCATCCAGGAAGTAATATAAACCGCAAAGAGAAGCAGTATGGGAGGGAATATAAAGCAAGCCAATAAATCAAGATAAGAGGCAGCTGAGGGAGAGAAAGGAACTGAGCAAAGTGAAACCAAAACAAAGAACGTCATACACAAGACAGGGAGGAACCTCTGACTGACCGTCTCCCAGAACCGGCGGTGACACCAATACTTTCACACTGTTCCTTACATCCATATTACCATACAATATGTGGACTGCTTCTCTAGCGATACCCACTATACGCTACAGTAATAGCGATAATGATTATTATTAGAGAGGAATCTTATATATTAGACCTCACACAGTTATGTCGCCAGAAAAAGAAAAATGTTCTGAGCCTTGGAATGCAGCAACACAAAACACTGTTAGGACACAAGATACTGATCCTCCTTGTAAGGTCACCATCCAGAGTCTAATAGGTTCCTCTAAAGAGCATCAAAATCACACAACAGTGAAGTACCTTCAGTGCTGTTGAATAAATAAGGGTTTTAAGATACTCACAAAAGGATTAAAATTGATAGCATATCATAAAACTCATCATCTTCTCCTTCACATCGCAGCCAGACCTGGGTTTCGCATATAGCTTCGTCAGGGGCGAAATCTAAGGCTAAACTAAGCCAAACCCATTTTATCCCAAACCCTTCCTGCTACAGGAAACACATCATCATCTAAAACATACTCCATTACAAACAGTAAAACCAACAAAAATGTATTTAAAACCTCATACAAAGTTGCACATATACATATAAATCCCTGTGCATAAAACTAATCATTATAGCCTACTCATAATTTCAAACACCCTTATTTCCCTCCCGCTTGGCTCCTACGACCAGCACTTCTGTGGGTTTCTAAGCCTTTCCTTATATTTCTAAGATTTTCCCCTATCCTTACTTTTAATTTCCTCAGGGTTCAACTCACATATTGTCATTTACAGGGACATTCAAGCACATATATTACTCCTATGTTTTCACAGGATATATGTCCTTTTATCTTAAAGTCTTTGTTCGCACATTACTTCTAATCAGACCCTTTTTCTGGGATTTTTTCTCCTCTTTAGTTCAATTCTTACACGCAGCACAGAAGCTGCACCATGTGACTTGTCCGTTAGGTAAAAAGGAGTCTATACGGAGTGAGCTGTTGACTAATTTGTCCTTAATGATCAGTGCTCTTCTAAATATGAACGGAGGATTATTCGGAAGTATATTGCCCAATACTGGATGGTTGTGGAATATTCTCCAATTTTTTTCGAATAATATGCTTTAGCGATGGACAAAGACTCGAATACCAGAAACAGATGGCGACACGCCCCTGATGAAGCGGTGCGAAACCCGGATCAGGCTATGACATTTTTTGTGAATGAAGCAAGTCTTAAATCTTGACCTCTTGCTGAAGTGAAGAAAGGTATTGGACACCTAGAGGATCACTCGGCATTGAGGAAAGGTGATAACATTTGGATCTGAAGTACCCACAGGGCTAAAAAAAAAAAAAAAAAAACACGCAATCTCACAGACGTATATGAGGAAGGATTTCTGTGAGATTGCACATCACATGCAATGACTGACAAAACATAAGCAAAGACTGCGCGGAACTACTCCTTTTTGCCGCATCCGTAACGACCCAGACTACATAAATATCAAAGACAGAATAGCTAATTTATTCTTAAAAATATGTAACAACAAGCGATCAAAAAGCGCAATTTACTCCAAAATGATACCAATGAAAAATACAAGTCGTCGCAAAAAACAAGCCCTCACACAACTCCATAAAAAGAAAAATAAAGTTATGGGTCTTGGGACACAGCAATGAAAAAAAATATTTTTCTTTTTTTTTTTAAAGAAAGAGGTTTTATTGCAAAAAAGTAGTAAAACATAAAAAAACTATATGAATTTGGTATCACTGTAATCGTACTAACCCAGAGAATAAAGATATTATGTTATTTATACTGAAAAATGAATGGCGTAAAATTTATAACAAAAACGTGGAGGTGGCGGTGTTGCTGTTTTTCCCATCTCCCTCCCAGAAAGATTTAATAAAAGTTAATCAGAAAGTTATGTGTACCCCAAAATGGCACCATTAAAAACTACAACTTGTCCCGCAAAAAACAAGCCCTCATAAAAAAAAAGTCATATCTTTTGGAACGCGACAATGAAAAAAGGAAGAAAAACGCTTGGTTAGTAAGGCCCAAAACAGGCTGGTCACTAAGGGGTTAAAAAAATGAAAATGCCAAATTGAAAAATGCTCTGGAACTCAAGGGCTTAAATAAATACGGCTCTTAATTAATCTTCTAAAAATAATACAAGCCCTTTATATTTTCTAGATGTGCCATTACAAATTTATTGATATCTGATTATAAAATCAGTTGCTATGGGTAATGTCAACCCATGGTACTGCTGTTTAGTGGTCACACATGCACAATACTGACTGCACATCTGCCTTTATCCTCTGCATAGTGCATGCTTGCTTTCTTCCACTGCACACCATATTGAGGGTTACTGGGAACTGTGGGAGCGTGGCATCACTCACAACTTTAGAATTATAAGCTTGTCATACAAACTATCAGAGGTCCTTAACAGAAGTGGCCAAATGGCATGGAATATTAAAACAAAGAAAAAAGTAAGCTTTCTTACACAAAATATGCCCGTGTCTGTTACCATGCATTCATGTGGTGACATGGTAACAAAGCAGATAATTTTAGAAAACCACTGAAAGACTTCTTGCAACAAAAAATCTCGGTGAAGCATTTTCACAAAAAAAAAAAAAAACTAAAAACCGCAGATTCATTAAACTCACAGAAATGTCGGGAAACTAGAAGTGCCATATGCTACTTCTATGCTCCCAACTGCCACACGCAGATAGTAGCAATTACTTTGTTTCTCTATGCAGTGGCGTACATAGAGAACTAAGGGCCCCATAGCAAGAATCAAACACACACACACACACACACACAGAGGACAGAATGGTTTCTGCCTTAACCCTTTTCAATGACCCTTGGGTCATTTTTCCACTGTCTCATTTGCTAAAAGTTGTTCCTTTAGAGGGTAGAGTCTTCAAGTTTTCACCTCCAGTAGAAGAGGAGATAATCCCAACTATGACTGGGCCCCATAGCAGTCGCATGGTCTGCCACTATGGTAGTTACGCCCCTGTCTCTGTCCCATGAGGAAAAGGGGAGACACAGGCCTATCATAATGTGTAGGAATGACTTTTCTTCACTTTCTGTTAACTCTTTAGCCGGACCGGTACTATCTGGGTCAGGGTTGAGTGGAGGGTCTCCAGACCAGAGAGGTACTGTCCAGAGGCGTTTCCCCTGTCGGGGCAAGTTCTCCACTTGGCTAGACATATAGTTCAGACTAGGCAAAGTAGGCCAATTTAGAGACAGATACGGCATCCTGATGCTACTCAAGAGGAGCCGAATTGTGACGACCCAGTGTATCCCTCTACATACTGGAGCATCCATTACCACTGTGTGTCGAGGAATGGTAAGACCAATCCGATTACTATAGAGCAAGTTTCAGTCAACTGCACTACTTTATTGGCTGCATTTTGTTATTGTTTTGAACAATACTTTCCCTTTTTATAAACAAGGACATTAAAAGTTAAGTTTTAATATGATTCCCTTGTGTTTGCTGGCCCCTTTTATTTGGCTCTAAAACAAAGATAGAGTAACAGTCCTACTGATGGGAATGCATAACCAAATTCCTGGCTCCAGTTTTAGGCCAAAGTATCTATTGCCATCAGGAAATCCAAAGGGTTGAGAGAAAATAATTTTCCAGTTTCCTACTTTTCATTGGGGCAAACATCTACTCAGGGGCAGATTGGGAATTTAAAGTGGAAGAAAAAGTTAAAACTGGTCCCTTGCTGTAGGTGTGTCCAAATTGACAGAAGGCAGGCCAACACAAGTAGGCAGGGCAAATACAAGTAGGCCAGGACACAAGTAAGCGTGACAAGTAAGCGTGGCAAGCAATAGCTTAGTGCAACACAATATATTGCCCCTGCAGAACTAAATACCACAGTACAGTACAATATACTGCACCGGCAGAACTAAATACCACCATGCAGCACAAAGTACTATTACCCCTGCAGCAGTATTCAATTTTTTCACAGTTCTGAGGATGGCTATACAGTTAAATTCAAGAGGGCACCTGCAGCCGCCAGCTGATGCATAAGTACCTACCATTAATGTTGAGAGCATTAGTTAGTTATGTTCCTGGCTGACAACTATGAGAAGGACTCTGGCGGCCCCAGAAAATTTCCCTGCAGAATGTATTGCCAGTCCACCCCTGGATCTACTGATGGCATGCCCCATCTGACCATTAGATAAACACTTTTTTGTCTAGTGACCATTCTGCCTGACTCATTCTTATATGCTCATAAAATCTGCTATGGAGTTCCCCTGACTTCTCAAGTGAATTATCAACAAACTGGCCACATGTGATTCTGCCCACTGGAAAATGTCCACTGCCAGGCAAACAAGTAAGATAAGGATTGAGCTTTGATGAGTGTTTATAATGTCAGAGGAGGGGGATCATAGGATGATCAAAAAAGGGGAGGGGGGGGGTGTTACCCTTTGTGTCGGCGCCAGATATATTATTAATATATTAGATAGATTGATTGGTTACAGAAAGTGCATGAAGTGGATGGATAGATAAAAATAAATAATAAATAATGAAACGATAATAGTGGTGGATAGTACAAAAAATACTTCTCTTCAAGAATAATGGCAGATGTTTTTAGTATAAGTGTTTTCGGTGATTCATTAGCCTTAAAAGTGGAGATAAAATAGATAAAAGAAGGGACTCACTTCACCCAGGAGGAGCCGGGCAGGATAAGCTCAAGACACCTCCCGGAACATCCTCCTGCGCCTGGGTCGCCTAGAAGGTTCTCAGAGTCGACAGCAGTCAAACGTGGGACTTCTTGTGCAATAAACTCTTTATTCAAACACAGGGTAGGGGTGAAGGAGATGGCTCAACGCGTTTCGGGGTGATAATAACCCCTTCCTCAGGAGCATAGTTATGTAACAAGTCAGATACATATTTAAAGCAAAAAAGGGCGCCAAAAGACATGAGGAGATCGTCACTTCCAGTTGCGCTCCAGCATGGAACGCACCGGAAGTGACGTCTCGTTTCACAATCAGGTTATTCACTCGATTAACATAATACATGGTATATAATATAGCGCATGAGTCTCCGCCTTATATATAAAAATAGGCAGTGGATATAAAAGTAAAGTGCAGGATATATTGACCAGAAGCGCAAGGAGACAGTCACATCCGGTTGCGCTCCAGCGTGGAACGCACCGCAAGTAACGTCTCGCCGCACATTCAATTACATCGCATAGATAATAAAATAAAATAAACAATATATCTAAACATATAAAATGAAGAGAACCTCCCCGCTGTGGACTCCAGGAGGGACGCAATCGGAGCTGGGTAAACACTGCGGTTGCGTGTCACCATGGGACGCACCGGAAGTGACTCGCCGCAGGCAGAAGAATATTACTTCCGGTTGCGTTCCAGAGTGGAACGCACCGAGCGTACTATGTCCCCAATATATGTCTGTCTGGGTTCTGGAGGGCCAGATAGGTCCGGAATCAAACCCAAAAAATTCCGGATGTTGCGATTTTCTAAGGAGAATATATATAAATATGTATATATGAAAATACATATATATAAGAACATATACATATATATAGATAGAGGTGAAAAAACTTTATAAAAACTTATGGGGGGTGGGGGGTGTAAGAGTATATATACTGATGTAAGCACATATAAAATACTAAAAATATAAATAGGAAGAATATGTGATAAAATATAAAAAAAACACATATCACAGACACATGTAGAAATGAAGTACAAAAATGGATATAAATATATGTATGATGTATAGATATGTAGAGGTTTATAGACAACAGTGGGTAGGGCCCAGACTAAAACATATATATGAAATATATAAAATAAATGATAATATTAAAATAAATATCATTATACCCGTAAAAAGATATGTAATAAATATCGGTATATAGATAAAGAACAATAAAAAAACAATATTACGCATGTCAGTAGTAATAAATCAGTAGTTTGCATGTTCTAGGGATTCATTCCAAGCCAAATGGACTTAGTGTGTTCATCACAAAAATCCAATGCATTTCCTTCAAACACAATTTTTGGAAAGATAAAGGAATGTGTTCCAAAGGGGACACACGTAGGGTTGAAGGGTCACTATTATGGACTTCATAGTAGTGGCGGGAGCCGCTGTGGGTGAGGATGCCCCGTCAGACAGACATATATTGGGGACATAGTACGCTTGGTGCGTTCCACTCTGGAACGCAACCGGAAGTAATATTCTTCTGCCTGCGGCGAGTCACTTCCGGTGCGTTCCATGGTGACACGCAACCGCAGTGTTTACCCAGCTCCGATTGCGTCCCTCCTGAAGGCCACAGCGGGGAGGTTCTCTTCATTTTATATGTTTAGATATATTGTTTATTTTATTTTATTTTATTATCTATGCGATGTAATTGAATGTGCGGCGAGACGTCACTTCCGGTGCGTTCCACGCTGGAGCGCAACCGGATGTGACTGTCTCCTTGCGCTTCTGGTCAATATATCCTGCACTTTACTTTTATATCCACTGCCTATTTTTATATATAAGGCGGAGACTCATGCGCTATATTATATACCATGTATTATGTTAATCGAGTGAATAACCTGATTGTGAAACGAGACGTCACTTCCGGTGCGTTCCATGCTGGAGCGCAACCGGAAGTGACGATCTCCTCATGTCTTTTGGCGCCCTTTTTTGCTTTAAATATGGATCTGACTTGTTACATAACTATGCTCCTGAGGAAGGGGTTATTATCACCCCAAAACGCGTTGAGCCATCTCCTTCACCCCTACCCTGTGTTTAAATAAAGAGTTTATTGCACAAGAAGTCCCACGTTTGACTGCTGTCGACTCTGAGAACCTTCTAGGCGGCCCAGGATGTTCCGGGAGGTGTCTTGAGCTTATCCTGCCCGGCTCCTCCTGGGTGAAGTGAGTCCCTTCTTTTATCTATTTTATCTCCACTTTTAAGGCTAATGAATCACCGAAAACACTTATACTAAAAACATCTGCCATTATTCTTGAAGGGAAGTATTTTTTGTACTATCCACCACTATTATCGTTTCATTATTTATTATTTATTTTTATCTATCCATCCACTTCATGCACTTTCTGTAACCAATCAATCTATCTAATATATTAATAATATATCTGGCGCCGACACAAAGGGTAACCCCCCCTCCCCTCCCCTTTTTTGGATCATCCTATGATCCCCCTCCTTGTTTATTATCTTACCACCTTTCAGTATATTTGAAAGTTGGTTTACCCTTGGCGGCCGGATCTCTTTCTCACTGTGCCTACCCCCTTGGTCCTCCTTGGCGCCCTGCGTGTTCCTCTCCTCAGACCATCCCTACTTGGGAATCTGTGAGTAACCCTCTTTTTTTTGTACCCATATTCTACTATAATGTCAGAGAGCAGAGATAAGGAGTCTGTCTGATCCCCAGAAGACAAATTTGAAAAAAAGATTTTTAGCTGAAAATAAGTACAATAATAAAATATAAAATACAATAATAAAAAAAGAAATTGCCCCAAAAGGTGTACACACCCTTTAAGTGTAGTTACACCTGCTCACAGCTGCAGTTGCAATAGTGAGCAGGTAAACGATGAAAGGAAGGCAGCGCTGGCACGGCGCACGCCTTTCCTTCAACCAGCTGATCAGTGGGGGTGCCAGGTGACAGACCTCTGACGATCTGGTACTGCCACATCCATAACAACCTGCACTATATAATTATATTCGCCAAAAACAATTGAATAGAAAAAAAACAATCAAAAAATGTTATGCACACCAAAATGATACCAATGAAAGTTATGCGTCTTGGAATGCAGCGATTTCCATTTCTTACATTTTCTTTAAAAAAAAAAGGGTGGGGGAGAGGGGTTATTGTTCAAAAGTAGCAAAAAAAAACTAAAAAAACTAAACTATACATATTTGGTATTGCTGTAATTGTACTGACCCAGAGAATAAAGTTATGTTATTTATGCTGCAAAGTGAATGATGCAAAATTTACAACGTACAAATTCAGTGTCAGTATTACTTTTTCCCCCCCAGAGAGAGTTAATAAAAGTTAGCCAGTAAGTTAAGTGTACCCCAAAATGGTGCAATGAAAAACTACAACTTGTCCCGCAAAAAACAAGCCCTAATACAGCTACATCAACTGAAAAATAAAGTTATAGCTCTTGGAATGAGACAATGAAAAAATTGCTTTCTCTGTCACCTTTCCTGTCGTGCTTGGTTTGAAAAATATCTGCATTCCATATTAAATGACAATTCTGGAGCATCTTTAACCCTCGGTTATTCCGAATACTAGTTTATTAATGACTTGCCAACTGGAAACTACCAGTTGAGAGGGTGTCCCTGCACAGTATGACACTGTCCAATCAGTGATGTCTGTGTATGACTGTGCATACCCCCAACTATTTACAACTAGTTGTCAACTGATTCATAAACTTAATAATCAATAATAATCAAAAGCTTTCCAGAATTGTTATTGCATCAACCATCTATTTTTGACCAAAGAGGAGGATTTGATTTCATCACAGGGGAGAGACAAATCACTAAATAACATTTTGGTTAAATAGAGCCTAGCATAACGAAAGTGCAGTGCAAGCCGCAGGCATGTTCCAGAGGGAAAAAAGATTCAGCAGTAGTCACATGGATGGTTTAATTAGAGACTGACAACTAGGTATAAGTGTATATACCAAGGTAGCTTCCAAGTCCATGCATTGTATGGTAACAAATCCTCAGTAAGAATCTATGTCCCCTGCTTATGGTATGCAACTCCTGTATCGGGTTCGGCGCCCAATGTGGCCTGCAATGGAAATTTTCATAAAAATTGCTGCTGTATCCCAGTGATTTGTTATTAGCCCTGTTGCGTGTTTACCTGAAATTTCCGTGGATTTTTTGTGTTTGACACAGCTTGCACAACTAGATCCTAAATATTCCATATACCAACCCTGCCCTGACCTTTTTACCCCATTGTTGATTACCCAGGTTAGAACAACTTTACCTGCTCAATACCAACCTCAATAAGCCTAGACTATCCCTCTAAACCTAACCCACTACCAGCTACCTAGCCTTCCATTGGGGACTATCCTAGGGACAGCAATCTGGATATTCCACATCACGTATGCACCAGAAGCAAATCACTTTACCGGGAGCGCAGCACTGGCCCAAAAAGCATCAAAGCAAAGTTGATTGTTTCAACAAAGGTAGGATGGGGGACATAAAATAGAAAAAAAAAATCTAGGAATACCTCTTTAAATTCCATACTAGATTAGCCTGCAATAGGTGTCCAATAAAAGCCTTTTGGGACTTTTCATCCTCAACTTTCTACTGTGCAGCTCTGTGTAAATACACTGACAGTGGCAGTTCATGATGGATCTGCCCACTTAAGACAGATATTTCTCATATGTCACCTTGTATGTCTGGTGCCTTACCTATAATGAACATAGCTGCTGCACCATGTATGGTATGGAGGACTGCATCACATTAGCCACTGCTACATAAATATGTATGTTGACATTGCACAGTCTTTTCGACTATCCAACCTGACAGGTATTAATAACAATGGAAAGAGTGCATGCAAGAGATATGAGGACTGAAATCAGTGTCTGCAGTTCACCGTCTCTGTCCATCATATTGTTTCCATAGCAACTGCTAAGCAGAGAACCTAGTAGAAAAAAAGTAATAAAAAAAATACTCCATGGAGACTTCTTGAAATTTAAAGAACAGAACACACAATTATAACCAGGGATCAATTTGTTTGACTAAGGACACTTTCATGTGACAGTATTTTAATAAGTATTTAAAAGCAAACAGAGAGGATCCAAAACACAGAAGATGCAAATCTTTCTATCGTAATTTTGTTCTTTGCAGGTTCCACTCCAGGCTATGGCTTATAAATACGGATGCAAAAGACTGACCAAAATACTGCCATGTGAAAGTATTCTATGTATGCATTTGTTTAAAAGGAGTTATCCACCTTTTTTTTTTTTCTTTTTTTTAGAAGAGTGGCCAAACCGACAATGGTGATCATACTTACTTGGTCTCAGTAACTTTCCACATGTGTGACGGGTCACTGCTGCGGGCCCTGTCAACAGTTCTTGAACCTGAGAGACAGGGGAGCTGCAAAGGCAGCAGTGAAGTGATGGAGCCGGAACCTAGTGGTGGGGACCAGGTAAATATGATTACCATGATCTATTTATCCCCAGGACTGTGACGAGGGGACATCCTCTGCGTCTGGAGGAAAGAAGGTTTTCACACGAACACTTTACTGTGAGAGCAGTGAGACTATGGAACTCTCTGCCTGAGGAGGTGGTGATGGTGAGTACAATAAAGGAATTCAAGAGGGGACTGGATTTATTTCTGGAGTGTAATAATATTACAGGCTATAGCTACTAGAGAGGGGTCGTTGATCCAGGGAGTTATTCTGATTGCCTGATTGGAGTCGGGAAGGAATTTTTTTCCCCTTAAGTGGGGAAAATTGGCTTCTGCCTCACAGGGTTTTTTGCCTTTCTCTGGACAAATGTCTTTTTTCGGTCTTATATACTATGTTACTATGTTACTTTGGGTCTGGCCACTCTGAGGTCTGAAAAAAAGTTACATAACCCCTTTAAATATGATTTACAAATAGCTCCCAACACAGGTGCATTAACTAGATCTTAAAGTAGTATAATATATTATAATAAGTGACCGTAACAGTCACATAATGGATCTGTAACTCCAGTTATTGCTTAAGGCCTCTTTTACATGAACAATATGGATTGTGCCAGGATGCATTCAGTGACACTCGCACCATTTCGCAAGCAAGTTCAGTAAGTTTTTTGTCAGCATTTGTGTTCTGTGTCAGTTTTTTCCACGCGGGTGCAATCAGTTTTGATGCATTTTTCACACGCATGAAAAAAAAAACTGAAGGTTTACCAATTACAAACAAAATCTCCTACCAAACTTCAGTGAAAAACACATTGCACCTGGACTGCAATGCATTTTTCACTGAAGCCCCATTCAATTCTATGGAGCCAGGGCTGCATGAAAAATGCAGAACATAGAACATGCTGCAATTCTCACGCATGGCAGAACTGATGAGTAAAAAAAAAAAAAAAAAAAAAAAAAAAAAAAACATTGAAGTGAATGGGTCAGGAATCAGTGCAGGTGCTATGCTTCCACATCACGCAAAGCACCCGAGCGGAAAAAAAAAATCGCTTGTGTGAAAGGGGCCTAAAGGAACAAAGTTTCTTTTATTTGGCATCAAGGTGACCCAATAGATGATGGATTATGAAATATTCTGGATTATCATACAGTAATAGAGCAGCATATAAATTATTAGGGGTAGAGAATCTTCTGGCAGAATCCCCAAAATAAAATGTTAAGATGTGCTAATATTACTGTTGTTCTGCTCTGCTTTAAGCAGCATAGCAACAAAAATAACAGAAGTGCCACATCAGCCAAATGACACACAAACAGCATCCAACAGACTCCACTGACTATAAAGGAGTTCATTTGGTTCCCATCAGAAAGACCGGAATTTATTGAACTAAACCATACAGCACGCAGTGCTATTTTGTCCAGATTTTCTGACACACATGCAATGGATAATGACATCTCCGGCACAGATGTGAAGTCTTAACCATTTCCAGACATGAGAATTTTTCATTGTTGTGGTTTTGTTTTTCTACTTGCTCCCTTCCTGAAGCCATAACTTTTTTATTTTTCCCTTTTTTTTCTGTTCACATATGAGGGCTTTTTTTTTTGCAGGACAATTTAGACTTTCTAATGACACCATTTATTATTGCATTCTGCCACTGTTTTATAGGTTTTGTTTTTACGATGTTCACTATGTGGTAAAACTGACCTTTAACCTTCATTCTCCAGTTCACTACGATTATGGCGATAACACATTTATGAAGTTTTTCGTAGTTTTTCTTGCGTTTTAAAAAAATTATTTAAAAAAAACATTCGATAAAAATGATTTTTTTTCTTTTCATCACCATACACTGACCTTCATAACTTTTTTATAGTTATGTTTACGGAGCTGTGTGATGGCTCATTTTTGAAGGATGATCTGTAGTTTTTATTAATACATTTGGGGTGAGTATGACGTTTTTACCACTTTTTATTAAATTGTGCGGGAGGAAAAAGAAAAAAAACGAATGGGCTATTTTGATTTTTTTTCCCCATTTTTGTTCCCAATACACCATTGCAATAAATATTGCAATAACTTGCACATTAACATGTGAATAAAAATTCAGATATCTCTGCAGCTGTTTAGCATATGGTACAGACAAAAGAAAGGTATTGTTTTAAATCAAAATGCCTGGTTTAAGGCTACTTTCACACTTGCGTTGTTAATTCCGGTATTGAGATCCGGCAGAGGATGTCAATACCGGAATTAGAAAGATCCGTCCAAAAAAATGGATCCATCACCATTGACTTACAATGTTTTCAGTGCCGGATCTGTTTTTTTCCATTTTTATGAGCGGACGCAAAACGGAATGCTACCGGAACGGAAGACATCCTGATGCATCCTGAATGGATCTCATTCCATTTAGAGTGTGAATGAGGACCAAACGGAAACATTTTTTTCTGGTATTGAGATCCTCTGCCAGATCTCAACGCTGGAAAACAACAACGCAAGTCTGAAAGTAGTCTAAGGCCTTCCCCATGTGGTATATCAAACAAAACAATAGCTGATCTCAGGGAGACCAGCCACAAAAACACAGCGAAGCCTCAGTTAAGAGTCTCAACACAGCAATCCAAAGTGCAAAGCTCCCTGGGAAACAGTAATATGCAAAATAAATGTGGAGCCCCAGTATTGGGTCTACAACACAATGAAAGCCAGACATCCCTCAAAGGAAGGAAAACCAGTCAAATGTGGTATATAACTGAATCTGTTTGGAAAAATAAACAGTCACTGCAACTCTCAACCACACCTTGGAGACACAGGAAAAGCAGACCCGAACAAAGGTCCCAGATAATCCAAGAAAGAAAAGACGGTTCCAGCTCCACATGCAATTTCTTTATTTAGCTTCCATAAAACCAGACATCAATGGCAGACAAGTACTGTGACGCGTTCCGGGCTACATCATCTCTCGCCCTTCATCAAGACATGTACAAAAACTAAAAATGATGGTTATAAATACAGTGGTATGACACAACCTTCTGGTCCCCGGGGGGAGGGGAACCTGACCAAGAGCACAGAAAATAGCATTTCCAATCTGAATAGTCACTTATACTGCAATGTTAAATCATATATTTCTTATTTAACCGATTTGGAGCCGATTTGAAGTTCCTAAATTAAACATTCAGTAGGTTTCTCTATTAAGGAGTTTCTGTCTGCGGTCCCCACCCCTGATTGGCATGGTTACTCTTTCAACACCCTGTACAAAAAATGCAGGTGTCACCCTTATGAACAGATCCAAAATGGAATGTTGCTGCAGATACATTGCGGGTTAAAAAATATGGGACATCACTTAAGTGTTTTTGTATTCATATTTTTTGTAACCTGCACAGTCTGCATGTGATCACATACACTACAGTCGTGGCCAAAAGTTTTGAGATTTACATAAATATTGGAAATTGGAAAAGTTGCTGCTTAAGTTTTTATAATAGCAATTTGCATATACTCCAGAATGTTATGAAGAGTGATCAGATGAATTGCATAGTCCTTCTTTGCCATGAAAATTAACTTAATCCCCAAAAAAACTTTCCACTGCATTTCATTGCTGTCAATAAAGGACCTGCTGAAATCATTTCAGTAATCGTCTTGTTAACTCAGGTGAGAATGTTGACGAGCACAAGGCTGGAGATCATTATGTCAGGCTGATTGGGTTAAAATGGCAGACTTGACATGTTAAAAGGAGGGTGATGCTTGAAATCATTGTTCTTCCATTGTTAACCATGGTGACCTGCAAAGAAACGCGGGCCACCATCATTGCGTTGCATAAAAATGGCTTCACAGGCAAGGATATTGTGGCTACTAAGATTGCACCTCAATCAACAATTTATAGGATCATGAAGAACTTCAAGTAAAGAGGTTCAATTCTTGTTAAGAAGGCTTCAGGGAGTCTAAGAAAGTCCAGCAAGCGCCAGGATCGTCTCCTAAAGAGGATTCAGCTGCGGGATCAGAGTGCCACCAGTGCAGAGCTTGCTCAGGAATGGCAGCAGGCAGGTGTGAGCGCATCTGCACGCACAGTGAGGCGAAGACTTTTGGAAGATGGCCTGGTGTCAAGAAGGGCAGCAAAGAAGCCACTTCTCTCAAAAAAAAAAAACATCAGGGACAGATTGATATTTTGCAGAAAGTATGGTGAATAGACTGCTAAGGACTGGGGCAAAGTCATATTCTCCGATGAAGCCTCTTTCCGATTGTTTGGGGCATCAGGAAAAAGGCTTGTCCGGAGAAGAAAAGGTGAGTGCTACCATCAGTCCTGTGTCATGCCAACAGTAAAGCATCCTGAGACCATTCATGTGTGGGGTTGCTTCTCATCCAAGGGAGTGGGCTCACTCACAATTTTGCCCAAAAACACAACCATGAATAAAGAATGGTACCAAAACACCCTCCAACAGCAACTTCTTCCAACAATCCAACAACAGTTTGGTGAAGAACAATGCATTTTCCAGCACGATGGAGCACCGTGCCATAAGGCAAAAGTGATAACGAAGTGGCTCGGGGACCAAAACGTTGACATTTTGGGTTCATGGCCTGGAAACTCCCCAGATCTTAATCCCATTGAGAACTTGTGGTCAATCCTCAAGAGGCGGGTGGACAAACAAAAACCCACTAATTCTGACAAACTCCAAAAAGCGATTATGAAAGAATGGGTTGCTATCAGTCAGGAATTGGCCCAGAAGTTGATTGAGAGCATGCCCAGTCGAATTGCAGAGGTCCTGAAAAAGAAGGGCCAACTCTGCAAATACTGACTCTTTGCATGAACGTCATGTAATTGTCACGTATGACAATTAAAGGCCTTTGAAACGTATGAAGTGCGTGTAATTATATTTCACTACATCACATAAACAACTGAAACAAAGATCTAAAAGCAGTTTAGCAGCAAACTTTGTGAAAACTAATATTTGTGTCATTCTCAAAACTTTTGGCCATGACTGTACATACTCCGTTTTGCAGTTTATGTATTGCTGCACCTCATGTGAACTGTGGTTAAATGTAGAGACCACATTTTTACTGACTGACATGTGTTGGCAGCATATACATCTTTTGCGTCCACATTTGTAACTTCCCTTAGTTCTTAACCATATGGGAAGACATGTGGTGTTATCCAAAAATAAGCTGTGGCTCACTTTTTGTCCGACCGTCGGTGCCCTCCTCGCTATACACCTCGCTGCAGCCACATCCCTCCAGCCATCATCAAATATAACCGGGAGGTGCTTTCGTATAATATTGCAGATCTGGGGGTACTCCTTACTATAGCTGGTCACTAAAGTGACCGGTTCCAGTTTTCCACACATTTTTTATGTTCGTGATTATTTTTATTTTTTTGTTTTTATTTTTCTTTTTCACCGCTTGAGAAAACAAAAGAGACTCCCTATTTTTTCGTATGGCGAACTTTTTCGTTTCAAGGATATTTGCAAGCGAATATCCCCTGGTCTGCAACCTAGCTGTAATCTCAGAAGCTTCTCTGAAAAAAAGATCAAAGGTGGAGCAATTCCATCGCGCCCTGAACATCTCCCCTTTGGGAATGTTCTTGGTGACATGTGGGGGGTTGCAGGATGATGCATGGAGTATAGTATTCCCTTTTCTTTTTTTTTTACGATGGGTACAAACATCCACCTTTTCACCCACCGAATCACCATATAAATGAAGATACAGGAATACAATCTCAAAACGGGTCATTAACCATGGACAGTGTAATAGAGAGAACACAATTATTCAGATATTCTATGAATGGAGTCAGATTCTCCACGTCATTCTGCCACACCCACAACATGTCATCAATAAAACGCCCATACCATTTGATGGAAGTCAAATAAGGGTTGGTATCCGAAAACAAATATTGATTCTCCCACCAAGACATAAACAAGTTCGCAATAGATGGTGAAAATTTCGCACCCATGGAAACTCCAGATCGTTGTAGATAATATATACCATTAAACATAAAAAATAATAAAAAATCTACACAAATACATAAATAATCTTGGAGTTCCATGGTATGATTGCTAAATCTTCCTAGAAACCATTTCAAAGCTGTAATGGCCAGATAATGCGGAATATTCGTATACAAGGAGGTGATATCAGCTGTTACCCAGCAAAATCCTTTCTGCCATTTAAACTGATGGAAATTTTGAAGGACTGTGCATGTGTCCCTGAGATAACCCGGAATAAGGGGTTGCAGAATGGAAACAGTCCTTGCCAAGAGTTTCTCGGAGTATGATCGGATACAATAGGTCTAAACTGAGGAGGAAACCCCTCTTTATGCACCTTAGGGAGTGCATGGAAAATAAGAGTTAATCAGGTGTTCCACATAAATGAACTCCCTTTCCTTTTTTTAAAGGATTCCTAAATTAACCCCCTCCTGGAGAACATTCTGCAATTTAACCTGATAAAGGGGGAGTGGGTTTGTTTCCAGCTGCATATAGGTGTCTGACCTGTTCCCTTCATAAATGAAAAACAAAATTATTTTTGATTTGCATCGCCATATTCTGACCCCCATTTTTTTTATATTTAACTCTACTGAGCTGTGTGAGGATATCTGTGGTGTTCAAAGATACCATTCTTTGAAAAAATAGCAAATCTGCCATTTTGATATATATATTTTTTTCCATTACATCATTTACTGTATGGGATAAGTGCGTTTATAATTTAATAGTATGAATTCGGGACACTGCACTGCAAGTGGGAGTGATTTGAATGATATATATATATATATATATATATATATATATATATATTTATTTATTATTTTTGTTTAACTTTTTTTTTAAACTTGAACATGCGATCATTAGATCACTTTTTCCATAGATTGCAATGAATTACCAGTGCAGTCTATGGGATAGTGAATACATGGCTACTAGGCCCTGTCACATGCAGAGCTCTACTGAACACATTGCTGTGGTAGCCACCAGCCTTCCTAATGCTCAAGGGTACCACAGAGAACGACAGCTTCCCCAAATCAACCCGCGGGACCCATTCGGGCCCTGGGAGTGCAGCGCTCCCACGGAAAGCCACCTCAGATGCTGTGCTCAATATTGACCATGGCAAGGGGTTAAATGTTTGCAATCAGTGTTATCGCCGACACTGCCTGCTAAAATGCTAAATTGCCTGTAAAACAACAGAAAGCAGATGCCATCTTTAAAGTGCGGAATTTCCCAGTACATGTACGACAGATGTCCTTTAGGGGTTAAGAGGACCTGTGACCACACCTGATAAGGGTACTTTCACACTAGCGTTAATATTTTCCGGTATTTTGATCCGTCATAGGGTCTCAATACCGGAATAAAAAACACTTCAGTTTTGTCCCCATTCATTGCATGCTGCAGTTTGCTTTCCATCATGGGATGTGGAGCAAGATTCTCTGACAATAGAAAACGGATCCATCCCCCATTGACTTTCAATGGAGTTATGGCTATGTTAAACATAATACAAACGGATCATTTTTGCTGGACACGCAGCTAGTGTGCAGGGACACAACCCCCAACTGACATCATTCAGTTGTACTTTTATTTGCATGTTTATCTTATAGCAAGAATAAAAGGGAAATGGCTCAAAAAAGAGTTATAAGGAACAGAAGCTCCAGAATTGCTATTACATGAGGAATGAATGTAGTTAGAAAACAAACATGTAAGGTGAGGTGACAGGCTCTCCTTAATGGGGCATTCCTGGTTACATACAGTAACTGTGGACAGGGGATAACTGTTGTATCAATGGGGATTTGACCATCATGAGAACAGGTGGTCGGACCCTTTAACTCAGAAATGAGTGGAGTGGCAGGTCGAGCAAGCTTAGTGCCAGGAACAGCTGAGCACTTGTACTCTGATATCTCTGGCAATCACATACCTCTCAATTTACTTCAAGGAACCCATTCTTGTTTGTGGTAGGGGTCCTAGAAGTCATACACCGAACCCCCCTCCATCCCTGATATAACTGTTATCCCCTAATCTATGGATACAGGGTAAATTCATTCAACCAGAACACCCTTTCAAAAATACTAAATGCCTATGTTGTGAACTTGTTTTCTAATCTAAATATGTATTAATTGGTTACCTCTATTCAGTCTTCAATTTCTTTTAAAGTCTTAAAAAATCCAGATTATATGGCAGTACTCAAAGGGGTTGACCCATCTCATACATTGGTGCCACATCGCTAGGATATGGCCCAAATGTCTGATAGCGGGTTCCACCTCTGGGACCCGCACCCATCTCTAGATCAGAGCCAGCGAAGTGATAGAGAATAAACCGTGCATGCATGGACGCCCGCCATTCATTTCTATGGGAGTGCTAAAAATAGATGCAGCTATTTTCGCAGGTCCCACAGAAATGACTAGGATGTGCACCATGCAAGCGCAGCCACCACTCCATTCACTTCTGCGGGGTTGATCGAAATTCGGCAGTCCCATAGAAATGAAGGGAGGCCGGCCGTGCATGCACGGTCTACTCCATAACTTTGTGGGTTCCGATCTAGAGATACTGTAGGTGCGGATGGTGGTACTGTAGGTGGGACCCGCACCTATCAGACACTGAGGCCATATCCTAGCGATACGCCCTCCAATGTATGCGACGGACCAACCCCTTTAAAGGAGCTGGCCCATCTGGTACATTAATGACATATCATAGTATATGCTATCAATGCCAAATAGGTGTGGGTTCCACTTGTAGAGGACAGAGTCCCCGAAGGAGAATGAATAGATGGTTTGCACTCCACAGCAAAGCAATCGCGTTCGGCTATTTTCAGAACTCCTATAGTTCTGTCTTCACGTCAGGGGTCTTGTTCTGCAGATAGCAGCAGGTCCCAAAAGTGGAACCCGAATCAATCTGATATTGATGGCATACCCTAGCAATATACCATCACAGTCCCAGATGGGACAATCCTTTTAAATTGTGGATTATTTTACTGTATCCCTAAATCTGTGCATTGGGAATCATGTAGACTTGCAATACAATTTGCTTAACAGTGCAGCCAGTACTGTGATATACACATACACGTTGCACATAAGAAATGTCAGATCCACCATTTCAATTAAGTACTGATGTAGGACTTCTTCTCACATATCTGACAAGACCAGAATAATATCACAGCATCTCTGCTTGCAATAACATCTGCACATTGTGCTTGAGAGTTCTCATGGTTACCAGGTGATGCAGATCCGGAAGGACGTATCCAGCAGAGGCTGGTAAATAATGTGCTGCAATCCTGCGGTTGAACTTCTGTGAGAAAGGATATCAAGAGGAGAACCAAGTTGATAATAAATGTCAATTGCGTGAAAACATCTTTAATTAGATCAGATGAAAAGGATGACATACGTATAGCATAAATATGGGCCTAATTCTATATCAAAGAAACCGTTGCTCTTCAACAAGGGCAGACTTGTTTGCTTGTGATGCCAGGGTTGAGTATTTAATCTGCAGTAACATTTTACAATGTTGCTGCTAAACAGCCGCTGCACCCTAAAAATCTTAGCCTTGTTCATAGCTGTCGAAGACCAGCATGCTCCTGAGAAGACAGAAGTGGTGATAATTTATTTTCTGTTGTCTTTTATATCGTACATGCAGTGCTTCTGTCTCTATTGCCAACATAGTTGCCATGACATTTCACGTAATTGCTGAGATTTTGACCCTGCGTTTTTAATTAGATCCAGCATTGTTCCGAATGTGACAATTATCACAATGTCAGCATCCCTAGTAAACAGGAGAAAACAGAAGTGTACTGAGCGCTTTGACCCCACAGGAAAAAAAAGCAGGAAAAAGCAGAATCCAGCCAATGAATAAAACAAATGGAGTAACTTTATTTCATCTTAAAGGGATCCAAATAGGAAATGGACATACAGTGATATATAACTAATAGAAGACATTAGTCAAATGACTAATATAACCCCATGGAGAGGAGAAGCCTTGAATGCAAAACATCTAAGTCCTGTTTTCATTAAAAAACAATCTATTTTAGCATATGTTACTGCTGTGCAGCATTATGCATAAAGCAATCTTTAGTTTCTCCTCATATCACTGTTTTTCCCGTAGTTACGGCTGTTTTAACCTCTACAATAGGAGGATCTTCTTAAGACGGCTCCACCCCATTTTGTAAACTACACTCAGAGAATTTTTCAAGGGATACAGTGAGTGCTTTGACCCATAGGTGTTTCATAGAATTTGGAAACACTTGACAGTTAAAATGAAAAAGTAAATTTTCTGTAATAAAATGTTGCTTTAGCCCCAAATTTTTCATTTTCTCAAAAGGAAACAGGAGAAAAAGGACCCAACAATTTGTTACCCATTTTCTCCTGAATACGACAATACCCATATGTGGTCGTAAATTGCTGTTTGGGCACACTGCAGGGTTCAGAAGAGAGAGGCCTGTGTGTGCTAATCGACAACTGCAGAGGCTGTGAGGTAAAAAAAAAAAAAAAAAAAAACCTCATTAAGTGAGCCATTTTGGAAACCACACCCTTCATATCATTTAGTAAGGGGAGCATTTTAAACCCACATGTGTTTCTGCATGAAATCATAGCTGTTTGTAAAAAAAATGCAATTTATACTTTGCACTAAGATGTGCAATTTTTCTGCCCATTACGTTGTGCCAAGTATATGCCAATGTGAAAAGCAAAACCTCTTATTATTATGCTGTGCTTCCTGGTTTTATAAAGAACCTAAATGTGTCCCTAATCTTTTGCTTGCACATGCAACAGCGCTCAGGAGTACAAAAGCACCATCCACATTTGAGGCCCAATGTGGTGATTTACACATCTTGCGCTGACAAAAGTAGAGGCTCTGTGGTACAATAATGCATAAACCCACATTTTTTGAGAGACACTAGTATGATACTCTGGGTTTCTTGGAAATATATATATGCGTTGCCTGGAGGTTACTCTTTCTCATTATGGAGAGTGCCTACTATGCATAGTACATGTGTGGAGTATTGCAGGCCAGGCAATGTCCCTCTTTCTGGGAAAGATATTCAGGTCAGCTTTCCTAAGCCTATCTAATGTCAGCAGATGTAAGATGTGCTAATTGTCATATTTTTCCCAGAAAGCCAGAGGAAAATTGACTGACTACTTCTCATGCATACTCTGCGCCCTCCATCAAAAGCAACAGTACCCCAACCAAGGCCTCTCAGACAGCCAAGCAAAGTTTCTTTGCTCAGCTCTATTAAAGGGTAGTTACCCTGAAAGTGCTTTGCAAAAGAGATCAGCTTGCATGTGTGGGGACACAAACACAGCAATAGATAAAAGATTTTATTAGAAAAAGGCTAAACTGGATGGACAGATGTCCGTTTACAGCCACAGGAAAATCTTAATTATGAAAAAGCACTGATAGAAAAGTTTTAGACTACCACTAAAACTGTTAAAATATAGAAAAATAGATCTATGAAACACAAGGAGTGCATAAATATAGATACTAGAGGTGATAAAATCAATTATATCAATTTGTTGAGTCTCACGACTATAGCATAGCCTTCCAATCAGTGCTTAGCCTTTTAAACAGGCTTGATAACAAACAGGATACTAGCTAAGAAAGCCACACATCTGCAAACAGCTCTTCTAAGACAAAAATAAAAAAAAACTTTATCAGAGCAAAGCAGCTAGAACAAGCTTTTCTAATTGGCAATCCTTGGGGGGAAAATATAGCTTGGTACCATTTCTATTATGGAGTCTGCTTGGTAAATGTGATTACTATTGTAGGATAGACAATGCTACTCTTGGCTTCTGTGAAAAATATATATGAATTATTATGTCTAACATCAGAAAAAAATTATGTGCCGCTCTACAGAGCACTAGTGAGACCTCATTTGGAGTATTGTGTGCAGTACTGGAGACCATATCTGCAGAAGGATATTGAAACTTTGGAGAGAGTTCAGAGAAGAGCTACTAAACTAGTACATGGATTGCAGGACAAAACTTACGAGGAAAGGTTAAAGGACCTTAACATGTATAGCTTGGAAGTAAGAAGAGACAGAGGGGATATGATAGAAACTTTTAAATACATAAAGGGAATCATCACGGTAAAAGAGGAGAGAATATTTAAAAGAAGACAAACTGCTACAAGAGGACATAGTTTTAAATTAGAGGGGCAAAGGTTTAAAAGTAATATCAGGAAGAATTACTTTACTGAGAGAGTAGTGGACGCATGGAATAGCCTTCCTGCAGAAGTGGTAGCTGCAAATACAGTGAAGGAGTTTAAGCATGCATGGGATAGGCATAAGGCCATCCTTCATATAAGATAGAGCCAGGGGCTATTCATAGTATTCAGTATACTGGGCAGACTAGATGGGCCAAATGGTTCTTATCTGCCGACAAATTCTATGTTTCTATGTTTTTTGTTAGGAAAGCAATTTGGCATTGCTTTGGGTTTTTGACAGCTTTTCTGACAGGATAAAAAAAGGTAACTCTTTCTGATGTCAGCTGATGTTAGATATGCTAATTTGCATATCATTTTCCTAGAAACCAAGAAGAGCGTTGTCTAGCCTACAGAAGTCCTCATGTATATTAACTGGTCTCCATAATAGAAATAGTACCCATCCAGCGGTCCCTCTCCTCATAGCCTCTCAAGTAAAAAATGTTCACATAAATAGCAGGGAGCTGTCTTATTGAAGTGAATGGGACGGAGGAGCTGTAATTACACCGCTTGCCACTGCAATATTGGGCAGGTAAACAGTGGAGAGAGTACAGCATTCTCTTTGTACAGCTGATTGGTGAAGGTGTTTGCAGTAAGGCCCCAGCCGACCTGATATTGATTATATCATTTTCGAAAAAGAGGAAAACCACTTTACGATATGAGAATTTGCATCTATTTCTCCCAGATAGCGAGAGCAGTGTTGCCTGGCATACAATACTTAAATATTTTTTGGTCTCCCTAATAATAAAGAGCACCGCAAAGAGTATTCCCAAGGCCATAAAGGTAAGGTAATTTTCTTTGCGACATTCTGGTTCTTTTGTCCTTTTTGAAGGAAAGCTAGTTTGCATATCTAATTGAGAGAACTGTAATTCTGGGGGGTATATTCTAGTTGTTTCGGATGCATATTTAACTTTCAGAAGGTTATATAGTTCAAGCACTCACACTCACGGGCATAAGGAACGAATGTCATAGATATAGATAAGACATTTAATAAACGCCTAAATAATACAATACTCATAAAGGATTAATAAATAGCAACAAAATATTTTCAATTAATCAGAGCATATTAGATTGGTCCAGAATTAGTTCAAGTCTGGATGGAACTTTTCAAAAAGTTTGAGGATTCGGACCAAAACAACATTTCAAGTTTTCGCATCTCCAATTAAAATCCAAACTTTTTTTTGGAAACTCAGGATGAATTCCAAATTGATAGAATTGATTTGCTCATCTCTAGTATGTATATTTATACATATTTCCTTGTGCTTCATAGATCAATATTTTTAGGTTTGGTCTACAATACTCCGCACACTAGATGCTCCCCATATTTAAAAAGAGTACCCCCAATTATCACTCTCCTTCAAGTTTTTCCAGAAAAAAAAAAAAAAATAAGTCCTAGAAGACAAGAGAACATTATATACCAACTTTCAAAGCAATTGATTCAGGTAGATTTGATTCGTCCCAAAATCAAATTTTTCAAAAGTTCATCAAATTTCAACAAATTTGCTCATCTCTACAACACACCCTTTAATTTGTTAGGCGCGTTCTACTGGCTACTGAAAAGACAATTGTGGATATAAACTGCTGTTTGGGTACACTGCACATTTCAGCGGGTAAAGACCACCTTTTGGCTTTTGTAGCGCAGATTCTGATGGATTGGTTTATGGGGGCAATGTTGCTTTTGAACAGCCTCTGGTAGTACTGCCATTTTCTGAGAACCATAGGTTTCCTATTTTTCTCTCAAGCTGTGTGAGGGTTTATTTATTTATTGTGTGGGATTAGTCACCATTAGTTATATTTTGGGTTACATATGACATCTTGATAACTTTTTATTTTGTTTTTGGGAAGCAGGGTAAAGAACAGGAGCAATTCCACCACTGCTTTTTGTGTTTTGTTATTGCAGAATACACAGTGCATGAAAAGTGTCATGTTATAATTATTTATTTATTCTGCAGGTCAGTACAATTACAGAGATACCAATTTTATTTAGGTTTTTAAGTTTTACCACTTTGTGGTAAAAAAACACCAATGTTTTTGCATTGCCATTTATTGAAAGCCATCTTTTTTTTTCCTGGTGATAGTTGTATGAGGGCTCATTTTGTTGCATGATGAGGTCACGTTGTCATTGGTAATTATGACTTTTAGATCGCTTGATATTGTGCTTTTTGGGAGTTGAGGTGACTAAAAAGTGGATGTTCTGGCACAGTTTTTATTTTTTTCCTTGACAGGATAGATCATGTAATTTTTTAGACCAGGTCATTACAGACACAACCATACCTAATATGTCTTTTTTTTTTTCAGTTCCACACAATAAAAGCATTTTTGAAAAAAAATGTTTTTTTGCATCACCATTTTCAGAGAGCCATATTTTTTAAACTTTCCAACCAATCCATGTGTGAGAGCTCATTTTTTGCAGCATGAGGGTATGTTTTGATTGGTCCCATTTTAGGGTACATAGTACATTTTGATCACTTGATATTAACACTTTTTGACCACTGATTCTAAGATGGAGAGTGGAGGGAAGAGGAGAACTCAACTGCTACAGGGAGAAGGGCATTTTTCTATGATAACATACTGTATATTACACAGCTTCTTATACAAGTGTACTACTGATATATGCAATGTTTGTAGAGAGTACCATGACCATTTAAGGGAAGTTTGAAAGTTTTTGTTTGTACTCTATTCTTTTCATCATCCGCTCCGGATTGTGCAGCAAAAAAAAAAAAAAAAAAAAAAAAAAACATCAAAAACAGCATCATAACTGCCCTGTGTGATGACAGCAACCATCTGGAAGGCAATGTCTTGATATACTCAGAGTGATATCAATTTTAAATTCATACAATTAAGGCTCCATTCACACGACAGTATATTCTCCGCAAAAAAACGGATCCGTTTTTCTGCAGATTAGATGCTGTCCCATTCACTTCTATGGGGTGCTTTTCTTCCTTTGCACAGCTCAGCAAAAAAAATGAAACACGTCCTATACTTGTCAGTGAAAATCAGGACATGACCCTATTGTAGTCTATGGATCAGCAAAAAAACGGAATGCAATCCGTTTTTTTGCGGACATGCTGAACTGTCCGCAAAAAAACAGATCCGTTTTTTTGCGGACAACATACGGTCGTGTGAATGGAGCCTAAAAGGTATGCAACTTTGGCATTAGAAGTATACAAATAGTAACACCAAACATTTCGCCTTGAGTCCCTAAGTTTCCACTTAATGTGGTTGCCCCACTTCAGCAAATGGCATTTATCATGTAGAGAAAGTTAATACAAGGCACTTACTAATGTATTGTATTGTCCATATTGCCTCCTTTGCTGTCTGGATTCAGTTTTCCATCACATTATACACTACTCGTATCCAGGGGTTACAACCACCCTGCAATCCAACAGTTGTGGAAGTGCTTGCAAACTATAGGAAAATGCGCTAGCCTCTCTGGTAAGAGGCCTCTCTGGTAACGCAACTCCTGCCCCAGCCACTTCCTATCTGCACTGCAGCAGTGGCCATAACTTCTGTAAATAAGCAGTGTATAATGCAATGAAAAAATGAATCAAATGGAGGCAATATGGACTATCACAATACATTAGTAAGTGCCTTATATTCACTTTCTCTACATGATCAGTGCCATTTGCTGAAGTGAGGCATGCACTTTAACAGAAATCTGTCAAGTCCCACAAGGCCTATTATAGTGGTTTTCCACCTTTTAGATATTAGGGGCCTATCCTCCGAAAAGTTAAATCAATATTAGATTAGTGGGGGTCCAATCCCCCAAATCTAAGCTGCATGCAGCAGCCACCGACACCGGAAAAACAAAGGACAAAGCAAAAGGCTACATCCACTTTGTAGTGGCCATGACTGCATACTACATCTCAGATCCAATTTGCTTCTGCTTTCAGATCAAATCACTTATTCAGCAAGCAAATGATCAGTGGCAGTGCTGGATAATGGACCCCTACCAATGGAGGACACCTCATCACTGAATTGTTTCATTTGGGAGCCTCATGGCATGGGTTTCCATGGCTGAGCAGCTGCACACAAGCCTTACATCACTAAGCACAATGCCAAGTGTCAGAGTGGTGTTAACCACTTAAGGACCAGAGGTATTTTTTTTTTGCGTTTTCATTTGGCGCTCCCTGCTTTCCCAGAGCCATAACTTTTTTATTTTTCCGTTCACATAACTATATAAGGGCTTACAACACCATTTAATATTGCATATGATGTAGTGGGAAGCGGGAAAAAAATTCCAAATGGGTTGAAATTGCAAGAAAAAAAAGCAATTCCCAGTTTTGCGGGTTTTTAAATTCCGACGTTCGATGTGCGATAAAACTGACCGGTTATTTTTACTCTACAGGTCAGTACGAATCCGGCGAAACCCTATATGTATAGGTTTTCTTGCGTTTTGATCAGTTTTACTTTTTTGTCACCATGTTTTGACCCTTATAACTTTTTTGTAATTATATGTACAGAGCTCTATGGGGGCTCCTTTTTTGTGTCTTATCTTTTTATTGATAGGATTCTGGGGTGTGTATGACTTTTTGATCACCTTTTATGTAATTTTTTGTGGAAAATGAAGCGACCAAAAATCGCGAATCTGCCATTTAGACGCTTTTTTCCGTTTTGCTGTTTGACGTATGGGGAATATTTTTTTATATTTTTATAGTATGGGCGTTTTAGCACATTGCGACACCCATGATGTGTATTTTTTTATTTTTTTAAAAAGGGGGGTGATTTGAACTTTTATGTTTTTTTAATTATTTTTTTTAACCCCTTAAGGACACAGGGTTTTTTCATTTTTGCGTTTTCGTTTTGCGCTCTATGCCTTCCAAGAGCCATAACTTTTTTATTTTTCCGTTCACATGGCCATATGAGGGCTTATTTTTTGCGGGACAAGTTGTACTTTCCAAGGCCATCATTTAATAATGCATACGGTGTAGTGGGAAGCGGGAAAAAAATTCCAAATGGGTGAAATTGCAAAAAAAAAGCAATTTCACCACAGTTTTACAGGTTTCTAAATTACGACGTTTGATTTGCGATAAAACTGACCATTTAGTTTTATTCTACAGGTCAGTACGAATCCGGCGATACCCAATATGTATAGCTTTTCTTGCGTTTTGATAGTGACGTTTTGACCGCTATAAAGTATTTGTAAATAAGTGTATGGCGTTGTATGGGGGCTTATTTTTTGCGGGGCGATCTTAACTTTTAGTTGATACCATTATGGGGTGTGTAGGACTTTTTGATCGCTTTTTATTTAATTTTTTTTTAGGAAATGAAGCGTCCAAAAACGGCAAATCGGCCATTTGGGCGCTTTTTTCCGTTTTTCTGTTTACCGTATGGGAAATATATTTTTATATTTTTATACTATGGGCGTTTTCACACATTGCGACACCCATGATGTGTATTTTTATTTTATTTTTTTTATTTTAATTTTGGGGAAAGGGGGGTGACTTAAATTTTTTGGTTTTTTTTATTTATTTATTTATTTTTTATTTTTATTTTTTTTACACTTTTATATAGGTCCCATAGGGACCTATATAAATCAGTTACCTGATTGCTTCTAACATAAACTCCAATACACTTGTATTGGAGTTTATGAGCATTTTACTACTTTCCTATGAAGCCCTATTGCTAACAAGGGCTCCATAGGAAATAGTAAGTGATAGCCTTAAGCTGAATGAAAGGCTTAAGGCTATCCCTTACAGCGCTCCGATTCTCCCGATCACCACTAAGGGGAGCCGGAGCGCTGCCGAAAGTTTTACTTCGGTTTTAGCGTAGCGCAGATGCCGTGATCAGGATTGATCACGGCATCTGCGAGGTTAATGATCGCGATCGGCAGCGCTGCCGACCGCGATCATCAGCTGCGGGGGTCAGCTACAGGAATCAGCCGGACCCCCGCAGCGATGATGCCCGCAGCAAGCAGGAGCGGGCGCCATCTTCAGGGACTGGACACATGACGTACCCATACGTCATGTGTCCTTAAGGAGTTAAAACTTTTTTTTTTTTTTTTTTACACTTTTATATAGTTACCATAGGGAACTATAACTTACAATCATTTGATTGAGATTATCATACATTCCAATGCAATAGCATTGGAATGTATGAAAAAATTGCATATTTCCTATGAAGCCTATTACAGGGAAGGCTCCATAGGAAATACTACAGAGCAGCCTGGGTTTCATTCATAGAGACCCAGGTTACTACAGGCACGCTCCGGCTCCTCCGATCGCCACACAGGGGAGCCGGAGCGCAAACCGAAAGTAAAACTTTCGGTTTGTGCACACTCAGATGGCGTGGTCAGGATTGACCACGGCATCTGAGGGGTTAAATGTCCGCGATCGGCATTGCTGCCGGTCGCGAACATTAGCAGCTAAGGCGCCCGCATGCAGCAGGAGCGGGCACCATCTTTAACCCCTTAAGGACCGGGCTCATTTTCACCTTAGGACCAGGCCATTTTTTGCAAATCTGACCAGTGTCACTTTATTTGATGATAACTTTAAAACGCTTTTTCTTATCCAGGCCATTCTGAGATTGTTTTTTCGTCACATATTGTACTTCATGACACTGGTAAAATTAAGTCGAAAAATTTCATTTTTATTTATAAAAAAATATCAAATTTACCAAAAATTTTGAAAAATTAGCAATTTTCCAAGTTTCAATTTCTCTACTTCTATAATACATAGTAATACCGCCCAAAAAAGTTATTGATTTACATTCCCCATATGTCTACTTCATGTATCGATCATTTTGGGAATGCCATTTTATTTTTTGGGGACGTTACAAGGCTTAGAAGTTTAGAAGCAAATCTTGAAATTTTTCAGAAATTTTCAAAAACCCACTTTTTAGGGACCAGTTCAGGTCTGAAGTCATTTTGTGAGGCTTACATAATAAAAACCATCCAAAAATGACCCCATTCTAGAAACTACACCCCTCAAGGTATTCAAAACTGATTTTACAAACGTCATTAACCCTTTAGGTTTTCCACAAGAGTTAATGGCAAATGAAGATAAAATTTCAGAATTTCGATTTTTTGGAAAATTTTCCATTTGAATCCATTTTTTCCAGTAACAAAGCAAGGGTTAACAGTCAAACAAAACTCAATATTTATTGCCCCGATTCTGTAGTTTTCAGAAACACCCCATATTTGGGCGTAAACTGCTGTATGGCCAAACGGCAGGGCACAGAAGTAAGGGAACGCCATATGGTTTTTGGAAGGCGGATTTTGCTGGTCTGGATTTTTGACACCATGTCCCATTTGAAGCCCCCCGATGCACCCCTAGAGTAGAAACTCCAAAAAAGTGACTCCATCTAAGAAACTACACCCCTCAAGGTATTCAAAACTGATTTTACAAACTTTGTTAACCCTTTAGGTGTTCCACAAGAGTTATTGGCAAATGGAGATGAAATTTCGGAATTTCTATTTTTGTTACCTTGCCTCAAAAAAGTGTAATATAGAGCAACCAAAAATCATATTTACCCTAAAATAATACAAACAAAACTGCCACCTTATCCCGTACTTTCCAAAATGGGGTTGCTTTTTGGAGTTTCCACTGTAGGGGTGCATCAGGGGTTTTCAAATGGGACATGGTGTCAAATAACCAGTCCAGCAAAATCTGCCTTCCAAAAACCATATGGCGTTCCCTTCCTTCTACGCCCTGCCGTTTGGCCATACAGCAGTTTACGACCACATATGGGGTGTTTCTGCAAACTACAGAATCAGGGCAATAAATATTGAGTTTTGTTTGGCTGTTAACCCTTGCTTTGTTACTGGAAAAATGGATTAAAATGGATAATTTGCAAAAAAATAGCTGTTTTGGGACAGTTTTGTATTTTTTGTTATTTACATCGTTGAACTGACAGGTTAGATTGTGTGCTATTTCTATAGAGCAGGTTGTTACGGACGCGACAATACCAAATATGTCTACTTTTTGGGGTTTTTGTTTCAGTTTTACATAATAAAGCATTTTTGAAAAAAGGATTTTTAGTGTCTCCACATTCTGAAAGCCATAGTTTTTTTTTTTTTTTGGCAATTGTCCTATGTAGGGGCTCATTTTTGCGGGATGAGATGGCGGTTTGAATGGTACTATCTTGGGGTGCATATGACTTTTTGATCACTTGCTATTACACTTTTTGTGATGTAAGGTGACAAAAAATGACTTTTTACAACGTTTTTATTTTTATGTTTACGGCGTTCACCTGAGGGGTTAGGTCATGATATATTTTTATAGAGCAGGTCGTTACTGAACGCGACGATACCCAATATGTATACTTTTTTTTATTTATTTTGGTTTTACACAATAATATCCTTTTGAAACAAAAAAATATGTTTTAGTGTCTCCATAGTCTGAGAGCCATATTTTTTTCAGTTTTTAGGCGATTGTCTCAGGTTGGGTATAATTTTTGCGGGATGAGGTGGCGGTTAGATTGGCACTATTTGGGGGTCATATGACGTTTTGATCGCTTGCTATTACACTTTTTGTGATGTAAGGTGACAAAAAATGGCTTTTTGACAAAGTTTTTATTTTATTTTTTTACAGTGTTTACTTGAGGGGTTAGGTCATGTGATATTTTTATAGAGCAGATTCTTACGGACGTGGAGATACCCAATATGTCTACTTTTTTTATTTTTTACATTTAACACTGAAAAGCATTTTTGAAACAAAAAAATCATGTTTTAGTCTGAGAGGCAAAGTTTTTTTATTTTTTGGGCAATTGTTTTATAAAGGGGCTCATTTTTGCGGGATGAGATGGCGGTTAGATTGGTACTATTTTGGGAGGCATACGCCTTTTGATCGCTTTGTATTACACTTTTAGTGATGTAAAAATGGCTTATTTACACCATTTTTTTTTTTTTTTATGGCGTTCACGTGAGGGGTTCAGTCATGTGATATTTTTATAGAGCTGTTTTTTACGGATGCGCGATACCTAATATGTGTAGTGTATTTTATTTTTTTACTTTTTATTCAGTGATTTGTGTTTTTTTATTTTTACTTTTTTTCCCTTTTTACATTTTTTGGACCCAGACCCACTTGGTTCTTGTAGATCCAGTGGATCTGATGTCAGTATAATACAGTACAGTACACTATATAGTGTACTGCACTGTATTTTTTACTTATTCAGTCTGGTCAGACGTCTGCCTTTAGCAGAAGTCTGACCAGAGTTACTATACCATGGCAAGCAGGACGCTTCTGAAAGCGTCCTGCTGCCATGGTAACTCATCACCCACTGCCATTAGAGAGCAGTGGGTGATGGATAGGGAGGGAGGGGAGCTCCCTCCCTCTGCGATCCCATCCTGGGAGGGGGAGGGGGGCTGCATAGGCACAGCAGCCCCCCGATGGGAGAGGGAGGGAGCTCCCTCCCTGTTAACACCTTCCATACCGCGGTCCAGACGGACCGCGGTAAGGAAGGGGTTAAACGGCTGGCATCTGCAGCACAGATGCCAGCCGTTTTTCTATCAGAGTGCCAGCAATGTGCTGGCACTCTGATAGAACCACTAGACACCAGGGAATTATTACAAGGGAGGCGGGTGCCTCCCGCACCGCCTCCCGCCTCCGCAACCACCCCCCCTGCACCCCCGCCGCCATAACAAGATTGGGGGCTGCAGGGGGGGTTAAAATAATTACCTTTGGGGCAATTAACTCTCTGATCCCCGCGGTCGCTGAAACCGCAGGTCTGAATTGACCTGCGGTTTGCAGCGATCGCCGATACGGGGGGGTCACATGACCCCCCTCGGCATTATAACATGGTTCCTGCTGATCTACATCAGCAGGAACCATGTTGCTACTGCGCCCACATCGGGTGCAGTAGCAGTTTAAACACAGGGCGTACATGTACGCCCTTGGTCCTTAAGTACCAGGACGCAAGGGCGTACATGTACGCCCTTCGTCCTTAAGGGGTTAAAGACCAGACACAGGACCTACGGGTACGTCCGGTGTCCTTAAGAGGTTAAGCATGCTGCCACTGGATCAGTGGAAATGTGATCTGTGGAGTGACAAATCACACTTCTCTATCTGCCAGTCTGAAGGACGAATCTGAGTTTGGCAAATGCCAGGAGGATGTTACTTGCTTGTCTGCATCTTGTCAATGGCAATGTTTGGTGGAGGAGGAATAATGCTATAGGGCTGTTATGAAGGGGTCATAGGTCCACTAGTTTTTGTGAAGAAATATCTTAATGTGTCAGCATACCGAGACATTTTGGACAATTTGTAGGCTTCCAATTTTGAGGGAACAGTTTGGGGAAGGTAATTTTCTGCTACAACATGACCAGTGCACAAAGCAAGGTCCATAACCCTGGGTTCACACCTGAGCGTTTCTGAGACGCGCGTTTCACACGCGTTTTTGTCGCGCGTATTACAGCGCGTTTCGTGACTCAGGAGACCAATTGAAAAAGGCATATCTACACTTTAACGCGTGTTAAACGCGCGTTTCACGCGCGTTCCCATTGAAGTCTATGGGATGCAAACGCGCGACAAAACGCCCCAAAGAAGCTCAAGAACTTCTTTGAGCGTAGGGCATTTTTACGTGCTGTAAAACGTTCAGGTGAGAACCATGACCATAGGGAAACATGAGTTTTCTCCTGTTGAGCGTTTTACAGCGCATTCGAGCGCCCTGTAAAACACGCAAGTGTGAACTGAGGGTAAAGGCACGAGGGCGAGTTTGGTGTGGAAAAAACTGACTGGCTTGCCCAGGGCCCTGACCTAAACCCCTATTGAATACTTTTGGCATTAACTAGAAGGGAGATTACAAACCAGGTAGTCTCATCCAACATCAGTGTCTGACAGCACAAATGCTCTTTTGGACGAATGGGCAGAAATTTACAAGAGAGACACTAAAAATCTTGTAGAAAGTTTAACCAAAAGTGTAAAAGCTGTTTTAGCTGCAAAGTGGGGAACCAACTCGACAGGAATGCCTATTGATTTGGAATAGGATGTCATAAAAATTCCTGTAGGGGTAATCTGCAAGTGCCTAAATACTTTTATCCAGGTAGTCATAGGGTGGATGGTTAAGGGGTTTAAGAAATTAGTAATAACTCATAAGCACATAAACAGTCCAGTACCTCAATCCTGACAGATAACCATATATATGTAGAAAAGAGAAAAAGAGAGAGACACAGAGAGAGAAACTGAGAAATAAAAGTGTGACAGTGAGACACACAGAGAGAGACACACACACACACAGAGTTGGTTATATGAGCGGCCCCGTGCCCACTGCACCCCAGTTCTCCCAGGTTCCGCTCCACTCACTTTCACACTCTTGCAGCCCGGATTCACTGGCCTTCATCTACTCCCTTGTGTAGTGTTCAGATGCTGGAGTCGCCTGTTTGTTCTCCCTAACAGGCTACACCCTGTTTCTTGCGGGCTAGGCCTCTCCCCTTCACACGAGCAACCTTCTCCCAGCACTTAAAAGGCAAGTGCTTGCACCCAAATTCTTCACCAGCCAGTGGCTGGTCACCTTTGGGTACTTAAAAGGGTTATCTCAGTTCAGCAAATGTTATTTATCATGTAGAGAAAGTTAATACAAGGCATGTATATTGTGTATTGCGTGTATTGTGATTGTCCATATTGCCTCCTTTACTGGCTGGATTCATTTTTCCAACAGATTATACACTGCTCATATTCAGGGGTTATGACCACCCTGCAATCCAGCAGCAGTGGCCATGCTTGTACACTATAGGATAAGACGCTTTTTCTTATAGTGTGCAAGCATGGCCACCACTGCTGGATTGCAGGGAGCACTCTCTCTCTCTCTGACACCCACAGCAATGTAATGCATCTTTCAGCTATATAAACTTATTGGTTTCAACTTTGCTTTTGAATGGGTAAAATAAATAAATGAATAAAAAAAATAAACTTCCTGAGGTGGGTCACACTGGCCATTTGCAGTGTCAAGTTGGGGTCAGGTGAGCAGCAGCAGTGTGGAGGGAAATCTTTGAGGAGAGCAATGATTTTATTTTTTTCTCATTCTAGCCCTTATGAAAAATAAAATATGTATCCCCCCTGAAAAACCCTGTTTTACAAAAATTCACCCAAAAATAAGCCATGCAATGTGACTTCAATATTGATGTACATGTAAGACAGCTTACCAGTCCATCGCAGTTGCTTATAGCAACTGATGCATTTGGTAGATCAGTTATATCGCCAATATACAAGCAATTTCTGTGTAGCGGTTCTATTTCGGTCACATTGGAATCTTCCTCCCATTCCATTGTTGCTCCAGGTGCAATAAGTTTTGAGTTCACTTTTAATCTTAGATGAAATTCTGTGCCAAAAATAGTAACATTATAATAAATTGTATGCCCAGCAGATTCCTTATTGGCCTCGACAAGATCTCTCTGAAACCGAGCCTTTTGTCTTTTTGAGACTGCATGTGATAGAAAATTCCCCTCTGCATCTGTACTGATCGGAGTTACAAGGCTGTATTCTTCAATCTTCTGGAAAAGAGAATCTAAAAAATAAAAGAATGTGTTCAGGGAGCCAACTTTCACAGAAATCATTACATAAATACAATATAAATAAGACGGGTTGGTGTTGTGAGGAGGCTTTCAGGACACAGTTTAGTGACGGCCCATTTTCATGTCGCTGTAATGTTTATGCATACTTATCATATTACAGCATTAATTGCCAACATCTGTTATATTTTCTTTCCTAAGCTGAAGTTGCATAGCTAAGTTACTAGACTTAAAGCCTGTACTGACCAGGCCCATGGAAATAAATACACTCAGTTCAATATGCATTCCTGGTAGTGGTAGGAGGATGATTCTTGGCTTGTGAACATGTCCACACTTGCAAAACTTCTTTACTGAACTTTAAAAACCACCTGTAACGTTTCTCATGTACATGAGGCCTAGATTCAGATTTGTAGAGTATTAATAAAGACATGCACAGACTTCTGTGAGGCTCTACCTCTGTATGTGTCAAATTATAACTACTTAAAGGGTCACTCCAGGCAAAAACTAGAAATTAATCATTTGGCCAAAGTCATAGGGCTACACATGCTCCCAAAGTTTCATTCACCTAAATGGTGCCATTACAGAGATCCCCTGCTGTCCCCTACTAGGCCTCAGCTGAAGCCTGTGCTGCTGTAACTACAGAGTGGAGCTGTCCTGAGTTACCTCAGGGTCAGTATAAGAATTATACACATTGTGCTCTGCAGGACACCAGACACAACGAGGCTTGGATAAAGTTACCCCCCAAAAGTTATTTTTCATTTTTGGGCTTACTAAAATCCTTATAGTGCAATTATTCAATATATAGTGTTCTTCCCTTTTTCTGCGGCTTATTTTCCTTAAAAATCGTACTTTAACAATATGTTAATTATCTCGCTACCAGCAAGTAACCGCCGCATCCTCCTTTCAAAAAAACGCCCCCTCCTCATGTTGATTGACAGGGCAAGCAAGCGCTCTCCTCCTCCGGCTGGCCCTGTCTGCATTTCAAATCCTGTGCCTGCGCCTTACGTGTCTTCATTCGGCGGTACAGCGCAGGTGCGAGATTTGGAACGGAGACAGGGCCAGCCGGCGGAAAAGAGCGCTCACTGGCCCTGTCAATCAACAGGAGGAGGGGGCGTTTTTTTGAAAGGAGCGAGATAATTAACATATTGTAAAAGTGCGATTTTTAAGGAAAATAAGCCACAGAAAAAAGGTAAGAACACTATATATTGAATAATCGCACTATAAGGATTTTAGCAAGCCCAAAAATGAAAAATGACTTTTGGGGGGTGACAGAAGCCCTTTAAGAAGTAAAATCACCTCAGGTTTATGTCTGTCGGGCTCTATGACACATCACTCACACTCCAGTTTCAAACTTTCACTTCTGTGGGAGGGGCTTAGTTGTGTGCAGCTGCCTATTGACATCCATGTACTGAGAGGTAATTGCTATGCAGCTGACTCAGTTGCTCGAGATAGCAGCCAATTACCCGGGGTTCAGACCTGAGCGTTTTTGAAACGCGCGTTTTTGTCACGCGTATTTTAGCGCGTTTTTGCAAATAGGAAACGCGCGTCATACGCGCGTTCGTGATTCTGGAGACCAATAGAAAAAGACATATCTACACTTTAACGCACGTTTTACGTGCGTTTTACGCGCATTCCCATTGAAGTCTATGGGAGGAAAAGCACGGCAAATGCCCAAAAAAACGCTCCTGAACGAGCTTATGCGTCGGGCGTTTTACAGCGCGTTTTTACGCGCTGTAAAACGCTCAAGTGTGAACCACTCCCATAGGGATGCATTGGTTTTCATCTGTTGAGCGTTTTACAGCGCGTTTGAACGCGCTGAAAAACGCTCAGGTGTGAACCTAGGGTCAATGTTGCAATGGACCAAGCGTTGTCCATTTCGATTTTGACCGAAATGGTCCTTTAACCCTTCCAGGACCGGGCCTTTTTTGATTTTGCATTTTTGTTTTGCGCTCCCTGCCTTCCCAGAGCCATAACTTTTTTATTTGTTGGTTCACATAGCCATATGAGGGCTTGTTTTTTGCAGGACAAGTTGTATTTTCCAACGCCACCATTTAATATTGCATTTGATGCAGTGGGAAGCGGGAAAAAAATTCCAAATGGGGCGAAATTTAAAAAAAAAAAAAGCTTTTCCACCACAGTTTTACGGGGTTCTTAATTATTGTTCGATGTACGATAAAACTGACCCGTGACTTTTATTTTACAGGTCAGTACGAATCCGGCGATACCTTATATGTATAGTTTTTCTTGCGTTTTGATAGTGATAAAAAAAATTAAAAAGTGGGAAAAAATCTGTTATGTTTTTGTCGCCATATTTTGACCCCTATATCTTTCGGAGCTGTATGGGGGCTATCTCAACTTGCGGGGCGATGTCAACTTTTCATTGATACTATTCTGGGGTGCATATGACTTTTTGATCACTTTCTATTTCATTTTTTGTAGAAAATGAAGCAACCAAAA
Source organism: Bufotes viridis (assembly GCA_033119425.1). NCBI lineage: Eukaryota > Metazoa > Chordata > Amphibia > Anura > Bufonidae > Bufotes > Bufotes viridis. The sequence continues at coordinate 353,269,200 of CM065590.1, forward strand.
ATGTTGAATCGGCCATTTGGACGCTTTTTTTTCGTTTTGCCGATTGCCATATGGGGAATATAATTTTATATTTTTATACTACGGGCGTTTTCGCACATTGCGACACCCATGATTTTTTTTTATTTTTTTAGTTCTTTTATTTATATTTTGGGAAAAGGGGGGTGATTTGAATTTTTATGTTTTTTTTTTTTTTTTACTGTTTTTATTTTATTATTATTGCCCTATTACAGGCAAGGGCTCCATAGGAAATACTATGTAAAAGCCTCAAGTCATGCATAAAGAAACTAGCTGCTGCATACACGCTCCGGCTCCTCCAATCGCCACACGGGGGAGCCGGAGCACAACCGAAAGCTTTCGCCTTGGTCAGGATTGACCAGGGCATCTGAGGGGTTATTTGTCCGCAATAGGCATCACTGCCGGTTGCGGACATTAACCGCTGGTGTCTGCTATAAAAAGCAGGCGGCCACCCGCGGCTATGGCGCACGCAGCGGGCAGGAGCTGGCACCATCTTTAAACACCCACCCAGCTCCATACATGTACAGCGCTCGGCGTGAAGGGGTTAAAGGCATTCTACGCTGTTTGATTACTGAAGATCTATTCTTTGGATAGATCACAAGCATCTTATCGGTGGGGGTCGCAGTTCCCTGATAGTGTTAATAGTCGTGACATCATTGGGCCTGCGGGAAACCGCGAGAAGGCCACGACAGTACTGGGAGCGCCACTGGCTTTTCAAACAGCGGATCGGCGGGGGTCCAACACCCAGGATGATCTATCAAAGGATAAATCATCAGTAATCAAAAGGTACAGAATCCCTTTAAAGAATGCAAGCGTGTTTGACACTTAGAGCTCAAAAAAAAATATTCATTTTTTTTGTCTCTGCATTTTAACCCCTTAGTGACCAAGCCCGTTTGGGCCAAGCAATATATTTCTCAGGCACCCTGCCATAGGGGAAGGTGCCTCAACTACCTAAAGAAGACCAGCTACTGGCAGAGGTGAGAGACCTTGCTGGCAAGAACAGGCCACAGCCTGCCAGGGAGGAGCGATGGAGGCTTATGACGGCCAGGCCAGCCGCAAGGAAGTAGCAGAAGGGTAAGTGGAGCGGCACCTGTGCCGACCCAGGATAGTAGAGTGGTGGCAGGCATGGGAGGCAGAATCACTAGTATTCCCACCTTCTTTGGTCCTGACAGTTGTAGAGTTTTTTTCTGTAGAACAGGGGCATCAATGTTCTCAACAGGCTCCCAATACCTCTCCTCCAGATCAAAACCTTCCCAATCCACAAGGAAGAAGCTTTTACCTGTAATTTTCTTCATGTCCAGAATACACATGATTTTATATACAATTTCTATGCTGACAGGAGATGAAGTAAGAACTGAACTTCTGGTGTAACTATTGAAGACAACTGGCTTCAGGACACCTAAAAAGAATTAGGAATACATAAGGATGTTGGAAGACTTAACTTCTATGAGACTGGATTAAATTGTTTCAACACTACAAAAGGACCAATGAAAGGGGTGCCAACTTGTAAGAGGGTACTTTGAGATTGAGTTTTTTTTAAGGAAAGCCAGAAAACTGAGGTGGAGTCCTGCACTTATGGTCAGCAAACATCTTAATATAAGCAGAGGCCTATAGAAGAGAGGTTTTAGTTTAATGCCAAATCTGGGTGAAGCTATTAATAAAGAAATCAGCTAACAGAACACCAAAGGAGATAGTTACAGGGAAAGGGATCCATGTAAAAGGGTTAAACAGCCCGGATCGGCACTCCTGCCGGTCCGGGCTGTTAGAGCAGGGTTCCCGCTCTCATGTGAGAGCCGGGTCCACGCTCCCCGCTACACGGGGGACCCGTGCAGCGCTTAGACTGGGCCGCAGTAAAAATGAGGCAGCCCAGCCGAAGGCCCCTTCGTGACCGCTGTAAAAAGGCGTATGGGTGGTCACTAAGGGGTTAAAATTGCATAACTTTTCTGTTTTTCCACCGACATAACCATATGAGGGAAAATTTTATGTAGGCAAGTTTTAGTGGCACCACTTATATTCCGCCATTTGTTTTTAGGGTTTAGATTTTTACTAGATTCATTGAGCAGTAATAATAACATTTTAACTCTGCTGGTCAGTACAATTATGGAGAAAAACATTGCTTTGTGTCGCCATATTTTACATAAAAAAAAATTACAATTCCAGGTAGTTTTTTTTTTTTACAACGCAACGTTTAATGTGTGGGTTAACCCCTTACGCTGTGTTCACACTTGACCGTATTTGATACGCGCGTTTTTGTTGTGTGTATTACAGCGCGTTTTTGGAAATAGGAAACGCGCGTTGTACGCGCGTTCGTGTGATTGACCACTCTGGCGTAAATCACAATACGCTCGACAAAACGCCCCACAGAAGCTCCTGTACTTCTTTGGGCGTAGGGCATTTTACAGCGCGTTCGTACGCGCTGTAAAATGCTCAGGTGAGAACCATGCCCATGGGGAAACATGGGTTTTCGCCTGTTGAGCGTTTTACAGCGCGTAGGTGTGAACCCAGGGTTAATGACAGGGCCGTTTTCCGCCTTCGTGACCAGGCTTATTTTTGAAAATCTGACATGTATCACTTTATGTGGTAATAACTTTGGAACACTTTTACTTATCCAAACCATTCTGAGACTGTTTTCTCATGACACATTGTACTTTGGAAAATTTCCCAAACCCACTTTTTAAAGGACCAGTTCAGGTCCTTACATAGCAGGACTTCAGGACTTACATAGCAGAAGCAACCCCATAAATGATCCTATTTTGTAAACTACACCCCTCAAGTTACTCAAAACCAATTTTACAAACGTTGTTAACCCTTTAGGTATTCCACAAGAATTAAAGAAAAATGGAGATGAAATTTCTAAATTTAACTTTTTTGGCAGATTTTCCATTTTAATGCATTTTTTTAACACATCGAGGGTTGACAGCCAAACAAAACTCATTATTTATCAACCTGATTCTGCGGTTTACAGAAACACCCCACATGTGGTGGTAAACTGATGTAAGGGCACACGGCAGGGCACAGCAGAAAAGGAGTGCCGTATGGTTTTTGGAAGACAGATTTGCTGGACTGGTTTTTAGACACCATGTCCCATTTGAAGCTCCCCAGATGCACCCTTCAGTCGAAACAATCAAAAAGTGACCCCATTTTCAAAACTATGGGACAAGGTGACAGTTTTGGGGTAGATATGATTTTTAACCGCTCTATATTATGTTTTTTTGTGAGACAAGGTAACCAAAGAATGGATGTTTTGGCACCGTTTTAGTTTTTTACAAAGTTCATCAGACAGGTTAGATCATGGGCTATTTTTATAGAGCAGGTTGTTACGGATGAGATGATATCAAATATGTCTACTTTCTTTGTTTGTTTCAGTTTTACATAATAAAGCATTTTTGAAAAAAAAATTATGTTTTTGTGTCTCCTTTTTTTGAACGCAATTTTTTTTTCCCTGCCAATTGTCATATGATTTTTTGATCATTCATTATTACACTTTATGGGGCAAGGTGACCAAATAAATTGGTAACTCTGGCACAGTTTTTATTTATTTATTTTTACAGTGTTCACCTGAGGGGTTAGGTAATGTGATATTTTTATGGAGCTGGTCGTTACGGATGCGGCGATGCAAACACGTTTAGGGTATTTGATTTTCTTCATTTTAATCAATTATAAAAGTGCGTATAAATCTGTGTATATTTTTCTTCAATTATAAATGTGCGCATATGGGAAAATGTTAGATTTTTTTTTTACCACTTTTTTTTTTACTCAGACCCACTTGGTTCTTGAAGATCCAGTGGGTCTGATGGTTCTACAATACACTGTACTAGGGCTGCACGATATGGGAATTTTGTGCGATTGCGATTAGGGCCCTAAAAATTGCGATAACGATATGCGATGCGATATTTTAAGGGAATTGTGCTAGAGGTCTATCTGCTTGGATTTTCATGGTAAAAGCGCACACAGATGACTGGTAATGTGAAATGTAGTTATGCTGAACTCAAGAACTGAAATGTAAATACATTGAAATAAAATACATATTTGCATTACTGCAAAAGTACAAGATACAAAACTTGCCATTTTCTTAATAGCGCTGCACAGAACAGATAAAAAAAAATAGATATAAGAACATGTGTTCATTAAAATACCGACTTTCCACCAGCCCCCCCTCCCTCCCTGCACTGTAACTGATGTATCGCTGGCCACGCTGTGCAGCATAGCGGCCGGAGATACAGTGTCACGTAGAAAGTCAACCATCGCTTTTTAAGACGCACTGCTATCCCCCCCCACACTTTTGGGGGGAAAAAAGTGTGTCTTGTAAAGCGAAAAATACGGTAATATAATTGCAGCATTTTTGGGTCAGCAAATTGCGATTGCGATATGGCGATTAATTGCGATAACGATTGCTTTCGCGGTATATTGTGCAGGCCTACACTGTACTACACTGTATAGTGTACTGCAGTGCAATTTCATTCACAGTAAGCCTGACCAGGCTCCTGCCTCTGGCAGGAACCTGTCAGGCTTACATACCATGGCAAGCCTGGATGTCTGTGTAAGGCGTCCAGTTGCCATGGTAACTATCGGGACGCTGCAACAGCAGAGCAGCGGTCTGATGGGAGTGGAAGAAGGAGGGCGATCCCTCCTTCTGTTATGATCAATTGGGACACTGCCACAGCAGCGCAGCACCCGATAGGGAAGAGAGGGAGCTTCCTTCCTGTTAACCCCTTCCATACAGCGGTCCCTATGGATCGCAGCATGGAAGGGGTTAAACAGCCGACAGCAGTGCCAGCACCGATGTCAGCCGTCACAGTAGATTGTCAGCTGTATTTTACATGCCGGTGTCATCGCAAGTGTACTAACACACACCACATCATGATGTACACAGTACGCCATTGGTCATTAAGGGGTTAAATAATGGGACATTTTAATATGGTGCCATATTACCAGCTATACTGTCGTATAGGCCAGACAACTATGGGAGAGGTCTAATATGAATGAGGGTCCTATAGGAGATAAGCCACTACTAGACTCTTATTCCCCTCTCCCCAATTAAACAAACATGTGCACGTCTCCACAAATGTGTCAAAATTGCAGAAAAAAAACCTTATTCCTTGGAAATGTACACTGCAAAAAATTTTACCCAACAGTTAACACTTCTATTACATACAAAGTGGCATGAAATAGTTAGATTTTCAACACCCCAACCTTGCTTAGCGGTTCTGCAGTCTGACTGTGGATGTAAAACCATTGTGTCAACCAACAGATTTGATGCTCCTAATGGCATTTTCCTGACATTACCCTGGTATTTACCCCTTAACCTCTGTACAAGGATCTCGACTTGGCTAAAGGGAAGTCACTAGGCCGCCATCTGCTGGATTAGTCTCCAAGTGATTGAAAGCTGACCCATAGAGGTCAGCGAAAACAATGCAAAGTACCAAAGGGTCAGGCTGAGGTCAGGGCTGGAGGAGTATGTGCAATACGGAAAATGGTCCGAGGTCATGGCAGGCAGCAAAGGGTCAATACAGGAGGTCGGGCATAGGTCAAGGCAAGCAGCGGAGGTTTAGGAATCCAGTTAACGAACAGAGGTCCACACGAACAAACAAATACAGCATGATGAAATAACAAGCTAGACAATATATTTCTCAGGCACCCTGCCATAGGGGAAGGTGCCTCAACTACCTAAAGAAGACCAGCTACTGGCAGAGGTGAGAGACCTTGCTGGCAAGAACAGGCCACAGCCTGCCAGGGAGGAGCGATGGAGGCTTATGACGGCCAGGCCAGCCGCAAGGAAGTAGCAGAAGGGTAAGTGGAGCGGCACCTGTGCCGACCCAGGATAGTAGAGTGGTGGCAGGCATGGGAGGCAGAATCACTAGTATTCCCACCTTCTTTGGTCCTGACAGTTGTAGAGTTTTTTTCTGTAGAACAGGGGCATCAATGTTCTCAACAGGCTCCCAATACCTCTCCTCCAGATCAAAACCTTCCCAATCCACAAGGAAGAAGCTTTTACCTGTAATTTTCTTCATGTCCAGAATACACATGATTTTATATACAATTTCTATGCTGACAGGAGATGAAGTAAGAACTGAACTTCTGGTGTAACTATTGAAGACAACTGGCTTCAGGACACCTAAAAAGAATTAGGAATACATAAGGACGTTGGAAGACTTAACTTCTATGAGACTGGATTAAATTGTTTCAACACCACAAAAAGGACCAATGAAAGGGGTGCCAACTTGTAAGAGGGTACTTTGAGATTGAGTTTTTTTTAAGGAAAGCCAGAAAACTGAGGTGGAGTCCTGCACTTATGGTCAGCAAACATCTTAATATAAGCAGAGGCCTATAGAAGAGAGGTTTTAGTTTAATGCCAAATCTGGGTGAAGCTATTAATAAAGAAATCAGCTAACAGAACACCAAAGGAGATAGTTACAGGGAAAGGGATCCTTATCTGACGACCATACACAATGAAGAGGGGCGTCTTATCTGTAGATTCACTGGGATATTCATTGTAGGAAAACCATGCCCAGGGAAGAAAATCAGTCCAATCTTCATGACATACAAATAACGAACCAGAATATGATTGATGCACTCCATCTCCCTGTTGGTCTATGAACGGTAAGCAGAAGAAAAGTCCAATTTGATGTCCAATAGTTTACAGGTAGCTCTCCAGAACTTAGAGGTGAACTATACACCTCAGTCAGTCACAATGGGTAGGGGCAAATCATGTAAAGAGAAAATAGGTTTCAAAATTAAGTCAGTTGACTTGCATAGGGAAGACAGGTAAAAATGTGCCATTTTAGAAAATTGATCAATCACTACCCATATTACAGAGCTTTCCAAAAAGAGGGAGGGCAAATCAGTTATAATATCCATGGCAATTGATGGCAATGCATTGAGTATCAGTTACCAGCAAGGAAAGTAAATGACCTACAGTTTTTTTTCTTTGGGGGCTTATTCTGGGCATAAGTACAACAGGTACTGTAACAACATATTGCAGGCAGGGTCAATGATATGTTGGGGCACAATCACCCCATGAGTAGGGTCGAATGAAAGCAAATTGGTATTAGACTTGATATTGTTTTCAGCAGGACGGACGGACAAAACAAAACTAGCAAAAAGCAATGAGCATTGGGCCTGGCAAGGATTAAGGACAACCTGTCACCATAAAAATTGACTGTATTCTGCAGGCAGCAGGTTTTAGAGCAGAATGGGCTGCTCTTTCTGGGCTTTGAAGTCAAGGAGATGATCCTATTGGTGATTGACAGCTGGGTATGTAAAGTCATAGAGGGTCTTCTCAACTTCAAAGCCCAGAATAAACAGGGAAATAAATACAATGCAAGTTATAATTAATCTTTTCCCACCAAAATATACATTAAATCAGCTCATCTCTTTCTGTTCCATAACATTCTGCATTTGACTCAGACACCACATTCAGCTTGACAAGTTCCCCTTAAGATGTTGAGCGGTCTGCAAATAGGTCAGGTTTTTATAATCAGTGTAGATGACTACTGAATGACAAGTGCCATCCAAAAATGTGTCTCCATTCCTCAAGAGCCAATTTAACAGCAAGGGGTTCTCTGTCTCCAATGAAGCACTCTGCAGGGGAGAAAGACTAAGAAAAAGCTACAAGCATCCCATGTCAAGAGGTTGTTGTTCAGTCACAATTAAGTCATGCTCGACTCTTTGCAACCCCATGGACCACAGCACACCAGGCCCCTCTATCTTCCACTGTCTCTCGAAGCTTGCCTAAGCTCATGTTTGTTGCTTTTATGATACTGTCCAGCCATCTCATTCTCTGCCATCCCCTTCTCCTTTTGCCTTCGATCTTTCCCAGCATCAGAGTCTTCTCCAATGACTCCTGCCTTCTCATTATGTGTCCAAAGTATTTCAGCTTCAGTATTGCTCCTTCCAATGAACAATCAGGGTTAATTTCTTCAAGGACTGACTGATTGGATCTTCTTGCAGTCCATGGAACTCTCAGAAGTCTTCTCCAGCACCACAGTTCGAAGGTGTCGATTCTTCTACGCACAGCCTTCCTTATGGTCCAGCTCTCACAACCATACATTATTACAGGAAAAACAATGGTTTTGACCATACGAACTTTTGTTGGCAAGGTAAAATAGGAATGGTCGGCACACCACGATGTTATAGAAGACCTGGTGCTCTGTGATGTGGGAGAATAGCCCACAGTACAATAGAGCAAAAATTCACAACACTCAGGATTATGACGCCAAACACACAGTCTACATGCACCTGGCCGTGAACAAGGTCCGGGAAGGACCGAAACGTTGGCCGTGTATATACTATTGTTAATTTTGTGGATGGAAACATTAAAAATCCTTTGATTTGTTGCATCATAATCCTGAGTGTCGTGAATTTTTGCTCTTTTGTTGGCAAGGTGACATCTCTGCTTTTAATTACACTGTCCAAGTTTGTCATTGCTTTTCTTCCAAGAAGCAAACGTCTTTTAAATTTCATGGCTGCAGTCACCATCTGCAGTGATCTTTGAGCCCAAGAAAACAAAATCTAATACTGCTTCCATTTCTTGCCCCTCTATTGCCCCTTTGCCAGGAGAAGATGAGTTGTGATGCCATGATCTTAGTTTTTTAATGTTGAGACTTAGGCCAGCTTTTGCAGTCTCCTCTTTCACCCTCATCAAGAGGCACCTTTATTCTTCTTTGCTTTCTGCCATAAGAGTTGTATCATCTGCTTATCTGAGGTTGTTGATATTTCTTCCAGCAATTCTAATTCCAGCTTTTGCTTTATCCAGTCCAGCATGTCGCATGATACAGTATATTCTGCATATAAGTTAAATAAATAGGGTGATAATATACAGCCTTGTCATAATCCTTTTCCGATATTGAACCAATCAGTTGTTCCATGTACAGTTCTCACAGTTGCTTCTTGACCTGCATACAAGTTGCTCAGGAGACATATTAGGTGATCTGATACTCCCATCTCTAAGAACTTTCCATAATTTATTGTGATCCCCACAATCAAAGGCTTTGATTTCGTCAATGAAGCAGAAGTAGATGTTTGTCTGCAACTCTCTTGCTTTTTCCATAATCCAGCGAAAGTTGGCAATTTGATCTTTGTTTACTCTGCCTCTGATGCGGCCCTTGCGGTAATGTGACGTACCTCCCATTCATCGGCACAGGCGCGCAATTTGGCTACGGACAAAGGAGGTGAAGATCCAGTCAAAGGGCGGGCCGAATAGGTGAAAGGGGAGTGGTCGCTTAAGAAAATCAGCACGTGGCCTGGGCACTGGCCGTTTAAACGCCGCCCCTGTGCACCTTCACACACTGATTTGCATATGGAATAAAAGTGTTTTTTGGATGACCTATGGAACGGACAACTATATGGTAAGATGCATTTTAATGTGGGGGCTGTATTGGACACAATGGTGTAAGTGCTAGATATTGCAATTTTGGGGTGAAAGACTCCATTTAAGAGTGGTTGACGGAGATAGAGAGCGGTTTTCTTCACCTCCCCCGGAGAAGTTGCTGAACGGCTAGCCTTATATGGAAGATCACTAAGACGAGGGAATCCTTGAACCCCTCTAAGGACTGATCATCAGATGGCATCTTTGGACTGGCTAGGCTAAGTTGACATGTTTTCAGTATTATCAAGTATTGCTCCCTGTTCATTCTGTTACATGTTTTAGCTACTTACTAAAGGCCACCTTAACCATATATTTATGCTTAATTAGTGGTATTAAAGTAGTTGCTGCAGCCTGCATGCCTCTGTCAAACTATCACCAATGATGGAGGCATCCTGGTTTTACTGGCCTAGAGTCTGGTATTGAAAGAAACCACACCAGAATCAACATTTACTCAGCAAAAACATTACAGTTAAGGAATACAGTTGGTAATTCCAGTTTTCTACGGTTTCTGTGTTCGCGGTTGCTCAGACAAATGTGCTATTCCTTATCACAACCACTGCAATTTGTTCAGCTCCTGATATTGTTTAGATTCACAGTTTATGGATCTAGTTTTTACTGTTAGTATATTTATTGTTAATCAAACACACATGCTCAATATCATCACAGCCAATGCGATAGGTCTAGTTTCACGCCCAAAATTCCATGGCTTAGTTGAAAATTCTTTCATGGAATGTTAGGGGATTAGGGACTCCACAAAAAACGGTCAATGGGGTATTCTTTTATTAGAAACTCCAGCGACACACCTCACATCTAATACATCTCTGGTTTTGAAGAAGCCTTGGGTACAATGGTGCGCTCACTCCTACTATTCCTCTTCCTCAAGGGGGAGGGTCTGTATTAATACATAGGCAGCTAAGATGGGAGGTGAAAGAACTACGGTAGTTATTGATATGGAAGGAAGATATGTCTTTGTACATTGTCAATGAGAGCATGCACATTATGCTTTACTGAGCGTTTATAACCATCCCGCTGGCTCCATGCAGATCTTACACCTAGCAGCCACCTTTGCTGCAGCATTCCCACACGCTAAAATACTTTGCATGGGAGACTTAAAAATGTTAGATCCCTCATTGGATCGCCACAATAATGTGGCAGGCCCGTTTAATACAGGGAACCCCTCACAGCTAAGGGTACTTTCACACTAGCGTTAGTGCGGATCCGTCTGTTTATTTGCACAGACGGATCCGCACCTCTAAAGCAAACGTTTGTATCCAAAACGGATCCGTTTTTTTTTACATTGAAAGTCAATGGGGAACGGATCCGTTTTCAAATGCACCATATTGTGTCACTGACAACGGATCCGTCCCCATTGACTTACATTGTAAAAAAAAAACGGATCCGTTAGGCTCCGCCTCTTCAGACGGACACCAAAATGCTGCATGCTGCGTTTTGATGTCCGCCTCCAAAACAGAATAGAAGCGGAACGGAGCCGAACTGATGCATTCTGAACGGATCCTTATCCATTCAGAATGCATTGGGGCCTAACTGATCCGTTTTGGACCGTTTGTGAGAGCCCTGAAACGGATCTCACAAACGGAATCCAAAACGCTAGTGTGAAAGTACCCTAAGCAGATTCTTAACAGAATTTAGATGGTATGACCGCTGGAGGATTAGATATCCCAGGTCTAGAGTATATTCATGTCACAGTAGCAGTCACAACTCCCTAACCAGGATAGACTATATATTAGGCAATGAATTAACATTGTTAAATTTGAGGTCCATAACATACTTGCCTCGGGGAATAATGGATAATTCACCAGTACTTGCCACATTGACTCGTAGTGTCCCCTCAATAATGTACAGAATGAACATACACCCATTCTGGTTGAACGCATGAAAAGGAATACAACATCGGGCTGGTATGGGACACATTAAAAGCATTTCTTGGTAGGGTATTACACTCTAATATATCCTACATCAAAAGAGACACTTAAAGATTAGAATTTCGATGCAGCACTCTAGAACAGCAATATATTAGTCACCCGACTGACGCCAACAGATGCGAGTGGCTGCAAGTGGGGAGACAATACTTAGCAATACTTAAGGATAAAGCTAATAGGAAACTGTTCTTTATGAAGCAAACTGCTTTTGAACTGGGAAATCAATCAGCTAAGCTGCTGGCCCAATTGATCCAACATGACTCGCCCTCTGCGGCGATACTAGCAATTAGGCATCACATGGGACAAGTACTCAGCACTCAAGAAACCAATTCTCAGGGCCTTCATACACTTTTATTGAGACTTTTATAGATCCAATATTACAGCATCTGAAACTAAGATAGCTACCTATTTAGAAGACATTTCCCCCCCGAAACTCACCACATCACAAAGTGCCCAATTGGATCAGCCTATTTGCTTGGAGGAGATACTGCAGACAATAGTAGACCTAAATAATGGGAAATCCCCAGGCCCAGACGGGCTTCCCAAAGAAGTATACGCTAGATATGCAGGGGTGTTAGCCCCCCAATTACTGGTCACCTTTCACTCAGCTATAGAAACAGGACACCTACCAGAGTCTTTTAAGGGAGCTACGGTAGTACTCCTACTCAAACCTGACAAGGATCCTCATGATTGTGGATCGTATAGACCCATAGCACTGCTAAATGTGGACTACAAAATCCTAATCAGATTTTTAGCCACTCGTCTCAACCGGGTAATTATGTCATTAATCCATGAGGTCCAAAAAGACTTTATGCCAGGGAAGTCCACCACAGAGAACATAAGAAGGGTACAGGTGGTTACACAGCTGGGATATTCCATGAATGCAGACTGGGCATTAGACGCAGCCGAAGCATTCGATTCCATAGAATGGTCATATCTAACTAGCTGTCTTCGAGGCTTTGGGTTTGGACCTCAGTTCCTTAGATGAATCAGTATCCTGTATAGCAACCCGATAAGTAGGCTGCTGGTTAATGGAGAATTATCAGACAGTTTCCCCCTTCATAGAGGGACGAGACCGGGTTGTCCCTCATCACCACTTTTATTTGCCCGGGCAATCAAAACGTTGGCCATTAGGGTGAGAAACAGCAATAACATAACCGAAGTAACCATGGGGGAGAAGGAGGTTCGAATAGGATTATACGATGATGACATGATTTTATATCTGTCATCACCTGAATCGTCTCTCAGCAGTGCGGTGAATCTAATCGATGAATTTGGGGACTACTCGGGTCTGAAAATTAACTGGGGGGAAAAAAATAATAAAATCGGTGTACATGCCACTGGGCAGGGCAGAATGGAATGGACCCTCACATGTCTCTCAGCTGAAAGTGGTGTATAATTTTAAATATCTAGGAGTCAAAATCACCAAGCGATATTCCCAGGCTTCATCACTTAATATGTGTCCGCTAACTGAACATATCCGGAATAAATTTAACAATTGGAAACCGCTGCCTATCTTGGTGGCAGGGAGGATTAATTTAGTTAAAATGATTATATTCCCAAAAGTGCCATTTACCGCTCAACATGCAGAGTCGCATACTGTATACCCAAATCAATGTTCAAAGAATTGGATACTATGACCAGAGTTTTTATATGGGGCAGATCCAGCGCCAAACTCCGCTTAGATACGTCCTAAATTAGAGGGAGGTATGGCCCTACCGGATTATTTAATATTTTACCTAGCTGGCCAGTTAAGGCTCATTAACACCTGGTTCACAACAGAAGACCTACATACCTCAGAGAACTTCCTTAAAACTTATCTTAAATGCAACACTTTGTGGTCAGTATTAGAGGGGCCGTCAAGATTCCAAAGGACAATGCTACCACTACATAATTTAACCCAAATTTACATAGGTAGTCTCAGACATACCTTTGTGGGGAAATCAGTCCATACCAAATATGCAGGGAGTAATGGGCGCAGATAAATGGAAATTGGTGGGTATCAAAACCCTAGGTGATATTTATGGTCAAGGAATCATGATGACATTCGAAGCTTTGGCACAAAAGTATAATATGCCATGCACTAGAGTTGTTTCGATACCAAAATTTTGATTTGGTATCGATGCCATAAAAAAGTATTACGATACTCGATACCATTCGATACCACGTGGAAAAAAAAAACTCCCCAAAAAAAAAATATAATAATTTGTGAATTGTGCATTTTTATATGTTTATTTATATATTTTATATGTAAAATTGGGAAAGGCGGCAATTTATACTTAATATTTTGGTGTGTTTTTTTTTACTTTTTATTTACCATTTCCCCCCTTAGGGGTAGAACCTGGGATCTTTTCATCCCTTGTCCTATTCACCCTAATAGATCTCTATCAGGGTGAATAGGACTTCACATTTCCCTGCTGCCCTGTGCACACAGATGCAGGGAGCACCCATGGCAACCAGGGCTTCAGTAGAGGCCTGGCTGCCATGGTAACCGATCGCAATGTAGGGCTCCGATCGGTTATCATGGCAGCAAGGACGCTACTGGAGCTCTGGCTGCCATGGGGAACTGCCACCAATGGAGGGGACCCTGTGGCCACTGCCACCAATGCTCTAAATACTTTAGGGGCGCCCTGCCCACTCATTGAGTTTAATATGGGGTGGGGGGGGGTTGCACTGCCCACACAATAATTAGCCTTTAATACAGATACAGGAGGTGGATAGGCGGAAAGTTCGATACCCGAAACAACCCTACCATGCACCCATTTCTTTTCATACCTATAACTTAGGGCTGCAGTACAGAGCAAATTTCCACACGGCAGCACCAGTGTGTCCAAATATCCACTTATAGGAGTTGTCAAAACCCAGAGTCCCAGAGGATTAGTATCGGCAATTTACTCACACCTAGTACGAGCAAAGATTAGTGCAGAACCCCTCCCAGTGATAGACAAATGGAAAAAGGAAGATACCCACACTCACAGATGAATACCGGATTTATTGGAGTCACATCTACAAGTATCACCCACAATAAATAACAAAATAATCCAACTTTATATCATTCACCAGTCATATTTAACTCCTATTAGAATGTACAGGATGGGTAAAGTGCCATCTACAGCATGTCCGAGATGTGGGGAACAGGAGGCAGACTTTTGGCATATGATCTGGAGCTGCAACCTGATAGCCGCTTTCTGGAAGGAGGTGACCGATTTTCTTTCCTCACTACTACCGGTTCGGGTGCCGTGCACTCCTGAGGTCTGCCTGTTAGGAATACTGAATGATGATAATTGGGATCACTATACGACAATATTCCTAAGGGAATCCATGTTTATGGAACGTAAATGGTACAGCCCGAATACACCGAACCTGACTATGTGGAAAATGCAAATAAATCAGATCCTACCCTACATAGTACTGGTATACAAACATCACAATAAACCACAGAAATTTGATAAAGTTTAGGGCTTGTGGTGTGGGGCAGCACAAACCATGTATTCAACCTCGAGACTATGACAAGTAATATCTGCGGCTCGAGGAGAGATGGCTCAGTAGGTGTATCAGAACACCCGTATACATCGAAATCGCAATACTTTAAATGTTGTAATAGGGGACAGGTAGCACAGCAATGGCTGGTTAGAGATGCGACTAAGACAGTTACTGTATTACTGTTTACACTGTTTTCTGTATTAAGAGAATTGGAACATACAGGTCTTAGGACCTATATATATATATATTGTATTTGGCAACAAAAGTGTATGATACTGTTGTATTTCCATTTTTGTCAATAAAACAGAAAAAAAATGCATATTGTGTAGAATCAAATAAATGCACCTTTCATGAAGCATTTATTTTGACCAAATTTGACTTTCTTCAGAAAAAATGCTGCAATCCACATTTGCAACAGCTGGAGAGCCGCAGTTTGCCCATCCCTGCCCTAGCCTGTAAAACGGCTAGGGCAGCGCTAAAGCCGGCCCATCAGAGCTGGTGACATCACCGAACACACTGCTGGGCGGAAGCCTCCATCTGGCAGTGTGTTATTGTAACTAAAAGAGCCCTTGCCCTGCGCTATCCAGCACAGAGCAAGGGGGAGCATCGGAGCATAAAATGCTCCGATGCTAACATCAGGGGGCTGCATGGTTGAAATTATGGGCATGTCCGGGTTCAGCTCTGAACCCGGACAACTCCTTTAATGTATCAACTAGAATGGTGAGGAAAGCAAGAAAGCTGAAGCAGGAATATGGGATTCTTGCTGTTCGTAAACCCAAGCAAGAAAAATGCTGTTTGAGCACAAAGCAAAATGTACTGGATTTTTATGAAAATTATGAATTTTCTAGAGTATGTCCAGGCAGAAAGGATTGTGTGTCTGTGAGGATAAATGGTGAAAAGCTATTGAAGCAGTTGATCTTGTGCAACTTGAAGGAATCGTACACCATCTATCGGGACAAGCATGGGCCTGAAATTGGGTTCTCAAAATTCTGTGAGTTTCGGCCAAAATGGTGTGTTACTGTTGGCTCATCAGGAACTCATTTAGTCTGTGTCTGCACAATCCATCAAAATGTTAAACTCATGCTTTTGGCCACTACACTTCCAGATGACTACAAAATGCTTTTAAGTAAAACTGCCTTCAATCAAAAGATTGCATGGTGCAAAGATGTGAAAAGTGCCCTGGAATGACTGCTTTGGAAGAATATCTTGCTGATTATTTTAAGGAAAGTGACCCTGATGATACTGTTGAATTTAAGTAGTGGATTCACACAGATAGGGATATCTTAGAAACCCAGAAGTTATCCTTACAGGATTTCACCTCAGAACTAATTAAAGGGCTTCTGTCACCCCCCAAAAGTCATTTTTCTTTTTTGTGCTTACTAAAAATCCTTATAGGGCGATTATTCTATATATACTGGTTTTACCTTTTTCTGTCCGTTATTTTAGCTAAAAAACGCCCTTTTTAAATATGTAAATTACCTTGCTACCAGCAAGTAGGGCGGTTACTTGCTGGTAGCCGCCGCATCCTCCTTTCCAAAAAACGCCCCCGGACTTCTCTTCCGGGTGTAGATGTGACGCCATCGGCGCAGGCGCACTGAGGAAGGAGCGGCCGAGCAGCGTCCTCCTCTCAGTGAACTGAAGACTGGGACGGCGCAGGCGCGCGATTTGGAACCGAGACAGGGCCAGCCAGAGGAGGAGAGCGCTCGCTGGCCCTGTCACTCAACAGGAGGAGGGGGCGTTTTTTGGAAAGGAGGATGCGGCGGCTACCAGCAAGTAACCGCCCTACTTGCTGGTAGCAAGGTAATTTACATATTTAAAAAGTGCGTTTTTTAGCTAAAATAACGGACAGAAAAAGGTAAAAACAGTATATATAGAATAATCGCCCTATAAGGATTTTAGTAAGCACAAAAAAGAAAAATGACTTTTGGGGGGTGACAGAAGCCCTTTAACAAAATTTACAATTCTGGAGGAGGGACACGTAATTATCCTGATGGCCTAATGGACTTTGCTGAAAACTTCTCCATTGTTGTCCAGTATGTAGTGCAGGGGTTTCACTGGGAAAAATAGCCAGCCAACATTTCATCCTTTCGTTGTTTACTGTTGCAACCCTAACTTCCGATGCTTCAGCATTTGCATAATCAGTGACTGCTTGCGTCATGAAACTATAGCTGTCCATACATTTTTGAAAAAGCCGATTGGGCATCTGAAGGACGCACTAGCATTTTAAAGCATATTCACTATTTGAGTGATGGATCTGCTGCTCAATACAAAAGCTTAAAAATGTTATTAATCTATGAAGTCATAATAATGACTTTTGCATGACCACAGAGTGGAATTTTTTTGGCACAAGCCATGGAAAATCACCTTGTGATGGAATTGGAGGAACTGTAAAATGTTTGGCTGCCAGGGTAGTTTACAGCGGTCCAGTCAATAACCAAATTACATAATTTGGCCAAAATATAAACTAATGCCTCTTCTAACATCCAGCATAGTGGCAGGACGGAGCTCTAGCTGCAGTGTGCCATTGCACCTTTGTTTTTACGTTTGTATGTGTATTTCACCATAGCAACGTGCACCTGCGTATTGGGTTGTGCTGACTGCAATCCCCATTTTAATCCTTTGTAGCATATATGGGAGGCGTGGTGACCTCCATGCAGTCACGCACACCTGACTAGTGGATCCGCCCTGTAGGCTGGTTTTAAAGTCAGTATAAAACTGAGTCTGCTTTATAGAACTTACCAGAAGCCATTTGGTTCCAGGAGAAGTACTAGTGGGCTCAGCATGCATGTTGTTATTTGCATCCCTTGATCTGATGAATGCTGTATGGCACCAGACGGGGTTACAAGCAGAGTATATCTGGCATGCATGCTGCACCTGCACTCCCTGGATTTTGTGTGGCTGATATGGCCCATAAAAGGTAAGAATTAATGTTAGGGACCACTCGAGAGGCAACCGTGACGTGGTGGGTGGCTTACATAATTTGGCCAAAATATAAACTAATGCCTCTTCTAACATCCAGCATAGTGGCAGGACGGAGCTCTAGCTGCAGTGTGCCATTGCACCTTTGTTTTTACGTTTGTATGTGTATTTCACCATAGCAACGTGCACCTGCGTATTGGGTTGTGCTGACTGCAATCCCCATTTTAATCCTTAATAACCAAATTTTGACACCAAAAGATCTGTATGACTTCTGTATGACCATCAACCTGGTCAGTACTTAGCTTGCACCTATGATAACTCCTGGTGGATTGGAAATATATGTGAAGTTTCAATTGAGGAGCATGATGGTTTGATCAATTTCTTGCATCCCCACGGTCCTGCAAGGTAATTTTTCTGGCCTTCCCGCAGAGACACTTAATAGGTCCGAGAAGAGCATGTCATTGCTTTCCTTGATGCATCTACATCCTCATCTGGCAGGCAATAGGTCTTCTCACAAGATGTTCTGGTGAACATGGACAGGAAATTCAAAACTTTGAGCAATTTGAGAAAGATTGGAAGAGAAGTCTTGTGAAATCTGTATTTTTAGCAATTTGGTATACATGTGTTTTTACTTTCTTGTTTTTCTTCAATAAAACTTGGACACCCATGGCTGATATTGTCTCTGGTTGTTGGAAATTGCTCCTTGGCAATAATTCTGTTTAACTGGCAGTAGCCGAGTCGTCCAATGCAATATTGATGATAAACGTGCCAATTTAAAATGGCAACCCACAATTAATTAGAAATTGTGTATGGAAATATATCTAAAAGTTATATTAGGATAACAAGCTCAGCAGCACTACATAATCATATGTTTCTGCACGCATGCAAAATAGGTACATTCTTGTGAGCTTAGTTCTAACCAACATAAGGCCAGGGCAAATATAAAACAGGGTGACTTTTGTGGCAAAAATTTGCTCTTTTTGGATTATTAAAAATTACATATTTGAGATATTTCCACCCCAATAGTAGCAAAAATTGGCAAAAATATGAAATGTCATTTCTTTGTCTAATCATATCTTGTCTTCAAGTTGGTTGGAAAGCTTGTGTATGTGACCTTAAGATATATCGCATGGGCCATAACTCCTGGCAAAGTTACAGCCTGATTGGACATGCATGTCAGCAGTGGACAGTCAAAGTAGGCACTTAATGGTCATGCGTCAATTTTTTGACCCATTTTGATGGCATGTAAAAATTGAGTCAAGCATTCTTAAGGCACCAAACTTAGACTAAGTAGTTTTACCAACCTGCAAAATTTCAGCCTCCTAGCTTAACTACATAATATACTATACCTTGACAAAGTTGCCACTTTGGGTTACACAGCAAGCAACGCATTACAGCTGGTCCATCATCAGCTGCCTGAAACTCTGGAACCAACAGAAGTCCAGATAAAATGTTTTTTAAGATTTTATTTAGGACCCTAGGGAACATCTGTGCAAAATTTTATTTAATTTGGAGATGGTCGGATTTCTAGGTTGGTCCACTTGACATGGAATGACCCTAGAGCCGGAATGGCAAACATTTCATAGACCAAGTGCCCAAGCTTCAACCCAAAACCCACTTAATTATGGCAAGGTGCCAACACAGCAATTTAACCTAAATACTACAGTCCAGTATAGTATGTCTTCCATGTACTTTATTATTTAGCTATAATAGCCTGCCTACATTCATTGCGCTATCTGTGCTGTTCATAGTGCGCTCTGTGCTGATAAATGGCGGGAAAAGTCTAAGGCATATTGGTACACCATGGACTTTTTCCTGGGTGTGGGTGCTCAAAGAGGGGGCTCCAAGTGCCACAGGTTCGCCACCACTGCCCTAGAGCAATTCTTCTATGTAAGGAAAGCTCCGGCTCTCACGGAAGATACATCCACCTCAAGAAAACCCGCTTAGAGACATCTGGGCGATGAAGAATCGAATCTGATGAGAAGCCCTGCTTGGGAGACTGGAATGAAGATCGCGCCTCTGGTGTCCACTCCCTGGCATTCACCCCTTTGTGGGTAAAGGCAGAGATGGGAACAGTCAGATTGGAGATGTGAAGGGTGAATAGTCTGTAATAGCAGGCAAATCCCAGGAACTAATGAATAGCTTGCAAGCCCAAAAAACAGGGCCAGTCCATTATAACCATTAACTTTTCAGGGTCCATCTCGATACCACGATGAGAGATGATGTAGCGCAGGAAGGGTAGTGAAGTGATTTCAGAAACATTTTTTCAAAATTTGCAGAGAGCCTGTTCTCTCTCAAGATCTGAAGGACAATGCAAATATGTCTCTGGTGAGGTCAGGTAGGGTGAGAAGATGAGGATGTCATCCAAATAGACCACCACACAGAAATAGAGCAGATCACAAAGTATTATTCATGTTGGCCGTGTTGGGAGTTTTAAAGCTGTCTTCTATTTATCACCCTCTCATATCTGGATCAAATTATAGGAGCCTCGGCGATCCAGTATAGTGAATATTCTGGCTCTACAAAGCCCATCAATAGAAGTTCATGAATTAATGGCAAAGTATTTTTTTTTTCATACTGTAATTTTATTTAATTCACAGTAGTCTACAGTCAGAGAGACCCATCCTTTCTATTGATAAAAAAGAAACGGGAACTACTGATGAAGACTATTTCTACTTGAGGCCCCGTTCCATGTTTTACTATAATGGGAAGAAAGGTATGCAAATAAGCACTTTACAAGCTCTGCCTCTAATGCCACCAGAGACTTATAGGCCATAAATGCTCTTGTAGAATTCTGGGACATGTCCAGGGCCGTAGTTATAGGGGAAGTGTCTGCCTTGGGGCCTGAACCCAGAAGGGGCCAATCCAGGAGGAGGACTAAAATATTTTGTCAGGGCCCCCTCAACAGTATTATACAATGACATTACATACAGTGACACTGTCACATGACATATAGTACATCAGGGCTTGACAAATTTCCTTGGAATCTAGGAGCCAGCTAAAAAAGTTAGGAGCCAGGCGGAGCCGTGTCATAAATCCCCCAATAGTGCTCCTCCCCCCCCCCCACTTTTCCATAGATCCCCCCAATAATGCATGCCAGTACATAGGGCCCCCAGTAGATGCCCCCATAGTGTTCCTTCCCCTGTTTTCCATAGTGCCCCCCATAATGTGCGAGTATATAGGGCCCCCCATAATGCTTCCCCTCTTCAATAGGTTATATGACACGTCAGATGCTGCCAGCGTCTAAGTGATCGCCACTTGCGGCCCGCCATGACATGTGGAAACCCTTACAAGGATTACAGGGTCCGGAGGGGAGGGCAGAGGGGTCCGGAGGGGAGGGCAGAGGGGTCCGGAAGGCACAAACACAGCGGGCACCATGACATTTTACTGAGCACTACAACCCCCTACTGGCACTCAGCCTCTGCAGTCCCCGCATCACTACAACGCCCAGCTCTTTCCCCCTCTTGTCATTCTCTCCCCCCCCCCTTGTCTAGTCAATCTCTTTCCCCCCTCTTGTCATTCACTTTCCCCCCTTGTAATTCTCTTTCCTCCTCTTGTCATTATCTTTCCCCCCTTGTCATTCACTTTCTCCCCCCTCCTTCACTTTCCTCCTCTTGTCATTCACTTTCCCCCCCTTGTCATTCACTTTCCCCCCCTTGTCAGTCACTTTCCCCCTCTTGTCATTTTCTCCCCTCCCTCCCCTGCCTCTAGTGTAGCGCAGCCGAGCTCTTTATGGTCCACGGGTACAGGAGCTTTAGTTTCCTGTACTCGGGAGGACTGACAGGAAGTGCACACTGTGTGCGCACTTCTTGTCAGTCCGGCCGGGTACAGGAGACAGATGCTCCCTGTACCGCGGACCATACAGGGCTCGGCCACGCTACAATGAGGGAGTGACAGGAGGGAGCGCTGAGTGCATCACTCTTGTCAGTCCCTCTCTTCATGCTGCGCCCAGGAGGTGCACCCTCATGGACGCGCCAGCCCGGGCAGTGCTGCAGCCGCCTGAGGATCTATATAGAGCGCTCGGGCAGCTGCAGCATGAAGGTGGGCAGGCGCTCCTAGTCCGCGTATAGGATGCGCCGGCCCTGCGCCCTGGCACCTGAGAGAACGGGCTGACAAATACCCAGGCTAGTCGAGGATTTGTCGAGCCCTGTAGTACATACATGTATGAATCTGAAAGCGCTACTGCTGGGCACAATCTTGACTATCCACATGAATGGGGATGGCATGGGAGTTGGTGGTTGAGTCATGAAGTCCCTTTAGGGGTGATGGGGGGGGGGGTGTGGAACCATTAAAAAATTTGAAATTTGATGTGGGGTCCAGTCATTTCTAGTTACACCACTGAAAACGTCTTAAGTTTTAGGTAAAGACAACGGGTAGACAAAGCCACATAGTGAAGTAGTTCCTGGTATCAACTGGATGGGCTAGTCATAAGGATCATGCGGCAAAGGGTCTCAGCTTCCTTTCTCATTGAAGTTATCCATGATGTTGATGTAGGCTACAGGTAAGCCCTGAAGAGTCTATGGAGCTCAGGAAGGTGGAACAGAAGCCAGATAGTGAGAGTGACAGGCAGAACTCCAATGTAGAATCTATCTATTTCCAGTTAGTACAGGACTGTGCAAAATAAGCAAGGGCAGTCCCAGCAAAAGCAAAATCTCTGTATAAAGTATTCCCACTTGAAACTCTATCTGCACAGTGATATACTGTAAGGATTCTGGGAGTGCCATAGCATTGACAGATGTCACCATAAATGACTTTTCCATGCACAGAGTGGGTATGCAGTATCAGATCACCAAGGCCAGATGCAGGAAGTTTCCTGCTAAACCAGAGTCCAGAAAGGCCTGCACGACGAACCGAATTGCACTTCAATACAGAGACACAGAAAGAGTTAATTTTGGAGAGCGCTTATCCTCGCCCAGGGTCATCTCTGCAATCCACCCAACCTTAAGAGGACAGATAAGCATTTAATGTTTTGGCTCCACAATTGGTCCTGGTGCTGGAGATGCAGAAGTTGACAGATGAAGTAGGTGCCTATTTAGGAATTCTCGCAATTTCTTAAAGGGCTTTCTGAAGCACAAATCAGTTTGAGTGGCCAGGGTAGATAGGACATCTACCGGCCAGTTTGTCTTTGAAGTGACCTAAAAGACCCTCCCAGGAAGGAGTCACCGTTCCAAGATATTTATTTCTGAGACAGGGGTTCTGAATGCCATACTGCCCAACTGTGAGCTTGCCTTGGCGGAGGAACAGAAGGCAAGAGACAGCTGGTATGGCCTGGGTCCTCAGAACTTGCGAACAACAGCTACGCAATTCTGTAGGTTTCTAGTCAGACAGGAGAGAGAGACCAAGAAGGCTAATTTAGCCCAATAGGTAGGAACTGGTGGCCCTGTAGCTGTAAGTGGATGGTGCATTGATTCAGGAAGCATAGACATAGATGAGTTACCCTTCATATCACGGGGGTGCCAGCAGTTGCAGAGAGCGGCCAGTAGTGGTGACTGGCGGAGGAGACTCTGCAGACAGCGGTGGCGGTGCCAGAACGGAAATAGATAATGCATCCAGATGGGTACAGATATTATGAAGATACTGCAGGAGTTGCTTCTGGTGACTACGCTTTGTAGTCAGCTCCCTATGCACTTCAGACAGACCCAACTTTGGTGGGCCAGAGGGTTCCGTAGCCTAAGAAACCATTATCGCAGTGGGTTTGGAGCCACTGTGTCAACCATGAGATTTTACTATGGGCTAACCCTAAGGCAATTATCCTGGCAGTCCCTTGGTATTCCCCCTGTCAATTCCTGTACAGGGAACTGGACACTGCTGCATGGGAGACACCAGGCCGCTACCTCTTGGAGTAGCCTCTGTGTGATTGACAGAGACCCACAAGGGTCATAGACAGCAGTGCCAAGATCGGCACTGGAGGAGTACATGTGATACAGAAAACAGTCCAACGGAAAACAGCAAAGGGCCAATGCAGAGTTCTGGCACAGGTCTGGTAGAAGAGTGTCAGGAACCCCAGTTAATGGGCAGAGGTCGATACAAGGATAAATATAAACACATCTTTGCGGAAAAGAGCAAGCTAGACAACTTTTAACCAGTCGCCGTCCCATAGGGGGAGGTGTCAAAAGTACTCAAAGGTGACCAGTCTTAACTACAGTGAATAAGGGTGCACAGGTGCTGGCCCTTTAAGTGCTTGCAGGGCATGGGCACGCCCTTTGGCTGAGGATAGAGCAGACCCAGCCTGCCAAGGAGGATGCCATGGAGGACTCAAGCAGACAGGCCCACGAGAAGGTCCAAGCTGCCTGGATAGGGAGCAGGAGGGTGAGTGGAGTGGCATTGGATTTTTGTTTCTAAGGATATGCAAGAGTTCCATTTTCAGCAGCAGCTTTCAAATAGTTCCTATTTCTCAAAACGAACATGAATGCGCCTTATATTTAATTCCAACTACATAAAACTGCGAGTCATCAACATTTGTATTCCCTTACCAAAAGCTTTGGAAAGGCATTCTGTGCCCTGATGGTGGCTTTAGCTGTAGTCTCTAACCTCCCAATTTTAGGAGAAAAGCTATATTTTTGGATCATTTCCTCCTGTGGTTTTTGTACTTTTTAAGGGCACAAAGCACAGCAGCCAGGTGATTTCAATAAGTTATAGGCAATTATGAAATTTAGTACAAACATTAACATTTTTTGTGCCATTTTTAAGGTTTTTGTTGAATCCAGCATGCCAAAAAAAAACAAATGAAAAAAAAAACATAATTTATTAGATTTAGCAATAGTATAGTGGACTGTGTGTAAAATATACAAACATAGGGTACACATTTTTCCTTTGGTGGCATTGGGGGGGAACGTGGCATTAGGGAGCGAGCAACTCATGGCATGTGGGAGCTAATGGCACTGGGGGAGAAACTAATAGCAACTGATGAGTTTTTATAGAAAATGTTCTTTTATTTAGTTTTTTCTTATTAGAGTGCTCGATTAATTGTTGGATTAATCGATAGAATACTTGATTACTAAAATAATCTGTTGGCTACAGGCTCTATCGTAGGGATGAGCTGCACCTCAATGGGGAAGATGCAGCTGTTTTAGGGGAGAAGATGGCTAGAAGGTTGGAGGAGTGTTTAACCACCTCCCGACCGCCTAACGCAGGGATGCGTCCTGCGGGCGGCCGGGATGTTCCTCCTGGACGCATCGGCGAGCATGCGCACTGCGCGGCGGTAAAAATTTTGAAGGAGTTGGTCATCAGCCTGCCAGCCAATGATCAGCGCTGGCAGGCTGATGACTTAAAAATAAAAAAATAAAAAAATAAAATCAAAAGCCATCTAACACATTATATTTATAAATATAATGTGTTAAATGGCTTCTGTGCTCTCTGCTGGGTCATTTTTGTCGGTTGGTCCCAGCAGAGAGCACATGTGACTGAGTACACCAAGCACACACACAATTAGCCCCAGATCACCCACCCATCACCCCAATTAACCCCTTGATCACCCCTGTCAAATCACTAGTGAAAGGGGAAAGCCGGAATTAGACTTACCGGTAATTCTTTTTCCATGAGATCACCACGACGGCATAACATGGAGGTTGACCCCTGACCTCTGTAGGGGCAGGAACAGAAGAAAGGTTAAAAGCCTCCTCCCACCACCAGTACACCAGTGATTCCAAAATACTTAAGAGGAAGGTGGTGGATAACTAAAATAAGTAAGTATTAAATGTAAGTTCAGAGAAGATATTACTTCATATACAACAGCTTGTGGTACACTACATCCGAAAACCTTGCTCGAATCCTTGAGTAGGTTTAGTCTGTAATGTCTTATAAATGTATGCGGACTGGACCAGGAAGCGGCTTTACAGATTTCTTCTAAGGAAGCTCCTGCTCTTTCAGCTTGAGTTGATGAGACAGCTCTGGTGAAGTGTGCTCTTAGGTTTTCTCGACGGCTAAGGTTTTCGATACTGTAGCACAGAGAGATGGATTCTCTTATCCACCTGGCGATGGATGATTTGGATATCTTATGTCCTTTATTTCGACCTGCGAATTGGATGAAAAAACTATTGGATTTTCTGAACTCTTTTGTGGATTCGAGGTAGTCCAAGACAGAACGTCTGACGTCCAGCGAATGGAAGGTAGCTTCTTTGATATTGGATGGGTGATTGCAGAAAGAAGGGAGTATGGTTTCTTGTTTCTTGTGGAAATCAGAGACTAATTTCGGTAGGAAAGCCGGATCCAGTTTAAGGATTATTTTGTCATCCAGAATTTTTAGATAGGGTTCCCTAATGGAAAGGGCTTGTATCTCACTAATTCTTCTGGCCGAAGTGATAGCGATCAAAGAGGCAGTCTTTAATGATTTTGATTTAATTGAACTCTCTTCTAGCGGTTCGAATGGAGCGCGAGTCAGACCTGTGAGAACTGTGTTTAAGTCCCAAGATAGTGTCTGGGTAGTTAAGGCCGGTCTAAGGCGAGAGATTGCTTTTATAAATCTGCGAATCCATCTGTGATTTGCCAGATCAGAGTCGAAGAAGCAGCTTAATGCTGACATCTGCACCTTCAATGTAGAAGGTCTCAAACCTAATTCAAAACCGTGCTGTAGAAAATCTAGTATTGATGGAATATTTGGACTGGACATATTAGGAGTGGGAACCCCGGACCATGAGCAGGATTTCTTCAAAACCTTTAAGTAGATGGAAAAGGTTACTTTTTTCCTGGAAGCTTTAAGAGAGTTGATTACGCTGTCTGATAACCCTAGTCTTTTTAGGATCTGGGTTTCAGGATCCACGCTGTTAGCTTCAGGAACCCTGGGTCCTGATGAAGGATTGGGCCCTGGTGAAGAAGATCCCTTCTGGCAGGAAGAGGCCAAGGATGCATCGCTGCCATGCTTTTCAACACAGGGAACCAGCTCTTTTTTGACCAAAAAGGTGTTATTAGTATCATCTCTGTTTGATCTTGTCTGATTTTCTGGATTACTTTCGGTATAATTGGGAGAGGAGGAAAGGTGTAATAGAGGCCCTGATTCCAAGGAATTGTGAAGGCATCCACTTTCCAGGGTCTGTCCCTGGGGTTGAGGGAGCAGAATATTGCTACCTTTGAATTTTTCCTTGAGGCAAATAGGTCCATTATCGGAGATCCCCATTTCTTTACTATGGATTGGTACACTTCTTGGTTCAAGGACCATTCGGTTTGGTCTATCTTACTTCTGCTTAGGAAGTCCGCTTCCACATTTAGAGTCCCTTTTAGGTGAGTGGCAGATATTGAGCTTACGTTCTTCTCTGCCCATGATAAGATTTTGTAGCCTAGGGATAGAAGGCTTTGGGATCTTGTGCCCCCCTGGTGGTTCAGATAAGCAACTGTTGTCGCATTGTCCGACAGTATTTCTATGTGGTAGTTCCGAATTCTGGATTCTGCTGCCTTCAATGCTTCCCAAACTGCTCATAGTTCTCTGTAATTTGACGACTGAGATTTTATTAGAGGAGTCCACTCCCCCTCCCAAAAATAAGCGCCAACTTTGGAGCCCCAGTCGAATTGACTTGCATCCGTCGTTACCTGTACCAGAGGAGTTCTTTCCCAGGGTAGCCCTTTGACTAGATTACATTGGTGGACATGCAAAAACAGTGAGGACTTTACTGTAATTGGGATTTGGACTCTGCTGTCCAGAGTTATTTGGCGCCTGTCCCAAACTCTCAGGATCCATGCTTGAAAGGATCGGACATAAAGCTGGGTCCACTGAACAGCTGGGATACAAGATGTTAAATGTGCCCAAAAGGCTCATTGATTCCCTTATGGAGCAGGATTTTTTGAGCAGCAAATTTTGGTCTGTAGGACTTTGATCTTGTCTGGAGGAAGAAGGGTTCTTTGGATCTCGGAATCTAAAGTCATTCCCAGGAATCTGATCCTGGTTGATGGATTGAGATCTGACTTTTTTAGATTTATCAACCACCCTAGATCTTTTAGTGTTACAAGGAATATTTTTATGTCTTCCAGAAGGGAAGCGTGATCGTTGTTGATAATTAGGAAATCGTCCAGATAAGTGAAGATTTTTAATCCTAGTTATCTTAGGTGACTTATCATTTCTATTATTATTTTGGTAAATACCCTTGGGGCAGAAGAAATCCCGAACGGGAGGGATTTGAACTGGAAATGATGTGCTTGACCCGAAGGGTCTTTCAGAGCGAAACAAAGAAATCTCTGGGACTCTGGATGGATGGGCACGTGGTAGTATGCGTCGGAAAGGACGATTGTACACATTAAAACGTTCCTCTGCAGGAGGGGAATTATGGTCTTTAGAGTTTCCATGCAAAATTTTTTGTATGTGACAAGTTTGTTTAGCGATTTTAAGTTTATAATCACTCTGAAAGGACCATCATTCTTTTTTACCAGAAAAAGGTTTGAGTAGAAACCTTTTCCTTCCTCCTGAGAGGGAACTTGCGTTATCACGTTTTTTTTTCCCGAAGTTCCAGGATTTCTTGCCAGACAAAATTTTTTTGATTTGCTTGGGGAAAGGTTGAAGAAAGGAATCTTTTTGGAGGGTGGGAGGTGAACTGAATCTGATATCCCGACTAAATAATCCCCAGAGCCCATGGGTTCTGATAGACTTTTTGCAAAGCTGGGGAAAAAAAAAAGATTCAGTCGGCCCCCCACTCTGGCGTCACTGTCTTTCCCCGTTTTCTGGGTGGTAGAGAGGTACCCTTTATCCCTGCCCCCTTTGTGGTAGCTCCACCGTCCGGACTTCCCTTTCCCTCTATACGATTTTTCTTGGTTTGAGGGGTTACGAAAGGGGTACTTCATTTTAAAGGGCCTGTCTAGAGGGAAGTTTTTCTTTTTGTCTGACGTCTTCTCTAGAATTTTATCTAGTTCAGGGCCAAATACGTTTTCTCCAGAAAAGGGTATAGAACAAAGCTTAGTTTTGGAGATCTTATCTCCTCCCCAACACTTTACCCACAGAGCCCTGCGAGCGGCGTTAGAGAAGCCAGTATCCTTGGCCGCAAAACGCACCGATTCTGCAGATGCATCGGCGAGGAAGGCGGTAGCGGATTTCAGTAAAGGAAGGGATTCTCGTATCTCTTTCATAGAGGTATTACTAGTCAGGCGATTTTCTAATTCTGCTAACCATCTGAACATCGATCTTGCGACTGATGTGGCCGCAATGTTTGATTTGAGGTTGTACATGGCGCTTCCCAAGATTTACGGAGTAGGCTATCTGCTTTCCTGACAAGGGGATCTTTTAACTGGGAAGTATCCTCGAAAGGAAGGGATGTTCTACGGTTTACTTTTGCAACCTGCGCATCAATTTTGGGAATAGTGTTAAATATTTTTGCCTATTCCGGGTTAAATAAGAGTCGATTCATATATGATTTAGATACCCCTAGCCGTTTCTCCGGATCAGTCCATTCGTCAAGTATCATATTCCTAATATTTTCATTGATGGGGAAAACCCTAGATTTTTTAAGGCAAAGACCCCCAAACATTTCGTCCTGAACATTGTACGGTTTTTGTACTTCTTCTACCCCCATCGTTGCCCTTACTGCTTTTAGAAGCTCAGGCATATCCTCAGAGGAAAAATAAAATCTCTTTGCTGAATCAGATTCAGAAATTTCTGAAGATAAGTCGTCCTCATCCCAGGGTTTGGAGGAGGAGGCGTCATCTTCAAAGTCCTCAGAATCTGAGGAAGGAGATTCTGAGTTTGACGTTTATGGGGAGGTTCGGTTGAAGAGTAAAGCTCCTTATGCACTGATACTTGTGAAATGGATGATCTAATCTCTTCTTTCATCATGTTCCTGAATTCGTCCATAAGGGACGGCTGTTCTTCCCTAATGACATTAGTTATGCAACTTTTACATAGTTTCTTTGGGTAATCTTCTGGGAGTCTTGACAGACAAGAGACGCATTTGGTGGATTTTTTGACCCTCTTCTGAAGCTCCTTAGGAGTCTGTGAGTGCAGAAAGAGGGAGATATCAAAGCTCCCAGGAGATAACAGTTGTTGCAAAAAGAGAAATATTGCAGTATTTTTACCCCCTTTAGGGGACTTACGGTTGGCGGCACCGACCCATCACTGGGTAGTTCCTGACTCGACATCCTGTATCTGCGGAGTGTTCATGGAGAGTCAGGTCTGTATGGGGAAGTGGCGATTTTAAGTTTGCGCCAGGTTCCCGCCGCCGTCATTTCCGGTGACATCACGCGGGAAAACCGGACGTGACGTGAAATTTGTATAGCGCATGGAGGCGCTTGGCGTACACACTCCCCTGATGCCGGTGAGGAGGACGAGGTGAAAGTTTGCCTTGGGAGCAGGCTCCAGAGTATCGGAGCGAGTCTTCTCTTCATCCCCCTGTCCAGCTTTAGTACCAGACCAGGGGCAAACAGGGGGGGGGGGGGTAACGAGGCAGGTATGTGACCGCAATAAAGTCTGTAGGCTTCATCTCCCCGGCTAGCAAGGAGACCTGTCTCCGACCTGCCCTCTGTAGGGACAGGAAACACTGGTGTACTGGTGATGGGAGGAGGCTTTTAACCTTTCTTCTGATCCTGCTCCTACAGAGGTCAGGGGTGAACCTCCATGTTATGCCGTGGTGGTGATGAAATGGAAAAAGTGATCAGTGTAAACTGTCACTTTTTTTTTACCAGTATTGACTTAGGTTTTGCTTAGTTTAGGCCCTCTTTGGTAGGTAGTTAGCTTCCGTTAGCGCCCAGCCCACCGCACCGCAGTCACTGATTCGCTGATTAGCATATTGCTAATCAGCATTGGTACTTTATAGTATCTGTAAGTGATCAGAACTGATCACAGTCAGATCTATAATAGTATTAGCGTCACCTTAGTCACCCTCCACCCAAAACGCAGTGTTTGCCCGATCAGTCGCCCACACGTGCGTTCACCCACGCCCGCCCCGCCGCAGTGACAAAAAAAATCTTTTTTTTTTTCATCACTGCACAATCACTACACAAGCGCTGCGGCGATTAAAAAAAATATATCAGTTTTGATATTTTTTATCAATCGCAGCAGCTTCCTGTACTTCGCTAGCCTCCCATTTGTAAGACAGGCTTGCTTTTTTTCTTGGGTAGTCTCAGGAAATACCCCCTAAATTTAGTTGTCCAAATGGCAAGTAAGGGGTATTCGTCAGAAGAGGCTACAGGATTCTGACCCAGTCGGATGAGGAATGGGAACCCTCATCTGACGAATCCAGCGGGTCAGAATATGAACCTGTAGAAAGCAGTGGCAGTCTGACCCAAAGTTCGGACGATGAGGTTGAGGTCCCTGATAGCACCAGGCGTACCCGGCCCAGTGTTGCTAGACCACAGGTTGTGCAGGATCCGCTTCAAGGGCAGCAGAGTGGGGCTGGCGCTGTCGGATTACGTGGTGAGGCATACACCAGCAGCGCAGCCCATCCTGGACCTAGTACCAGCACTGCCATAGAACATGGTGAAGTGGCGAGCACCAGAAGGGCAGTTGAAGCTGGTACGGTGGCACGTGCAGTAGATTCCCCGTCGCAGCCACCGAACAGACAGGCCGGTAGAGCCCCTGAGGTGCTGGCAAACCCTGATTGGCAGCCCCAATCTTCAGCCGCACCAGTAGTTCCCCCTTTCACCGCCCAGTCAGGAGTTCGGGTTGAGACAGCTCAGATCAGATCGGCACTGGGGATTTTTGAGCTGTTCTTCACTGCGGAGCTCTTTGACCTAGTCGTGGCAGAAACAAACCGGTATGCCACTCAATTTATAACCGCCAACACGGGAAGCTTTTATGCCCAGTCTTTCCGGTGGAAACCCGTCCAAGTTTCCGAAATTAAAACTTTACTGGGCTTTCTCCTCAACATGGGCCTAACTAAAAAGCATGAATTACGGTCATATTGGTCCACGAACCCAATTCATCACATGCCCATGTACTCTACTGCCATGTCCAGGACACGATTTGAGACCATCCTGCGTTTCCTGCACTTTAGTGACAACAGCACCTCTCGTCCTAGAGGCCATCCAGCTTTTGACCGGCTCCACAAAATTCGGCCCCTCATAGACCACTAACACAAAATTTGCAGATTTGTATACCCCTGAGCAAAACATCTGCATAGACGAGTCCCTGATACATTTTAACGGACGCCTTGGCTTCAAACAATACATCAATACAAGTAAGCGCGCCCGGTATGGGGTCAAATTGTATAAGCTCTGTGAAAGGGCCACAGGCTATACGCACAAATTTCGTGTCTATGAGGGTAAAGATCACACCCTGGAGCCGGTCGGTTGCCCCGACTACCTGGGGAGCAGTGGGAAGACAGTCTGGGACTTGGTGACACCCTTATTTGGCAAGGGGTACCATCTTTATGTGGACAATTTTTACTCAAGTGTGCACCAATTCAGGCATTCGTTCCTAGTACAGATTGGCGGCTGTGGCACCGCGCGACCTAGTCGCTGGGGCTTCCCCAAATGGCTCGTTACCACCCGACTTGCAAGGGGGGGGGGGGGGAGAGGGCTGCCTTGTGTAACGAAGAACTGCTCGCGGTGAAATGGAGAGACAAGCGTGAAGTTTACATGCTCTCCTCCATTCACGTAGACACGACAATCCAAATTGAACGGGCAACCAGTGTCATTGAAAAGCCCCTCTCGGTCCACGACTATAATTTGCTCATGGGAGGGGTTGACTTCAATGACCAGATGCTGGCTCCTTATTTACTTTCCCGCAGGACTAGACGCTGGTATAAGAAGGTGTCTGTATACCTAATTCAATTGGCTATGTATAATAGTTTTGTTCTCTACAGTTAGGCTGGGAGAACAGGATCCTTCCTCAAATTTCAGGAAGAGATCATCGAGAACCTCCTGTATCCAGGTTCTGTGGCCCCAACCACCAGTGTAGTGAGCAGTCTACACGAGCGACATTTCCCCAGTGTCGTTGCTGGTACCTCAAACCAACCGTCACCCCGAAAAAGATGTTGTGTCTGTAGCAGGAGTGGAATAAGGCATGACACCCGCTATTTATGTCCTGACTACCCTGCCCTATGCTTAGGGGAGTGTTTCCGGAAGTAACACACTCAGGTACACTTAGGGATGCTAACTTGTAACAAAAAATAAAAACTTCCATGAACTCACTATGCCCATCAGCGAATACCTTAGGGTGTCTACTTTCCGAAATGGGGTCATTTGTGGGGTGTTTTTACTGTCTGGGCATTGTAGTACCTCAGGAAACATGACAGGTGCTCAGAAAGTCAAAATGCGGAAATTCACTTTTTTGCACCATAGTTTGTAAACACTTTTACCCAAACCAATAAATATACACTTATTGGATTTTTTTTTAATCAAAGGCATGTAGAACAATACATTTCTATATAAATTTTTGTCTAAATTTAGTTTTTTTTTAAAAAGTGAAAAATTTCATTTTTTGGGCAAAAAATTTGGTCATTTTTGATTAAAATCAAAAAAAGGTAAAAATGTCAGCAGCAATGAAATACCACCAAATGAAAGCTCTATTAGTGAGAAGAAAAGGAGGTAAAATTCATTTGGGTGGTAAGTTGTATGACCGAGCAATAAACGAAATGAAATTAGTGTAGTGCAGAATTGTAAAAAGTGGTCTGGTCATTAAGGGTGTTTAAGCTAGGGGGGCTGAGGTGGTTAAACTAGGGACTGGGGGGAGGGTACTTATATTATAGGAGGGGAAGATAGTGCTGAGGGTGGTTATTAATGGTACACACTGAAATTGGGTCACTGTCACTAGCGGAGTACAACAGGGGTCAATATTGGGCCCTATTCTCTTCAGTACATTTATTAATGATCTTGTAGAAGGCTTGCACAGTAAAATATCATTTTTTGCAGATGACACTAAACTGTGTAAAGTAATTAACACGGAAGAGGACAGTATACCGCTACAGATGGATCTGGATACATTGGAGGCTTGGGCAGAGAAGTGGCAGACGAGGTTTAACACTAACAAATGTCAGGCGAGAAGCCGCCGGACTAAATGTCAGACATGTCGAAGTTTTAGTCCGGCCGCCTCTCGGCATGCACTGCCATAGCTCCGCCCCCATTATAGTCAATGGGGATGGAGCAGCAGTACGGCAGCACGGCGAAATAGCGAGCAGGACAGCTCTGACGGGCGTGGCTCAGTACTGGATCACCTCTTATCCAATCCAGTGCTGAGACATGCCCCCTGCACTGATCACATGACGGTGACGTCACCCCAGGTCCTTAGGGTTGTCCAAGGTTTGGGTTCAATGAAGCAGCCCCTTATGGATTCCAAATGCCGTTATGGTCCGCGGTAGCGGAATCCATAACAGGATGCTACGATAACCCGAACCTTGGACGCCGAACTAAAAATAGAAGTTCGCTCAACTCTACTTGTCGGATCCGTCCTGCCGCAAGTGTGAAAGTACCCTTAACCCTTTAAGGACCCATGACGTATGGGTACGTCATGGGTCCGATCCCTAAGTATGGCGCCCGCTCCTGCCCTCTGTGGGCGCGATCGCTGGCGGGGGTCCGGCTGTTTCCTGTAGCTGACCCCCGCGGCTAATGATCGCGGCCGGCAGCGATGCCGATCGCAATCATTTAACCCCGCAGATGCCGTGGTCAATCCTGACCACGGCATCTGCGCGCGCTAAAACCGAAAGTAAAACTTTCGGCAGCTCTCCGGCTCCCCCTAGTGGTGATCGGGAGAATCGGAGCGCTGTAAGGGATAGCCTCAAGCCTTTCATTCAGCATGAGGCTATCACTTACTATTTCCTATGGAGCCCTTGATAGCAATAGGGCTTCATAGGAAAGTAGTAAATCTCATAAACTCCAATACAAGTGTATTGGAGTTTATGTTAGAAGCAATCAGATGACTGATTTATATAGGTCCCTATGGGACCTATAACAGTGTAAAAGAAAAATAAAATAAATAAAAAAAATAAAAAAATAAATAAAAAAAACCTAAAAATTCAAATCACCCCCCTTTCCCCAAAATTAAAATAAAATAATAATTTTTTTTAAAAATACACATCATGGGTGTCATAATGTGCGAAAACGCCCGTGGTATAAAAATATAAAAATATATTCCCCATACGGTAAACAGAAAAACGGAAAAAAGCGCCCAAATGGCGGATTCGCCATTTTTGAACGCTTCATTTCCTCAAAAAAAATTAAATAAAAAGTGATCAAAAAGTCCTACACACCCCATAATGGTATCAACTAAAAGTTCAGATCGCCCATAAAAAATAAGCCCCCATACAATGCCATACACTTAATTACAAAAAAGTTATAGGGGTCAAAATATGGCGACAAAAATAAAAATAAAAAATTTCCCACTTTTGAATTTTTTTCACTATCAAAACGCAAGAAAAACTATACATATTGGGTATCGGCGGATTCGTACTGACCTGTAGAATAAAACTAAATGGTCAGTTTTATCACACATCAAACGTCGTAATTTAAAAACCCGTAAAATTGTGGTAGAATTGGTTTTTTTTTGCAATTTCACCCCATTTGGAATTTTTTTCCCGCTTCCCACTACATCGTATGCAATATTAAATGGTGGCGTTGGAAAGTACAACTTGTCCCGCAAAAATAAAGCCCTCATATGGCCATGTGAACGTAAAAATAAAAAAGTTATGGCTCTCGGAAGGCATGGAGCGCAAAACGAAAATGCAAAAATGAAAAAACCCCGAGTCCTTAAAGGGTTAAAGATGTTTTATTTTGAAAAACACTGTATTTCAGTTCTTGAGTTAAGCATAACTACATTTCAGCATTATCAGTAATTTGTGTGTGCTTTGCCTTGAAAATCCAAGCAAATAGACCTCAAGCACAATTCCCTTAAATATCGCATATCGTTATCGCAATTTTTAGGGCCCTAATCGCAAGCACACAAAATTCCCATATCGTGCAGCCCTAGTTTGTACACAAACATAGAAGAGGATTCTTTACAGTAAGAGTAGTGAGACCATGGAACTCTCTGCCTGAGGAGGTAGTGATGGTGAGTTCACTAAAAGAGTTCAAGAGGGGCCTGTATGTATTTCTGGAGTGTAATAATATTACAGGCTATAGCTACTAGAGATGGGTTGTTGATCCAGGGAGTTATTCTGATTGCCTTATTGGAGTAAGGAAGGATTTTTTTTTCCCCCTAAAGTGAAGAAAATTGGCTTTGACCTCACAGTGGTTTTTGCCTTCCTCTGGATCAGCTTGCAGGATAACTGGCTGAACAGATGACTTTTTTTAGCCTTATAAACTATGTTACTACTATGATAGCTGCAGCACTAATACGAACCAAGACGGATCTGGCACTACTGAGTTACATTGTATTTCAGATCAGTTCCATTTTTCGGACGCGAAAAAAAACTGGTTCCAGCACCCATTGACTTACAATGGAGGGCTGGATCCATCTAGTTCATTTTAGAGATAATACAAGCGGATACATTCTGAACAGATGCAGACTGTTTTATTATTGACCGGATGTGTTTTTGTTGATCCCCTGCTGGATCCAGCAAAAACGCAGATGTGAAAGTAGCCTGTAGAGGGAAGGGGAATATTTGTATACCGTATTTTTCGCCCTATAAGACGCACCGGCCTATAAGACGCACCTGGGTTTTTGAGGAGAAAAATAAGAAAAAAAATATTTTTAACCAAAAGGTGTGCTTTTGAAGTAATGGTGGTCTGTGCATGACAGTATTATGGGGGGGATCTGTGGATGGCACTGTTATGTGGGGGAGATGTGGATGGCACTGTGATGGGGGATCTGTGGATAGCACTGTGATGGGGGATCTGTGGATAGCACTGTGATGGGGGGATCTGTGGATAGCACTGTGGTGGGGGGATCTGTGGATAGCACTGTGATGGGGGATCTGTGGATAGCACTGTGATGGGGGGATCTGTGGATAGCACTGTGATGGGGGATCTGTGGATAGCACTGTGATGGGGGGATCTGTGGATAGCACTGTGATGGGGGATCTGTGGATAGCACTGTGATGGGGGATCTGTGGATAGCACTGTGATGGGGGCATTTATGAATGACACTGTAATGGATTGGATCTGTGGATGACACATATATAGCATCTTATGCTATATGTGTCATCCACAGATCACCCAATTACAGTGTCATCCACAGGTGCCCCTTTTCTAAAACATCTGGCCCATGGCTGCTTAGGGGCGGAGCCTGGCAACACATGGCGGGCGGCCCGCCGCTAACAGCGTGACTGCTTGTATAACATTTAAAATCTTTAATTATGTCCCCTTATTTCCTAAAAGCCTAGGACAGTAGCGCTCTGCTAACCTGCTATAACGATCCTCTAGCAGGCAGAGCGGTGCGGCGGCAGGCTGGTGTGTAACGTCCTCACTGACGTCATCTGCCTGCTCCTTTCACTTTATGAATGAAGCAGGAGGAGCAGGCAGATGACGTCAGTGAGGACGTTCACACCAGCCTGCCGCCGCACCGCCTGCCTGCTAGAGGATCGTTATAGCAGGTTAGCAGAGCGCTACTGTCCTAGGCTTTTAGGAAATAAGGGGACATAATTAAAGATTTTAAATGTTATACAAGCAGTCACGCTGTGAGCGGCGGGCCGCCCGCCGCGTGTTGCCAGGCTCCGCCCCCTCCTCCTTCCATGCTGATACATCGCAGGCTGTGCGATGTATCGGCTTCAGCTATAGGAAAATGGTAGTATTCGCCATATAAGACGCACTGCCATTTTCCCCCCACTTTTGGGGGAAAAAAAGTGCGTCTTATATGGCGAAAAATACGGTATTTATATCTATTTGTCTATATACATATAAATATTAATATAGATTTGCCCCTTGTATGGCCAAGTGGGAATAGTGTCCCAGTAGATACATCTATGTATATATGCCCCAGTATTATAGTATATACAGATGTAATACAGGGGATATAACAAGTCTACACACCCCTGTTAAAATGTCAGGTTTCTGTGCTGTAAAAAAAAATGAGAAAGATAAATCATTTCAGAACTTTTTCCACCTTTAATGTGACCTATAAACTGTAGAACTCAATTGAAAAACAAGCTGAAATCTTTTAGGTGGAGGGAAGAAAACAAAAAAAAACAAAAATAATAATAATGTGGTTGCATAAGTGTGCACACTTACCTGGGGATGTAGCCGTGTTCAGAATTAATCAATTACATTTAAAATCATGTTAAATAGGAGTCAGCATACACCTGCCATCATTTAAAGTGCCTCTAATTAACCCCAAATAAAGTTCAGCTGCTCTAGTTGGTCTTTCCTGAAATTTTCTTAGTCGTATCCCACAGCAAAAGCCATGGTCCACAGAGAGCTTCCAAAGAATCAGAGGGATCTCATTGTTAAAAGGTATCAGTCAGGAGAAGGGTACAAAAGAATTTCCAAGGCATTAGATATACCATGGAACACAGTGAAGACAGTCATTATCAAGTGGAGAAAATATGGCACAACAGTGAGATTACCAAGAACTAGACGTCCCTCCAAAATTGATGAAAAGACGAGAAGAAAACTGGTCTGGGAGGCTACCAAGAGGCCTAAAGCAACATTAAAGGAGCTGCAGGACATTTTAACAGGGGGGGTGTAGACTTTTTATATCCACTGTATTTCAAAAGTGAATTCTTGTAGGCAGGGATATTCAGGTCAAGTACAAGAAGTAGAAGGGCTTCAGGGGTGTTGTGTACAGGTATGTCCGTTACTTCTTTTATTACCTTTGTGACAGGACCATGGGGAAAGTGATAGGAGTCTACATTTCACCTAGGTTCCTGTCTTATATGTTCTAAAAGCAGCCAGGGAATTGACAGCAAGGAAAACTAGGTTTTCCCTTTGCAAGGGTTTTGTTAAAAAATCTGGTTAGAAGGGCCTAGCTGCTTGGAGCAGGGAGAGTTGGTTGGGTCCCTGCTCCAATTAGCCACTCCAGGTATTCAGGGTAACTGTGGCTAATCACCTGGAACCTGGGTGTGCTATAAAAGGGCAGACAGCTCACTAGCTAGGGTCTCTGCTCCTGGGAAAAACAACTGTGTGTTTTGTTGATGGAGCTGGACACGAGGCTCAGTCTAATTTAGCTAGGGACTACTTTATGTTAGACGTAGTGGCCAGACATTTCAGTTATTTTTTGAACAGTTTTTGT
This sequence comes from Bufotes viridis, assembly GCA_033119425.1. Taxonomy (NCBI): domain Eukaryota; kingdom Metazoa; phylum Chordata; class Amphibia; order Anura; family Bufonidae; genus Bufotes; species Bufotes viridis. Next base: position 353,307,934 of record CM065590.1, read on the forward strand.
TTAATATTCTATTTGCAAAAGTCAATAAAACTGGCTGAGGCCAGTTGCACCACACTTGCGTGGACTGGACTGTGTTTTATGTGCCTATAGCGCCTGTCTATCACAGGAGACGGCGGTCCCGGAAGCTAATCCCGTTACACCTTGTATACAAAGTTTCAAAAAGGGCGCAGGACAGTGCACTGCCACCAAATATGGATCATTGTACTCTCCTCTGTATGACATCTTCAGGAGCGATCAGACACTCTCTGAAACCACTTGTGAAGCAACGTGGGCACTCTGTACCACCTGGTTAAGATCTTATAGCTCGTTTCTTGGGCCTTAGTTGAGATCAATGCTTTATGGGTCAGGAGAAAAGTCCTATTCCATTGGGATGAGATGAGTTGTATACTTAAGTCCTGTTCCCAGGCCCGACAGAAAGGGAGGGAGTGCTAGGAGCAGTGATGTATGAGTAATTTGTATACAATTGATATGTTTCTAAAAAATGCTGAGGGGGTTATGCACATCTGTTCGAATGTTATAAGGTTTTGGGTCAGTGTGTCTGTCTAACTCATATAGGAGTGAAAATGCTGGAGCCATGTGGTGGGCCGTGAAGGACAGCTTAGAAGAGGAGGATCATGGGGTGCCCACTAACCATGGAAGGACTGTTAAGGAGCGTGAAGAGGATTCTGATGCAATATGTACCCAGGACTTGGAGGTATTAATGCGCATCATGTCTAAGAGCAAAGTCATCTTCAAAATGCTAATCCTGCCAAACCAGGAGGAATCCCGTCGGCACCAGGCCTCTAAGTCCCTCTGGAATTGCTGGAGAGGAGGGGTGAAGTTCAATTTAAAAAGCCATGACAGGTCGGCCATGATTTTCACGCCTAATTATGTTATCCCGTATGGTGGCCAGGTAAAGGGGAAAGATATTTTAAGAGCAGATACCAATGTACCGGATAGGGAAACATTCAAGGCCTCAGATTTGACATGGAAACAAACAACGTTCGTGTGCATATAGCCCAAATCATATTGATTTTGAAATTGGTCCATTTGCCAAATCATGAGATCTCATGGAGCAAAGACGGTAGAAATGCGGGGATTAGTTAAATAGAGCAGGAGATCATCTGAGAAAGCCGCACACATGTATTCATGGTCTCCGATCTTTACTCCTGAGATGTCCAGGTTGGCAAGTATGGAGGACATAAGATGCTCCATGACCAGATAAATACTATGGATGGAGGGGGCACACCAAATGACAAATAAATAATTAATACAAGGAGTGCAAAAGGGTGGTTAGAAATATGATAAAGACACAAATAGACTCACTGAAGAGTCAAAAGAACCACCTTAAAAAATGCACATCCAACAATGACCAAAAATAAAAATGTATGTAAAGCTTATTAGACAACACAGACACATTAAAAATTGTATACAATATACAGTTGTGTTCAAAATCATTCAACCCCCAATGCTGTAAAGGGTTTTAGGGAATTTAGTGTACATTTGTAATTGTGTTCAGAATGAAATCTTACAAGGACTTTTTAAAGAACCAAATGCAACTAAAATGACATCAATGTATTAAATGTTTTTTTTGTGATTTCTTCATTGACACAATTATTCAACCCCTTAAGGACCGGGGGTTTTGGGATTTTTGCGTTTTTGTTTTGCGCTCCCTGCCTTCCAAAAGCCATAACATTTTTATATTTCCGCTCACATAGCCATATGACGGCTTATTTTTTGCGGGACAAGTTGTACTTTTTAACGCTACCATTTATTTTTGCATGTGATGTAGTGGGAAACGGGAAAAAAATTCCAAATGGGGTGAAATTGCAAAAAAAAAAAGCAATTTCACCACAGTTTTACGGGTTTTTAAATTACAACGTTCGATTTGCGATAAAACTGACTGGTTAATTTTATTCTTCAGGTCAGTACGAATCCGGCAATACCTAATATGTATAGTTTTTCTTGCGTTTTGATAGTGAAAAAAAATTAAAAGTGGGAATTTTTTATTTTATTTTTTTGTCGCCATGTTTTGACCCCTATAACTTTTTTGTAATTATGCGTACGGAGCAGTGTAGGGGCTCATTTTTGCGGGGCAATCTGAACTTTTAATTGATACCATTATGGGGTGCGTATGATGTTTTGATCACTTTTTATTCATTTTTTAGGAAATGAAGCGTCCAAAAATGGCGAATTAGCCATTTGGACGCTTTCTTCCGTTTTATGTTTACCGTATGGTGAATATTTTTTAATATTATTATAGTATGGGCGTTTTCGCACATTGCGACACCCATTATGTGTAATTTTTTCATTTTTTTATTTATTTTATTTTCATTTTGGGGAAAGGGGGGCGATTTGAATTTTTATATTTTTTTTATTTAATTTTTATTTTTTAAACTTTTTTTTTTTTTTTTTTACCACTTTCTTATAGTTCCCATAGGGAACTATAAGATGCAATCATCAGATTGCTATTCTCATATATTCCAATGCAATAGCATTGGAATATATGAGAAAATAGCATATTTCCTATGGAGCCTATTACAGTCATAGGCTCCATAGGAATACTGTGTAGTAACCTAGGTTTCATTCACAGAAACCTAGGGTACTACATGCATGCTCGGCTCCCCTTGTGGCCATCAGGGAGCCGGAGCAACACCGAAGTGAAACTTTCGGTTTTTGCGCGATCAGATGCCGTGGTCAGGATTGACCACGGCATCTGAGGGGTTAAATGTCCGCGATCGGCATCGCTGCCGGTCGCGGACATGAGCTGCGGGTGTCAGCTTGATGAATCAGCGTTTACCCGCAGCTCATGCGCCCGCTCCGTGCGGGAGCGGGCACCATCTTTAAAGTGCGGACGAAGGGCGTACATGTACGCCCTTCGTCCTTAAGGGGTTAAAGACTACCACTCTTAAGAACAGAGGTTCATTCAAGTGTTTTCGATCAGGTATTGAAAACACCTGTGGATGTCAAGGAGCAGCAATCAAGCATAATAAGCACCAATTAGGCAGATTTCAAATGACTGTGATACTCAGCTCCTTCTAGACATTTACTGGTGAAGTCAAGAGAATGGTCCAGGAAGACAAGAGAAGAGGTGATTTCTCTTCACAGGAAGGGCAATGGCTATAAGAAGATTGCAAAGATGTTAAACATACCAAGAGACACCATAGGAAGCATCATTCGCAAATTCAAGGCAAAGGGCACTGTTGAAACGCTACCTGGTCGTGGCAGAAAGAAGATGCTGACTTCGACTGCTGTGCGCTACCTGAAGCGCAAAGTGGAGAAAAGTCCCCGTGTGAGTGCTGAGGAACTGAAAAAAGATTTGTCAGATGCGGGTACTGAAGTTTCAGCTCAGACAATAAGGCGCACACTGCGTAATGAAGGCCTCCATGCCAGAACTCCCAGGCGCACCCCCTTGCTGTCTCCAAAGAATAAGAAGAGTCGACTGCAGTATGCCAAAAGTCATGTGGACAAACCACAAAAGTTTTGGGATAATGTTCTGTGGACTGATGAAACAAAATTAGAACTGTTTGGGTGCATGGATCAACGCTATGTTTGGAGGAGGCCTATGAAGAAAAGAACACCTTGCCTACTGTGAAGCATGGCGGGGGGGGGGGGGGGTCAATCATGCTTTGGGGCTGTTTTGCTTCTACAGGTACAGTGAAGCTTCAGCGTGTGCAAGGTACCATGAATTCTCTTCAGTACCAGGAGATAGTGGATGAAAATGTGATGCAGGCCGTCACAAACCTGAGGCTTGGGAGACGTTGGACCTTTCAACAGGACAATGATCCCAAGCATACCTCCAAGTCCACTAGAGCAGGCATGCTCAACCTGCGGCCCTCCAGCTGTTGTAAAACTACGACTCCCACAATGCCCTGCTGTAGGCTGTTCAGGCATGCTGGGAGTTGTAGTTTCGCAACAGCTGGAGGGCCGCAGGTTGAGCATGCCTGCACTAGAGCATGGTTGCAGATTAAAGGCTGGAAAATTTGAGCCTCTGGTGGGACTTGAAGAAAGCAGTTGCAGCGCGCAAGCCTAAGAATGTGACTGAACTGGAGGCTTTTGCCCATGAAGAATGGGCGAAGATACCCGTAGATCGCTGCAAGACACTTGTGTCAAGCTATGCTTCATGTTTAAAAGCTGTTATAACTGGAAAAGGATGTTGTACTAAGTACTAAGATTGAATGTCGCTTGGGGGTTGAATAAAACTGATAATGATGTGAGCACAGAAAAGACATTTGTGGTTATTTCATTATAAATGTTATGTTATATTTGTCTGACTTACAAGTGCCTCTTTGATTTAATTGTAAACAAGATGACTGAAATGATCAAAATCAATGTCAAACTGGCCAAAACACTCAATTTCAGTGGGGGTTGAATAATTTTGAACACAACTGTATATAAGCCTGATAGATACGCGCACATTAAATAAGCAGACAGTGAAAGAGCTATAATGCAAAAGTGCATACATGGTGAATACATTGGAATCATAAGTAAGAAGTATACATAGTAAAATATATACACAGTAAGGTGCACACACAGAAATCTGTGAGAGCAATCAGAACCATGAATAGTGTGTAAATTATAAACATGATACAAGAATAAACATATAATAGTGCACATATAAAATCTTGTACGTGTCGGTCTTATTCTTTACCGACACAGTGTTTATATTGTATACAATTTTTAATGTGTCTGCTTGTCTGTGTTGTCTAATTTGACTCTTCAGTGAGTCTATTTGTGTCATGCTCCATAACCAGGACATATAGTAGAGGGGATAGCGGACAACCCGGTCGTGTCCCATTGTGAATGGAAAAAGGGGGAGAGAGACACATTTATTTTGACTCATGCGGAACGTTATTGGTATAAACTTAGAATCTTCGACAGAAATCCCGGACCTATACCCAAGTGTGAAAGGACAGTGTGGATAGAGTGCCAGGAGATGCCGAGAAAGCTTTCGACCGTATCTAGGGATAAGATAATAAGGTGAATATTGTTGGACTTAGCATGGTGGATGATATCTAATGTTTTAAGGGTGTTATCCTGCGCCTCCCACCCTGGCACAAACCAAACCTGATGAGTATGAAAAAAAATCGAAGGTAGGAAGGTGTTAATCTGTCAGCCAACAGTTTGGCGAATATTTTGAGATCAACATTCAAGAGGGAGATAGGGCGATAGCTAGCACACAAATGTGGGTCCTTGCCAGGTTTGGGAATGATTGTGATATGAGCCTCAGTGGTCTGTGCCAGGAAGGGAAGCCCAGGGTACACCGCATTAAAGACCAGGAGCAAGAAAGGGGTGAAAAAAGTCGAGAAGGACTTGTAGAATCTAGCTTTGAACCCATCAGGGCCAGGGCTCTTGCCCCCTGGAAAGGATTTAAGAACAGTTTGAAGTTTGGCTTCTGTGAATGCGTTTCTAGGCCAGCTGAGTCCAGTGTAGATAGTTTGGGAATCTGAGCGAGGGATTCAGGAGCAAGATCCGATTGCGTTGGGGAAGCTCGTGGTTGATTGTAGAGTAAAAAGAATGGAATGAAGATATAGTGATATGTACCAAGCGATCCATGGGATTTTTTATAGCAGGGACATGGAAGGCAGCCAATTTTCCCCTAAGAGCTCTTGCCAGAAAACGCCCACTCTCGTTTCCATATTCATAGAATTTGCTATGGCATATTTGTATCATACGTTTATAAGACGCTTCCAAATGGTGTTTAGCATCTATACATTTTGGAGGTCATTTACAGTCGATATGGAGAGTGCTCACTTGTGGGCAAGTTCTAAAGAGGCAACCTTCTGCAGTGCAAGCTTGAGGGAGTGTGCTTTCTCCTTCTGGAGACGGGAGACATGCATAATAAGGAGTCCGCACAGGACACATTTCAATGCTTCCCATTGCATTTGGAGTGGTGTAGCATCTGTACTATTGTCAGACAGAAAGTTTGTTACAGTGCAGGTCAGATCAGCAGCACACACCAGGTCAAGAAGGAGAGATTCATTTAAACGCCAAGTCCACTCGTGTTTGGAGAGAAAAGGAAGATTTAGGAGCAAAATACTGGGGCATGGTCTATCCACAGCATATTACCTATTTGTGTGGAGTCCAGCCACTAAAGAGCCAGTTGTTAGAGCAAAATGTGATCTATGTGGTTAACTGAAGAATGAGGAGAAGAATAAAAAGTATACTCTTTATCCACTGGGTGCTGGAGACGCCAGGAGTAATATAGTTATAGTTGAAGTAGCGCTTCTTTTGACTTTTTTGATGGTGGAATAGGTAAGGGACTCCCTTTGTCTTGTTCACCGGGTTCTTTGCAAAGTGCCAGGCTGTGTAGTGCCGATGTCGTATGCTAGGCGCACCACCCTCTTTGAAGTGTGCCCCTTGAAAACAGACAATGTGTACCTTCTGTCGATGAAAATGGTGAAGTACTTGGGCTCGCTTTTCATGAGTGTTGAGGCCCTTCACATTGAAAGACGCATTCTTGAGTGTCGTCATATCTATGGGGGAGTCCACAAGGAACAAAGGGGAGGGTAACAAACAAAAGCGTTGGCATGTTCGGTCCAGGTGTTTCGGTGTTGATGGCACACGAAGGACGAGGATATCTCTGATATGGAGGAAGGTGGGAGGATGGATGGCCAGGGGCCCAAGTCGACCGATGGCAGGTCTAGTTGTTGGAGAAAATGCAGTAAGTACGAAGGATTACGGAGAGCAGCAACCTTTCCTTTGGGACCTGCAAATAGGGCAAAGGGGTAGCCCCATCGATAGGGAATGCCTGGATCTTTAGGGAGGTCTAGGAGTGGACATAGAGCCGCTCGCTGTGACATAGTTTGGCGTGAAAGGTCTTGTAGCAGCGTGATGGAGATTCCTTCATGAGATATGGGAGAGATTTGTCGAGCTTTGTTCAAAATCTGCTCTTTGATGACATAAAAGTGGATTCTGCAGATAACATCTCTTGGTTTAGCGCCATCAATCTCTATGTGAGTGTGTGGCAGGCGTCCCAGAATTCCATTGAATATTCTCACAATCGTGGGCAGCAGGTCTGCAGTCGCTATTGACTCTGGAAGGCCTCTAATCCTTATGTTATTGCGGCGACTGCGGTTTTCTATATCATCAAGGTGTTGTTGTAGGACATGAATTTGCACGTCATGGGTTTGGACTTTGTCTTGTAGCCCTTTAACATTTGTTGACAGAGTTGCATGGTCTTGTGTGACAGAATTAACTCTGGCATCAAGCTATTTCTGAGCAGACTTGAGCAAATTCCCATTTATATTCTTGTAGGATGTCAGTAGCGAAGCTAGACAAATCTGCCTTAGATGGTAGAGAGCAGATAAGGGTACGTAAATCCATCATAGTTGGTAGTCTAAAGTCCTCGTCAAATAAAGTAGCAGAGGTAGGCGGTCTCAGAGAGAGATGTAAGGGGGATCCCTGGAGGAGCCGGGCTGCAGGGTGGGAAGTGACCTTGATATCCATTGAGGTAGCTTCTGATAACTGCAGACGTGGGTCATCCCATGAGGATCCTGTGGATGAATGTGGAGATGCTGCTAAAGAAGGACCTGGGGAATGGTAAGGGGGGCGGAAGGGTTCTTGCACAGCAGGAGGAGATGGGACATGAAGTGCTGGTCGGCTAGGGAACCTCTGATGCTGATCCAAGGGCTGGCCCTGGAGATGGGGCCAGCGTATGGCAGTGCCCGGTCACAGAAGGGCTCTTGATAAGTGTCTGGGGCTTCCAACACTGTGGGTGGCTTGGGTGCATGACCACTGGGCCAGAAAGGGCCAGCTGCTGGCCTCAATACAGAGCCTCCTGGAGTGGCAAGGTTGGGAGCCACTAATGCTGCAGCTTGTGGGGAGAGGGGAGAGCCTCCTGTACTGACCTGTGGTAAAAGCAGGGAATCAGAGCTGTTGCACGCTTGTGGACAGCACGGTTCATGTGGCCAGAGGTACTTGTTCCGGGCTGTAAGGCTGATCCTGCTCAATGAAGGCAGGCAGAGAGGGCACCGAAGTGGAGCGTCACCTGCTTGGTTGTGGTGTCGGGCTCCTGTGCGCTTCAGAGAGCGCGTCTGTTGGCCGCATGGTCCAGGTGCCGGCGCCATCTTGGGAGCGCATGGCGCGATCGCACAGAGTAGGGCCTGGTGAGGCTGACTGCCGGGCGAAGAAGCGGGGAATGTCGCCTTGGGAGGAAGCCAGGGGAGCCGATGGTCGGACTCTACCCTTTTTCAAGGTCTTGCACATCAGAAGTTGCCGATTAGTAAGAATTTAAGCTGGGGATGTAGAGGAGCTCAAGCACAGCACGTCCTCACTCACTCATGGCTGGCCACACCCTGAGGTCTGCATTTTTTTATGGCTTCTGCATTTCTTGTGGACCCACTGACTTCAATGGGACTGGGGTTCACATTTGCAGCCAAAAATAGGACATGTTCTATCTCTTGCAGAAACCATCAAAATTGCCATTCCTCTAATGACAGACTATGTCCTATACTTGCGGACCACACATTAAAGTCAAAGGGTCCACAAAAAATGCGGATGCCACACAGACCGGTTTGAGGATTGCAAAATACGTTAATATAGTTTGTGTGAAAGCATTCTTAATGTGGCATCACAAGTACATTTAGACTATCAGTTAGCATTGAAGGATTGTATGTTCATGCATATTGATATGCTATACTGTAAGTAACCTGTATTTCATACAGCCTATGCTGGTCAACAATAGTAAGCACATTTTCTCAAGTTTCACCCTATTAGGGCTCGTTTACACGAACGTTTTTTGCTTTCTGTCTACGGGCCGTTTTTTGCGTTCCGTACACGGTCCGTATACGGAACCATTCATTTCAATGGGTCCGCAAAAAAAAAATGAATGTACTCCGTATGCATTCCGTTTCCGTATTTCAGTTCCGCAACATTTTGAGTCAGGTCCTATTATTGTCCGCAAATCACATTCAGTGGCTACATTCAAGTCAATGGGTCCGTATAAAAAACAGAATGCATATGGAACACGTCCGTATGTAATCCGTTTTTTGCGGATCCATGCTGTAGAAATGCTATGCCCAGCCCATTTTGCACATGTGTTTGCAATAATTACAAAGTTCCTGTTTTGCGGAAAAAGCAGAACGGAAACACGACAAAAAAACTGAACAACGGATCAGTGAAAAATGGACCGCAAAACCATACGGTCATGTGAACAAGCCCTTAGAAGCACTTTTCTCAGGTTTGGTACCTTATCTTACAGTGTATGATTTATAGACATATGTGCATATCGCAGGTAACACTTACCTCAGGAAGCTAGGTCTCTTTTAGGGCTGTTTCGCACAAATCTGATCGATCCAGGAAAAACGGGCCGAGTATCTGCTGGATCTCCGGGCCGACTGCGTTGCGCTGAACTGACTGTATTATAGTGATTTATTATAGTCAGTTCCTATCTGATAGTGGATCTCTTGTACTGTGCTCACATGATGATGTAAGTTCAGTACAAGAGATCCATGAACAGATATTAACTGACTGCATCATACAACACTATGATACTTTCAGTTCAGAGCAGTTGGTCTGGGAGACACATGGCCCATTTTTCCCAGACCAATCATATTTGTGTGAAACAGCCCAAAAACAGATCTAGCCTCTAAAACTCATCTGCCATGTATAAACATATCTACTGTATAGATCAAACATTATAAGATAAAGTACCAATCTTCAGCAAAGTGCCTTTAACCCTTGGCCGAGTTAAATGGGGTTGTATAAATTATATGGTGGTGTACACCTGGTGTGGAGAAAAAAAAAAAAAACTATGCGATACCACAGTGCATATCCTATGAAGGTGCAGTGACACAAGGCAGAAATTTACACCAGAAAATCCGCAACATCAAGACTTCCCCCATTTTTTATCCCTGCGTTGTGTTCCACTGCAGAATGTACATTCTGCAGTGTACATAATGTTGTGTGTTTTCTTCAGTGGAAAATGCTACGCAAACATCTGCCACAAAATCTGTATAATCAATTTTCCATTGAAATGAATGGAGAGATTCTCACACAGAAAATCAGCAACAAAATCCATACCTGGGGATTTTCCGGAGGAAAATTCCACCATGTGTAACTGCACCCTAAAGCCACGCTCACAATTCCGTTTTTCACAGATGTGTGCTATCCGTAATTCTCACAGTCAGTGGAAAAATCACAAGGAGATGTACTACTTTGGTCCGTGATGCAGACCAAACATGCTCATTGAAGTTTATGGATTTGTTAAAAAAAAAAAAAAAAAAAAAAAAAAAACACAACACACTGACACCACACATGTTCAGTGAATTTTTCACAGACCATTGCTAGGAGATGCTCATGTGCAAGAGGCCTAAAGCCTCATTCACTCGTCAGTGTTTTGGTCAGTGACTTCCAAAAGTGATTGTGAGCCAAGACTAGAATTGGAGCCACCACAGAGATAAGGTATAAGTGCACATACACACGAACGTATTTTCTTTCAGTGTCCGTTCCGGGGTTTTTTAGGACCGTATACGGAACCATTCATTTCAATGGGTCCGCAAAAAAAAAACAGTAGTTACTCCATGTGCATTTCGTTTCCGTATGTCCGTGTCCTATTATTGTCCGCAAAACGGACAAAGATAGTACTGTTCTATTAGGGGCCAGCTGTTCCAATTTGCAAAACACGGAATGCACCAGGACGTGATCCGTATTTTTTGCGGACCACAAAATACATACGTTCGTGGCAGCGGGTAATGGTTACCATGGCAACCGGACACCTTCACAGGCTTCTGGGTTGCCATGGTAATGCTAAGTCTGATCAGACTTCTGCTAAAGGCAAAATATATAGTGTATTGTATTACACAGACATCAGACCCACTGGATCTTCAAGAACCAAGTGTGTCTGGGTAAAAAAGAAAGTAAAAAAAAAAACTCATCACTGATTAAAAATGTATAAAATAAAATGCACTACACATGTTTGATATCACTGAATCCGTCATGACCTGATCTATGAAACGGTCATGTTACTTTCACCGCACGGTGAACCCCATAAAAAATAAAAACTATGATGAAATTGCAATTTTTCCCACCTTACTTCCCAAAAAAGGTAATAAAAGTGATCAAAAAAGTCTTATCTACGCCAAAATGGTACTAATCCAATCGGCACCTAATCCCGCAAAAAATGAGCCCCTACATGAGACAATTGCCCAAAAAGTTTTTTTTTTTTTTTTTAAATGGCTCTCAGACTATGTAGACACCAAAACATTCCCCCCCCCTAAAATGCTGTTATTATGTTAAAGTAAAATACATTTTTAAAAACGTATACATATTAAGTATCGCTGCGTCCGTAAGAACCTGCTCTATAAAAATATCACATGACCTAACCCCTCAGGTGAACACCATAAAAAAGCAAAAAAAAAATGGTGCAAAAAAACCCATTTTTTGTCACGTTACATCACAAAAAGTGTAATACCACGTGATAAAAAATTTGTATGCCTCCCAATATAGTACCAATCTTATCCCACCATCTTATCCTGGAAAAAATGAGCTCCTACATAGGACAATCCACCCAAAAAATAAAAAAATATGGCTCTCAGACTATGGAGACACTAAAACATGATTTTTTTTTTCTAAAATGCTGTTATTGTGTTAAAGTAAAATGAATAAAAAAAAATATACATATTAGCAATCACCGCATGTGTAAGAATCTGCTTTATAAAAATATCGCAAGACCTAACCCCTTAGGTAAATACCGTAAAAAAAAAAAAAAAAAAAAATCAATAAAAATAGTGTCAAAAAAGCCATTTTGGTCACCTCACATCACAAAAAGTGTAATAGCAAGTAATCAAAAAGTTATATGCAACCCAAAATAGTGGCAATCAAACTGTCATCTCATCCCGCAAAAAATGATACCCTACCTAAGACAATTGCCAAAATATATAAATAAATATATATATATATATATATATATATATATATATATATATATATATATATATATTTTTATTTTATTTTTTTTTATTATTATAACTCTCAGAATATGGAGACATTAAAACATGATTTTTTTTGTTTCAAAAAATATATTATTGTGCAAAACTTAAATAAATAAAGTAGATATATTAGGTATCGCCGCGTCCATAAAAACCTGCTCTATAAAAATAACACATGAACTAACCCCTCAGGTGAACACAGCAACAAAAATATATATATAAATACGGTGTCAAAAGCCATTTTTGTCACCTAACATCACAAAAGTGTAATAGCAAGCAACCAAAATGTCAAATGCACCCCAAGATAGTGCCAATCAAACCAAAATCTCATCCCGGAAAAAAATGAGCCCCTACATAAGACAGTCGCCCAAAAAATAAATATATGGCTTTCAGAATGTGGACCCTAAAAAATTATTTTTTTCAAAAACATAGAGCAGTTTACGACCACATATGGGGTGTTTCTGCCAACAACAGAATCAGGGCAATAAATATTCAGTTTTGTTTGGTTGTTAACCCTTGCTTTGTTTCTTGAAAAAAATACCGTATTTTTCGCCCTATAAGACGCACCGGCCTATAAGACGCACCTGGGTTTTTGAGGAGAAAAATAAGAAAAAAAATATTTTTAACCAAAAGGTGTGCTTTTGAAGTAATGGTGGTCTGTGCATGACAGTATTATGGGGGGGATCTGTGGATGGCACTGTTATGTGGGGGAGATGTGGATGGCACTGTGATGGGGGGATCTGTGGATAGCACTGTGATGGGGGATCTGTGGATAGCACTGTGATGGGGGATCTGTGGATAGCACTACTGTGATGGGGGGATCTGTGGATAGCACTGTGATGGGGGCATTTATGAATGACACTGTAATGGATTGATCTGTGGATGACACATATAGCATCTTATGCTATATGTGTCATCCACAGATCACCCCACTACAGTGTCATCCACAGGTGCCCCTTTTCTAAAACATCTGGCCCATGGCTGCTTAGGGGCGGAGCCTGGCAGACATGGCGGGCGGCTCGCCGCTAACAGCGTGACTGCTTGTATAACATTTAAAATCTTTAATTATGTCCCCTATTTCCTAAAGCCTAGGACAGTAGCGCCTGCTAACCTGCTATAACGATCCTCTAGCAGGCAGAGCGGTGCGGCGGCAGGCTGGTGTGTAACGTCCTCACTGACGCCATCTGCCTGCTCCTTTCACTTTATGAATGAAGCAGGAGGAGCAGGCAGATGACGCCAGTGAGGACGTTACACACCAGCCTGCCGCCGCACCGCCTGCCTGCTAGAGGATCGTTATAGCAGGTTAGCAGAGCGCTACTGTCCTGGGCTTTTAGGAAATAAGGGGACATAATTAAAGATTTTAAATGTTATACAAGCAGTCACGCTGTGAGCGGCGGGCCGCCCGCCGCGTGTTGCCAGGCTCCGCCCCCTCCTCCTTCCATGCTGATACATCGCAGGCTGTGCGATGTATCGGCTTCAGCTATTGGAAAATGGTAGTATTCGCCATATAAGACGCACTGCCATTTTCCCCCCACTTTTGGGGGAAAAAGTGCGTCTTATATGGCGAAAAATACGGTAGATTAAAATGGAAAATTTGCCCAAAAAAAAAAATAAATATCGAAATTCTGAAATTTTATCTCCATTTGCCATTAACTCTTGTGGAACACCTAAAGGTGTAACAAAGTTTGTAAAATCAGTTTTGAATACCTTGAGGGGTGTAGTTTCTAGAATGGGGTCATTTTTGGGTGGTTTCTATTATGTAAGCCTCACAAAGTGACTTCAGACCCGAACTGGTCCCTAAAAAGTGGGTTTTGGAAATTTTTGAATTTTCAAGATTTGCTTCTAAACTTCTAAGCCTTCTAATGTCCCCAAAAAAATAAAATGGCATTCCCAAAATGATCCAAACATGAAGTAAACATATGGGGAATGTAAAGTACTAACTATTTTGGGAAGTAGAGAAATTGAAATTCTTTCAAAAATTGTTGTAAATTTGGTGTTTTTTTTTTTATAAATAAATATGAAATTTTTTGAGTCAATTTTACCAGTGTCATGAATTACAATATGTGACGAGAAAACTATCTCAGAATGGGCTGGATAAGTAAAAGCGTTTTAAAGCTATCACCACATAAAGTGACACTGGTCAGATTTGCAAAAATTGGCCTGCTCCTAAGGTGAAAAATGACCATGTCCTTAAGAGGTTAAGATGGGGCCCTACATTGGGGGCATTATTAAAGCTGGGGACATTAAAAAAATAATTCCTACACTATGGGGGGCATTATTTAAGATGGTGGCTTACATTGGGGGCATTATTAAAGCTGGGGGTGGTAAAAAAATAAAAATAAATTCCTACAGTATGGGGACATTATTTTAGCTGGGGGCCTACATGGGGGCATTATAAAAAAAAATATTTACACCGTGGGAGACATTATTTGGGTGTTCTCAAAAGGGTGGGTCTAGAAAAAACCGCCAATCAAATTCATCCATTTTTCATGGCCGTTTTCAACGGACATGAAAAACTAATGCAAACGGACATTAACTCCTTGCCGACCGCCTCACGCACGGATGCGTCCAGGCGGCGGCAAGTTTGTTCCTCCTGGACGCATCCGTGCGTCATCTCGCGAGAGGCGAGATCTGCTGTGAACGCGCGCACGTTCACAGCAGAGCGCGGCTCTGCAGTTATACTACAGCCTGCCAGCGATGATCAATCGCTGGCAGGCTGTAAATGTAAAATAAATTAGATCAAACAGGTACATCAGACGCTGTTTTGTTAACAGCGCCTGATATACTTGCTACCTGGTCCTCTGGTGGTCCCATTTACTGGGATCGACCACCAGAGGACCAGGTAACAATGTAAAGTTGCACCAAACACTACACTAACCCCCACCCCCACCCCCTCACTTTATAACCACTATTAACCCTTTGTTAACCCCTGATCACCCCCCTGTCACTGATCACCCCCCTGTAAGGCTCTATTCACATGTCCATATGTGTTTTGCGGATCCACAGATCCGTGCCACGGATCCGCAAAACACGGACACGGTCAATGTGCTTTCCGCATTTTGCAGATCCGCACATTGCCAGAACTATATAGAAAATGCTTTTTCTTGTCTGCAATTGCGGACAAGAAAAGGACATGTTCTATATTTTTGCGGAACGGAAGTGCAGACCCGTAAGTGCGGATCCGCAATTCCGGATCCGAGCGGGACAAAGTCTGTCCCCATAGAAATGAATGGGTCCTCAATTCCGTTCCGCAAACAGAATTTCAGACATGTGAATGGGGCATAAGGGTCCCTTATCACCGCCAGTTAGGTAGCTACTTGTTAGGTAGCTAGCGCCCAGCCCACCGCACCGCAGTCACTGATTTTGGCAGAGATTTTTTCATCCACAATCATTGATGCGAATGAAGAAATCTGTGCCGTTCATTTTTTTTCTTTTTTCAGCCCAGAGGCTGAACGGAAAAAAAAAAATCTCATTACCCGTATGCTCAATATACGGAGAATCGCAGAAACTCCTAATGCTGGCCATACGTGTAATGATTGCGGAGACCCTCAAATGCCAGGACAGTATAAATACCCCACATGTGACCCCATTTTAGAAAGAAGACACCCCAAGGTATTCCGTGAGGGGTATGGTGAGTTCATGTAAAATATTATTTTTTGTCACAAGTTAGTGGAATATGAAACTTTGTAAAAAAAAAATAAAAAAATATATCAATTTCCGCTAACTTGTGCCAAATTCTTTTTTTTTTCTGTGAACTCGTCATGCCCCTCACGGAATACCTTAGGGTGTCTTCTTTCCAAAATGGGGTCACATGTGGGGTATTTATACTGCCCTGGCATTTTAGGGGTCCTAAAGCGTGAGAATCCAAATGCGTAAAAATGCCCTGTGAAATCCTAAAGGTACTCATTAGTTTTAGGGCCCCTTTGCGCATCTTGGCTGCAAAAAAGTGGCACACATGTGGTCTCGCCGAACTCAGGAGAAGTAGGGCAATGTGTTTTGGGGTGTATTTTTACATATACCCATACTGGGTGAGAGAAATATCTCTGTAAATGACAACTTAATTTTTTTTTTTATACAAAGTTGTCAATTTACAGCGATCTTTCTCACACAAAGTATGGGTATATGTAAAAATACACCCCAAACACATTGCACACATGTGGTATCGCCGTACTCAGGAGAAGTAGGGCAATGTGTTTTGGGGTGTATTTTTACATATACCCATGCTAGGTGAGAGAAATATCTCTGTAAATTGACAACTTTGTATACATTTTTTTTAAAAGTTGTCATTTACAGAGATATTTCTCACACCCAGCAGGAGTATATCTAAAAATACACCCCAAAACACATTGCCCTACTTCTCCTGAGTACGGCGATACCACATGAGTGACACTTTTTTGCAGCCAAGATGCGCAAAGGGGCCCTAAAACCAATGAGTACCTTTAGGATTTCACAGGGCATTTTTACGCATTTGGATTCTCACGCTTTAGGGCCCCTAAAATGCCAGGTCAGTATAAATACCCCACATGTGAGTTTTTTTTTTTTACAAAGTCTCTTATTTCACTAACTTGTGACAAAAAATAAAATTTTACATGAACTCACCATACCCCTCACGGAATACCTTGGGGTGTCTTCTTTCTAAAATGGGGTCACATGTGGGGTATTTATACTGTCCTGGCATTTTAAGGGCCC
This sequence comes from Bufotes viridis, assembly GCA_033119425.1. Lineage (NCBI taxonomy): Eukaryota > Metazoa > Chordata > Amphibia > Anura > Bufonidae > Bufotes > Bufotes viridis. Next base: position 353,324,532 of record CM065590.1, read on the forward strand.
CTAAAGCGTGAGAAGAAGTCTGGAATCCAAATGCGTAAAAATGCCCTGTGAAATCCTAAAGGTACTCATTGGTTTTAGGACCCTTTGCGCATCATGGCTGCAAAAAGTGTCACACATGTGGTATTGCCGTACTCAGGAGAAGTAGGGCAATAAGTTTTGGGGTGTATTTTTATATATACCCATACTTTGTGTGAGAAATATCGCTGTAAACGACAACTTTTAATTTTTTTATACAAAGTTGTCAGTTTACAGAGATATTTCTCTCACCCAACATGGGTATATGTAAAAATACACCCCAAAACACATTGCCCTACTTCTCCTGAGTACGGCGATACCACATAAGTGACACTTTTTTGCAGCCTGGGTGCGCAAAGGGGACCTAAATTCCAACGAGTACCTTTAGCTTTTACAGGGCTGCTCACAATTTAGCCCCACCCAAAATGCCAGAACAGTAAACACACCCCACAAATGACCCCATTTCGGAAAGTAGACACCCCAAGGTATTCAATGAGGGGCATAGTGAGTCCGTGGGAGATTTTTTTTTTTTTTTTGCCAGAAGTTAGCAGAAATGGAAACTTTATTATTTTTATTTTTTTCCTCAGAAAGTGTCATTTTCCACTAACTTGTGAAAAAAATGAAATGATACATGAACTCACCATGCCCCTCCGCGAATACTTTGGGGTGTCTTCTTTCTAAAATGGTGTCATTTGGGGGTATTTATACTATCCTGACATTCTAGCACCTGAAGAAACATGACAGGTGCTCAGAAAGTCAGAGCTGCTTCAAAATGCGGAAATTCACTTTTTGCACCATAGTTTGTAAACGCTATAACTTTTACCCAAACCAATAAATATACACTTATTGGATTTTTTTTTATCAAAGACATGTAGAACAATAAATTTAGAGAAAAATGTATATAGAAATGTAGTTTTTTTAAAAAAAAAATTACAACAGAAAGTGAAAAATGTCATTTTTTTGCAAAAATGTCGTTAAATTTTTATTAATAGCAAAAAAAGTAAAAATGTCAGCAACAATGAAATTCCACCAAATAAAAACTCTATTAGTGAGAAGAAAAGGAGGCAAAATTCATTTGGGTGGTAAGTTGCATGACCGAGCAATAAACGGTGAAAGTAGTGTAGTGCGGAATTGTAAAAAGTGGCCTGGTCATTAAGGGTGTTTAAGCTAGGGGGGCTGATGTGGTTAAAAACGGACACACGGCCAGAAAATGGATGCACACACTGATGCAAAATGACCATGAAAAACTGACAGTGTGTCCGTTTTTAATGGACTTTTTTTTTTCACAGTCGTGTGCATGTAGCCTAAGGATAGAGAGATTGTGATTTATTTATTTTTATTACTAAGTTTAAACAAAGTATAAAAGGGTTGTGTCACCCCAAACTGGTAGCATATTGCTAGGATGTGTTACCAATGTCTGATAGGTGCAGGTCCTGGCTCGGCTATTTCGGCAATTCAATAGAAGTGAATGGAGGGTGGCCACGCTTGCTCCGTGTGATCTCTATTCGTCTATATGGGACACTGAAAACAGCGGAACGCACCGCTTGGCTATTTTTGGCACTCCCATAGAAATTAATGTAGGGAGGGTGGCTGCACAATGCTCTCCTTCACTTTGGGAGAGGTGCAGGTGACAGAGGTGGGACCCACACCTATCTATCCTAGGACTATGCCCCCAATGTCTGCGATGAGACCACCCCTGATGGCACGGTTACAGGTGATACATGGCAATATGAAGGCAGACGCAGACTATACAGCACTTCTAGTCTGTTACCATAGAAATATGTAGATCTTCAGGGGACCTGCAGGCACAAAACCATCACATTTTCCATTCCTAATGCTGCTTCTTCATTTTACATGCAGATGAACAATGAAAACCGCTGGTGCTGGATCCTCCCTATCACTGGATGCTCGTCCTAAGTCACCACTCATGATATGTCTATATATACACCTAGCTGCTTCCACACAACTTGTCACAACTTGTGCCGCCCGTACAGACGCATTACTGCATCGTGTCAGCCTCCAGTGTACACAGGGACCTGCAAACGAGCCGCTCTGCCACTCCAAAGAACTGCCCCCCAACAAGTTATAACAAGACAAACTTCACCGCGGGCGACGGCCAGCCACAACGTCCGCGCCCTTCCCAATGTATGAGGCTCACTCACCTTGGTCTCTGGAAACGTACAGACAATTGGCAGGTAGAGCGAGCGTCCAGCACAAGGCAATGCAGGTGAGAATCCCAGTGACAGCCTCCATTGCAGCTGGACTGCAGCTTCTCTGGCTGAGCGCTGGAATCCAGCGTTAATGCGAGAGTGTGCGCTCCAGGCTACAGCCGATCCCCTCACACCACAGGCACCAGCGCTTTCTGCAGAACAACTCCAGCTGTACACCAGTTCATCGCAAGTTGACTTGTCATCCTCCACCTGATTGGTGTATCTGACTGGGGTTCGATTGGCGGTTGTAAGGAGTCTCCTCATTGGCTGCTCTCATTTCCCCTCTAAGTGGATGTGGCACTGACTTTTTTAGCGCTCAGCTATTGTCATCATTTTTCAGCGTACAAGTTATGAAGTGCTGCTACATGGAGGAGGCTATGATGCCCCTGCTCTGGTCATGGGAGGGGGATGCAAATCGTGCAGATGTTCTCATACTCCTAGGAACTCCAAGTTCCAGCCAGTTCTAGGAGAGAGGAGGAAAAGATTTTCTTTTCCTTTCTCCTTCCACACATTCGGACAGCCATTTGTTTTCACTTTTACGTTTGTTTCTTTTTTATGGCCTATAAAATATAGGGATTATCCAGGGAATAAAAGACTCATGCTGTCAAAGATATGTGGAAAAAAATGACACCTCACCGATCGCCCTTCTTGCCTCTTTGGCACACCTCCCAACTTTTTGGACGGTCAAAAAGGGACACTTATAGTTTATTATGTGAAAGGTGCACTTACCCTGCATATTTATATACTTCAATAGCTTTTTCTTTTACACAATAACACAAAAATTAGCTGAATATAAAGATTTCTAAAATCAAAATTGCATCAAATAAGGAAATAATATGCAAGGCAGGCTTTAATATATAGATAGGAACCAGGGAAACACAACTTTTTGCAACGCCTCGAATCATTATTAAAGGAGGTGTCTGAGAAATAAAAACTAGGGCAGCATCAGTAAACAGCGACAAACTGGGGACTTATAATCTCTGAAAACCCATTTCTTACTGATCGGTGGGAGTCTGAAACCTGTAAGCCCTGCCGATCAGCTGTTTGAGAAGGCACCAGCGCCTTCGCACGTGGCCTCTCTGCGTTTTCTAGGCCAGTGCCGTGACGGTCATTGTTCACGTGCCCTAGGAGCAGCTCAGCCCCATTCTAGTTAAAGGGCTTCTGTCACCCCCCAAAAGCCTTTTTTTTTTTTTTGCCTCACTAAAAAGCTTATAGGGCGATTATTCTAAACATATTCTTGTTAACCGTTTTTGTAGGTTAATTTTGCTATAAAACGTTATTTTATAATATGCAAATTACCTTGCTACCAGCAAGTAGGGCGTTTACTTGCTGGTAGCCGCTGCATCCCGCTTGTAAAAAAAACGCCCCTCCTGTGGTTGATTGACAGGGCCAGCGAGCGCTCTCCTCCTCCAGCTGGCCCTGTCTCCGTTTAAAATCTCGCGCCTGCGCCATACCGTTCTTCAGTCGGCGCAGGCGCACTGAGAGGAGTACTCTCGCTCAGCCGCTCCTTCCTCAGTGCGCCAATGACGTCACAGCTGCACCCGGAGAGAAGACGCAGGCGCACTGAGGAAGGAGCGGCCGAGCGAGAGTACTCCTCTCAGTGCGCCTGCGCCGACTGAAGAAGAGCGAGTGCAATATTTTAAACGGAGACAGGGCCAGCTGGAGGAGGAGAGCCGCTGGCCCTGTCAATCAACCACAGGAGGGGCGTTACAAGCGGATGCAGCGGCTACCAGCAAGTAAACGCCCTACTTGCTGGTAGCAAGGTAATTTGCATATTATAAAATAACGTTTTATAGCAAAATTAACCTACAAAACGGTTAACAAGAATATGTTTAGAATAATCGCCCTATAAGCTTTTAGTGAGGCAAAAAAAAAGGCTTTGGGAGTGACAGAAGCCCTTAACCACTTCAGCCCCCTAGCTTAAACACCCTTAAAGACCAGGCCACTTTTTACAATTCCGCACTACACTACTTTACCCGTTTATTGCTCCGTCATGCAACTTACCACCCAAATGAATTTTACCTCCTTTTCTTCTCACTAATAGAGCTTTCATTTGGTGGTATTTCATTGCTGCTGACATTTTTACTTTTTTGCTATTAATCAAAAATTACCGAAATTTTTACAAAAAATGACATTTTTCACTTTCTGTTGTAAAATTTTTTAAAAAACTACATTTCTATATAAATGTTTCTCTAAATTTATTGTTCTACATGTCTTTGATAAAAAAAGTCCAATAAGTGTATATTTATTGGTTTGGGTAAAAGTTATAGCGTTTACAAACTATGGTGCAAAAAGTGAATTTCCGCATTTTGAAGCAGCTCTGACTTTCTGAGCACCTGTCATGTTTCTTCAGGTGCTAGAATGTCAGGATAGTATGAATACCCCCAAATCACACCATTTTAGAAAGAAGACACCCCAAAGTATTCGCGGGGGGCATGGTGAGTTCATGTATCATTTCATTTTTTTTCACAAGTTAGCGGAAAATGACACTTTCTGAGAAAAAAAATAAATAAAAAGTTTCAATTTCTGCTAACTTCTGGCAAAAAAAAAGAAATCTCAGACGGACTCACTATGCCCCTCAGTTAATACCTCGGGGTGTCTACTTTCCGAAAAGGGGTCATTTGTGGGGTGTGTTTACTGTTCTGGCATTTTGGGCGGGGCTAAATTGTGAGCCGCCATGTAAAATCTAAAGGTACTCGTTGAATTTGGGCCCTTTGGCATCCAGGCTGCAAAAGTGTCACACATGTGGTATCGCCGTACTCAGGAGAAGTAGGGCAATGTGTTTTGGGGTGTATTTCTACATATACCCATGTTGGGTGAGAGAAATATCTCTGTAAACTGACAACTTTGTATAAAATTTTTTAAAAGTTGTCGTTTACAGAGATATTTTTCACACACAGTATAGGTATATATAAAAATACACCCCAAAACACATTGCCCTACTTCTCCTGAGTACGGCGATACCACATGTGTGCCACTTTTTGCAGCCTGGTGCGCAAAGGGCCCTAAAACCAATGAGTACCTTTAGGATTTCACAGGCCATTTTTACGCATTTGGATTCCAGACTTCTTCTCACGCTTTAGGGGCCCCTAAAATGCCAGGACAGTATAAATACCCCACATGTGACCCCATTTTGGAAAGAAGACACCCCAAGGTATTCTGTGAGGGGTATGGTGAGTTCATGTAAAATTTTATTTTTGTCACAAGTTAGTGGAATATGAGACTTTGTAAAAACTAAAAAAAAAAAAAAAAAAACTATTTCCGCTGACTTGTGGCAAAAATAAAAATTCTGTGGACTCACCATGCCCCTCACGGAATACCTTGGGGTGTCTTCTTTCCAAAATGGGGTCACATGTGGGGTATTTATACTCACCTGGCATTTTAGGGGCTCCTAAAGTGTGAGAATCCAAATGCATAAAAATGCCCTGTGAAATCCTAAAGGTACTCATTGGTTTTAGGGCCCCTTTGCGCATCTTGGCTGCAAAAGTGTCACTCATGTGGTATCGCCGTACTCAGGAGAAGTAGGGCAATGTGTTTGGGGTGTATTTTACATATACCCATGCTGCATGTGAGAAATATCGCTGTAAACGACAACTTTTACATTTTTTATTCAAAGTTGTCAGTTTACAGAGATATTTCTCTCACCCAGTATGGGTATATGTAAAAATACACCCCAAAACACATTGCCCTACTTCTCCTGAGTACGGCGATACCACATGTGTGACACTTTTTGCAGCCAAGATGCGCAAAGGCCCAAATTCCAATGAGTACCTTTAGGAGGGCATTTTTACGCATTTTCTTCTCACGCTTTAGGGCTCCTAAAATGCCAGGGCAGTATAAATACCCCACGTGTGACCCCATTTTGGAAAGAAGACACCCCAAGGTATTCCATGAGGGGCATGGCGAGTTCATAGAATATTTTTTTTTGGCACAAGTTAGTGGAAATTGATTTTTATTGTTTTTTCTCACAAAGTCTCCCTTTCCGCTAACTTTTGACAAAAAGTTTAATTTTTCATGAACTCATTATGCCCCTCAGCGAATACCTTGGGGTGTCTTCTTTCAAAATGAGGTCACATGTGGGTATTTATACTGCCCTGGCATTTTAGGGGCCCTAAAACGTGAGAAGAAAAATGCGTAAAAATACCCTTCCTAAAAGGTACTCGTTGAATTTGGGCCCTTTGCGCATCTTGGCTGCAAAAGTGTCACTCATGGTATCGCCGTACTCAGGAGAAGTAGGGCAATGTGTTTGGGTGTATTTGTACATATACCCATGCTGGGTGAGAGAAATATCTCTGTATATTGACAACTTTGAATAAAAAATGTAAAAAGTTGTCGTTTACAGCGATATTTCTCACACTCCAGCATGGGTATATGTAAAAATACACCCCAAAACACATTGCCCTACTTCTCCTGAGTACGGCGATACCACATGAGTGACACTTTTTGCAGCCAAGATGCGCAAAGGGGCCCTAAAACCAATGAGTACCTTTAGGATTTTACAGGCCATTTTTACGCATTTGGATTCTCACGCTTTAGCACCCCTAAAATGCCAGGGCAGTATAAATACCCCACAAGTGACCCCATTGTGGAAAGAAGACACCCCAAGGTATTCCGTGAGGGGCATGGCGAGTTCACAGAAAAAAAAAAATTTGGCACAAGTTAGCGGAAATTGTTTTTTTTTTTTTTTTTACAGTCTCATATTCCACTAACTTGTGACAAAAATAAAATTTTGCATGAACTCACCATACCCCTCACGGAATACCTTGGGGTGTCTTCTTTGTAAAATGAGGTCACATGTGAGGTGTTTGTACTGCCCTGGCCTTTGAGGGTCTCCGCAATCATTACACGTATGGCCAGCATTAGGAGTTTCTGCGATTCTCCGTATATTGAGCATACGGGTAATGAGATTTTTTTCCGTCTCAGCCTCTGCGCTGAAAAAAAAAAATGAACGGCACAGATTTCTTCATTCGCATCGATCAATGTGGATGAATAAATCTCTGCCAAAATCAGTGACTGCGGTGCGGTGGGATGAGCGCTAGCTACCTAACAAGTAGCTAACTAACTGGTGGTGATAGGGGACCCTTATGCCCCATTCACACGTCCGCAATTCTGTTTGCGGAACGGAATTGCGGACCCATTCATTTCTATGGGGACAGACTTTGTCCCGCTCGGATTCGGAATTACGGATCCGCGCTCGGGTCTGCACTCCGTTCGCAAAAATATAGAACATGTCCTATTCTTGTCCGCACTGCGGACAAGAAAAAGCATTTTCTATATAGTTCTGGCAATGTGCGGATCTGCAAAATGCGGAAAGCACATTGCCGGTGTCCGTGTTTTGAGGATCTGCGGATCGGATCCGCAGATCGGATCCGCGGATCGGATCCGCGGATCCGTGAATCCACGGATCCGCAAAACACATATGGACGTCTGAATGGAGCCTTACAAGGGGTGTGATCAATGACAGGGGGTGATCAGGGGTCTAGATGGGGTGATCAAGGGGTTAATAGGTGAGGGGGGTGGGGGGTTAGTGTAGTGTTTGGTGCAACTTTATTGTAGTTACCTGGTCCTCTGGTGGTCGATCCCAGAAAATGGGACCACCAGAGGACCAGGTAGCAGCTATATCAGACGCTGTTCATAAAACAGCGTCTGATATAGCTGTTTGATGCGATTTATATCGCATCTACAGCCTGCCAGCGATTGATCATCGCTGGCAGGCTGTAGTACAACTCTTCAGACGCCAGACGCTGTGAACGCGCGCGCGCCCGCGCGCGCGTTCACAGGAAGTCTCGCGTCTCGCGAGATGACGCCCCGGCGCGTCCGATCAGAAGAACAGGACCGCCCGCAGGACGCAATCCTGCGTACGGCGGTCCTGAAGCGGTTAAAAGGGCAGAGCTGCAATACCAAGCACAGCCACTATACAATGTATGGCACTGTGCTTGCTAAGCTGCGAGAAGGCAGCGGTGGTCACAGGAGGGCCGCTGTCTTCTCAAAAAGCTAATTGGGGGCAGTCCCAGGTGTCAGACCCCCACCATTCAGATACCGATGACCTATCTCAGAAAACTTTTTTTAAATGGACCTAAAAAAACAAACAGAAGATTGGACAACAAAAGCAGGCAGGGCCAGCAATACCATAGTGCAGCACAAAATACTACCACAGTGCTCAACTGTTCTACCGTTCTCAGGACTGTGATACAGTTGAGCTCAGAGGAGCACTTGCAGCCATTGGCCTAATAAGTACCTGATGCTCCTACATTAATTAATGCTGAGAGCATCCGATTATTATCTACCAGGCTCGCAGTCATGAGGAGGGCTTGACTGGCCCCCTGGGCATGCGCCCATTGGGAAATTTCCCAATAGTGTATATGGCCAAGCCAGTCCACCCCTGTTAGTAAATGTCATAAAATAATGTTATACTTTTCTTCCCTGCTGTTTCCAGTATTGCGCTCTGGTTCTCCCAGGCAGTGTTTCTTTTCCTGTTTGCAGCGGTGAAATCCCATCCACACCACATCACTGCGGAAGCCATTCACTGGCCTCAGCAGTGACATACTACTAAGGCCAGTAATTGCCTATGGAAGGTTGCGGCAGCAGCCAGGAAGATGACACCAGTACTGCTGGACCAGAACACACTGCTAAAAGAGGCAGGGGAAAAAAGAAGTGAGTGTGACTTTTTTATTTAATGACATTTACTGATGCTGTCCTAGTTTTTATTTATCTCGGACAACCCCTTTAAGAGATGTAAATAAGTTCATATGTACCCTCACCATTACAATACATTTTTTGGACAAGTCAGGACAGGAGGACTGTATCTCTTGTACGAATAGGAATTTATCAAACTGGTGTAAAGTAGAATTGGCTTAGTTGCCCATAGCATGGTTGCCCAGTGCCCATCTCTGGGCAACTAAGGCTACTTTCACGCTGGCGTCTGGTGCGGATCTGTCATGTATCTGCACAGACATATCCGCACCGATAATACAACCGCATGCATCAGTTCAGAACGGATCCGTTTGTATTATCATGAACATCCGCTTTCTATTGTGACATATTGTGTCATTGAAAACTGATCCGTCCCCATTAACTTACATTGTATGTCAGGACGGATCCGTTTGGCTAAGTTTCGGTGTCTGCCTCCAGAGCGGAATGGAGGTGGAACGGAGCCAAACAGATGCATTCTGAACGGATCCTTAACCATTCAGGGTAAAACTGATCTGTTTTGGACCTCTTGTGAGAGCCCTGAAACGGATCTCACAAGCAGACCCAAAATTGCCAGTGTGAAAGTAGCCTAAGCCAGTTCTATTTTACAGTAGAATGATAAATCTCCCCCAAATAATACCAAATCCAGTCTATATCTTAAGATATTCATTTGTTTCCAAGGGTTGTAAAGAAAGAACGGAACTAGAGATGAGCGAACAACTGGATGTTCGGGTTCGAGAAGTTTGGCCGAACTTCCCGAAAATGTTCGGGTTCAGGATCCGAACTCGACCCGAACTTTATCCCGAACCCCACTGAAGTCAATGGGGACCCGAACTTTTAGGCACTAAAAAGGCTGTAAAATAGTCCAGGAAAGGGCTAGAGGGCTGCAAAAGGCAGCGAAATGTAGGTAAATGCCCTGCAAACAAATGTGGATAGGGAAATTAATTAAAATAAAATAAATAAAAATTAACCAATATCAATTGGAGAGAGGTCCCATAGCAAGGAATAAGGCGTCATATCACCCACCACTGGAGAAGGCCACTTTCAGTTATTTTGGCCCCAGCACCCAGACAGAGGAGAGAGGTCCCACAGCAAGGAATCATGCGTCATATCACCCACCACTGGAGAAGGCCACTTTCAGTTATTTCGGCCCAGCACCCAGACCGAGGAGAGAGGTCCCACAGCAAGGAATCATGCGTCATATCACCCACCACTGGAAAAGGCCACTTTCAGTTATTTTGGCCCCAGCACCCAGACAGAGGAGAGAGGTCCCACAGCTTGGAATCATGCGTCATATCACCCAACACTGGAGAAGGCCACTTTCAGTTATTTCGGCCCAGCACCCAGACAGAGGAGAGAGGTCCCACAGCAAGGAATCATGCGTCATATCACCGACCACTGGAGAAGGCCACTTTCAGTTATTTCGGCCCAGCACCCAGACAGAGGAGAGAGGTCCCACAGCAAGGAATCATGCGTCATTTCACCCACCACTGGAGAAGGCCACTTTCAGTTATTTCGGCCCCAGCACCCAGACAGAGGATATAGGTCCCACAGCAAGGAATAAGGCAGCATATCACCCACCACTGGAGAAGACCACTTTCAGTTATTTCGACCCAGCACCCAGACAGAGGAGAGAGGGCCCACAGCAAGGAATCATGCGTCATTTCACCCACCACTGGAGAAGGCCACTTTCAGTTATTTCGGCCCCAGCACCCAGACAGAGGAGAGGTTCATTCAACTTTGGGTTGCACCGCAAGATCATGGTAAAGTTAAAAAAATTAGGATTCAATGGAAAAGTGCCCCGGAGTACAAGAATACATGGTTGAGGGGGAGGCAGTTATAAATGTCTATTCTGCACAAGGGAGGCACAGGTCCTGTGGGATCCAAGCCTGGTTCATTTTTATGAACGTCAGCTTGTCCCCGTTGGCTGTGGACAGGCGGCTGCGTTTGTCAGTAATTACGCCCCCTGCCGTGCTGAATACACGTTCAGACAAAACGCTGGCCGCCGGGCAGGCCAGCACTTCCAAGGCATAAAATGCTGACTCTGGCCACGTGGACAATTTGGAGACCCAGAAGTTGAATGGGGTCGAACAATCAGTCAGTACGTGGAGGGGTGTGCAGACGTACTGTTCAACCATGTTAGTGAAATGCTGCCTCCTGCTAACACGTTCCGTATAAGATGGTGGGGCAGTTAGCTGTGGCGTGGAGACAAAACTTTTCCTCATTTCTGCCATACTAACCCTGCCCTCAGAGGAGCTGGCCGTGACACAGCTGCGTTGACGACCTCTTGCTCCTCCTCTGCCTTCGCCTTGGGCTTCCACCTGTTCCCCTGTGACATTTGGGAATGCTCTCAGGAGCGCGTCTACCAGCGTGCGCTTGTACTCACGCATCTTCCTATCACGCTCCAGTGCAGGAAGTAAGGTGGGCACATTGTCTTTGTACCGGGGATCCAGCAGGGTGGTAACCCAGTAGTCTGCACATGTTAAAATGTGGGCAACTCTGCTGTCGTTGCTCAGGCACTGCAGCATGTAGTCGCTCATGTGTGCCATGCTCCCCAGAGGTAAGGACAAGCGTATCGTCATCGTCCTCCGTATCCCCCCAGCCACGCACTAATGATGGGCCTGAGCTGTGTCGGGTGCCACCCTGCTGTGAACCTGCTTCATCCTCATCCTCCTCCACCTCATCCTCCTCGTCCTCCAGTAGTGGGCCCTGGCTGGCCACATTTGTACCTGGCCTCTGCTGTTGCAAAAAACCTCCCTCTGAGCCACTTCTAACAGACTGGCCTGAAAGTGCTAAAAATGACCCCTCATCCTCCTCCTCCTCCTGGGCCACCTCCTCTTCCATCATCGCCCTAAGCGTTTTCTCAAGGAGACATAGAAGTGGTATTGTAACGCTGATAACGGTGTCATCGCCACTGGCCATGTTGGTGGAGTACTCGAAACAGCGCAACAGGGCACACAGGTCTCGCATGGAGGCCCAATCATTGGTGGTGAAGTGGTGCTGTTCCGCAGTGCGACTGACGCATGCGTGCTGCAGCTGAAACTCCACTATGGCCTGCTGCTGCTCGCACAGTCTCTCCAGCATGTGCAAGGTGGAGTTCCACCTGGTTGGCACGTCGCATATGAGGCGGTGAGCGGGAAGGCCGAAGTTACTCTGTAGCGCAAACAGGCGAGCAGCGGCAGGATGTGAACGGCGGAAGCGCGCACAGACAGCCCGCACTTTATGCAGCAGCTCTGACGTGTCGGGGTAGTTGTGAATGAACTTCTGCACCACCAAATTCAGCACATGCGCCAGGCAAGGGATGTGCGTCAAACCAGCTAGTCCCAGAGCTGCGACGCGATTTCGCCCACTATTGCACACCACCAGGCCGGGCTTGAGGCCCGCCGGTAGAAACCACTCGTCGGTCTGTTGTTCAATACCCCTCCACAACTCCTGTGCGGTGTGGGGCCTGTCCCCCAAACATATGAGTTTCAGAATGGCCTGCTGACGTTTACCCCGGGCTGTGCTGAAGTTGGTGGTGAAGGTGTGTGGCTGACTGGATGAGCTGGTGGAAGCAGAGGAGGAGGAAGCCGAGTAGGAGGAGGAGGCTACAGGAGGCAAAGAATGATGCCCTGCGATCCTTGGCGGCGGAAGGAGGTGCGCCAAGGAACTCTCCGCCTGGGGCCCAGCCGCCACTACATTTACCCAGTGTGCAGTTAAGGAGATATAGCGTCCCTGGCCGTGCTTACTGGTCCACGTATCTGTGGTTAGGTGGACCTTGCCACAGATGGCGTTGCGCAGGGCACACTTGATTTCATCGGATACTTGGTTGTGCAGGGAAGGCACGGCTGTCTTGGAGAAGTAGTGGCGGCTGGGAACAACATACTGTGGGACAGCCATGGACATCAGCTGTTTGAAGCTGTCTGTGTCCACCAGCCTGAATGACAACATTTCCAAAGCCAGTAGTTTAGAAATGCTGGCATTCAGGCCCAGGGCTCGAGGGTGGCTAGGTGGGAATTTACGCTTTCTCTCCAAGGTTTGTGAGATGGAGAGCTGAACGCTGCCGTGTGACATGGTGGAGATGCTTGGTGACGCAGGTGGTGTTGTCGGTGGCAAATCCTCTGTTTGGTGGGCGGCAGGTGCCAACATTCCTCCCGAGGTGGAGGAAGAGGCCGAGGCAGCAGCAGAAGAGGGAGCAGGGGGAGCCAGAGTGAGTTCCTTGCTTTTAAGGTGTTTACTCCACTGCAGTTCATGCTTTGCATGTAGATGCCTGGTCATGCAGGTTGTGCTAAGGTTCAGAACGTTAATGCCTCGCTTCAGGCTCTGATGGCACAGCGTGCAAACCACTCGGGTCTTGTCGTCAGCACATTGTGTAAAGAAGTGCCATGCCAGGGAACTCCTTGAAGCTGCTTTTGGGGTGCTCGGTCCCTGGTGGCGGTGGCCAGTAGCAGGCGAACTCTCTTAGCGGCGGCTGTTCTGTGCTTTTGCCCCCTGCTCCCTCTTTTGCTACACTGTTGGCTCGGTCTCACCACTGCCTCTTCCTCTGAACTATGAAAGTCAGTGGCACGACCTTCATTCCATGTGGGGTCTAGGACCTCATCGTCCCCTGCATCGTCTTCCACACAGTCTTCCTCCCTGACCTCCTGTTCGGTCTGCACACTGCAGAAAGACACAGCAGTTGGCACCTGTGTTTCGTCATCATCAGAGACGCGCGAACTGCGATGAGGTGGTATTCCCATGTCCTCATCATCAGAAAACATCAATGGTTGTGTATCAGTGCATTCTATGTCTTCCACCACTGGGGAAGGGCTAGGTGGATTCCCTTGGGAAACCCTGCCAGCAGAGTCTTCAAACAGCATAAGAGACTGCTGCATAACTTGAGGCTCAGACAGTTTCGCTGATATGCATGGGGTGATGTGACAGACTGATGGGCTTGGTTTTCAGGCGCCACCTGTGCGCTTTCTGCAGAAGACTGGGTGGGAGATAATGTTGTGAACCTGCTGGATCCACTGTCGGCCACCCAATTGACTAGGGCCTGTACCTGCTCAGGCCTTACCATCCTTAGAACGGCATTGGGCCCCACCAAATATCGCTGTAAATTCTGGTGGGTACTGGAACCTGAGGTAGTTGGTTCACTAGGACGTGTGGCAGAATGGCCACGTCCTCTCCCAGCACCAGAGGGTACACTAACACCACCACGACCGCGTCCGCGTCCCTTACTAGATGTTTTCCTCATTGTTACCGTTCACCAAGCACCACAATAAGAAAAAAAATATTTGGCCCAATGTATTTATTTCAAATTCAGGCCTTTTTTTTACAGGCACCTAACACTATCTGCCTATTTATTTATGTAGCTTATTACACTAATCCAGCACAGCAGTAACCACTGATTTAGGGGAATATCTCTTTTAGGGCTAGTATTTAGGCCCTGGATGAAAGGTATCCTTTTATGGACAGATTTACTCTTGGAGATCCACAGTAGCGTAAGAAAAAATATGTAGGATTATGCTTTCAGCAATTGTATTTTAACACTTTGTGTAATATACCCTTTAACAGACAGATTAACACTTGGCCTGCAACAGCTGGAACACCAGATTCAGGGTATTGCTATATTGGCAAATGAATTTCACCCCAGAACAAAATATAACGTTTTACGGACAGATTAACACTTGGCCTGCAACTGCTGGAACACCAGATTCAGGGTATTGCTATATTGGCAAGTGAATTTCACCCCAGAACAAAATATACCCTTTTACGGACAGATTAACACTTGGTCTGCAACTGCTGGAACACCAGATTCAGGGTATTGCTATATTGGCAATTGATTTTCACCCCAGAACAAAATATATGTTTTGGCGGACACTATTATAGTTTGCCAGCCAGTGCTGGGACACCAGATTTAGGGGATTGCTATTTTGGCAATTGAATTTCACCCCAGAACAAAATATATGTTTTGGCGGACACTATTATAGTTTGCCAGCCAGTGCTGGGACACCAGATTTATGGTATTGCTATTTTGGCAATTGAATTTCACCCCAGAACAAAATATATGTTTTGGCGGACACTATTATACTTTGCCAGCCAGTGCTGGGACACCAGATTTATGGTATTGCTATTTTAGCAATTGAATTTCACCCCAGAACAAAAAATATGTTTTGGCGGACACTATTATAGTTTGCCAGCCAGTGCTGGGACACTAGATTTAGGGGATTGCTATTTTGGCAAGTGAATTTCACCCCAGAACAAAATATATGTTTTGGCGGACACTATTATAGTTTGCCAGCCAGTGCTGGGACACCAGATTTATGGTATTGCTATTTTGGCAATTGAATTTCTCCCCAGAACAAAATATATGTTTTGGCGGACACTATTATACTTTGCCAGCCAGTGCTGGGACACCAGATTTATGGTATTGCTATTTTAGCAATTGAATTTCACCCCAGAACAAAAAATATGTTTTGGCGGACACTATTATAGTTTGCCAGCCAGTGCTGGGACACTAGATTTAGGGGATTGCTATTTTGGCAATTGAATTTCACCCCAGAACAAAATATATGTTTTGGCGGATACTATTATAGTTTGCCAGCCAGTGCTGGGACGCCAGATTTATGGTATTGCTATTTTGGCAATTGAATTTCACCCCAGAACAAAATATATGTTTTGGCGGACACTATTATACTTTGCCAGCCAGTGCTGGGACACCAGATTTATGGTATTGCTATTTTAGCAATTGAATTTCACCCCAGAACAAAAAATATGTTTTGGCGGACACTATTATAGTTTGCCAGCCAGTGCTGGGACACTAGATTTAGGGGATTGCTATTTTGGCAATTGAATTTCACCCCAGAACAAAATATATGCTTTTGGCGGATACTATTATAGTTTGCCAGCCAGTGCTGGGACACCAGATTTATGGTATTGCTATTTTGGCAATTGAACTTCACCCCAGAACAAAATATATGTTTTGGCGGACACTATTATAGTTTGCCAGCCAGTGCTGGGACACTAGATTTAGGGATTGCTATTTTGGCAAGTGAATTTCACCCCAGAACAAAATATATGTTTTGGCGGACACTATTATAGTTTGCCAGCCAGTGCTGGGACACCAGATTTATGGTATTGCTATTTTGGCAATTGAATTTCACCCCAGAACAAAATATATGTTTTGGCGGACACTATTATAGTTTGCCAGCCAGTGCTGGGACACTGGATTTAGGGGATTGCTATTTTGGCAATTGAATTTCACCCCAGAACAAAATATATGTTTTGGCGGACACTATTATACTTTGCCAGCCAGTGCTGGGACACCAGATTTATGGTATTGCTATTTTAGCAATTGAATTTCACCCCAGAACAAAAAATATGTTTTGGCGGACACTATTATAGTTTGCCAGCCAGTGCTGGGACACTAGATTTATGGTATTGCTATTTTTGCAATTGAATTTCACCCCAGAACAAAATATATGTTTTGGTGGACACTATTATAGTTTGCCAGCCAGTGCTGGGACACTAGATTTATGGTATTGCTATTTTGGCAATTGAATTTCACCCCAGAACAAAATATATGTTTTGGCGGATACTATTATAGTTTGCCAGCCAGTTCTGGGACACCAGATTTTGGGGATTGCTATTTTGGCAAGTGACTATCACCCCAGAACAAAATATATGTTTTGGCGGACACTACTATAGTTTGCCAGCCACAGCTGTGACACCAGATTTATGGTATTGCTATTTTGGCAATTGAATTTCACCCCAGAACAAAATATTTGTTTTGGCGGACACTATTATAGTTTGCCAGCCAGTGCTGGGACACCAGATTTAGGGGATTGCTATTTTGGCAAGTGAATTTCACCCCAGAACAAAATATATGTTTTGTCGGACACTATTATAGTTTGCCAGCCACAGCTGTGACACCAGATTTATGGTATTGCTATTTTGGCAATTGAATTTCACCCCAGAACAAAATATATGTTTTGGCGGACACTATTATAGTTTGCCAGCCAGTGCCTGGACACCAGATTTAGGGGATTGCTATTTTGGCAATTGAATTTCACCACAGAAAATGATCTATCTTTTACCAGACAGCAGACAGTATTATACTTGGCTAGACAAAGCTGGAACACCAGATTTAGGGGATTGGTATTTTGGCAATTGTATTTAACCCCTTAATAAAATATAGAAATTGCTATCCTGAGTTTCTAGGGGTGACAATAAGCACAGCCAAGTCCCTGATGTAGGATATAGCAAAAAAAAAAACTAGTATTGATGGACTTGGTGGCAGCTTGTTCTGGTGCACCACAAGTCACAAAATGGCCGCGGATCACCCCAGAAAAAAAGTGACAGAAAAACGCTCTGTGCAGCAGAAAAACCAGTGAGCAAGTAACTAGCAGAAGTTGAATCATTCACAGCTGTAGATCGATCACTTCATTAGGTGCTTTTGCTGACTTTTCACTGCCTAATCTCGCCCTCACAGCAGCTGCGTCCTCTCCCTACACTAATCAGAGCAGTGTGACGTGTGGCGCTACGTGACTCCAGCTTAAATAGAGGCTGGGTCACATGCTGCACTTGGCCAATCACAGCCATGCCATTAGTAGGCATGGCTGTGATGGGCTCTAAGGGTAAGAAGTAAAACGCTAGCTGATTGGCTGCTGTGCAGCCCTTCAGAAAGCGGGAAGAAATCGCCAAACAACGAACCTGAACCCGAACTTTTTTGAAAATGTTCGGGTTCGGGTCCGTGTTCCGAACACCCCAAAATTCAGTACGAACCCGAACTATTCTCGAACTGTTCGCTCAACACTAAACGGAACCATTGAAGGAAGAAAAAAACTAACTCTATTTGTAATCTTACAGCAGCGATTACTTTTTTATTTTTTGTTGACTGAGGGCCTTTTTTTTTTTGCGGGACAAGCTGTGGTTTTATCTACACCATTTTGGGGTACATTTGGCTTTCTGATTGCTTTTTATCTCTTTTTTGGGAGGTGCAGTCATAAAAAATGCTGGTGTCATTTTTCTATATTTTTTTACATCGTTCACTTGATGCGGCAGATCATGTGATACTTTTATAGTTCCGGTCGTTACGGACGCGATGATACCAAATAAGTCCATTTTTTTTTTTTTTTACCTTTTACACAAGAATGTTTTTAGAAAAAAAATCATGTTTTTGTGTTCCCATTTTCTTAGAGACATATATTTTTTTAATTTTTCTGGCTATGGTCTTCTGTGACGGCTCGTTTTTTCAGGATGAGGTGACATTTTTATTGCTAACATTTTTGGGTATATACAACCCTTTGGCCCCTTTCACACGGGCGAATTTTCCACGCGGGTGCAATGCGTGAGGTGGACGCATTGCACCCGCACTGAATCCGGACCCATTAATTTCTATGGGGCTGTGCACATGAGCGGTGATTTTCACGCATCACTTCTGCGTTGCGTGAAAATCGCAGCATGCTCCAGTTTAGAAGTGAATGGGGCTGCGGGAAAATCGCAAGCATCCACAAGCAAGTGCGGATGCAGTGCGATTTTCCCGCATGGTTGCTATGAGGCGGGACCCGATCTTCATTATTTTCCCTTATAACATGGTTATAAGGGAAAATAATAGCATTCTCAATAAAGAATGCTTTGTAGAATTTGGATTAAGGGGCCAAAATAGCAATACCATAAATCTGGTGTCACAGCTGTGGCTTCGCAAAAAGACAGACGGATCGCGGAACTCATTCATTTGAATGGGTCCGCGATCCACATGCAACTGGCCCACGGTCGGTGCCCGTGCATTGCGGACTGCGGTTTGCAGTCCGCAGCATGGGCACGGCCAGCACACGTTCGTGTGCAAGAGGCCTATGGGCTGGATCTCACAGGCTTCCGTAGGAGGCAAGCCCCGATGCCTATGAAAGGCATCAGGCTTGCCTTCTCTGCCATTGGGTCCCCGCCACTGCAGTGCAGGGACCCGATGGAGATGCGGAGAGCACCCATACCCTCCACAAACCCTCTGCATGCCGCGGTCAGTTTTGACTGCGGCATACAGGGGGATGAGACGCCAGCATCGGTGTCTTCACCGATGCCGGCGTATGCAGCAGGGACCCGGCTGTCAGTGACTGCCGGGTCCCTGCCGCTGATCGGGCAGGCACAGCTCCTGCACCTGCTCTATCAGACTGCCGTGCATGTGCATCCCTGGTCCTTAAGTCACATCCAGCTGTGACATACATGTAAGGCAAGGGTCCTTAAGGGGTTAATTGACTTTATTGGGGAAAAAATTAAATGAATATATGTGAAACTTTTTTTTATAAAACACTATTATTTTTATTTATTATTTTACAATTTTTTTCCCCCATAAGGCCATACAAGACCTCTGGGGGGCATTTACCAGCACTGTACAGCCTCAGCACTCTCTCAGTAGTCACATGACCACTAGGCCAGGACAGGACTCCTGATCGTTATACACAGCTCTCATTTAGTGCTGTATATACAGTGATCTAGAAGGCAGGGACACCCAGGAACATTCCTGCCTTCTTTATGGGCTGCTCTGCTGTCACTGACAGTGGGCCCCTGACACAGCAGCTGCATATTCCACATTGCAGCACAATATACTGCCCCAGAAGCTGTCTCTTTGTGGTGGCCATCAATACATTCCATATTCTGTCCTTCTCAAGTTGTCTCTGATTAGAATATGGAGCAGGGGGCACATGAGGTGACTTGTGGACCACAGTTGAATTCAGGAGGGTATGTGCGAAACCTTCTTTGAACCTAAAAAACAAGAAAAAAACCAAGACGAACAGATCTGTTTGATCTTACCTTTTAATAGTCAGTATAAGAAGGTGGAAAAAATTGTCAAGAAACATTGGCATTTTTTGCTAGCAGATAAGGCAATTGGATCATCTATGAACCTGGTTCCCAAATTTGTCTATACCAAAGCACCAAGTCTGAGTCTAAAAATTGCACCCACATGTAGCCGAACATTTAAAAAGAAAAGCACGCATTGGTTGGACCTAAAGGTTTTTTTTAGGTGTGGCACCTGCATCAACTGCAGAGCCACTAATTTCCCTAGGAGGACCCTTGAAGTCCAATCCACTGTGAACTCCTTTAAAATAGATATTAAAAGCCACCTATCCTGTAATTCTACACATGTTATATATTTCATCCAATGCGGATGTCCTAAACAGTATATAGGCCTTACTAAACGTACTTTGAAAAAAAGAATATCGGAACATCTTAATAATATTAAAAAGGGTTATGAACACCATTCCCTATCAAGACATTTTAGGGACATTCACAATAAAGATCCATCTGGATTAAAATGTATGGCTCTGGAAAAAGTTCAGCGATCATGGAGAGGTGGAGACCACATCTCCGCCATGTCTCGACGAGAATCCCAATGGATATATGAATTAGATTCTCTCGGCCCAAAAGGATTAAACGCCGAGCTCGAGATTTTAGGTTTTTCTTGAGCGGGGTTCCGCTCTCCGATGCAAAATGGAGTGTCAGGCTGTTTTCCAGCACCTCCATCTTGCCTCTGGGAAAGGTCCCCCACTCTTATCTACAATCAATAATATGTACAAATGAGAATATACACAGTTATATAAATCTGATGGAAATTCTGCATAAGGAGTTAGCATACAGAAGTCTATGTTTCATGTTCCATGTCTCTGGATAAATTTAGACAATTATGTCAATTATGCGGTTTTTATGCGATATTTCACAACTACATGCGATTTATATGCGTTTGTACTTATAAATCGCTAAAATACATATCGAATATATTTTACAATGTTATATCTTTTATATATATTTTTATCTATTGTATATGGGCTAAATATAGGATATGAAATTGAGCTGATATACAAGAATCCAATTTGTTTCATATATTTGAACAAAATTGGGTAATTTAGTCAATGATGCGGTTTTTATGCGCTATTTCGCAATTATATGCGATCTACATGCGATTTATATGCGATTTATTTAGAAACTGCTTAATTGTATGTTGCTTGTTTTTTTATATAGATTTTTTTGTATAGATTTTTTTATATAGATTTTTTTATATATATTATTATATATTCTTTATACATACCTTTTTTTTTATACATTTTCTTTGTATATTACACATGGGCAAAATGCAAGACAGGAAGATTCGGCCAAGCACATATTAAAACAAGGATTGCAAAATAAGAGAAAATAATGGGTTAAAAGTTACATATGACTTGAATTTTGTTGTTACCTCCCTTAACCAACCCTCCAGCCAATAAGAAAATCCAAAGACGCCTATATAAGGCCGGGACCAAAAATATAGGTTTACTAAAAAAGCCACTGAGGAAGAGGGTGAACCCTCGAAACGCGTCTGGTAAACTGGCATTAAAGTAATCCTATAATCCATATTTTTGGACTTGCAATTATAAAGAAACAGCGCGCTGTTAGAAGTCACTTTGGATAAACATTGTGTGTATCACGTGGCACGCCACCTGACACACATGACCAACAAAGAAGGAGGGCTAGAGAAAGGTCCTTGAAGGGCAAAGCAAACCACGCTATATGCGGTAAACTCCCGCCTGGATGTTGGCGTCTGAACTAAGAAGATATTCCATGAGTATACCTCCCGATAGACTGGTAAACAGGGAAGGTAAGAACAGTCTTTAATTCGAGACACATATTAAAACAAGACTGTAACGGATCATTATAAACTACTATTGCCAAACGAACGGCTGACTCCCTCGCATTGTTGCATTACCTTATAAGGACTTTCACAACAATTATATGCCAATAAGAGACTCAATAAGGGGCAAGAAACTGCTAACCCTCTTAATAAGGGGCAAGAAACTGCTAACCCTCTGAGTTTTACAGTTTTACATTTCTTGTGGAAATTTTTAATATCTCCTGTGGTAACATATAACATCAAGTGTATACACTTTGCGGTAACATCCAAATATTAGTCACCACTTGTGAGTGTTCTTGGCCTATCTTCATATGCCATGTGTAAACAATTTGACATATGTAAATGCTCTTAGGGAATATTTTAATTGATTATTTCAATTTTATTATCTTTTGTAATAAACATTGTTGTTTCTTGTAACCACCACACGGTTCCGAGTGCCCGTTAGTACATTTATAAAACCAATCCTCCTCAGGTAGTGGGGTCTACCACCCATACGTGAGCACCGGATTTACCTACTTTTATATTTGGTAGTGAGCCACCTTGATTTATACTAATTTTACATGTGCGATCACTGTCTGGGTACATGAGTACCTGATTCTCAAAGCTTTGATTAACCTTGAGAGCTCATTATCTACCTGGCCAGTGGCAGAGAGAAGGGCTTGGATGGCCCCCTGGACATTGTCGCAGTGGGAAACTTCCTTGTAAGGGCTATAGCCAATCCGCACCCTGCGCATGCCCACGTCACCTCTTGCAGCAGGAGCACACCAGATTACCACAGTGGATCTTCTATGCAGCAGCCAAAGTATTCAGAGCAGCCAGAACTCCACTGGCAATGTGAAGTAAAGCTGTTACTTGTCTGTTTTAGGTTGCGTCAACCTGATCTTACAATGTCTTTGGAAATGTGAATCCTGTCAAAACACTAATCCATCCCAGGGCTATTGTATTCTCAGATAAGCTGTTTAAAATCAAACCAAAAAAATCTAAGCCCCTCAACCTGAAAATACTGTTACCGATGAGCACTCTATGTATGTGTGTGTGTGTGTGTGTGTGTGTGTATACAGCATCTCACAAAAATGAGTACACCCCTCACATTTTTGTAAATATTTTATTATAGCTTTTCATGGGACAACACTGAAGATATGACACTTTGATACAATGTAACGTAGTCAGTGCACAGCTTGTATGACAGTGTAAATTTGGTGTGCCCTTAAAAAAAACTTAACACAGACAATAATGTCTAAACCACTGGAAACAAAAGTGAGTACACCCCTGAGTGAAAATTAGCAAATTGTGCCCAAAGAGTCAATATTTTGTGTGGCCACCATTATTTTCCAGCACTGCCTTAACTGTCTTGGGCATGGAGTTCACTAGAGCTTCACAGGTTGCCACTGGAATCCCATTCCACAACCGGTTGATGTTAGAGACCTTGCGCTCACAGAAGCTCAATAGGGTTTAGGTGTATTTACAAAAATGTGAGGGGTGTACTCACTTTTGTGTGATACTGTATATATATATAATGTTTGTGCCTGTCGTTAAAAGATATCAGCAGTATCCCCCATAACAGTGATCTCTACAGCACCCCGCCCCTTTAACAGTGAACTCCACAGTCCACCACTCCTTAACATTAACCCCCCCCCCCCCCACAGTGCCCCGCCACTTTAAAATGGGACCACCACAGCAGCCCATCCCCTTAACTTTGACCTTCATATCATCCCACCCCTTTAACAGTGAGTTTCACAGCATCCCACTCCCTTGACAGTGACCTCCTCAGGGGCCCACCACCTTAACAGTGACCTCCACAGTACCATGCTGCCTTAACAGTGACCTCCACAATCGCCGCCCCTTTAACAGTGACCTCTTTATATATATATATATATATATATATATATATATATACATATATATATATATATATATATATATATATATATATGTACACACATATGTGTGTGTAGATAGATAGATACATTGATAGATATAAGTATCTGTATACATGGACACTGCACAGTGCCAGTTCTCCTGGGTGTAATTCTAAGTATCTGCTCTTATTCTGTATATACGGACACCGCACAGTACCACTTCTCTTGTCCTATATACTGGGTGTAATTCTGAGTATCTGCTTTGATCCTGTATATGTGGACACTGCACAGTACCACTTCTCCTGTCCTGTATACAGGGTGTAATTCTCAGTATCTGCTCTTATTCTGTATATACGGACACTGCACATTACGACTTCTCTTGTCCTATGTACTGGGTGTCATTCTCAGTATCTGCTCTTATCCTGTGTATATGGACACTGCACAGTACCACTTGTCCTGTATACTGGGTGTAATTCTGAGTATCTGTTCTTATCCTGTATATATGGACACTGCACAGTACCACTTCTCCTGTCCTGTATACTAGGTTTAATTCTCAGTATCTGCTCTTATTCTGTATATATGGACACTGCACAGTACCACTTCTCCTGCCCTGTATACTGGGTGTAAGTCTCAGTATCTTCTCTTAGGACTCATGCACACGACCGTATGTATTTTGCAGTTTGCAAAAAACGGATCCTTAAAAAATTCAGATGACATCTGTGGGCATTCCGTATTTTGTGGAACGGAACAGCTGGTCCTTCATAGAACAGTACTATCATTGTCCGTACTGTGGACAATAATAGGACATGTTCGAATTTTTTGCAGAACGGAAATACGGACATACGGAAAGCACACGGAGTAACTTCTGTTTTTTTTTTTTGCGGAACTATTGAAGTGCATATGGTCCTATAAAAAAACAGAACGCACACGGAAAGAAAGTACGTTTGTGTGCATGAGCTCTTATTCTGTATATATAGACACCATACCACAGTACCACTTCTCCTGCCCTGTATATTGGGTGTAATTCTCAGTATCTGCTCTTATCTTGTTGTTGTAGAAATTTCCTTTGTAGTCATGCTGCGCTAAAGTGCGCCAAACACAAGGAATTTCTCCATGCTTAAAAGCATTTTTCCGTGCTTACGCTCTTTTATGTAAGGACCGGAGGTACCGCTTCAGAATCATGTAGAGTCAAGACGAGTTGATCCTTTCATCATGCTGATTCTGGTCTAAAAGGAGCCCAGCACAGTATCTGTTTATTTCTTATAGCCCGCCAAATAGGAAGTGACAAAACAGGAAGTGATGTCTACAACCAACATCACTTCCTCAATACCCCAACATAACAAGAAGTGACAACAGGAAAGTGACCAGACAGGAAGTGACATCAACATGTACATATGAAAAGGAAAGGGGACCACACTAAGATAGCTGAACAGTGAAATGCACACACCTCATTCCTGTAAGGATGAGTCATGTCCATTGTCCTAAACAGCCATGTGGTTGATCATCCCCCATCATCAGCATAGACCCCACTCAATACTGCTCAGAGTGACCAGTACCTAAGTAAGATCATTCTACCTTTTCTTACAGGTCTGAGACTATCTGCAGAGATATTGATAATTCGGTTATCCGTATATGGTACCAGTATATGGACAAGGCAGATTATCAATGTCTTCTTATAAAAGCAGATATGTATCCAAAAGGGAACATGTCTCCAAGCCCATGAGAAGGTCTTCACACTGACTGTTTTACCGCTGGTCCCGATCCAACCCAAGTACCCTCTGCTAGAGCGCTCCTTGGTTACATCCGACACAGGGAGACAGATGACAATACCTAAAACACACATATCCTAGAATAAAATATAATAAAATTTCCACAACACTGTATATACGGACACTGCACAGTACCACTTCTCTTGTCCTGTATACTGGGTGTAATTCTCAGTATCTGCTCTTATTCAGTATATAGGAACACTGCACAGTACCACTTCTCCTGTCCTGTAAACTGGGTGTAATTCACAGTATCAGCTCTTATTCTGTATATATAGACACTGCACAGTACCACTTCTCTTGTATACTGGATGTAATCCTCAATATCTGCTCTTATTCTGTATATATAGACACTGCACAGTCTACTTCTCCTGTCCTGTATACTGGGTGTAATTCTCAGTATCTGCTCTTATTCTGTATATATGGACACTGCACAGTACCACTTCTCTTGTATACTGGATGTAATCCTCAATATCTGCTCTTATTCTGTATATATAGACACTACACAGTCTACTTCTCCTGTCCTGTATACTGGGTGTAATTCTCAGTATCTGCTCTTATTCTGTATCTTATTCTGTATATATAGACACTGCACAGTCTACTTCTCCTGTCCTGTATGGGTGTAATTCTCAGTATCTGCTCTTATTCTGTATATATGGACACTGCATAGTACCACTTCTCTTGTATACTGGATGTAATCCTCAATATCTGCTCTTATTCTGTATATATAGACACTGCACAGTACCACTTCTCCTGTCCTGTATACTGGGTGTAATTCTCAGTATCTGCTCTTATTCTGTATATATGGACACTGCACAGTACCACTTCTCTTGTATACTGGATGTAATCCTCAATATCTGCTCTAATTCTGTATATATAGACACTGCACAGTACCACTTCTCCTGTCCTGTATACTGGGTGTAATTCTCAGTATCTGCTCTTATTCTGTATATATAGACACTGCACAGTACCACTTCTCTTGTCCTGTATACTGGGTGTAATTCTCAGTATCTGCTCTTATTCTGTATATATGGACACTGCACAGTACCACTTCTCTTGTATACTGGATGTAATCCTCAATATCTGCTGTAATTCTGTATATTTAGACACTGCACTGTACCACTTCTCCTGTCCTGTATACTGGGTGTAATTCTCAGTATCTGCTCTTATTCTGTATATATAGACACTGCACAGTACCGCTTCTCCTGTCCTGTATACTGGGTGTAATTCTCAGTATCTGCTCTTATTCTGTATATATAGACACTGCACAGTACCACTTCTCCTGTCCTGTGTACTGGGTGTAATTCTCAGTATCTGCTCTTATTCTGTATATATAGACACTGCACACTACCACTTCTGTCCTGTGTACTGGGTGTAATTCTCAGTATCTGCTCTTATTCTGTATATATGGACACCGCACAGTACCACTTCTCCTATCCTGTATACTGGTTGTAATCCTCAATATCTGCTCTTATTCAGCATATAGGAACACTGTATATACAGACACTGTACAGTACTACTTCTCTTGTCCTGTATAGTGGGTGTAATTCTCAGTATCTGCTCTTATTCTGTATGTATGGACACTGCACAGTACCACTTCTCCTTGATGTCATGTATACTGGGTGTAATCCCCAGTATCTGCTCTTATTCAGTATATAGGAACACTGCACAGTACCACTTCTCCTGTCCTGTATACTAGGTGTAATTCTCAGTATCTGCTCTTACTCTCTATATATAAACGCTGCACAGTACCACTTCTCTTGTCCTGTATACTGGGTGTAATTCTCAGTATCTGCTCTTATTCTGTATGTATGGACACTGCACAGTACCACTTCTCCTTGATGTCATGTATACTGGGTGTAATCCCCAGTATCTGCTCTTATTCAGTATATAGGAACACTGCACAGTACCACTTCTCCTGTCCTGTATACTAGGTGTAATTCTCAGTATCTGCTCTTACTCTCTATATATAAACGCTGCACAGTACCACTTCTCTTGTCCTGTATACTGTGTGTAATTCTCAGTATCTGCTCTTATTCTGTATGTATGGACACTGCACAGTACCACTTCTCCTTTATGTCATGTATACTGGGTGTAATCCTCAGTATCTGCTCTTATTCAGTATATAGGAACACTGCACAGTACCACTTCTCCTGTCCTGTATACTAGATGTAATTCTCAGTATCTGCTCCTATTATGTATACATGTACGCTGCAGTTACAACTTCTCATGCATCTAATACTGCTTGTAATCCTCTTCTTTTGACCCCTTACACAAGGAATTTGAACATTACCACTGATCAGGTAAAATGTGCGCAGTTCTCATCTCATTTGGAAGATTTGATAAAAAATTGAACTACTGTATATTACTCCAACTTATATAAAAAATGTTTTAATAGTTTCCTGTTCGATGTTCATAATGTTACCCCAATGCCAACTCTGAGAGAACATTTTTTGATTTTTTTTTTTATGCAGGTCTTCGTCAGCAGTAGCGATCAATGTTTATTCATTATAAATTTTATATATTGTAATTATAATTAATTTTTTTGTATATTAAAGGATAACTGTCACATTTAGACCCTAATTTCAATTTTCATATATGTAGTTACTAATAACATAATATTTCTGAATCAATAACTATTAGACTTACTTACCCCATATTTAGTAAGATTCAGCCCTTAGCAACCAGTCTGCATAATAAAACTGCAATTTCACTATTCTGTTAAGATGGCTGCCCTCAGCCCTGAGGCTAATCCATAGGACACCTTCAGCTAAGTTAGTGAAGACCAGCTCTGTATAGGGGGCTCTTGCAGTGAAGTTCCTAGGTCTGGCTGAAGCCTGTAGTCCTCCTACAACACAGAGGGGCTGCCCAAGCTCTCCTCTTACCACATGATGCTTTCATTTATACACTGAGCAGGCTTCCCCGCCTGCTCTAGCTACATTCTCCAGCACTGCCAAGCGCAGGGATGTAGAGAAGTGCACACAGCCCAGCACTGTTAATACCTGTCAGGGAGGACCTAGCATTTTATCCATTCCCTTACAACATTTACTCTAGCTGTCCCTGCTTGTGCGTCCTCCGTCCACGTCTGAGCAAACTGATAGACGGAGGAAGCCTAGCAACCTGATTTTAATCTCAGGTAACAATAGCCAATACTGGGGACAAAAATGTGGCTTTTAGGGGTTATTTATTAAACAATCAAAAATGAAAACAGGGCCAACAAGGTGATATTAATCACCAAAATCCAATAGTCAAAAAAATAATAAAAAATGCAACAGTTATCCTTTAATTTCAAATTATAATTAAATTGAGAAAGGGAACCTATCAAGGATCAAAATATTTTTATGAGGTCTTGGAAGAATGTAATTTAGGATGAAAAGATGAGCAGGGGGATCCTTTCTTTTTATTTATTTTTTTCGTTCTAACTTACATGATGTCTTTAAATTTGTGCTCAGTACAATTTTAGAAGAAATTCACATAGCTCTGTAAGTAATTGACCACTATCTCTGTATGCACAGACAGAAGGAAGGCTTCTAATCACTTCCATGACCACCTCCCGGACTAAAAGAGCCAGAATGGGTATGATTATCCATAATTACTTGCCAACTTGAAAAAAAAATAATATCACAATGCTACATATATAGTGTTGAGCGAACAGTTCGAGCATCGTTCGGGTTCGTACCGAATTTTAGAGTGTCCGGGACCCGGACCCGAACCCGGACATTTTCAAAAAAGTTCGAGTTCGGGTGAGGTGTTCGTCGATTACTTCCCGCTTTCTGAAGGGCTGCACAGCAGCCAATCAGCTAGCGTTTTACTTCTTGCCCTAAGAGCCCATCACAGCCATGCCTACTAATGGCATGGCTGTGATTGGCCAAGTGCAGCATGTGACCCAGCCTCTATTTAAGCTGGAGTCACGTAGCGCCGCACGTCACACTGCTCTGACTAGTGTAGGGAGAGGATGCAGCTGCTGTGTTAGGGCGAGATTAGGAAGGGATTAACTTAGCCAAAACACTTAATGAAGTGATCGATCAACAGCTGAGAATCATTGAACTTCTGCTAGTTACTTGCTCACTGGTTTTTAGGCTGCACAGAGTGTTTTTCTGTCACTTATTTTCTGGGTTGATTGGCGGCCATTTTGTGACTTGTGGTGCACCAGAAGAAGCTGCCACCAACTCCATCAATCCATCAATACTAGTTTTTTTTTTGCTATATCCTACATCAGGGGCTTGGCTGTGCTAATTGTCACCCCTAGAAACTCAGGATAGCAATTTCTATATTTTATTAAGGGGTTAAATACAATTGCCCAAATACCAATCCCCTAAATCTGGTGTTCCAGCTTTGGCTAGACAAGTATAATACTGTCTGCTGTCTGGCAAAGGATAGATTATTTTCTGGGGTGAAAATAACCTGCCAATATAGCAATACCCTGAATCTGGTGTCCAAGCAGTTGCAGGCCAGATTTCATAGTGTCCGCTTACACATATATTTTGTTCTGGGGTTAAATTAACCTGCCAATATAGCAATACCCTGGATCTGGTGTCCAAGCAGTTGCAGGCCATATTTTATAGTATCCGCTTACACATATATTTTGTTCTGGGGTTAAATTAACCTGCCAATATAGCAATACCCTGAATCTGGTGTCCAACCAGTTGCAGGCCATATTTTATAGTATCCGCTTACACATATATTTTGTTCTGGGGTGAAATTAACCTGCCAATATAGCAATACCCTGAATCTGGTGTCCAAGCAGTTGCAGGCCAGATTTGATAGTGTCCGCTTACACATATATTTTGTTCTGGGGTTAAATTAACCTGCCAATATAGCAATACCCTGAATCTGGTGTCCAACCAGTTGCAGGCCATATTTTATAGTATCCGCTTACACATATATTTTGTTCTGGGGTGAAATTAACCTGCCAATATAGCAATACCCTGAATCTGGTGTCCAAGCAGTTGCAGGCCAGATTTGATAGTGTCCGCTTACACATATATTTTGTTCTGGGGTTAAATTAAC
This sequence comes from Bufotes viridis, assembly GCA_033119425.1. Lineage (NCBI taxonomy): Eukaryota > Metazoa > Chordata > Amphibia > Anura > Bufonidae > Bufotes > Bufotes viridis. The sequence goes on from CM065590.1 coordinate 353,354,701, forward strand.
CTGCCAATATAGCAATACCCTGGATCTGGTGTCCAAGCAGTTGCAGGCCAGATTTCATAGTGTCCGCTTACACATATATTTTGTTCTGGGGTGAAATTAACCTGCCAATATAGCAATACCCTGGATCTGGTGTCCAAGCAGTTGCAGGCCAGATTTCATAGTGTCCGCTTACACATATATTTTGTTTTGGGGTGAAATTAACCTGCCAATATAGCAATACCCTGAATCTGGTGTCCAAGCAGTTGCCGGCCAGATTTCATAGTGTCCGCTTACACATATATTTTGTTCTGGGGTGAAATTAACCTGCCAATATAGCAATACCCTGAATCTGGTGTCCAAGCAGTTGCAGGCCAGATTTGATAGTGTCCGCTTACACATATATTTTGTTCTGGGGTTAAATTAACCTGCCAATATAGCAATACCCTGGATCTGGTGTCCAAGCAGTTGCAGGCCATATTTTATAGTATCCGCTTACACATATATTTTGTTCTGGGGTTAAATTAACCTGCCAATATAGCAATACGCTGAATCTGGTGTCCAAGCAGTTGCAGGCCATATTTTATAGTATCCGCTTACACATATATTTTGTTCTGGGGTGAAATTAACCTGCCAATATAGCAATACCCTGAATCTGGTGTCCAAGCAGTTGTAGGCCAGATTTCATAGTGTCCGCTTACACATATATTTTGTTCTGGGGTGAAATTAACCTGCCAATATAGCAATACCCTGAATCTGGTGTCCAAGCATTTGCAGGCCAGATTTCATAGTGTCCGCTTACACATATATTTTGTTCTGGGGTGAAATTAACCTGCCAATATAGCAATACCCTGGATCTGGTGTCCAAGCAGTTGCAGGCCAGATTTCATAGTGTCCGCTTACACATATATTTTGTTCTGGGGTGAAATTAACCTTCCAATATAGCAATACCCTGAATCTGGTGTCCAAGCAGTTGCAGGCCAGATTTCATAGTGTCTGCTAAAACATATATTTTGTTTTGGGGTGAAATTAATCTGGCAAAATAGCAATACCCTGAATCTGTTGTCCCAGCAGTTGCAGGCCAATTGTAAATCTGTCCATAAAAGGATACCTTTCATCCAGGGCCTAAATACTAGCCCTAAAAGAGATATTCCCCTAAATCAGTGGTTACTGCTGTGCCTGGATTAGTATAATATGCTAAATAAACAAATAGGCAGATAGTGTTAGGTGCCTGTAAAAAAAAGGCCTAAATTTGAAATCAATACATTGGGCCAAATATTTTTTTCCTTATTGTGGTGCTTGGTGAACGGTAACAATGAGGAAAACATCTAGTAAGGGACGCGGACGCGGTCGTGGTGGTGTTAGTGTACCCTCTGGTGCTGGGAGAGGACGTGGCCATTCTGCCCCAGCCACACGTCCTAGTGAACCAACTACCTCAGGTTCCAGTACCCGCCAGAATTTACAGCGATATTTGGTGGGGCCCAATGCCGTTCTAAGGATGGTAAGGCCTGAGCAGGTACAGGCGCTTCAGGATCTGATGGCACAGCGTGCAAACCACTCGGGTCTTGTCGTCAGCACATTGTTTAAAGAAGTGCCATGCCAGGGAACTCCTTGAAGCTGCCTTTGGGGTGCTCGGTCCCTGGTGGAGGTAGACAGTATCAGGCGAACTCTCTTGGCGGAGGCTGTTCTGCTTTTGCCCCCTGCTCCCTCTTTTGCTACGCTGTTGGCTCGGTCTCACCACTGCCTCTTCCTCTGAACTATGAAAGTCAGTGGCACGACCTTCATTCCATGTGGGGTCTAGGACCTCATCGTCCCCTGCATCGTCTTCCACACAGTCTTCCTCCCTGACCTCCTGTTCGGTCTGCACACTGCAGAAAGACGCAGCAGTTGGCACCTGTGTTTCGTCATCATCAGAGACGTGTGGGACTTGTATCCTCTGTTTGGGTGCTGGTCCAAAATAAATGAGAGTGGCCTTCTCCGGTGGTGGTTGATATGAGGCATGATTCCTTGCTGTGGGACCTCTCTCCTCTGTCTGGGTGCTGGGCCGAAATAAATGAGAGTGGCCTTCTCCGTTGGTGGTTGACAGCGTAGCAAAAGAGGGAGCAGGGGGCAAAAGCAGAACAGCCGCCGCCAAGAGAGTTCGCCTGATACTGGCCACCGCCACCAGGGACCGAGCACCCCAAAGGCAGCTTCAAGGAGTTCTTTGGCATGGCACTTCTTTAAACAATGTGCTGACGACAAGACCCGAGTGGTTTGCACGCTGTGCCATCAGATCCTGAAGCGAGGCATTAACGTTCTGAACCTTAGCACAACCTGCATGACCAGGCATCTACATGCAAAGCATGAACTGCAGTGGAGTAAACACCTTAAAAGCAAGGAACTCACTCAGGCTCCCCCTGCTCCCTCTTCTGCTGCTGCCTTGGCCTCTTCCTCCGCCTCGGGAGGAACGTTGGCACCTGCTGCCCACCAAACAGAGGATGTGCCACCGACACCACCACCTGCGTCACCAAGCATCTCCACCATGTCACACGGCAGCGTTCAGCTCTTCATCTCACAAACCTTGGAGAGAAAGCGTAAATTCCCACCTAGCCACCCTCGAGCCCTGGGCCTGAATGCCAGCATTTCAAAACTACTGGCCTTTGAAATGCTGTCATTCAGGCTGGTGGACACAGACAGCTTCAAACAGCTGATGTCCATGGCTGTCCCACAGTATGTTGTCCCCAGCTGCCACTACTTCTCCAAGACAGCCGTGCCTTCCCTGCACAACCAAGTATCCGATAAAATCAAGTGTGCACTGCGCAACGCCATCTGTGGCAAGGTCCACATAACCACAGATACGTGGACCAGTAAGCACGGCCAGGGACGCTATATCTCCCTAACTGCACACTGGGTAAATGTAGTGGCGGCTGGGCCCCAGGCGGAGAGTTCCTTGGCGCACCTCCTTCCGTCGCCAAGGATCACAGGGCATCATTCTTTGCCTCCTGTAGCCTCCTCCTCCTACTCGGCTTCCTCCTCCTCTGCTTCCACCAGCTCATCCAGTCAGCCACACACCTTCACCACCAACTTCAGCACAGCCCGGGTAAACGTCAGCAGGCCATTCTGAAACTCATATGTTTGGGGGACAGGCCCCACACCGCGCAGGAGTTGTGGCGGGGTATTGAACAACAGACCGACCAGTGGTTGCTGCCGGTGGGCCTCAAGCCCGGCCCGGTGGTGTGCGATAATGGGCGAAATCTCGTCGCAGCTCTGGGACTAGCCGGTTTGACGCACATCCCTTGCCTGGCGCATGTGCTGAATTTGGTGGTGCAGAAATTCATTCACAACTACCCCAACATGTCAGAGCTGCTGCATAAAGTGAGGGCCATCTGTGCGCGCTTCCGGCGTTCACATCCTGCCGCTGCTCGCCTGTTTGCACTACAGCGTAACTTCGGCCTTCCCGCTCACCGCCTCATATGCGACGTGCCCACCAGGTGGAACTCCACCTTACACATGCTGGAGAGACTGTGCGCGCAGCAGCAGGCCATAGTGGAGTTTCAGCTGCAGCACGCACGTGTCAGTCGCACTGCGGAACAGCACCACTTCACCACCAATGATTGGGCCTCCATGCGAGACCTGTGTGCCCTGTTGCTCTGTTTCGAGTACTCCACCAACATGGCCAGTGGTGATGACACCGTTATCAGCGTTACAATACCACTTCTATGTCTCCATGAGAAAACGCTTAGGGCGATGATGGAAGAGGAGGTGACCCAGGAGGAGGAGGAGGAGGATGAGGGGTCATTTTTAGCACTTTCAGGATAGTCTGTTAGAAGTGGCTCAGAGGGAGGTTTTTTGCAACAGCAGAGGCCAGGTACAAATGTGGCCAGCCAGGGCTCACTACTGGAGGACGAGGAGGAGGTGGAGGAGGATGAGGATGAAGCAGGTTCACAGCGGGGTGGCACCCGACACAGCTCAGGCCCATCACTGGTGCGTGGCTGGGGGGATACGGAGGTCGATGACGATACGCCTCCCACAGAGGACAGCTTGTCCTTACCTCTGGGGAGCCTGGCACACATGAGCGACTACATGCTGCAGTGCCTGCGCAACGACAGCAGAGTTGCGCACATTTTAACATGTGCGGACTACTGGGTTGCCACCCTGCTGGATCCCCGGTACAAAGACAATGTGCCCACCTTACTTCCTGCACTGGAGCATGATAGGAAGATGCGCGAGTACAAGCGCACGCTGGTAGAGGCGCTCCTGAGAGCATTCCCAAATGTCACAGGGAAGCTCAAGTGAAGGCAGAGGAGGAGCAAGAGGTCGCTAACGCAGCAGTGTCACGGCCAGCTCTTCTGAGGGCAGGGTTAGCATGGCAGAAATGTGGAAAAGTTTTGTCTCCACGCCACAGCTAACTGCACCACCACCTGATACGGAATGTGTTAGCAGGAGGCAGCATTTCACTAACATGGTTGAACAGTACGTCTGCACACCACTCCACGTACTGACTGATGGTTCGGCCCCATTCAACTTCTGGGTCTCCAAATTGTCCACGTGGCCAGAGTTAGCATTTTATGCCTTGGAGGTGCTGGCCTGCCCGGCGGCCAGCGTTTGTCTGAACGTGTATTCAGCACAGCAGGGGCGTCATTACTGACAAACGCAGCCGCCTGTCCACAGCCAACGTGGACAAGCTGACGTTCATAAAAATGAACCAGGCATGGATCCCACAGGACCTGTGCCTCCCTTGTGCAGAATAGACATTTATAACTGCCTCCCCATCAACCATGTATTCTTGTACTCCGGGGCACTTCTTTATTGAATCCTCATTTTTTTAACTTTACCATGATCTTGCGGTGCAACCCAAAGTTGAATGAACCTCTCCTCTGTCTGGGTGGTGGGGCCGAAATAACTGAAAGTGGCCTTCTCCGGTGGTGGTTGATATGAGGCATGATTCCTTGCTGTGGGACCTCTCTCCTCTGTCTGGGTGCTGGGTCGAAATAAATGAGAGTGGCCTTCTCCGGTGGTGGTTGATACGACGCATGATTCCTTGCTGTGGGAATTGTATCCTCTGTCTGGGTGCTGGTCCAAAATAAATGAGAGTGGCCTTCTCCATTGGTGGTTGATATGACGCATGATTCCTTGCTGTGGGACCTGTATCCTCTGTCTGGGTGCTGGTCCAAAATAAATGAGAGTGGCCTTCTCCGGTGGTGGTTGATATGAGGCATGATTCCTTGCTGTGGGACCTCTCTCCTCTGTCTGGGTGCTGGGCCGAAATAAATGAGTGGCCTTCTCCGTTGGTGGTTGATATGAGGCATGATTCCTTGCTGTGGGACCTCTCTCCTGTGTCTGGGTGCTGGTCCTAAATAAATGAGAGTGGCCTTCTCCGGTGGTGGTTGATATGACGCATGATTCCTTGCTGTGGGACCTGTATCCTCTGTCTGGGTGCTGGTCCAAAATAAATGAGAGTGGCCTTCTCCGGTGGTGGTTGATATGACGCATGATTCCTTGCTGTGGGACCTCTCTCCTCTGTCTGGGTGCTGGGCCGAAATAAATGAGAGTGGCCTTCGCCGTTGGTGGTTGATATGACGCATGATTCCTTGCTGTGGGACCTGTATTCTCTGTCTGGGTGCTGGTCCAAAATAAATGAGAGTGGCCTTCTCCGGTGGTGGTTAATATGAGGCATGATTGCTTGCTGTGGGACCTCTCTCCTCTGTCTGGGTGCTGGGTCGAAATAAATGAGAGTGGCCTTCTCCGGTGGTGGTTGATACGACGCATGATTCCTTGCTGTGGGAATTGTATCCTCTGTCTGGGTGCTGGTCCAAAATAAATGAGAGTGGCCTTCTCCGTTGGTGGTTGATATGACGCATGATTCCTTGCTGTGGGACCTCTCTCCTCTGTCTGGGTGCTGGGCCGAAATAAATGAGAGTGGCCTTCTCCGTTGGTGGTTGATATGACGCATGATTCCTTGCTGTGGGACCTGTATCCTCTGTCTGGGTGCTGGTCCAAAATAAATGAGAGTGGCCTTCTCCGGTGGTGGTTGATATGAGGCATGATTCCTTGCTGTGGGACCTCTCTCCTCTGTCTGGGTGCTGGGCCGAAATAAATGAGTGGCCTTCTCCATTGGTGGTTTATATGAGGCATGATTCCTTGCTGTGGGACCTCTCTCCTCTGTCTGGGTGCTGGTCCTAAATAAATGAGAGTGGCCTTCTCCGGTGGTGGTTGATATGACGCATGATTCCTTGCTGTGGGACCTGTATCCTCTGTCTGGGTGCTGGTCCAAAATAAATGAGAGTGGCCTTCTCCGGTGGTGGTTGATATGACGCATGATTCCTTGCTGTGGGACCTCTCTCCTCTGTCTGGGTGATGGGCCGAAATAAATGAGAGTGGCCTTCGCCGTTGGTGGTTGATATGACGCATGATTCCTTGCTGTGGGACCTGTATTCTCTGTCTGGGTGCTGGTCCAAAATAAATGAGAGTGGCCTTCTCCGGTGGTGGTTGATATGAGGCATGATTCCTTGCTGTGGGACCTCTCTCCTCTGTCTGGGTGCTGGGCCGAAATAAATTAGAGTGGCCTTCTCCGTTGGTGGTTGATATGACGCATGATTCCTTGCTGTGGGACCTGTATCCTCTGTCTGGGTGCTGGTCCAAAATAAATGAGAGTGGCCTTCTCCGGTGTTGGTTGATATGAGGCATGATTCCTTGCTGTGGGACCTCTCTCCTCTGTCTGGGTGCTGGGCCGAAATAAATGAGAGTGGCCTTCTCCGGTGGTGGTTGATATGACGCATGATTCCTTGCTGTGGGACTTGTATCCTCTGTCTGGGTGCTGGTCCAAAATAAATGAGAGTGGCCTTCTCCGGTGGTGGTTGATATGAGGCATGATTCCTTGCTGTGGGACCTCTCTCCTCTGTCTGGGTGCTGGTCCCAAATAAATGAGAGTGGCCTTCTCCGGTGGTGGTTGATATGACGCATGATTCCTTGCTGTGTGACCTGTCTCCTCTGTCTGGGTGCTGGTCCAAAATAAATGAGAGTGGCCTTCTCCGGTGGTGGTTGATATGAGGCATGATTCCTTGCTGTGGGACCTCTCTCTTTGTCTGGGTGCTGGGCCGAAATAAATGAGAGTGGCCTTCTCCGTTGGTGGTTGATATGACGCATGATTCCTTGCTGTGGGACCTGTATCCTCTGTCTGGGTGCTGGTCCAAAATAAATGAGAGTGGCCTTCTCCGGTGGTGGTTGATATGAGGCATGATTCCTTGCTGTGGGACCTCTCTCCTCTGTCTGGGTGCTGGGCCGAAATAAATGAGAGTGGCCTTCTCCGGTGGTGGTTGATATGACGCATGATTCCTTGCTGTGGGACTTGTATCCTCTGTCTGGGTGCTGGTCCAAAATAAATGAGAGTGGCCTTCTCCGGTGGTGGTTGATATGAGGCATGATTCCTTGCTGTGGGACCTCTCTCCTCTGTCTGGGTGCTGGGCCGAAATAAATGAGAGTGGCATTCTCCGTTGGTGGTTGATATGACGCATGATTCCTTGCTGTGGGACCTGTATCCTTTGTCTGGGTGCTGGTCCAAAATAAATAAGAGTGGCCTTCTCCGGTGGTGGTTGATATGAGGCATGATTCCTTGCTCTGGGACCTCTCTCCTCTGTCTGGGTGCTGGTCCCATATAAATGAGAGTGGCCTTCTCCGGTGGTGGTTGATATGAGGCATGATTCCTTGCTCTGGGACTTCTCTCCTCTGTCTGGGTGCTGGTCCCAAATAAATGAGAGTGGCCTTCTCCGGTGGTGGTTGATATGACGCATGATTCCTTTCTGTGGGACCTCTCTCCTCTGTCTGGGTGCTGGGCCGAAATAAATGAGAGTGGCCTTCTCCGGTGGTGGTTGATATGACGCATGATTCCTTGCTGTGGGACTTGTATCCTCTGTCTGGGTGCTGGTCCAAAATAAATGAGAGTGGCCTTCTCCGGTGGTGGTTGATATGAGGCATGATTCCTTGCTGTGGGACCTCTCTCCTCTGTCTGGGTGCTGGGCCGAAATAAATGAGAGTGGCATTCTCCGTTGGTGGTTGATATGACGCATGATTCCTTGCTGTGGGACCTGTATCCTTTGTCTGGGTGCTGGTCCAAAATAAATAAGAGTGGCCTTCTCCGGTGGTGGTTGATATGAGGCATGATTCCTTGCTCTGGGACCTCTCTCCTCTGTCTGGGTGCTGGTCCCATATAAATGAGAGTGGCCTTCTCCGGTGGTGGTTGATATGAGGCATGATTCCTTGCTCTGGGACTTCTCTCCTCTGTCTGGGTGCTGGTCCCAAATAAATGAGAGTGGCCTTCTCCGGTGGTGGTTGATATGACGCATGATTCCTTGCTGTGGGACCTGTATCCTCTGTCTGGTTGCTCGTCCACAATAAATGAGAGTGGCCTTCTCGGGTGGTGGGTGATATGACGCATGATTCCTTGCTGTGGGACCTCTCTCCAATTGATATTGGTTAATTTTTATTTATTTTATTTTATTTTAATTCATTTCCCTATCCACATTTGTTTGCAGTGGATTTACCTACATTTTGCTGCCTTTGGCAGCCCTCTAGCCCTTTCCTGGACTATTTTACAGCCTTTTTAGTGCCTAAAAGTTCGGGTCCCCTTAGACCCATTTTCGGGAAGTTTGGCCGATCTTCTCGAACCCGAACATCCAGGTGTTCGCTCATCTCTATACATATATATCAATATACTCTACTCCGGCTGCTCTATCACAAGGTGACTTCTTGCTTATATGGCATATTGACTCCTTTAATTTTGTTGATAGGGAGCCTGAGCAGATCAGCACTCCGTTAATTTATACTATTTAGGTATAATTTTTTAGAGATAATACAATATCCTCCAGTGCAAGGTAAGGCTAAAGTGGGTATTTGTCTTGAGGATAGTCACAGGAAGGTTCTCAAAGATTGAGTATGGTAAGATTTGCATATCTTTTTTTATTACGCCGTATTAACTCCTTGTATGACACGCTCAGTGCTGACAAAGGAGCCCGCTTAGGCTCTGAAACGTGTTGGTTGCACAATTGATCCCAATAAGCGCCACTTCTCCTAGCGGTGACGTCACACGCCAAAGCATTGACTGGCAACAGACCTGCAAACAGTTCCCTCGCACCGTGTCTGCTACCGGCCGGAGCGACGCTGGTGCTAGCAGGAGAACAAGTGCCTGCGGGCTGAATCACTACACACAGAGGATCATGATAGCAGACCTGACCGGATGGTGGAAACAGCTCCAGACCCGCCAAAGGTAATGAACTTGCCTCCTTTACAGGCAGACCTGCTACACATTTGAGATCGGGACTTAGTCTAAATAAGAGTGCCTCCGGAATATATCCCTGATCTGAATGACATTTATTCATTGACAAATCTAAAGTACCGTTCTGTGACTGACACTTAATTTTGAATTTTAGGGACACCTACTAAAGAATATAATTAAAAAACATTGCAAAAAAACTAAAATACTGAAAATACTAATAAAAAACAATACTATAAAATATTGATAAATAGAGGTATTGCATGAACTATAATATTAAGCAGTTAATACTCAGGGCAATTAGGAGTGTTACCCAATGGACTCCCACCCCCTGCCCCAACCTGTCGCATACGCGCTGCTGGAGGTTGAATATAGCAATCTATTACTGCATAGAGATGTCCCGAACTATTCGCCGGCGAACGGTTCCTGGCGAACATAGCTTGTTCGCGTCCACCGCGGCAGGCGAACATATACGTTGTTCGCGTTCGCCCCTGTACTTTATCATTCAGCAAACTTTGACCCTGTACCTCACAGTCAGCAGACACATTCCAGCCAATCAGCATACCCTCCCTCCCAGACCCTCCCACCTCCTATCAAAAAGCAAGGACAGCATCCATCTTAGATTCATTCTGAAGCTGTAGTGTTAGTAGTTGTAATCGCAATGCGATTAATATAACCTGTATTAATCGCATTGCGATTACAACCTAGATCTGAGTTCCTAATGGTTGTATTGCTAGAATATAACGAAGATTGAGAATATAGCGCTATATTCTCAATCTTCGTTATATTCTAGCAATACAACCATTAGGAACTCACATCTAAGTTGTAATCGCAATGTGATCAATACAGGTTATATTAATCGCATTGTGATTACAACTTACCACACTATGCGTCAACTACGTAATTTTCCATGGGAGTTTTGCAATGGATCCCCCTCCGGCATGCCACAGTCTAGGTGTTAGTCCCCTTGAAACAATTTTTCCATCACTATTGTGACCAGAAAGAGTCCCTGTGGGTTTTAAAATTCGCCTGTCTATTGGAGTCTATGGTGGTTTTCCCTGTTTGCCCGTTCGCGAACGTTTGCATAAATTTGCGTTCGCCGTTTGCAAACGGAAAATTTTATGTTCGCGACATCTCTATTACTGCAGGGTGATCCACACATTACTTGTATCGCAATATCTAAATATATCCTTTATACTCACTGACTAGCACCAGTGTCCCCAACTACTTTTTCTAGTAGATTTTTTTCTTACTTTGAAGCTCCGGGGCTAGTACAGCAATACCCTGCCTGGACACCGTGCAGCAGTCACATAGTGAGATTTATTTAACGTAAATGTAGGAGCATATGATTTTTCCTTGGCTTTATAAAAATCTTATGTACCTCAAAATAGTATCAATAAAACTGTAAACTTATCCGGTAGTTTCCAAAATCGGGTTACGTTTTAGAAGTTTCTACTGTAGGGTGCATCAGGGGGTCTTCTAAAGTGACATAGCAACTTAAAATTATCTCAGTGAAGTCTGCCCTCCAAAACCATATGGTTCTCTTTCCCTTCTGAGCCCTGCATTGTGCCCATACAGCCGTTTATGAACACATGGAGTGTTTCTGTACTGCAGAATCAGGGTAATAAATATTGAGTTTTGTTTGGCTGCTAACCCTTGCTATGCTACAGGAAAAATGGATGGAAATGGAAAATCTGCAATAAAGTTTGTAAAATCAGTTTTGAATAACATGAAGGGTGTAGTTTCTAAAATGGGGTCATTTATGGGTGGTTTGTACTAATTAAGCCCCACAAAGTAACTTCATAACTGAACTGGTCCTTAAAGTGGATTTTGGAAATTGTCTTAAAATTGCTTCTAAAATTCTAAGCCTTCTAATATCCCAAAAAATAAAATTACATTTATAAAATGATGCCAACATAAAGTAGATATATGGGAAATGTAAAATAATAACTATTTTATAAGGTATCACATAAAATGATGATTTTCTAATCTCTGAGATTTTTCACAAGTCGAGACCAACAAAAAAGGAAAGGTGTTAGAAATCCAAGGTTTCCAAAAAAGATCAAACAAGACATATAGGAAGTGAAGCATCGTATGAAATATCAAGTGTTGGATATAGCAGTGTGTCTACCCATTATGAAGTCAACATGTGAAAGTTACCACAATCTTCAGTCAGAAACTGAGTGGCACTTTCAAAGTCAATGTAAGTATAGTCCATGGGGCATCAACATCAACTCTAATCAGTTAGAAGAAAACCAACTATTTAAATCGCCTTTGAGGAAGAGACTAAACTAATCTGCTTTGAGTCAAGAATGTATCAAGTTGTTTCATGCTACTGTCTCAGATTCAAGAAGATTACAATTTAGATAATACCCTATCAACTGATGAAAAAGAATGCGAAAAAAAAAGACTTTGGGGGAGATATATCAAGGCTTGGCGGATCCATCCTCTTAAGAAGCCTCTTAATAAATCAGGCGCACATCTGCCCTGCTGTGTGCCAGAAAGTGAAGTCTACGCCAGCTACAGGCTGGCGTAGACTTCAACTATAACTTCCACCACTTTCTGACGAAAGTTATAGTAAATGCGGCGGCATGAAGTAATGCCCCTTCCACGGCACTTTAGAAAAGTGCAGAGAAGCTCAAAATGTCTAAAATTAAGGTGCAAAGATGCTGTGCGCCTTAATGTGTGACTTTTTAATGCCACAGTTGTGGCGTCTAGGGCTTTATAAATGTCTCCCTTTGTGTTGCTTTGTAGTCCAGTATTAGTACTAGTATTAACAAAGACAATGGGGGATATTTATCAAACTGGTGTAAAGTAGAACTGGCTTAGTTGCATGGTAAGTATTTCAAAGAAGACATACTACTGGTATCAGTCTGAATTTCTGTTTTCTTCAACTGATCTGGCCTAGATAAAACAGCAGACGGTCAATGTGACAGTCCAGAACATAGTGCCAGGTACTGTGTGTACACTATGATGGACTGTATTGCTGATACCATTCTAGACTTTGAGGTCGTCCAGCGAAGTCAGTGTTTATCCTCTGTGGCAATAGAGAAACATGGCTTTGGTATTGTCATAGATCGTCTAATCGGAAAAGGCATGGACATAAAGATATTTGCCTTAAATCGACATATTGAAATTCAAAAGAAGATGAAAACAAGTTATCAAACTATCAACCACTAATTTGATATGTGGCACTATTCCAAATCCATAAAAAAAAAAAGAAAACAAATAAAAAATGTATCAAGGCGAAAAAAGGTTTAAAGTATGCAAGCAACTCCATGGACAGACAAGGTCGGCCTTCACTTCTGGTGGTGTATGAAAACATGTAGATATGCACTTGCTATAGAAAAAGTGTTTTTCTCTACTACATCACATCTGCAACCAGCACACTTGGAAAGGAGACCTACAGTCAATATAGTCTCAAACATCAATCAAGGATGAGAGCAAAAACGTTATTTTATATACATTTTTTAAAATAAAAATTTAGTTTAAAAAAAACTTATTGAAATAAATATCAACTGTAATATTTTTCCGATTGAGAATAAGTAAAAAAAAAATCAAACTAGAAAAGCTTTGCGTGGCTATTAAACTTGAACTAGATTATTCCAATGCTATAAATTCTGCTAGGTGATCACTGCACTCCTTGAATCCGATATGTTCCCCATCTGGGTCTGGGAACACAGTAAGAACTTAACACGTACAATGAGATAGATCTTCAATTTCCAATACCAAGATAACCATGCACACAGGCTGTGAAAGTTCGCTATGCAAATTTATGATTGAAAAGATCATTAAAATATTCACATTTCAATAAACTACTTCATTACAGTAACTTTTATGTAAATAAAGTATGATAATTTTGGATTATTAGTTTAAAGAGAATCTGTCACATTGAACATGGTGTCTGAGATGCAGACAGCATGTTCTAGAGCAGGAGGAGCTGAGCAGATTGATACACTGATGAGTAAAAGGGTAACAATGTTTAGAACTTTTGACTTTCAGGCTCCATATCTCACTATCCACTATAGCTTCAAATGTGAGGCTACCATAATTTTATAGACAATCATCTTGGCTATCTCGGTTATGAATTGGACTTGCAATTATTTAGCATATGATTTTCTTAGCATTTCAACATAACTTATAATTAATTAATTTATATCTGTGCTCATTCTGGGTCAAGGAGGCGGTTCCATCAGTGATTGACAATGTTGCACAAATAATGTATATTTCCCCAAAATACACTGTTTTCACCTGTGGTACAGTATTTGACACAGAGAGCAAAAAAAAAAAAAAAAACTATGGCTCTCAGAATATGGAGACACTAAAACATGATTTTTCTTGTTTCAAAAATGCTTTTATTGTGTTTGAAGTGAAAATAATTTAAAAAAGTACACATATTAGGTATCACCATGTCTGTAACAACCAGGTCTATTAAAATATCACATGACCTAATCCCTCAAGTGGCCACCGCAAAAAAGCCATTTATTGTCACCCTACATCACTAAAAGTGTAATAACAAGCAGTCAAAAACTCATACGTACCCTAAAATAGCACCAATCAAACCATTATCTCATCTCAATAAAAATTAGCCCCTACATAAGACAGTCGCTCAAAAAATAAAAAAAAACATGGCTTTCAGAATATGGAGACACTAAAAAAACAACATTTTTTTCAAAAATGCTTTATTATGTAAAACTGAAACAAAAAAGTAGTCATATTTGGTATTGTTGCATCCATAACAACCCGCTCTATAACCTTGTAAATAAAAAATAAAAACGGTGCCAAAACAGCAGTTTTTTGTCACCTTGCCTCACAAAAAGTGTAATATGGAGCAACCAAAAATAATATGTACCCTAAAATTATACCAACCAAACTGCCACATTATCCCATAGTTTCCAAAATGGGGTCACTTCTTTGGAGTTTCTACTCTAGGGGTACATCAGGGGGTCTTCAAATGTGACATGGCAACTTAAAATTATCCCAGTGAAATCAGCCCTCCAAAAACCACATGGCACTCCTTTATTTCTGCGCCCTGCCGTGTGCCCCTACAGCAGTTTACGATCACAAATGGGTTGTTTATGTAAAGTACAGAATCAGGGAATGAGGGAATGTTTTGTTTGGCTGTTAACCATTGCTTTGTTACCGTAAAAAAAAAATTGATTCAAATAGAAAATCTGCCAAAAAGCTGAAATTCTGAAATGTAATCTACATTTTCTTTTAATTCTTGTGGAACACCTAAAGGGTTAACAAAGTTTGTAAGATTAGTTTTGAATACCTTGAGGGGTGTAGTTTCCAAAAAGGGGTCACTTTTTGGAGTTTCTACTCTTGGGGTGCATTAGGGGGTCTTCAAATGTGACATGGCAACCTAAAATTATCCCAGTGAATTCTACTCTCCAAAAACCATATGGCGTTTCTTCCCTTCTGCGCCCTGCTGTGCGCCTGTGCTTTGTTACTTGAAAAAATGGATTAAAATGGAAAATCTGCCAAAAAAGTGAAATTCTGAAATTTCATCTACACTTTCCTTTAATTCTTGTGGAGCACCTGAAGGGTTAACAAAGTTTGTAAAATCAGTTATGAATAACTTGAGGGGTTTTGTTTTTTAAAATGGGACCATTTATGGGTGGTTTCTATTATGTAAGCCCCACAAAGTAACTTCTAAGCCTTCTAAAATCCCCAAAAAATAAAATTCACAAAATGATCCAAACATAAAGTAGACATATGGGAATTGTAAATTAATTAACTATTATATAAGGCATCACTATCTGTTTTAAAAGCAGATAAATTGAAATTTGGAAAGTTGCGAATTTTTCCAATTTTTTTTGTAAATTTGGCATTTAAAAAAAAATAAAAATGAAAAATATTGACTGAAATTGACAACTATTATGAAGTACAATGTGTCATGAGAAAACAATCTCAGAATGGCTTGGATAAGTAAAAGCGTTCCAAAATTATTACCACACAAAGTGACACATCAAATTTTCAAAAAACGGCCTGGTCCTTAAGATGAAAAATGGCAGGGTCCTGAAGGGGTTAAGGTCTTATGCACACAGCCGTTGTGCAGCCACTCTGTGCATTGCGGTCCCCAATGCACGGGCAACATCCGTGCGGCGGCCGGGATGGATCAAGACCCATTCAACTTGAATGGGTCCGTGATCCGTCTGCACCATAAAAAAAAAAATAGAACATGTTATTTCTTATCAGTGCAGAGGCACGGACAGAAACACCACGAAAGCACTCCGTAGTGCTTCCGTGGGGTTCGGTGCCTCTGTTCCGCACCGCAGCTCTGGATTGCAGACCCATTCAAATGAATGGGTCCGTATACGTGATGCGGGGAACACACGGCCGGTGCCCACATATTGCGGACCTGCTGTTTGAGGGCCGCAATACGGGCAACGGCCTTATGCATGAGGCCTCAGACAGAGAATGTTTCTGAAAGCAAATCTGTCACACTTATATGAAAGCAACATATTAAATGCTTGCTAACTTGTATTTTAAAGTATAACTGTCGAATTTTTTTTTTTTTTACTATTGGATTTTGGTGATTAATATTACCTTGTTGGCCCTGTTTTAATTTTTGATTGTTTAATAAATAACCCCTAAAAGCCACCTAAAAGTCCCCAGTATTGTCTATATTTACCTGAGATAAAATCAGGTTGCTATGCTCCTTCCGTCTACCAGATAGAGGACGGAGCACGCTGCGTGCACTGGGAACTGATAGTGAGTCAACATTGTAAGGGAATGTATAAAAAGCCAGGTTCTTCCTGACAGGAGATAACAGTGCTGGGCTGTGTGTGTGAACTTCTCCAAATGCCTGTGCTTGGCAGACACTCCCTTAGCAGTTCTGGAGAATGTAAAGCTCAGGGAAGATATGGGGCTGCTCAGTGTATAAATGACAGCCTTATCAGATAAGAGGAGAACTTGTGGAAGGACTACAGGCTTCAGCCAGACCTGGGAACTTCACTGCAAGACCCCCTATACAGAGCTGGTCTTCACTAACTTCACTGCAGGTGTCCTATGGATTAGCCTCAGGGCTGAGGGCGGCCATTTTAACAGAATAGTGAAATTGCAGTTTTATGCAGACTGGTTGCTAAGGGCTGAATCTTATTAAATATGGGGTAAGTAAGTCTAATAGTTATTGATTCAGAAATATTATGATATTAGTAACTACATATATGAAAACTGAAATTTGGGTCTAAATGTGACATTTATCCTTTAAGGGTTAGATGCAACGGTGGCGATCAATTATAGGACCACCACCTGCACTTAAAAGCCGATAATGAGCATGAATTTCTATGAATAAAATACACAAGAAAACCATTACTATCCCAGGAAAAACAATTATCTATATTCATAATCTCACACTATTATATAACTTGAAAGTAGCGACCCAAACACACTGCTCATCAAGACTTTGTAAATTTGTACTGTCAACCACCATTGTAGTAGAGGAAACACTATGGGGGTCATTTATATATAGATAGGTGCCAATTTTTGCAGATTCAGTCGCAAGGGAGATTTGAGGCCGAATCTGCGACTTCTTCCCCATCCCCGCCATAAACACCAGAATAAAAAAGGGGGTGTGATGTGGACTAAAAAAGGGGTGGGCTAACCGACCGACCCATCTCATTTATCATTTTCTATGCCTTTTAGGTGCAGAAAATTATCTGACTATGCCAGTTAGGGAGCTGGCGTAGATTTAGAGGTGCCTGAGGTGGATGTGCCTATGCTGTGTAGAGGCTGGTCCCTCTACGTAACTTGGGCACATCAAGTGCCAGTGCAGGGTTATTAAGACCAGGGTCTAAAATGCCGGTCTTAATAAATGACCCCATATGTTGCCTAACTGGAAGCTTTAAAGGAATTTTCACGCATTCATATACCTCTTCAAGACTCTGCAATTAGTGGTTGTCAAAGTTGTCTCACTTCACCAAGAGGCATTTATCATGTAGATAAAGTTAATACAAGACACTAATGTATTCTGATTGTCCATATTGCCTCCTTTGCTGGCTTGATTAATTTCTTCATCATATTATACACTGCTCGTTTCCATGGTTACGACCAACCTGCAATCCAGTAGTGATGGCTGTGCTTTCAAACTATGGAAGCAAGTGCTGGACTATGCTTCCTCCCACAGTCACGGCCACCAAAGAAGCCAGCACCTTTTCCTATAGTGTGCAAGCATGACTAACACTGCTGGATTGTAGAGTCATAACCTCTGGATATGAGCAGTGTATAATGTGATGGACAAATGAATGAAGCCAGCAAAGGAGGCAATATGGACAATAGCAATGCATTAGTAATTACCTTGTATTAACTTTCTCTACATAATAATTGTCATTTGCCAAAGTGAGACAGTCCCTTGAAGAATGTGCACTGCAGTATAATTGTATGCATCCTAACATTTTACTTATTATTTTCTTGGCGGTGGAGTAAGTAATTGTCCAATAACTTGTAAAACAACGTTCAGTGTCCTGTGACAAAAAATTGAAAAAAATTGATGCTCTTTGATACATTTGAAATCAGACATGAATGAAGCTGCGTTGTCAACTTCTTTACAGCATACTGTAGACTTAATGTTGATGGTGATCTCAACACAATTCTTACAACCACACCAGTCTACTTGGCCAGTTGTATTCTCAGAAAATAGAGGCGAGAAATCTTCTAACTTGAATTTTCCAATCTTAAAGGATTAGTAGGGAAACAATCCTCTTACCTTGAATCATATCCAAATTTCAAATAAAGGTCTTGCCTGTTTCACATTTGTGTTAAAACAGATCTGTCAGGCTGTTCCTGTGAATACTGGGCGCTCCCGTCTTCAGCCGAGGTTCTGTCTGGCCCCATTCATTATAATGGGGACTGGTGGACATTTGGCCGCTACCTGGCAAATATAACGAGGGCAGCCAGACCAAAAACTGCTGCGTGCAGCGGTATACATAAGTGTGTGTGTGTAGCAGCGGCCAACTGACTACATAGGATGTCTCTGTAGTAATTCAGTTTGTCCTCCCTCTCAGTGGGTGTAAAAGAGGCCCCCATTTTGAGGCTTCAACAACGTGGAAAGCCCTCTGCCGAATGGTGACAATTCGGCTGTCACTACGCAAGCAAGTGAGCATGCATCAGGCCATTTGTGCAAGTGACTTGGAAGGACTCCCTGCCTCCATCTCCACTGCATACTGCCACAGTGTGTCTGGGTCCTCTGTCTCTTCTTCCTCATCGCACTGTAGCTCCTCTGGCTGCTCCTGCTCCTCCTCTCTTGTCAGCTGAGTAGAAAAACCACCCATTTCGCTACACATTGCCTGTGCTCCAATGTCCTCCTCCCAATCCTCCACCTCCTCTTCCAGTTCAGCCCCCACAGGGCTCATGTGGCCATGAGATCTAGGCGCCATGTCTCCTGTCCCCTGATCAGCCATTGTTACCACCATCTAATGGCGGGTGGAGTTCCAACGGGGGGGAAATGACGCATATCAGCCTATGTTGTGGGATGCCGTTCTGCGGCTGCAGCTCAAAGAGGGTGTGCTTTGCTGTGTACGAGTGGCTGAAGTGCATGCAAAGTTTCCTGGCCATTTTTAGGATGTCTTGCAGATGGGTCTACCAACCAAACGGCGACGACCAAGTAAAGAAATGAAGGATAAAATAGGACAATGTAATAAGAAATGTATAGTGAATTGAGATGTCAATAAAAATGGGAGATATTTAGAATAGTATCTTATATATATCTATGAAGATAGTCTTCTTATGATGTTCAAAAAGTTATATACATAAAAATATGAATATTAAAATCAATCTTGATTAGTTGGAAAAGACTTACTTCACTGAGGAAGCGGTAAGTGGGATAAAGCTCAAGACACCCTCTCACTAACCCCCCCCCCCCCCCCAACCAGGATCACTTGTGGTTTTGTAGGAAATAAACACGGTTGTTTTCAAACTTCTGGTGTTTTTCCTTTTATTTTCAATAAATCACAGGGGGCTCTACACTTTTGGGGGATTACAACCCCCTTCATCAGGAGCAGTACAAATTAAGTTAAAAACAGCAAATAAGCAATGCACAAGTAGGACTTTTTTTTTTTCTTTATAAATCTTTATTTACTTTTTCCTTATATCAAATACAACATCATAATAACGAGAAAAATTTACAAATACTGCCCCCCCCCCCCAACCACCATGCCCGGAAAAAAAAATAATAATTCCCTCTCCACCTTTATTCATTCCACCAGTTCCATATCGTAACAAATTTTTCATTAGACCCTCTTTGTTTGTAAAGAATCTGCTCGTACTTTTTAACTTTATTAACTAGATTTAACCATGTTCGATACTCTGGGGGGTGCGGGGCAAACCACAATCTAGAGATAAGTCTAGCTAAAAAGGACTCTTTAACAAAAAAAACGAAGTTTGGAAAACTGACAGGCTATCTAAGAAAAATTACCCAAGATCCATACTCCAGGCACAAAAGGAATCTGGATTTGAAGTTTTTGTGTTAAGGTTGTTTGAACCAGGTGCCAGTACTCCTTCACTGGAGGACAATCCCAGAACATGTGTAAGTGATCAGCACCAGGGCAATCACAGCGCGGGCAATTGGAAAAAGTCCTAAAACCTCTCTTCTGTAGCCACAACGGTGTTGTGTATATCTTGTGAATGATATTAAACTGCACTACAATATGATTAAAATTATGTGAAAGATAAGTCATATTCTTAAAAATATTTTCCCATACCAGTGGAGCAAAATTTTCAAGTGTAGTGGTCCAGGCTTTTTGTCCTGGAGAGTGACGTTCAGAGAAATAAAATTTAATTAAATGTTTATTACAATGTGAAATTTTAACTTTCATATCTGTTCCTCTTTCTTGTAATAACTTATGAAGAAAAAGTGGAGCTTCTATATTAAAAAAGTGCTTATCTGAAATAGAAGAAAGTGCAAAACATAACTGAAAGTATGGATACCATGCTACCTCACCCAAATTTTCCTTTTGAGTAAGCTCCAAAAGAGACAATATTTGCCCTTTTTATACCACTTGACTGAGATAGAGAATATTTTTTGTCCTCCAGTAACGGCTAGCCTCCAAGTCCAAAAGAGAGTAAAACCTTCTATTATGCCATAATGGAGTGCAAATCAATGATGCTGTAATTTTACACCATTTCCTAATCATCTTCCAAGCTCTTATAAACAAACTAGAGAAGGAAGTGTAATCTCGTACGTTCTCAGATAAATAACTGGACTCCAATAGTGTAAAAAAGTCTGAAAAGCCTGCTTCTCTTACTAGTTTAATACAAAGGGGGCTATTTTTCCAGTCATTAAAAAAACATAGCTGTGAGGCAACAAAATATCCCTTAAAGTACGGAAGATTTAGGCCTCCCTGCTCATACACCATGGAAAAATAGTCCACCTTCAATCTCACATGTTTTCTCCCCCATAATAGATCTTCAATCATTCTTTCTATAATCTTGAAGAATTTATCCTCGATCCAAATGGGGGAGTTTCGAAGAACATAAAGCACTTGAGGAAGTACCACCATTTTGATTAAAGAAATCCTATCTGCTCTAGTAAGCGGAATTTTCTGCCATACCTTAATTTTTTATCTAATTTTCGATAGAACTGGTTTCAAGTTAAACTGTATATAGTCTTGAACTTTGGCAGTCACCGTAATCCCCAAGTACTTCAGTGACTCAGAAAAATTCAAACCATGGACTCTAGTTTCGATAGATAATTCATCCAACGGTAAAAGACAAGTTTTCGCCCAATTGACTTCCAGACCTGATACCTCGCTATAAGCATTAACAATCTCCATCACCCGAGGAAGTGTCTTTTCTGATTGTTGTAAAAAAAAACATAACATCATCAGCATATAAGGAGATTCGGTCCTCTATTCCCATAACTCCAAACCCCAACATCCTCAGATCTTGTCTAACCTTAGCCGCCAGGGGTTCAATGTAAATGTTGAAGAGGAGCTGGGAAAGAGGACATCCCTGACGGGTTCCTCTTTCCAATGGAAAGCTCCCCGTCAGCACATCATTAATCCTCAGCCTAGCCACAGGAAATTTGTATAGCAGCCGTATCATCATAATGAATCTTGAGCCAAATCCCATTCTCACCATTACTCTCCAAAGAAACCCCCACTCCACCCTGTCAAAGGCCTTGGTGGCATCAAGAGACAGGATGGAGCGGAAACCATCCGCCGGAGACTGAATGTTAGCAAAGAGGCAATGTAAATTGTAATGTGTACCCCTCCCAGGCATAAATCCATTTTGATCAGGATGAATAACAGACGTAATTACTTTAGACAGTCTATTAGCAAGGACCTTGGAGAGTAGTTTAACATCTGTGTTTAATAAGGAAATTGGTATATAAGAATCCAATTCCCGTTGATCTTTATCTTTTTTTGGAATTAATACTATCAGTGCTTCCGCCATTGAATTGGGGAGAGCACCTCCCTGCAATGCCTGAGTAAAAACCTCTACAAGGTATGGTAAAATAGTAACCCCATATTTTCGGTAGAACTCGTAGGGGAGACCATCCAGGCCCGGTGCAGAATTTCCTGATATCATTTTAAGTGCCCCCAATTCTAGTGAGTAATCTACCTGGTCGCCCAGATTCTACAAAGTATTTTTGCCCCTTGAAGAATAAACTATGCTGAGCTTTTTCAAAAAGGAATTCCTTTAGGGCAAAACTTGCTTTCTGCATCTCCTCCCTATAGCACTCTGAATGTTGTACAGTAAATTGTTCCGTTGCCTGGGTTGCCCTCTTAACCAATTCCTCCTCCCTTTTCCTAAAGCCCCGTCTCATTGTCATAATGTCACTCATAAGAACCCCCCTCATATATGCTTTCAAGGCGTCCCAAACCGAGTTGATATTCGCAGAGGGATAATTAATTTCCCAAAAAGTGGAGATAAGCTGTTTAATAGAGTCCTGATTCTCAATAATGGTAAGCCAGTATGGATTCAGCTTAAAAAAGGACCTCAAACTAGCATTCTGCTCCCCAGGGTTTAAATCTATTGAGAGAGGGGAATGGTCTGAAACTGTTCTGACCCCATATCGGATCGCTTTTATGTTCTTTAAATTACTACTACTCGTCAGGGCCAGATCAATTCTAGACATTGCCCTCTTTCCTTTGCTGACACATGAATATACCTGTTTCCCCTTTCCATGATACTCCCTTATATCCACCAAACCCGTCTCTTGACAAAACTGAAATAAAGGGGAGGCCCTCACATATCTCCCTAAATCTGCATCCATGGATAGTCTATCCCTATTAGAATCCATAACCGCGTTAAAGTCTCCCATTAAAACAATCTGGCACTCTGGTCTTGTTCCATAAATAACAAAAGAGCATTAAGAGGCTGTATAGAAAAAGGAGGAGGAATATTAAAAAAAAGCAAGTATATACGGCTGACCACAAAGTCTACCATAAAGGAAGATAAATCTTCCCTGACCATCAATTTCAGAATCAATTAAACTAAAATCGATCGCACGATGGATCAGAACTGAAACTCCTCTTGAGGAGCCGTTAAATGTTGAGTGGTATTTCTGAGAAGACCATCCCATTCCCAAACGGGAAACTGTAATATCTGTAAGATGGGTTTCAACTAAACAAATTATTGCAGGGAGGTGTCTCCTCACTGCATCCATAACTGCTTGTCTTTTTACCCTCTCTCCAAGACCCCTTACATTCCATGATACAATCTTAACTGGCATTGTTTATAAGCGAATGAGAAAAAAAAACAAAAAAAAAAAAACAACCCGGCATGCTTGAACCCTCCCACTCCCCTCCCTCCCTCTAATGGTCTACCCGGATCCTCCAGTAAACCTCTCAACCTTGGCCACTACTCCTCCCCCAGACATCCAACCCCCCTCGAAGCCCCCCTTTAGTAAAGATTAACAAGTAATCATATGCCAGCTCGGTCTAACCAATCCATAGCTTGATCCGGATTTTCAAAGAAGTGGGAAGTTCCATCAAAAATCACTCTCAATTTAGCCGGATATAAGAGAGAGTACTTAATGTCTTTAGAAGCTAAACGCTTCTTAATTTAAAAAAAAACCCTTCTCTTTTCTTGTGTCTCTCGAGCAAAATCCGGAAACAAGGATAATTTGTTACCCTGATATATAATAGGAGAACATTTTCTAGCTCTTTTAAGGATGACATCTCTATCTGTAGATGATAGTAATTTAATCAAAATTGACCGTGGTGGCTTTCCTGGTGTTATTTTTCCTCCTGGAACTCGATGGGCCCTCTCCATCTGAAACAGCGGGGAAAAATGTTCACTACCCAGATTTTCAAATATCAGAGATTTTAACTGATCCATTAATTGCTGTCCTTCCATGCCCTCTGGGAATCCAACAACTCGTATATTATATCGCCTAGATCTATTTTCTAGGTCGGTCAACGAGCTTGGCTTGAAGACATTCATTTTCAGAGGCAAGTGACGAGGATTTTACTTGTAATTTTGTAATATCTGCCTGCAGATGATTGACTATTTTCTCCATATTGAGGACCCGCTCTCGGATTTTCGCCAAATCATCCCGGATCAATGATATATCGCTCTGTACTGACCCCAACTGCGTCGCCATGTTTTGCATTAACGCTCTATTATTTTTAACAGTTAATAGAATTTCTTCCATAACTGCTGGGTCTACTTTCGAGCGACTAGAAGATTCTTCCTCGCCACCCTCCATGTCCGCATCCACATGCTCAACCTCAGAGGGATCATCTGGAGAGGAAATATTAACATTCTTTTTTATAGATCTCCCTTTAAATGTCCCTTTTTCCTGAACACCAGGTGATTTCAAAAAGTGCTCAATTTTCCCCGCTTCAATTGATTTTACTCCTTGTCTAATTGCAGAAGAGTCTATTGAACGGCGTTTGGGTGCCATTTTTTTTTTCCTTTTAATTCTCTTTTTTTATAATTTCCCCCATTTCTCCTCCTTTCTTTTCTTTTAATTTTCTTTCTTTTCCTTTAATCTTCCCCTTATCTTTCTTTAATTTCTTTTTATTCCTTCTCTCCTTCTCTCCATTTTTTTTTCCTTTTTTTCTCCTTTTCTTTTTCCTTCTTTTTATCCATCCTTACCTCCCTGCCTCTCTTTTCCTCTCCACCTCCTTTTTTTTCCTCTCTTTTCTCTTCTTTTTTTTTCCTTTATGTACTTTTTCTCTTCTCTTTTCTTTCTTTCTTTACTTTTTTTTCCTTTTTTTCAGTTTTCCTTTATTTATTTTTTTTCCACTTTATTTATGTGGCTACACATGCAACTTGCTTTTAACTTAACCAAGGGGACTAGACAGTCTATTGAATGGGGTCCACATGTGCTGGAAAGTCTATTGAATGTAGTAAGTGTGTGATAGAACATACACTATACAAAATTAGGGAATTAGAAAAAACCTAATTTGCACCATTCGGTGCTCTCACGTGTCCATTCAGAGAGGTCCCATACGATCCATACGATCCATACAGCAGGAGGTCCAAGAGGACAAAAAGGGGGGAAAACGTCCACAGGAGATCCACAGAAGATCGGGGGGTGCGAATTCCGTTGATCTGCAGCCAGACAAGGGGCAGCACAGAAGGTGTAGAAGCGGGCAAGCAGGAGGTACCGCCACGGTACAAGCACAAACCGAGCCACTGACGCAGCAGGAGCAGGACAAGCCCAAGGAGATCGCACAGAAGACAGGCGGCACGGAGATCACACCAGCCAAAAGCAGGAGCAGGAGGCAGGAGGAAACATGAACAGCCAGCCACGGACCAGCGAACCAGCGCCGAGTTAGACCCTGACACCGAAACAGGGAACCGGAAGCCGGCACATCAGAAAGCTGGAGGCAACCAAGTGGGGGGAGGAGAGGCCTGGAGGAGAACGCGACGTGGAACTCGCGTCCTCACGTCATCACGCCCGGAACCTGTGAAAGGAAACGAGGGCAGCCAGATCAAAAACTGCTGCGTGCAGCGGTATACATAAGTGTGTGTGTGTGTAGCAGCGGCCAACTGACTACATAGGATGTCTCTGTAGTATTTAAGTTTGTCCTCCCTCTCAGTGGGTGTAAAAGAGGCCCCCATTTTGAGGGTTCAACAACGTGGAAAGCCCTCTGCCGAATGGTGACAATTCGGCTGTTATTACGCAAGCAAGTGAGCATGCATCAGGCCATTTGTGCAAGTGACTTGGAAGGACTCCCTGCCTCCATCTCCACTGCATACTGCCACAGTGTGTCTGGGTCCTCTGTCTCTTCTTCCTCATCGCACTGTAGCTCCTCTGGCTGCTCCTGCTCCTCCTCTCTTGTCAGCTGAGTAGAAAAACCACCCATTTCGCTACACATTGCCTGTGCTCCAATGTCCTCCTCCCAATCCTCCACCTCCTCTTTCAGTTCAGCCCCCACAGGGCTCATGTGGCCATGAGATCTAGGCACCATGTCTCCTGTCCCCTGATCAGCCATTGTTACCACCATCTCATGGCGGGTGGAGTTCCAACGGGGGGGAAATGACGCATATCAGCCTATGTTGTGGGATGCCGTTCTGCGGCTGCAGCTCAAGGAGGGTGTGCTTTGCGGTGTACGAGTGGCTGAAGTGCATGCAAAGTTTCCTGGCCATTTTTAGGATGTCTTGCAGATGGGTCTACCAACCAAACGGCGACGACCAAGTAAAGAAATGAAGATAAAATAGGACAAAGTAATAAGAAATGTATAGTGAATTGAGATGTCAATAAAAATGGGAGATATTTAGAATAGTATCTTATATATATCTATGAAGATAGTCTTCTTATGATGTTCAAAAAGTTATATAAATAAAAATATGAATATTAAAATCAATCTTGATTAGTTGGAAAAGACTTACTTCACTGAGGAAGCGGTAAGTGGGATAAAGCTCAAGACACCCTCTCACCAAACCCCCCCCCCCCCCCCCCCCACCAGGATCACTTGTGGTTTTGTAGGAAATAAACACGGTCATGTTCAAACTTCTGGTGTTTTTCCTTTTATTTTTATTTTCAATAAATCACAGGGGGCTCTACACTTTTGGGGGATTACAACCCCCTTCATCAGGAGCAGTACAAATTAAGTTAAAAACAGCAAATAAGCAATGCACAAGTAGGAATTACCATTTAACTTTATATACCTGTTTGATTAGTACCATGTGCCTTGTGGGTGGTGGAAATTTTGTCACTTCCTGTTTGTCATTTCCTGTTGGATTAATACCATGTGCTTTGTAGGGGGTGGAAATTATGTAATTTCCTGTTTGTCGTTTCCTATTTGGTTAGGACCATGTGCTTTGTGGGGGGTGGAAATGATGTAATTTCCTGTTGGATTAATACCGTGTGCTTTGTAGGGTGGTGAAAATGATGTCACTTCCAGTTTGTCATTTCCTGCTTGATTAGTATCATGTGCTTTCTGGGGGGTGGAAACTATGTAATTTCTTGTTTGTATAGAACCATGTGCTTTGTGGGAGGTGGAAAAGATGTCATTTCCTGTTGGATTAATACCAAGTGCTTTGTGGGGGGTGGAAATTATTTGATTTCCTATGTGTTCCTCACAAGAAAGTGCAATTCCATGTTCTGGTGACCTCATAATGTAAACCATACTGGATGGGTGTAAAAGGAATTGGATGGATCACGGGCAGGGGGAACGTGGTCGGGATAAGGGAAGGAATCTGGAGGGGGTGCTCGGTCTCAAGCGTAGTTGTTTGGGCGAGAGCCGGACTTCCAGTTTCGCAACCCTATATAACATAGCCCACTATAACATAGCCCATAACATAGACCATAACTACCCATGTATATACAAAAATATCCATGTATATACAGAAAAGGACACATATACATGTAAATAGGTATGTAAATAATTAGGATTCCCGTAGGTCATTAAAATCATATAAAACAGATAAAAGACATGTAGAACGATATATAACAACATACAAACCTGTATAAGGGTATGTAGATGAATGGGATTACAGTGGGTCTATAAAACCATATATAGAGGAATAGAGGACACATAAAATGATATATAACGATATATGACAGCAGGTCATAAAGAAGACCCCAAAAGTAATCAAACAATCTATTCTTAAAGGGAAAACAGCCCCAACCCCCATAGGAGCTTACAGATGTAAAAACAAAAAATGAAAATGCTGCAATATGATTACACACAATAGGAAAAAAGTTAGCATCCCCTCTTCCAATAAAACATTTCATTTAAAGAATAATGGATGTGAATATATAAAAATATAGGACAGTATATGAAGGGCCCATAAGTAAAAACAAACGCTATATACATATAGATGTGTCCCTAGATTAGATTAGGATGGTGTGTGGGAGGAGGACATTCGAACTATTAGGCTGTACATAGTTTAGATCTCTCTTGTGAATCTACAGTCACACAGTAGGGGGAGCTCCCATAATCATAATGGAGGGGTAAACGACCTCAAGTAGTAGGTCATGGGGATATTAAAATTCTCATAAATTGTTAGGGGGCATGGAATATGGTGATGATTGACTAATAGTTAGACTATTCCAGGGACTCATTCAGTCCAAATAGTGATAGTGTGTTCAACCGGAAAATCCAAAACATCTCTTTCCTACACAAATCCTGGTAGAATCGGTGAATCCATTAGAGGGGGGTAACACAAAGCAAGGAAGAATCACTATTGTGGTGTGTGGAAAACTGTCTAGAGACGCTATGGGTAAGAACTTTCCTATTGGTATCAGAGCTGTGTTCATTCATTCATTCGCGTAAAGTTTGTGTGGTCCTGCCAACGTACAGTAGCTTACACGAACACTGTAACAGATAGATGATATTGTTGGTGCCATAGTTCATATTATTCTTTAAATGAAATGTTTTATTGGAAGAGGGGATGCTAACTTTTTTCCTATTGTGTGTAATCATATTGCAGCATTTTCATTTTTTGTTTTTACATCTGTAAGCTCCTATGGGGGTTGGGGCTGTTTTCCCTTTAAGAATAGATTGTTTGATTACTTTTGGGGTCTTCTTTTTGGGGAGGAAAGGGGCGATTAGGTTCTTGAGAGTCTGGGCTCTCCGATATGTGATTATAGGCTGGGGTGGTAGATCCCTTTTCAAGATAGGGTTTTGCTTTAGTATATCCAAGTGTTTATTTAATATCTGTCAGATTTTTGTAGGTTCTGATTTGTACCTTGTACAACATATACAAAAATCTGACAGATATAAAATAAACATTGGAGTATACTAAAGAAAGACCCTATCTTGAAAAGGGATCTACCACCCCAGCCTATAATCACATATCGGAGAGCCCAGGCTCTCAAGAACCTAATCGCCCCCTCCCTCCCCCAAAAGAAGACCCCAAAAGTAATCCAACAATCTATTCTTAAAGGGAAAGCATTCCCAGCCCCCATAGAAGCTTACAGATGTAAAAACAAAAAATGCAAATGCTGCAATATGATTACACACAATAGGAAAGAAGTTAGCATCCCCTCTTCCAATGAAACATTTCATTTAACGCATAATATGAACTGCCGCATCAACAATATCGTCTATCTGTTACAGTGTCCGTGTAAGCTATTGAACATTGGCAGGACCACACAAACTTTACGCGAACGAATGAATGAACACCGCTCTAATACCAATAGGAAAGTTCTTACCCATAGTGTCTCTAGACACTTTTCCACAAACCACAATAGTGATTCTTTCTTGCTTTGTGTTACCCCCTCGAATGGATCCCCCAAATCCTACCAGGATTTGTGTAGGAAAGAGATGTTTTGGATTTTCCAGTTGAACACACTATCACTATTTGGACTGAATGAGTCCCTGGAATATTCCAACTATTAGTCAATCATCACCATCAGAGGTGGCTCTTCCATTAGGCCACTTAGGCCGCCGCCTAAGGCCTCACGCTGGTGGGGACCTAGCTCTGGCTCCCACCCGACACCGCCGCAAGCAGGGGGTCGGGCACTTCGGACATGGTCCAAGGGCCCGGCCGGGAAGGGGGCCCGCAGCGGCGGCAGGTCACAGGGAGATGAACGCTTCCATTGTGGAATCGTTCATCTCCATAGTCATCTGTTTTGCCGTCCTCAAGACAACTATACAGATGGCTGTGCGGCAGGGGATGGAGAGGCGTCTCCCTTCTCTGCTCCCCTGATAGGCCGGTGTAGGCGGCGCGACATCATCGCGCCGCCTGAGCCGTACAGCATGGGACAAAGGCCAGAATGGTACACAGGCCTGTTTTTTTTTATACCAGACTATCTGTTACTGGCACATGGGGGGGGGGGTTCTTGTTACTGGCACATGGGGGGGAGAGGCACTTGTTACTGGCACATGGGGGGGAGAGAGGCACTTGTTACTGGTACATGGGGGGAAGAGAGACACTTGTTACTGGCACATGGGGGGAGAGGCACTTGTTACTGGCACATGGGGCAGAGTTACTTGTTACTGGCACATGGGGGGAGAGAGTTACTTGTTACTGGCACATGGGGGGAAGAGAGGTACTTGTTACTGGCATATGAGGGGGGAGAGGTACTTGTTACTGGCTCATGGGGGGGCGTGGAGAGGCACTTGTTACTGGTACATGATTAGGGGCACTATGGGGGCTTCTACTGAGGCCATAAAGAAGGGGTATTTTATATGGGGGCTCTGTGTCGTACTAGTATTATCAGGGGCTTTTATCTGTTTTTGCAGTATAGTATTGGGGAGCACAGCGGCACAGTTTTGGGGGTAGCAGGATGATTTATCCAGAAGATGGGAGGATGATGGAACAATAGTAAACTAAGATTTTTTTTTTGTTGTCAAACTGCAGAGACGTAAAATGGCGACAAAATGGTGGTCTGGTCGGAAGGTCTGAAAGGAGAAGACGAAGACAGAGAACATCTACATCAAAGGAGACGTCACTGGATGTAAGAGGTATGGGGTGCTGCATTTCTGTAGTGATGGGATCAGTCGCATAACGATCACGGTGCGACCGGGGGATGGAGGCAGGATATGGGTGTGGCTGGAGGCGGAACATGGGCGAGGCTGGCGGCGGAGCATGGGTGGGTAAACCCTTGATTTATTTTGCCCGGGGGCCCTGAGGGTTCTCAGTCCGCCCCTGGTGCAAATACAATTGGATCTACGGCCGACGGGTGGCCTAAGTGGACTAATGGAATGGAAGAGCTGCAGCAGGGCCCACGGCTGCTCTGAGCCTCTCTCTGTCTCTGCCTCTTTAAGAGAGCAGTGGCTGCTGGGGCTCAAAGTGTGCCGCCGCACAGGCATGTCTTTTGAACGTTGCCACTTGCCAGCCCCGCCCCCAGAGCGCTGCGCAGCCATGCAGGGGAGAAGAGGAAGGAGCCAGGGCCTTCACCTCAGTCCGTGTCTGGCTGCCACCAACAGAAAGACAGCGGTCCTGGACCATAGAATATAAGCCCAAGGTGCAAGATCACCCTGTACTATGTGCTGCAAGCATGCAGCTGCTTAACCCTAACTGTGACATCCCTGTGTATACCCTGTACTGTGATGTCACTTACTGTGCATGTTAACCCTGTACTGTTAGTCACAGTACAGGTTTAATATGCACAGTGATGTCATATACTTTACAGCCAGGGTTAATGCAATGTGATATCACAGTACAGGGTTAATATGCACTGTGACATCTCAGTATAGCCAGGGTTAATGCAAAGTGTTAATATGCACTGTGAATATAAGCCCTGTACTGTGTTGTCACTGTGCATATTAACCCTTTACTGTGATGTCATTGCATATTAAAGGGGTACTCCGGGATAGGAAAATAAATCCCCTATCAAAAGGATAGGAGATAAGTGCCTGATCGGGGGTGTCTGCCCGATGGGATCCCCCACGACCTCCTGTACGGTACTCCGGATCTCCTTGTGCCCGGAGCGGTGGTCAACACTCCCCCTCCATGTATCTATGGGAGAGCCGCAGATACAAATCGTGGGGGCCTCATGTTTAAGTTTCGCCTAAGGCCTCACATGCCCCCTAACAACTTATGAGCATTTTAAAATCCCCATAGCCTACTACTTGAGGCCGTTTACCCCTCCATTATGATTATGGGAGCTCCCCCTACTGTGTGATTGTAGATTCACAAGAGCGATCTAAACTATGTACAGCCTAATAGTTAAAATTTCCTCCTCCCACACACCATCCTAATCTAATCTAGGGACACATCTATATATATAGGCTTTGTTTATACTGATGGATGTGAATATTTTTTTATATATTCATATCCATTGCTATACCGGCTGTTATATATCGTTATATGTATCATTTTATATGTTCACTATTCCTCTAAATATGGTTTTAGAGACCCACTGTAATCCCATTCATCTACATACCTTTATACAGGGTTGTATGTTGGTATATATCCTTCTACATGTCTTCTATCTGTTTTATATGATTTTATTGACCTACGGGAATCCTCCACAGATCCCCCATAACTGTAAGTCATCCACAGATCCCCCATAACAGTGTCATCCACAGATCCCCCATAATAGAGTTATCCACAGATCCCCCATTATAGTGTCATCCACAGATCCTCCATAACAGTGTGATGCACAGATCCCCCATAACAGTGTCATCCACAGATCCCCCATAATAGTGTCATCCACAGATCCCCATAACAGTGTCACCCACAGACCACCATTAGTTCAAAACCCACCAAAAGCACACCTTTTGGTTAAAAATATTTTTTTCTTATTTTCCTCCTCAAAAACCTAGTTGCGTCTTATCATCAGGTGCGTCTTATAAAGCGAAAAATACGGTATATATTTATGGACATATACCTAACCATTTATTCATCAATATCTGTATTATATATATTGATTGTTTCTTTCTGTTCCTACAACCAATGAGCCTCATCTATCATAAAAACACATTATCCGACACCAAGAAATTGTTCAATATGATTCCCTAGTCTTAATACCAGTAATGGACTTCAATATAAATTGCGACACTTCCTATTATAAACCCAATTGCCCATTCCCTTGAGCCTCTTGATCCCCGCCTTAGATCCACCCCTCTTCCGGTATGTGATCCGATGCATGTCACATGTGCGTTCCATCCACCGGAAGTGCTGGAGCTCCAGCATATCCGGAGCACATCTCCACCGGAAGCAGGGTTGCGAAACTGGAAGTCCGGTTCTCATTCAAACGACTACGCTTGAGATTGAGCGCCACCTCCAGATTCCTTCCTTTTTACCGACCACGGTCCCTCTGCCCCTCATCCATCCAATTCCTTTTACATCCATCCAGTATGGTTTACATTATGAGGTCACCAGAACATGGAATTGCACATTCTTGTGAGGAACACACAAAGCACATGGTCCTAACCAAATTGGAAACAAAAAACAGGAATTACATCATTAAATGTAAATGACAGCGGCTCCACCCACCTTTTGGCCATAAACAAGAGGTGCTCTCCTCTGATGGCCTCACCCTAAGGCCTATAGAGTTAACGCATCACAAAAAGAACTAAGAGGGGCACTCTCCCCATATGAAAACACATATTGGTTAACCTGAATATATAGGATAAAAAACCTTTATTAAAAATACCGTAATAGGACAATATAAAAACCAGAACTGAGACGACGTAGTTCTACTAAATACACAAATGATTGTAGCTGTAAAAATATGTACAATTTTCCTAAAATTCCAGTAGCACCATATTGTATGGTTCTATACAAAAATGAAATGACATTATTTCCACCCCCCACAAAGCACATGGTATTAATCAAGCAGGAAATGACAAACAGGAAGTGACATCATTTCCACCACTCAGAATGCACATGGTACTAATCGAACAGATATATAGAAGTTCAATGGTAAGTCCTACTTGTACATTGCTTATTTGATGTTTTTTACTTAATTTGTACTGCTCCAGATGAAGGGGGTTGTAATCCCCCAAAACATGTAGAGTCCCCCTGTGATTTATTGAAAATAAAATAAAAGGAAAAACACCAGAAGTTTGAACCCCACAAGTGATCCTAGTGGGGGGGGGGGTTTGGTGAGAGGGTGTCTTAAACTTTATCCCACTTACCGCTTCCTCAGTGAAGTAAGTCTTTTCCAACTAATCAAGATTGATTTTAATATTCATATTTTTATTTATATAACTTTTTGAACATCATAAGAAGACTATCTTCATAGATATATATAAGATACTATTCTAAATATCTCCCGTTTTTATTGACATCTCAATTCACTATACATTTTTGGGGTGTTCGGGACCCGGACCCGGACCCGAACATTTTCAAAAAAGTTCGCGTTCGTTGTTCGGCAATTTCTTCCCACTTTCTGAAGGGCTGCACAGCAGCCAATCAGCTAGCGTTTTACTTCTTGCCCTAAGAAGCCATCACAGCCAAGCCTACTAATGGCATGGCTGTAATTGGCCATGTGCAGCATGTGACCCAGCCTCTATTTAAGCTGGAGTCACGTAGCGCCACACGTCACTCTGCTCTGATTAGTTTAGGGATAGGACGCAGCTGCTGTGAGGACGAGATTAGGCAGGGAAAACTCAGCAAAAACACCTAATTAAGTGATCGATCTACAGCTGTGAATCATTCAACTTCTGCTAGTTAATTGCTCACTGGTTTTTAGGCTGCACAGAGCGTTTTTCTGTCACTTTTTTCTGGGGTGATCGGCGGCCATTTTGTGTCTTGTGGTGCACCAGCACAAGCTGCCACCAAGTCCATCAATCCATCAAAACTAGTTTTTTTTTTTTTTTTGCTATATCCTACATCAGGGGCTTGGCTGTGGATTTTGTCACCCCTAGAAACTCAGGATAGAAATTTCTATGTTTTATTGAGGGATTAAATTCAATTGCCAAAATAGCAATCCCCTAAATCTGGTGTTCCAGCTGTGGCTAGCCAAGTGTAATACTGTCTGCTGTCTGGCAAAGGATAGATTTTTTTCTGTGGTGAAATTCAATTGCCAAAATAGCAATACCCTAAATCTGGTGTCCCAGCAGTGGCTGGCCAAGTTTAATAGTGTCCGGCAAAGGATAGATTTTGTTCTCGGGTGAAATTCAATTGCCAAAATAGCAATCCCCTAAATCTGGTGTCCCAGGAGTGGCTGGCCAAGTTTAATAGTGTCCGGAAAAGGATACATTTTTTCTGGGGTGAAATTCAATTGCCAAAATAGCAATCCCCTGAATCTGGTGTCCCAGCAGTGGCTGGCCAAGTTTAATAGTGTCCTGCAAAGGATATATTTTTTTCTGGGGTGAAATTCAGTTGCAAAAATAGAAATACCGTAAATCTGGTGTTCCAGCTGTGACTGGACAAGTTTCATAGTGTCCGTCAAAGGATATATTATTTTCTGGGGTGAAATTCAGTTGCAAAAATAGAAATACCATAAATCTGGTGTTCCAGCTGTGACTGGACAAGTTTCATAGTGTCCGTCAAAGGATATATTATTTTCTGGGGTGAAATCAGTTGCAAAAATAGAAATACCGTAAATCTGGTGTTCCAGCTGTGACTGGATAAGTTTCATAGTGTCCGTCAAAGGATATATTATTTTCTGGGGTGAAATTAAGTTTCAAAAATATAAATACCATAAATATGGTGTTCCAGCTGTGACTGGACAAGTTTCATAGTGTCCGTCAAAGGATATATTATTTTCTGGGGTGAAATTCAGTTTCAAAAATAGAAATACCGTAAATCTGGTGTTCCAGCTGTGACTGGACAAGTTTCATAGTGTCCGTCAAAGGATATATTATTTTCTGGGGTGAAATTCAGTTGCAAAAATAGAAATTCTGTAAAACTGGTGTTCCAGCTGTGACTGGACAAGTTTCATAGTGTCCGTCAAAGGATATATTATTTTCTGGGGTGAAATTCAATTGCCAAAATAGCAATACCGTAAATCAGTGGTTTCAGCTGTGGCTGGCTAAGTTTAATAGTGTCCGGCAAAGGGTAGATTTTGTTCTGGGGTGAAATTATATTGCCAAAATAGCAATCCCCTAAATCTGGTGTCCCAGCAGTGGCTGGCCAAATTTAATAGTGCCCGGCAAAGGATAGATTTTGTTCTGGCGTGAAATTCAATTGCCAAAGTAGCAATACCATTAATCAGTGGTTCCAGCTGTGGTTGGCCAAGTTTAATACTGTCCGGCAAAGGATAGATTTTAATTTTAAATTGTTGGGTGAAATATTACTATTTCTGCCAGGTACAAACCCCTGCACTGCATAACTGACAGGGAACTTACAATTGGCGGTGACATTCTTGCATGAAATAAAGCCTTTTTGGGCTGTGAAGCCAAAGGTAGTCGCCAATAACTGTTTTTTTATTTTTAATTTTTTTAAATAAATTAGTGTAGACCCCAAAACATTGGGAAAATATAAAAAAATAAAAGAGTGGTTTGGTGAGGCCGGTATACATGTCTATTCTGCATAAGGTACAAACAAGTCCTGTGGGATCCATGCCTGGTTCTTTTTATTAAACGAAAGCTTGCCCACATTGTCTGTGGACAGGCGGCTGCGCTTGTCTGTGATAATGCCACCAGCCTAAACACGCTAAACACATGTTCAGACAATACAGTGGCTGCAGGGTAGGCCAGTACCTCCAAGGCGTAAAGGGCAACTTCAGGACATGTGCGCAATTTGATGACCCAGAAGTTGAATGGGGCAGACCCAGTGGTGTAGCTAGAAATGATTGGGCACCACAGCAAATTTTTGAATGGGGCCCCCCTCCCCAAGTAATTTTTGCGCAAACCCCTTCCTTTCATGCCGCTATGCCAGTGGCTACTAAAGATCGCTCTCTCAGACCAGGCCCAGCAGCTGTTCCATTCACTTTCTACACTGTCTATACTGACACTGTATATAATTTCATTGTATAATACTGTTAGTCCTCCTCCTCCTCCTGGATGAGCCCTTTCTAGGTCACGGCCCCAAAGCAGTTGCTTCCCCTGCTAACCCTGTAGCTATTCCCCTAGGCAGACCCATCAGCACACTAGGCATAATCAGCACAAGTTAGAATGTGGCAGTAACTGGGCGGTCGTTGCGCAGGCACTGCAGCATGTAGTCGCTCATGTCTGCCAGGCTGCCCAGAAGCAAGGACAAGCTATCCTCTTTGAGGGAGGTATCTGTGTCCTCTGTATCCCCCAGCGTTCCTCCTACTCCTCTTCCTCATCCTCCAGAACTGTGCCCTGGCTGGACAACTGTGTTCCAGGCCAGGGCCTATGTTGGTGCAGATACTCACCCTCCGAGCCACTTGTATTTGGTTGGCATTAAGTCAAGGATAAGGCGTGTAAATAGTTTTGTTTCCTTATATGGTTAGTTTAGCTGCCTTATAGTTATTGTAATATGTTTTTAAGTAAATTTGTAAACAGTTTGTTAATGGTTTGAGTGAAAGGGGGGGGTGAGTGTGTAGGGTGTGAGGCTGTTTGGGTTTATTTTCCATCCGCTTTCTACACTGTCTATACTGCCACTGTATCTAATTTCATTGTATAATATTGTTAAGGGGGCCCTGACAAAGTCTTTTAGTCCTCCTCCTCCTCCTTGATGGGCCCGTTATAGGTCAGGAACCCTAAACAGAGTGATTCCCACGCTTCCCTGTAGCTACACCCCTGGGAAAACCCATCAGTAAGTACGTGTACTCTTCCACCATGTTGCGGAAATGCTGCCTCCTGCTAAGACGTTCCAGATCTGCTGGTGGTGCAGGTTGTTGTGGCGTGATGACAAAGCTTTCCCACATTTCGCCAATGCTAACCCAGCCTTCTGAGGTGCTGACCGGGAGCTGCCCGTGAGCTGGCTTGGGTCCCACCCTGCTGAGAACATGGTTCCTCCTCATCCTCCTCATTCTACTTATCCTCCTCATCCTCTAGAACTGTGCCATGGCTGGACAATTGTGTTCCAGGCCAGGGACTATGTTGGTGCAGGAACCCACCCTTCGAGCCACTTGGATGTCACTGGCCTTAAGTTAAGGATAAGGCGTGTATATAGTTTTGTTTGTTTATATAGTAAGTTTAGCTGCATTATAGTTAATTTAATATGTTTTTAAGAAAATTTGTAAATAGTTTGTTAATGGTTTGAGTGAAAGGGGGGTGGGGGTGTTGTGTGTGTTCGATTAACTGAATTGACTATCACTGTGTTTAGGAATTTCTGCACCCCAAATTCAGCACATGTGGCAGGCAGGGGATGTGTGTCAAACCGGCTAGGCCCAGACCTGCTAGTATATTTCGCCCATTAGCGCACAACACCAGGCCGGGCTGGAGGCTCAGTGGCACCAACCAATGGTCGGTCTGTTGTTCCATGCCTGTCCACAGCTCCTGCGCGGTGCGGGGTTTGTCCCACAAACACACAAGTTTTAAAACAACCTCCTGTCGTTTCCCCCTGGCTGTGCTGCTGTGGGTGGTGAAGGTGTTACGCTGAGTGGATGAGGAGGAGGTAGAGGAGGAGGAGGTAACAGGATACAAAGAGAAATGCCCAGCAATCCTCGGGGGCGAAAGGACATTCGCAAAAATGCTATCCGCCTTTGGGCCAGCCGCTACATTTACCCACTGTGTTGTTGGTTATGTGGACGTTGCCACAGATAGCGTTGCACAGTGCACACTTGATTTTGTCCGCCACTTGGTTGTGCAGGGAAGGGATGGCTCGCCTGCAAAAGTAGCGCCGGCTGGGATACACGCCATAAGGTTTTTAAAACTGTCCAGACAGAATGACAGCATTTCAAAGGACCCGGAAGTTTGAAATAAGGCATTCAGAGCCATGGGTAGGGGGGTACTTCCTCTTTCTATTTCTTTTTCTCTCCAGTGTTTGGGAGCTGGACAGCTGATAGCTGAACACTTCCATGGGATTTGGTGGAGATGCTTGGTGACAATGACAGATGTAGTGGCACTGCTGCCACATCCTCTGTTTGCTGGGTGACAGATGCCACTGTCACTCACTTGGGCTCAAGTTTAGAATGTTTATTTATTATTTTTCTGTATTTTATTTTATTTTAAGTCATTTCCCTATCCACATATGTTTGCAGGGCATTTACCTACATTTTGCTGCCTTTTGCAGCCCTCTAGCCCTTTCCAGGGCTATTTTACAGCCAATTAAATGCTTAAAAGTTTGGGTCTCCATTGACTTCAATGGGGTTCGAGGTGAAGTTCGGGTCGAGTTCGGATCCCGAACCCGAACATTTTCGTGAAGTTCAGCCGAACTTCTTGAACCCGAACATCCAGGTGTTCGCTCAACTCTAATTTTGATATCCATCATAAGAAGACTATTTTCATAGATATATATAAGATACTATTCTAAATATCTCCTGTTTTTATTGACATCTCAATACACTATACACTTCTTATTATATTGTCCTATTTTATCCTTCATTTCTTCATTTGGTCAACGCCATTTCGTTGGTAGATCTTTTTTCTTTCCCACGAATATATAATTTGACGCAGTAGGTTTCTACGTTTCTACCTCATGGCGCCCTGCCTGGTTGCTTCATAATTATTCCCCCTCCGCTTTTTTTTTAGAGGGACATTTTTCTGGACCAACACTCTTTGTTTAATTTTGTTCTTCTTTTATCTTACAGATGGTTGGAAGACTTCAGGAACTGCTTGACAATCAGATTGAACACATGTGCCATGCAGGGTGCATGGCTCAGCCTTCCATGACGCAGCGCCGACACCATGTTCTTCCTGTTGTCGGTCACCATGGTTCCGATTTTTAGTTGTCGCAGAGAAAGCCAGGATTTAATTTCTTAATGAAACACACAGAGAAGTTCCTCCCCTGTGTGACTCTGTTCGCCAAGGCAAACTAGGTGCAGAACAGCGTGACACCGCCGTGCCCTGCACATGGGGTATGCTGGATGTGCACTGTGACTTGTCCCTGCAGTGGAGGCTGAGGACATGGTGGAGGATGAGGAGGCAGAGGCGGACATTGTTGCAGGACCAACGGCGTGACAACGTGGAGGCGGAAGCGGCGTGACCTGGCCAAGTTGCTGGTGTTGCTGTGCAGGAACCACATTCACCCAGTGGGCTGTAAAGGACATATATTGTCCCTGACCATAGTTACAGCTCCACACGTCAGAGCTGCCTTGAACTTTGGCAGACACTGACAGGCTCAATGTCTGGCCCACCTTCTGTTCTACATATTTGTGCAGGGCTGGTACTGCCTTTTTCACAAAGAAATGACGGCTTGGGACTCTCCACTTTGGCTTGGCACAAGCCTTCAGTTCTCTGAAAGGTGCAGAGTCCACCACTTGGAAAGGGAGGGACTGCAGTACCAGCAACTCAGAGCACATTCAGCTTCTGCGCTGTTGGATAATTGGACGCATACTGCTGTCTTTTGGCAATCGTTTCGGTGATCTATTGCTGACGGAATGACTGACGAGAAGAAGAAAGAGCAGGAGCATCAGGACCAGCAGAAGATGGAAATGACAGACAGCTATTGTCGGCTGAGGTGGTGGAGCCTTGATTGCCTGAAACCGGGTGCATGCCACTGGGAGATGCAGTGGTTGCTGCAGCAGGCTGGACCACCACATCGGAGCTACGGTTCTCCCAGGCAACTGTATGGCGACGCTGCATATGTTGATGCAGGGCTGCAGTGCCAACATTGGCACCCTGGCCACACTTCACCTTCTGCCCACAGATTCTATATCTGGCCACGTTCACTTCCTCCGGCGGCTTAACAAAAAACTGCCACACTGCCGAGTAGGTGATTTTTTCCCCCTACAGTCCGCACTGACTGACTGCTACCGCCGCTGCCTCTGTGAACCCCTGCACCACTACTTCCCGGGCAGGTAGGCTGCTGCAAAGCAGGTGGTCTACCGCGGGCAAGTATGGCTCTCGACCTCCCACTGCTGCCACCCTGCTGACTCCCAGCCATGCTACCACCTTGCTGGCTTAGCCGCTGCCTCACGGGCAAGCTGCCACCCTCTTCTCCTGATGATGATGAAACCCCTTCTGCACCCGCTCCCAAATGCCATCGCCTTCATCAACATTGAGTAGTGTCTGCACGTCACTGATGTCCTCCTCAACGGTCTCTGGGTCAGGAGCCTGAACGCTCGTAACACCACCTCTAACGCCACTCTCCTCATCACTACTTGCCCGCCTAGCGGAGGAAGTGGCGGATGTCTCCTCCAGATCTTGGCTGGGCAGTAGCAGCTGACTGTCCTCTAGTAGCTCGTCCTCGCTGTATAGTGGAGATGAGCCCACAGCATACAATACTTCTGTGGCTGAGGAAACAGCAAAGTACAGAGGCAGGTTGAGGACAGGTGAGGGCATCGGGCCTGCTCCCAGGCCATGCCAACTAAGGGTTGTGTCTGATGAACCCACCGACTGGCTGGGGGTGTCTGATGTCACTTGGGATGAAATGGATGACCGAGTTAACCAATCAAGAACAGCTGGGTTGCTGGTCAAGACACGACTGCTAGATGACACCGGGAGCTCAGGCCTTTCGCTGCGACTCCTGCTGCCATGCCCCCTTACTCTGTTGCAACCGCTGCCTGCGCCAGAAACATTTAGGCCTCTGCCACTCCTCTGTGCATGGTCTGGAACTTCTCTGTCTACAGAGAAAAAAATAGGAAATTATTCCAATCCTTTGGAATCGTGAAATCCCAAAGGGAATGAAAAGATATAGGCGCCGACATTGGTGGGATAGTAGAGACTGAAGAAAAAAGAAGGAAGGGTCACTGT
Source organism: Bufotes viridis (assembly GCA_033119425.1). Lineage (NCBI taxonomy): Eukaryota > Metazoa > Chordata > Amphibia > Anura > Bufonidae > Bufotes > Bufotes viridis. Next base: position 353,395,438 of record CM065590.1, read on the forward strand.
AATAGGAAAAGGGAAGGCAGCTATAAAAGAGTGTTTGATAGGGTCATACACCTAGACATAGGTAATTAGGGGATATGACAAAAAACTACCGTATGGTGATACAGTTACACCAGATCGAGGATAAATGTCCACAAATTTAGAGGTGATGAGCGCCACTGCCTTAGTATTAGATATAGTGTACTCAATGTTGGAGATGGAAGTATAGGTGGAATAGCTCGAAGTAGACAAGCACTAGTGGAAAGAGACTTAGGGGGACCCCAAGGTCCCAATTTATAAACAGATAGGTGATTTCATGACGTAAACTAAAAAATAGGCATAAGCATCAATAAAAAGTAATTAAAATGTAATGATCATGAGCATCAATATAAATGAATGATAAAATAAATAAAAAATAAAATGAAAATCTGTATGCACTCACTTCGCTGGGGGGTAGTCAACAGGATAAGCTCCAGACACCTGAAACTTTGAACCCCCCTCGCCAGGACCGCATGTAGAGGTGTTGAAGATTGATGGCAGCACACTTCTGGAGGCTTCTGATCAACCCCTTTATTTCAACAAATATGTGGCTCAACTCGTTTCAGGGACAATATTCCCCTTCCTCAGAAGCAGGTACATATACATATAAGGTATTTAAAAGACATTTAAATAGACATGCGACAGCTATTTATAGCCATAACTGGGGCTCCACATTTATTTTGCATATTACTGTTTCCCTGGGAGCTTTGCACTTCGGATTGTTGTGATGAGACTCTTAAATGAGGCTCCGCGGTGTTTTTTGTAGCTGGTCTCCTTGAGATCAGCTATTGGTGTGTTTGAGTAGTCTCCGAGGCATTGCTCCCGGTTAGCCAGAATTCTACTCCGCACTGATGAAGGGCAACACCCCGAAACAGCTGTCCGTGGGTGGATAACTGGCTTAGGTTTTCCCCGTCACATCCTTAAAGCTTGTAAAAAAGCGGGATCTTGACAAAGGGGCTACTTAATATGGTGGATTTGGTGATCTTTGTAATGGAAACACCCCTTTGCTCGGTTTTCCTTCCTTTGAGGGATATCTGGCTTTCATTGTGTTGTAGACCCATAACTGGGGCTCCACATTTATTTTGCATATTACTGTTTCCCTGGGAGCTTTGATCTTCGGATTGCTGTGTTGAGACTCTTAAATGAGGTTCAGCAGTGTTTTTTGTAGCTGGTCTCCCTGAGATCAGCTATTGGTGTGTTTGAGTAGTCTCCGAGGCATTGCTCCCGGTTAGCCAGAATCCTACTCCGCACTGATGAGAGAGGCAACACCCCGAAACAGCTGTCTGTGGATGGATAACTGGCTTAGGTTTTCCCCGTCACATCCTTAAAGCTTGTAAAAAAGCGGGATGTTGACATAGGGGCTACTTAATATGGTGGATTTGGTGATCTCTCTAATGGAGACACCCCTTTGCTCAGTTTTCCTTCCTTTGAGGGATATCTCGCTTTCATTGTGTTGTAGACCCATAACTGGGGCTCCACATTTATTTTGCATATTACCTTTTCCCTGGGAGCTTTGCACTTTGGATTGCTGTGTTGAGACTCTTAAATGAGGCTCTGCGGTGTTTTTTGTAGCTGGTCTCCCTGAGATCAGCTATTGGTGTGTTTGTCTATTTATAGCCATGTGGCTAAATTCTAAGTAAAAAGGCGCCGGTACCGGAAGTGACGCACCGGAAGTTGTTAGCTGAGTGCGCCCGGAGTGCGATGCATTCCACCCTGGAGCGCAAGGTAACCGAAAGCGCGGGGAGCGCAACCAGAAGTGCCGCTGGTGGGAGGAGCGGACAACCAATGCGCTCCAAGCTGGTGTGCATCGACCAGGGAGGGAAGGAGGGCAATCGGTGGCCTAAAAGGGGGAGTGGCCACATTATAAATATATAAGAATGGTGTGGCCAATAATATATAGGCACTAGACACAGAGTGATTATAGATCACTGACAAAGGGGGTTGGGGGGTTATAGGTATTATGGACTCCAGTTACATTACATTTCCAAATCCCTCAGTATCTTATCTGATCAGGATTATTATAAACCACTGACATATGACCCCACCCAAGAAAATAAGAAAAAATTATATCAACTTATAGATGAAGGCTATAACACAGGAATTATCGACAAAAAAGTGAAAACTTTTCTAAAAATCCCCCACCCATCAACAGCTAGATTCTACTTCCTTCATTCATAAAGTAGGCGGCGCAGGCACGTGACGTCAGTGAGTGACGCGCCGGCCGCCCGGACTGCCTGCTTTCAACAAGCTGCCATGTGTCGGTAATATTAGGGGTGGGGGGCATAGACAGGAACTTTTAATTGGATTACATATTTCATATTTCAATAGTGCAGCACTGGAGCGGAGGGCGGGGCGGAGTACAGTCACTGCACCGGCCCCTCCGCAATTGCCGGCCTCCAGCTCCTCCTCCCAGTCCCTCCCCGCTCGCGCGTACATCGCAGCTGGCGATGTAAAAATTACAGCATTCGCCCCATAAGACGCAGGGGCACTTTTCCCCCATTTTGGGAAAAAAAGTGCGTCTTATGGGGCGAAAAATACGGTATATACATTTTATCTAAATGTATAATTTTTATAAAAATAGATAAACCTCTTGAAATTAAAGACTGTAACTTAATACTTGACCACTGGACCAGTTGACGGTATCCACACCGGGACTACATTATCTTACTATACTTGTACTCGATATATCTACATTATTTTATTTATTTATATGACCCGTTCTCGGGACAATGTGATTCTGTCTATTTTATATATGACCAATATGACCTTATCAATTACTAACCCTATATACATATCGGCGAGTGGCCCTATATACTATATGTAAACTACTATAGTGAAATGGCCAAAATACACCCCACTCTCTAATATCTATACACATATGTATATATATGTACTAACCCATGTTTACACATCTATAATTTTACGTATATAACCGTATTCGGGATCACGTGTTTCTACACCTATAATTTTACGTAAATAACCCTATCTGGGATCAAATGACCCTGTGAACATTTAAATATATATATACACGTATAAACATATCCATATTGTAATTTTTCAATATATTTTTTATTCATATATATACATATGTCATTCTTAACTATATCCATTTCTAAATGTATTAATTTAGCAGTCATCCATCATTTTTATGTTTTATGTTTCATCCATGTATTTTATATCAGTCTACAGGGGCATTGCTAGGGTCGAAAAAGATTTGGGGCACAAGCCCCAATGTATATGGCCCAATTCTCGAAGTCTGTCACACACACACACACTGCATTTTGCTGTACTTGCCATAAAGTAGGATATACCCGTCACATCCAGTGCCTCGCATGTGATATCTCCTCCGATGTAGATATTCTTGGTCATCATCTTCTCCATTTGGTTCGGACAACTTCTCTCAGCCGCCTCGTCTCTGCAGAGAGTGACACAGACATCTTAGCTTCCTCACTTTTCTGTCATCATCCCCGAACCTGGAGTCCACACAGTGTTCTCCTGCTGCTTGCTGTGCACCCCGATACTCCCAAATACTATCCTAAAGAAAAATAACTGCCATACAGATAGACCCCCCCCCACACCCACAGTAATAGTGCTCCTCATAGTCCCACCAATAGTAATTCCCTTCTAGAATGCCCTCATCAGTAATACTGCCCCCACACTGCCCCATCAAGTAATCTGCCCCCAAACTGCCCCCCATTAAGTAATGTGCCCCCGAACTGCACCCCATTAAGTAATGTGCCCCCACACTGCACCCCATCAAGTAATTTGCCCCTACACTGCACCCCATTAAGTAAATTGCCCCTACACTGCACCCCATTAAGTAATTTGCCCTCGAACTGCACCCCTATAAGTAATTTGCCCCCCCCCCACTGCTCCAATTAAGTAATTTTCCCCCACATTGGACCACATTAAGTAATTTACCCCCACATTGGCCCACATTAAGTAACTTGCACCCAAACTGCCCCAGTGAAGTAATGTGCCCCCACACTGCACCCCATTAAATAATTTGCCCCCACACTGCACCCCATTAAGTAATTTGCCCCGTGAAGTAATGTTCCCCTACACTTCCCCATAAAGTAATTTGCCCCCCACACTGCCCCACATTAAGTAATTTGCCCCCACACTGCCCCCGTGAAGTAATGTGCCCCCATGTATTCATTTTCCCCCACTGTCCCTGCAGTAATATGCTCCCCACACACACACAAAATAAAAATACTTACCTGTGTCTGGCAGGCGTGTACAACAAAGCCCTGCTCCCCGCCACAGGCACATAACGTTATGGAGCGTGATGGCGTCATCACACACAGCTGCGCCGGGCTTTTGCTATCACATAGGCCTCAGGCCTACTGGGTCTGAAGCCTATGGCGGTGACAGGCGGGGGGCAGGGACATATGTGCTTCGATGCCCCGCCGCCACTGAGTGGAGCGGGGGCACCACAATTGCTGCTGGTCCCGAGGTTTGGGGCGTTGGCAGTTTGATTCGGGGCCCATGCCCCGGATAAAAAAGCCTAGCAACGCCCCTGTCACTTTATTTATAACCAACATTTTTATGTTTATGTCTATAACCACTGTGCGTCTGGTGCCTATATTATTATTGGCCGCACCATTCTTATATATTTATCATGTGGCCACTCCTCTTTATAGGCCACCAATTGTCCTCCTCCCCTCCATGGTGAATGTGCTCCAGCTTGGAGTGCGTGGTTGTCCGCTCCTCCCACCAGCGGCACTTCCGGTTGTGCTCCCCACGCTTCCGGTTACCTTACGCTCCAGGGTGGAACGCATCGCACTCCGGATGCGTTCTACCAACGACTTGCGGTGCGTGATTTCCGGTACCGGCGCTTTAGCGCGCCTTTTTACTTAGAATTTAACCGCATGGCTATAAATAGCTGTCACATGTCTATTATGTCTTTTAAATACCTTATATGTATATGTACCTGCTCCTAAAGAAGGGGAATATTGTCCCTGAAAGCGTTGAGCCACATATTTGTTGAAATAAAGGGGTTGATCAGAAGCCTTCAGAAGTGTGCTGCCATCAATCTTCAACACCTCTACATGTGATCCTGGTGAGGGGGGTTCAAAGTCTCAGGTGTTTTGAGCTTATCCTGTTGACTACCCCCCAGCAAAGTGAGTGCATACAGATTTTCATTTTATTTTAATTATTTTATCATTCATTTATATTGATGCTCATGATTATTACATTTAAATTCTTTTTTTATTCATGCTTATGCCTATTTTATAGTTTACGTTAAAATCACCTATCTATTTCTTAACTGGGACCTTGGAGTCCCACTAAGTCTCTTTCCACTAGTGCTTGTCTCCATCGAGCTATTCCAACTATACTTCCAACTCCAACACTGAGTACACTATATCTAATACTAAGGGAGTGGCACTCATCTCCTCTAAATTTGTGGACATTTATCCTCGATCTGGTATAACCGTTTCACCATATGGTGGTTTTTTTTTCGCATCCCCTAATTACCTACTTCTCTGTTTGACATACTTTTAGCTGAACTAAAAAAATTAAAAGCAAACTAGATAGTGTCGTTTCTGAAGAAACCACAGTATGTTGGCTTGAAATCTGATTGGCTGTTTGTGGCTCCACTAACTTTTTAACATTTGAACCCAAGTCACCCAATGACTGACTGTGCCAAATTTGAGGACCCTGCCATTAAGAGTCTAAGAGCGGCAATAATTTTAATTTTCCGATATAAAACGAATGTCTAAAATGGGATTGGCTGTTGAAGGCTCCACCAACTTTTCATAAATTCTAACCACACTGACACAGTGACCTATGGTGCCAGTTTGGGGACTCTGGCTTTCATATTGATGGAGTCTGAAGTTTGAAGATCCTGCCATTAGCAGTGTAAGAATGGCAGCAATTTAAATACTCCCATTGAATAGCAATAGGTAATTTTTTATTGGCTGTTTTAAGCCCAGTTTTCCGAATTTTAACCTCAGTCACTTAATCATGGTCTGTGCCAAGTTTGGGGCCTCTAGCTTTAAAACAGTTAGAATGGCAGTATTTAAAAGTTTTATATTGAAGTCTGTAGTTGAAATCTAATTGGCTGTTTTAGTCTCCATCCACTTTTCCAAAATTTTGACCGTAGTTACTCAGTGAGTAATTGTGCCAAGTTTGGGACACTTGGCATTAAAACTGTGATAATAGCAGCAGTTTATCTGTTTTTCAATGGCTGAAATCTGATTGGCTGTTGTTGCCCTGCCCCTTTTTTTCCTAATTGTGGAACCACAATCATCCAGTGACTAAAACTTTAAGGTTTGGGAATTATGGCATTTAACGTGTAAAAATGGCAGCAGTTTTCTTTTTTTCTAACCTCGAAGTGGAAACAATGACCTGATTTGTGATATTTGAAGTCCATGACATCAATAATGTGAGAATGGCAGCATTTTTCGTTTTTCCCATTGAAATCAAGCAAAGAAATCTGATTGGCAGTTTTACATTTTCCCATTTAAACAAATGGCTGACATTTGATTGGCTGTTGTAGACTCTGCCCACTTTTTATAAATTTGAACCTTAGTCACCCAGTGGCCCACGGTGCCAAGTTGGGTATTCTGGCTTAAATACTGTGAGAATGACAGCTTTTTAAAGTTTTCTGATAAAAGTCAATTGGGAAAATCTGATTGGTTGTTTTTGGCTCCGCCCACTTTTCCACAAAATGTGACAGAAATTTTCAGGTTGATCCCATGACTAAGTGACCCAAGTTTGGGGAGTTTAACTTCCAAGCTGTACGAATGACAACAGTTTACAATTTTCCAATGAAAGTCTATGACAAAAAGTGGAGTCTTCGGGGGGCTGTCCAACGGGCATGGAGGGTGGGATCGGTTAACAAAGCACAAACAACCTATTCGGGTTTTTGCCGAACAAGTGTGCAAAGTTTGGTAATTGTACTCCTAAAACTGTGGGAGGAGTAGCGTATAGAAAATAGCTAAATTTTCATTGGCCGTTGCTAGCTCCGCCAACTTTGGGGTGTCCCCTCAAAATTTACCCTTTTTTCGGGTTGACACCAACAATATGTGGTCTGAGTTTGGGGAGTGTAGCTTCAAAACTGCCATTTGAAAATTTTCCTTGTCAAAGTCAATGGCAAAAAAGGGGTCTTCGGTGGTCCGCCGCAGGGGCCCAGAGGGTGGGATCGCTTATTAAAGCACAAACAACTTACCTCTCTATAGGTTGAAGAAGTGTGGAAAGTTTGGCGTTTGTAACCCCAAAACTGTAAGAGGAGTAGCGTATAGAAAAAGGGGGGCGGAGAAGAAGAATAAAACAGAACTAGATGGTGTAATTTCTGAAGAAACCACAGGATGTTGTATTGAAATCTAATTGGTTGTTTGTGGCTCCACCCACTTGTTAAAATTTTAACCTAAGTCACCCAATTACTGACTGCCAAATTTGAGGACCCTGCCATTAACAGTCTAAGAGCGACAGTAAATTAAATTTCCCCATATAAAACGAATGGCTGAAATGTGATTGGCTGTTGAAGGCTCCATCAACTTTTCCTAAATTCTAACCACACTCACACAGTAACCTATGGTGCCAAGTTTGGGGATTCTGGCTTCCTATTTGCATCACTTCCTGTCAGCTGACTACTAGTGACATCATCGCAGGTCCTGGAAGGTAAAATCTACAGGAGGACTGCAGCACTTGGAGACAGGGCCGGGAGGCCAACGGCGTATGCCGGGGGGAGCGCTGCCCTTTCCCCAGAGGGTGGCGCTTTCTCCCGGCATGGAGACCCGGGCTACGGCCATCCGGCGCACTTTACCAGGCAGCCAGGACGGAGATGTGAGGAGGGAGAGCGGTGGAGACCCGAAGCAAGCAGCTCCGGGAGTATGGGAGGTGGAGGTAGAAGTAGAAGAATTGGAAAAGCCGTGTGTGCATTCAAGTGGATTGTCAACTGCAAGTCAAGTGGTGGGGAAATTGCCGCCAAAGGTATTTAAGGGGGAAATGTCCGGGACTGGAGCAGGGGCAGAGGTACGTGACTCCAAACAGAGTAGGAGTGTATCTCGCCCTGAGGTGTCTCGTCGTTCTGTAGTGTCAGGCATATCTTACCCTAATGCATCTCAAACTACAAGCAAGGGGATTAAAGTGATGCCTAATTGGGGAATCCAAGGTCCCACAGATACTGCATCTGACCTGGCTTACCGTAATGTACTATCTTGGATTGTATGATACTGTTAAAAAGGACTTAAGGAAAGCAAAATTGGAGTATAAAAATGTCAAGATTCAGGAGGACTTATTACCTAAGCGAAGGAGAGAAACCCTCACTGCTAAGCTGGATAAGTTGGAGGAAGAGGTGTCAGTATTGGAAGAAAGGAAAGCTGCTATAGAAAGGAATGGCGGCCCTTTCATGAAGTTCAGAAATGATGAACGTTTTGAAAATATGTCCAGTTGTAAGTCTAGATCTTCTGACCTGTCAGGGTTGCAGGTCAGGAGCCAGAGAAAGGCAGCAGAAAGTGAATCCCAACAGGACTCCTTGCCAGATGGGCAGGGGGAAACCTCTTGGTGTCAGGGAATAGCCTGCTGGGAGGAAAGCGAGTCTGGTGGAGGGCTGTTACTACAAAAGATAAGGCAGCTAGAATCCCCGGTAGGTAAGCTCTATTTTGGCAATGAAGAGGTACCTGAAGAAGAAAAAGTAAAAGTGAAAAAAAGTAAAACCAAAGTCATAGTGAGAGGTCCTGGTTTATACCCCTTTTAATCCCGCTACTGAGCCCAGCCTATCTCCTGATGTGGAGCTAGGTTGTACAGAGCGGGAGAGTTGTTTGGCTGCGGACAAGGTGAAGGCAAGTCTTTTGGCTGCGGACAAGGTAAAAACGGATGAGGTGAGGGCGGACAAGGTCGCGAAAAGGGTGGACAAGGTAGCTCCTTCTGCGGTAGAGGGGGTGGTGGTGCCTGCAAAGGCACCACTGAGGTCTGAACAGACAATGGCAAGATAAAAAAGTGATGACAAAGTGATGGAGTCAGTGGTGATTAAGGGTAGAAGTGAGGAGAACCCGGCCAGTCTAGGGGGAGTGAGTGGTGGTTCCCGGGGAAAAAGGGATAAACATATGGTGAAAAGTGGAGTGAACGATGCAAAAAGAGATGTGAAAGGTAGTATGAAAGAAGGGGAGAATGGAATCAGTAATGCAGGTCCAAGTGCGGATGCAAGTCTGGATGCAAATGGGAATGCAAAAGTAAGTGAAAATATGGAAGTGAGTGGAAATGATGTAAGTGGGAATGTTGTAGGTGGTGAAAATGTGGATATGGAAGAATATGACGCAAGGATTTTGACTGCTGAGGATATGGAGAAGTTGAGAAAAGAGGAGGAGGAGGAGGAAGAAAAGGAGAAACAGTCAAAAAAAGCAAAACATACTTTTGCAAATGTCATTAAGCAGGGAGCAAGGGACTTTTTGGCCACAGGATCTGGCAAGGGTAACTTGCAACGGCGCCTCTTGGGGGCCTTGAAAGAGGGTGCAGAGACCTCCATACAAGTAGAGGGTGAATCGGTTGACTTGTCTTTCTGGACGGAAAGACACGGGCTGAGAGCCTTCCGAGAGGAAAAGGGGGGTGAGACCGTCTGGACTCACCCCACAGCCGGGGGGTGGGGGGGGGGGCACCGTAGGAATGTGGCCCATCTGTTTTGGAAAGGTAAGGAAGCAACACCTTCCAGGAAGAAAAGGTTGTGGAGCTTTTCCTGCAGATGGGTTTTGAGACGAAAGACATCTATGCACTCATCCATCCCTACGGGACCAAGTTCCTTGACATCAGCTTTGTCCAACCAGAGGGGCTTGAGGTCTTCTAGTCCAGATATGAGCTGACAAAGAGCACCCCAGAGTGGCAGGGTTTTGCCGTCCAGGCCATCACCCGCCAGAACAAGGTGAAGAAAGTGACTGTGTTAACTTGTAATGAGTCTCTTTCTTGTGTAGACATAGCGACCTGGCTTAGTCGATATGGTGAAGTGGGCTACCCAGCCAAGGTCCTTGATGAGCATAGTATTTGGTCAGGGGCCTGGACCTTTAACGTGATGTTCAGGGCCCAGGGAAATTCTGTTACCCATATCCCCTCCTTGGTCTTTATAGGGAGGGATTGGATAATGTTTTTTTTACCAGGGGCAGCCAAAAGTCTGCCACAGGTACGGCGACCCCACACACTTCAGTGCACAGTGTAAGACCCAGAGGTGCGTGAGGTGTGGAGGGAGTGACCATCTTGCCGCAACTTGTCGGAAGATCAGGTGTAACCTGTGTGGAGACCTGGGTCACCCATTTAGTTGCTGTCTGCTTGCCTTTGCCAACCAGGCTCAGGGATAGGCTCAGAACCAGGCAGATACTAGCTGCAAGACTGGGCCTGAAGTTGGTGAAGAGTCTGCTGCCGGGACTGTGCAGGCTGCTGAGGGGACAAGTGCCAGGGATCCCAGCACTGGAGGAAGCAAAAATGATTCTGATAAGGTAAAAAAAATTACAGCAGCTAGGGTCAGGCGGCAGGAACAACGCCGTAAACAGAGGGAGCAGGAGGCAGCTAATCCCTCAACTGGTACCCTAGTTGAGAACCCGGCCAATAGTGGAGAAGATGACAGTGATGATAATGGGAACCCCGGAGTTCATCCCAAAGAGGCTGACCTCTCCGCTGTCTGTGTCTCCTCAGTTGGGGATAGTGTGGATCAGGAGGACAGTGAATGGTTGGTGTGGAGGAGGAACAAGCAGGGTAAGAAGAGAAACAGCAAGAGAGAGGGCAGAAAGGCCTTTCTTGAGTGGGATCCATCCATCCCACTCTCTCTTGACCAGATACCAAGGGAAGTTTCGGCTGGTGCCCCTCTTGTGGAGGTCTCTAACCGGTATAGCATCCTAAGTGATACCTCCGAGGCTTGCTTGGCTGAGAGGGCGGGGGGGGGGGGGGGAAGGGATGCAGTGCCAGAGGTTGAGAAGGACCCCTCATGGGTTGCCGGACCCTGCCCTTCAGAGGTGAAACCTTCTGGAAGGGGGGCCAAGTCAGATCCTGTGGGCAAAGAGAAATGTGATATGGATGTCTCCCATTGCCTGAAAGGCAGAAAGAAAGTGAGGAGTCAAATGGTTGTGATGGTGAGGGTGGCGGTGGGGTTAAGAAGAAAGCTATTTAGTTCAATCACTTATGATGACGGAACTCACCCCGTTGAAGCTAGCAAGCATTAACGTTGCTAGCATTAAGTCCGACGTGGCTCGTTATGCGGCCTTGGATTTTTTCAGCCATCTTGATGTTGATGTTTTATTTTTGCAAGAGACCTGGTTGACTTCCACGGAGTTAATGGAGAAAGCAAAGAGAGAGTGGAGGCATGGTCCATCCTTCTGGTCTCTTGCGGCCAAGCCACATAGCGGGGTAGCGGTACTTTTTAAAACCGCTGGAAGAGTGGAATGCAGGAAAGTAATTGAACTAGAAATGGGAAGGTGCCTGATCCTGGATGTGCTCATGGTAGGACAAGACCTGAGGCTCATTAACAGCTATGGTCCACAAACCAAGTGGGACCGTAAATGTCTTCTCATGAGGATTAAACCTTACTTTTTTTTCCAGCCGTCAGGTGATCTTTGGTGGAGACTTCAACAATGTGACAAGAGTCTGTTATAGGGGAGGCTCCAGAGTCAGGCTAGATACTGATAGCATCGTATTGAGTAAGATAGTTGAGGAAGCTAGTCTGGTGGATGCTCACTTAAAGCATAAACCAGACCATATGGACTTCACCTTTCATCGAGGTAACCAAATGTCTAGGATAGATACGTTTTATTTGAAGGGGAAAGCTGTTTTTTCAGTCTTAAAAACTGAGGAAGTGGTTTACTCTGATCACTGTTTCATTTGTTTTTCTTTGAATTTTGCAGAGACCCCCTGTATGGGCAGAGGTTTGTGGAAGTTGAATTCATCTCTCCTGGAAGATGCGGCAATAAGACAATCCTTCGAGGAGTTCTTTCAGGGCCAGGAACCGTTAGTGGACCTCTGCAGCAGTAAGTCAGAGTGGTGGGAGATGTTTAAAACAAGGATGGCGAGGTTTTTCCAAGGGCTTTCGTACCTCAGGTGCCAGGATAGAAATCATCTGTACCAGGAACTGAGGAAGAAACTTGAAAGTCTGGTCTCGATGGGAGGAAGCCATGAGGATATTTCTCGTGTGAAGTCCTTACTAAAGAGGTGTCAGTATGATAGGTACATATCTTTGGTTGTCGAGAGGGATTTCGGGAAGTACCACTCGCCCGACCCTTACGGCAACTGTAAGATGTCAGTAAAAAGTAAGCTGGTGACAGGTGATTGATAGTACAGGATCCCTGAATAGGTCCAAATCAGGTATCCTGGAGGTGGTCAGGTCTTTCTACTCTCAACTCTTGGGTAGGAAAGAACTAGATCGGGTCAAGTTTTCAGCTTTATTGGCTGAAGCTGTTCCCAAGGCAGGAATGGACCCCTCTCTTGCCGTTTTGTCTGAAGCAATCAGGGAAGAGGAAGTGAGACTGGCCAGGCCCAAGAAATCACCAGGACCAGATGGCTTAACATCTGAGTGGTACAGGACTTTCAAGGAACAGTTAGTTTCTCCATTGAATGAGGTCTTTAATGAGTGTCTTTCCTCGGGCACTTTACCAAAGCCAATGGGTAAGTCAGCCCTGATTATTCTGTCAAAGGGTAAAGATCTATCCCGTATTGAGAATTGGAGACCCATATCACTTCTCAACACAGACAGAAAGATCTTGGCAAAAATACTTTTTAATAGATTGGTGAAGTTTGCACCAAGACTTCTTTCAGGGGCTCAGCACTGCACAGTTTCCGGTCGGAGCACTTTTAGCACCGTTCTTAGTGTCCGGGAGGCCATGGAGCGAGGCAGGGCGGGCCTTTGGAAGGGGTTTCTTTTGACTTTGGATCAGGCTAAAGCTTTTGACCGTGTGAACCACGAGTACCTGTGGCCCGTCCTTTTGTGGCACGGTCTGCCGGGGAGGTTTGTGAATTGGCTAAAGGCTTTGTACAAAGGGGCTGAGAGTTTCCCGTTGGTCAATGGTTGGTCAGGATGGCCCTTCGAGGTGGCTTCCGGTGTCCGTCAAGGATGTCCCTTAAGCCCCTTGCTGTATGTGTTTGCGATCGATCCCTTTATTAGAAGGGTAGATCGTGGACCATTGGCAGGGGTGTGGATGGAACTGGCGGGGGCAAGGGGGACGTCTTTGAGGGTGGTAGTGTATGCGGATGATGTCACCATTCTCGCCTCTTCTGGTGAGGAGGTGGGGTGGGTGATGTTGGAAGTGGACCGCTATTCAGAGGTTTCTGGATCTCAGATCAACCGTGATAAATGTGAAACTCTCTGTTTGGGAGAAGGAGATCCTGCTTTTGATATCCAGGGCACTCTCCCAGAGCCTCAGAAAACTGTCAAAGTTCTCGGCATTAATTTTGGCAAGGATGAGGACTATCATCAGAAAAATTGGGAAGGCAGACTGAAAGATGTCGGTCAAAAGGTGGACCGCTGGAAGGGTTGGTTTTTGACCCTCAGGGAAAGGGTTCACCTGATCCCAGTACTATTGTACTTGGGCACTGTCTGTGTCCTGCCAGGCTCTCTCTGGGCAACGGTCTGCAGCCTCTTTTTCCAGATGTTATAGGAAACAGGCTGAACCTAGTCAGGAGAGATGTCATTTACCGACCAAGGAGACTAGGTGGGTTGGATATGGTCAACCCAGTGGTATTCCTAACGAATACCTTCTTAAAAGCTAACATTGAAAACCTCTGGATGGAGAGGGCTCCTTGGTGGGTAAATTCCTGTAGAGAATGGTTTCGGCCCTTCTTCCAGGAATGGGAGACAGGAGGGCATGTGAAAGACCTATGCTTGTCAAGGCAGAGATATCTCCCGGCTTATGTTGCCCCGGTCCTGAGAATTATAAAGCGATGGGGACTTGGGAGGGGAGAGATAGAGACCAAGTCAAGGTTCGCCCTTGATTTTAGGGTCCTGTCTACTTTCTTTCAACCTCCGTTGGCCTTGAGAGATTGCCCAAGTCGGGATCTAGAGGGCGGATTGACTTTATTAAATTCAGTGAGGATCCCCTTGAAAGTTTGGGATGTGGCTTGGTGCTGCTTCCATGGTAAGCTATATGTAAGGGATAATGTGAAGTGTAGAAACTCTGAGGAAAGGGGTTGTCCCTGGGAGAAGTTCAGTGCTGTGCTGTAAAGCATGGACCATTTCTTGCTTCACTGTCTTTTTAATATAGAGGTCTACAAATGGGTGGGGATTTCCATCGGCTGGCCTAGGCTGGCTGCCCTATCCTATGCAGAGTGGGCCTATGGTGCGTTCAAAGATCTGGGTGGACGGGACCATTGCACTTTATTCCTAGTTAGCGCAGTGGTCAGGTATCACATTTTGTGTGCAAGGTGTCTAGTGTTGACGGGTTGTAAAGTCCTCCCAGTGGAGACGGTATATAGGAGCATCATGGGTGACCTGGATAAAGTGCGCTTTCTTGAGAACGAAAGGTTGGGTGGCCCCAAAGTCTCTCATTTGTGAAAGGGGCTTTTATTTCAGGGTACACTAACCGAGTAACTCTCAGCCCTGGTGGTGGGCTGGCATGACACTATTAGACTTTTGTTTTGTTTTATGATGAAGCAGGATGGTTTGGTTTACAGGCACTGAACCATAGCTGAAAAGTTGGATTTTGTGTCATGTATATGTATAAGTTGATTATATAGGGACCTAATATTTTGGGGTTATTTAGGTTGGGAGGGGGGTATGTATATATGTGTGCATTTAAAAAAAAAAAAATTTCAAACCAGTCAGCCCCAGTCCGACTGGGAAAGAACTATGGAACTCGAGAAGCTCGTGTTATCCTCTTTGAACTTCTGTGGGAGACCGGTTTGGTGTGCTATGTGGGGACGGTGATGGGTTAGAAGTTAGATTTAGGGTTAAGGATAGGTCCTGTATATATTGTATATATTGTTGTCTTTTAATTTATTTATTCTTTTAGTTTTGTCCTATTTAGTTATGTAAATATGTTTATATGTAAATATGTAAATAGTGTATGGATGTGCATGAATGGGTACTAGGAATGTGGGGTGGGAGACTGGCCGGGTTAAGTCCTTTATTGGAAATGGTCCTTGCATTGTTTTTTTATGATTTAAAATAAAAAGTTCTGGCTTTCATATTGTAGAAATAACAGCTTTTTACGTTTTAATATTGAAGTCAATAGGGAAAATCTGATTGGCTGCTTTTGGCTCCGCCCACTCTTTAAATTTGAATTCCAGTCACCAAGTGAACGAATGTACCAAGTTTGAAGACCCTGCCATTAACAGTGTAATAGCGGCAGAAATTTAAATATTCCCATTGAATAGCACTAGGTAATATTTGATTGACTGTTTTAAACTCCGCCCAGTTTTCTGAATTTTAACCCCAGTTTCTCAGTCATGGTCTGTGACAAGTTTGGGGCCTCTGGCTTTAAAATTGTGAGAATGGCAGTGTTTGAAAGTTTTACATTGAAGTCAATAGATTAAATCTGATTGGCTATTTTAGGCTCTACCCACTTTTCCTACATTTTGACCGCAGTCACCCAGTGAGTAATTGTGCTAAGTTTGGGACACTTGGCAATTAATCTGTGATAATAGGAGCAATTTATCTGTTTTTCATTAAGGTCAATGAATGAAATCTGATTGGCTGTTGTTGCCCTGCCCTTTTTTTCCTAATTGTAAACCACAGTTAACCAGTGACTAACACTTTAAGGTTTGGGAATTCTGGCATTTAACGTGTAAAAATGGCAGCAGTTTTATTTTTTTCTATTAAAAATCAATGAGTGAACTTTGATTGGTTGTTGGTGGCTCTGCCCACTTTTTCTAACCTTGAAGTGGAAACAACCAATGGCCACATTTGTGATATTTGAGGTCCATGACATCAATAATATGAGAATGGCAGCATTTTTCATTTTTCCCATTTAAATCAATCAAAGAAATCTGATTGGTTGTTTTTGACTCCGCCCACTTTTCTGAATTTTAATCCCATTCCTCCATTGACCAACTGTGCCAAGTTTGAGGACCCTGCCATTAACAAACCATTAGAAAACGTGGTGTGGTGTTTAACAAGCAGGATATGCTCAACCCATATGCAGTTGTGCATGTATATAGGGGAGCACATCCTGCACTTGTAGTCCGTTGCTAGGGGCAATCAACAGCAAAAAATGCATACAATGGAAGTTGCCAGCAACGGACTACAAGTACCACAATAACCATCCTACATACGATAACGATAATGTGGATGTGGAGAACAATCAAAAACATAACCATAGCAAAGGCAGGTGCACTCTACGGCAATACTAAACCCTCACACTGATAAAATTGAGGGGTTAGTTCGACATATACAAAGCAAAAAAGTGACTCTAAAACATAACCTTTATTGGTATATATATAAAAGATTAAGATGATAGCACCCGTGAGCCTCCCAGGTGCACCTGAATGTAGCCTGTAGATGAAAAGCAGGCACATTTAAATCGGAGTTTATACACCTCCAAACATATTATACAAACCATTAGAAAATGTGGTGTGGTGTTTAACAATATCAGTGTGAGGGTTTAGTATTGCCACAGAGTGCTCCTGCCTTTGCTATGGTTATGTTTTTGATTGCCCCGCCAATAACAGTTTAAGATCAGCGGCAGTTTAGAATTTTCCCATTTAAACAAATGGCTAAAATTTGATTGGCCGTTGTAGACTCCGCCCATTTTTTTAAAATAAACTTTAACCTTAGTCACCAAGTGACCCACAGTGCCAAGTTTGGGTATTCTGGCTTAAAATCTGTGAGAATGACAGCTTTTTAAAATTTTCCTATTAAAGTCAATAGGTAAAATCTGATTGGTTGATTGTGGCTCCATCCACTTATTAGAGTCCCCAAAATGTGACCGAAATTTTCAGGTTGACCCCATGACTAAGTGACCCAAATTTGGTGAGTTTAACTTCAAAGCTGTACGAGTGGCAAAAGTTTACAATTTTCCAATGAAAGTCTTACTTCACTATAGGTCGAAGAAGTGTGAAACGTTTGGTATATGTACCCCCAAAACTGAAGGTGGAGTAGTGTATGAGAAGAGAGGGGGCGCTAAGAATAATAAGCTGAAATGTAAACAAAAAATCGAATAACAGTATGTTGGCTTTTTCTTATTTTCATATTCTTGCCAATGTAATAATGTCACGAGCCTCATGGGGAATTCCTCTTTGATGTCTATATAAACTGCTGTACTTCCTGTAATAAATTTGAATTTGCTGTGACCCCAATGTGTGTGTCACTGTTATTTTCTCCGTGCACGTAAAAGCCTTGGCTTACCACTAATTTTGAGCAGTAGAGCAAACATAATCAGCCCCGATTGAGGGCATCTTCAACAGTTTGGCGCCCAATGTGGGGTTTATGAGAAGTAGCGTCAGTAGCTGAAGTTTGGGGGTTTCCAGAGCACGGTGGGCAATGTAGGAGGACGAGAACTGCAGCCTCAGACAGAGTGAGAACATTTTGGTTATCTCGCCTGCTCTTGCTGTACTTCTGCTGTGTTGTGGTAATCTGTTCTGCCGTTGATGTTCAACTTCAGTTGACAGTAAATCCTGAGTTTCCTAGAACCTTAACCACTTAAGCCCCCCTAGCTTAAACACCCTTAATGACCAGGCCACTTTTTACAATTCTGCACTACACTACTTTCACCGTTTATTGCTCCGTCATGCAACTTACCACCCAAATGAATTTTACCTCCTTTTCTTCTCACTAATAGAGCTTTCATTTGGTGGTATTTCATTGCTGCTGACATTTTTACTTCTTTTGCTATTAATCAAAAATGACCGAAATTTTTACCAAAAAAATGACATTTTTCACTTTCTGTTGTAAAATTTTTCAAAAAAAACCTACATTTCTATATAAATTTTTCTCTAAATTTATTGTTCTACATGTCTTTGATAAAAAAAAAAAGTCCAATAAGTGTATATTTATTGGTTTGGGAAAAGTTATAGCGTTTACAAACTATGGTGCAAAAAAGTGAATTTCGGCATTTTGAAGCAGCTCTGACTTTCTGAGCACCTGTCATGTTTCTTCAGGTGCTAGAATGTCAGGAAAGTATAAATACCCCCAAATCACACCATTTTAGAAAGAAGACACCCCAAAGTATTCGTGGAGGGGCATGGTGAGTTCATGTATCATTTCATTTTTTTCACAAGTTAGCGGAAAATGACACTTTCTGAGAAAAAAAAAAAGTTTCAATTTCTGCTAACTTCTGGCAAAAAAAATAAATCTCAGACGGACTCACTATGCCCCTCAGTGAATACCTCGGGGTGTCTACTTTCCGAAAAGGGGTCATTTGTGGGGTGTGTTTACTGTTCTGGCATTTTGGGCGGGGCTAAATTGTGAGCCACCATGTAAAACCTAAAGGTACTCGTTGGAATTTGGGCCCTTTGCGACTCAGGCTGCAAAAAGTGTCACTTATGTGGTATCGCCGTACTCGGAGAAGTAGGGCAATGTGTTTGGGGTGTATTTTTACATATACCCATGTTGGGTGAGAGAAATATCTCTGTAAA